>OX377203.1:52526649-52735624 GCA_947396885.1 Heligmosomoides polygyrus polygyrus | reverse complement strand
GCATTAACCGCACTATTATTTGACCTTTCTGGGATCGCTCAACTTTGAGAAATTTTTCATCAAATGAGGCAGAGGCTGAATACCCATTTCGAACGACGCGCTCCAACTGCGCTTACAAATTTTCCTTCTACTCCTTTTTCCTCATAGCTGAGTCTTCATCTCACTTGCGGACTTGTAGAGCTTTCCTTGTAGTTTTCTAGAAACAACATATTGCTAGTAATAGATTACGCACATGGCTGAATGTTGCATTTGTTCCAGCTGGTTGCTGCATCGTGTATGATCAGAAAATTAATAGCGTTCTTCTGTTGTAGTTCAGATCCGTTCATCCAATATTCACTCTTGAGAAGCCTCTGCACTGCCCTTTACAATACCATCATATTGCATGTTCAACAACCAATCTTCCGAAATTTAGTCACATCGGAACGGAAGCGCCCCACCACGGGCCAGAGAAGAATTTTTGGTAGTTTTACGTGAGAGCGCATTACTTTGTAATAAGAGCAGCTACAACCATGATGCTTTCCAGAAGTATATCACTAAGTATATGCTACATAACTGTGGGTATGCGGTTTTTTTGCAATTGGAAAAAGACAACCAATAAGGTCTCCTAATTTTGTTGCAGGACTTATGGGCCACCCTGTATATTGTTTTGCGTCCAATATTGAAGAAAAGTGAATTTCAGATAGAGCGTCTCATGCCTGATGGTCTCCAGAACCAAATTGACAACATAGATGCTGTGGTGATAAGCCTGAGTACGAAGGTGGCTGTCATGGACAAGATGAGCAGTGAGCAGGTGGAACTGAGGGATGTGTAACGAGAGGTTTTATTTTCCTCCTACTTATCTAGTTACATTCCAGAGTATGGACGAAACCTACGAGAAGAGTGTTCGAGATGCCACTTGCCTATGTCTTGATGCGTTACTGGCCCTAGCGGATTCAGTCATGGAGGCGCAGCTGTTCAGCCTGGGTACGAATTCGCGTAGCAAGACATTACTCTCGGTTGTACATTGTGTTGCAGTGATGGAGACGCACAGATGCTCCGTGCCGCATCTCTATTTCCACATCCAGATACGATCTGACTTCGTGCTTTCGCAAGCAATCACCATCGGGGCCACAGCTCTGCTTAAAAGTGTTTACGGGGGGTGGCCCGTTGAAGAAGGTGAAGTGCTTATGCATCGCAGGATTTTTTGTGTCAACTCATGTTTGGTTGTTTGTTGGCTTTTTTCAGCTCGTATTCATCATTTACGTTTTTTTTATTAAATTTCTGCTGACAAGGGAAGCCCATGAACTTCCCCCAAAGATTCTCAACGAGACCTGTATTGTCTTGTAGGGCATCGGACGAGGATCACAGAACTGTGCTTCGTTTTTGCTACGGATCACTGGGTGGTCCGGAGAAAAAGAAAAAATGGTATCACTTCAGAGCGGGTTGATAAGGCATAAGTGACACCTAGAGTAGCCATGTTGGGAATTACTCAAGCCGCTGACGACGAATCTGTCACTTTTTTTCTAAATTATCATTTTCCTTGTTTTACTTTTCATCAAAGTTGAAGTCGAAGGTTGGAAAATATGTCTGACAACATTGGAGAAGGAAGCGATCCCACCAACGTGCACAGCTTTAGTCACCCATATCTACCGTAACCCGCCGTAATCGACCGGAATTTTGAAAATAGATGTCATATCCGTGGCCATCACCCCAAGTAACCCCTTGAGCGATGTTTGAGCGAAAATTTTTCTTTCGACCTCTTCTCGACCTGTGGAGTCGTGAAAGGCAGCAGTGCCGGGTATTTTGCGTATACTCCTTTATCTTGCACATATCCATCGTAACCTTATGTAATCTATCGTTTCACCGAAATTGGTTGCCAAATTGGTGCTCTGCATCCCAATAACCCTAAAGATGAATTTTGGACGAAATGTTTCTCGACCTCTAGAGTAGAGGGAGTGAGCGCAAGTGCTCCTATCTGCAATGCCGCCAACCCGTGTGGTGAGGGAGAAACACACAGCAAGGCGACCAATCACACGAGTTGGATAAAATATGCAGTATTTGGGAACAGTTAGCTGAAATAGTGAAAGTTGCGAGAAAAATAAAAAGCAGTCTATGAGGAAATATATAGGGGGATCAGAGGAGCAATGAGCTTGTGATGATGATGGGTCAAATCAAAGGTTGTCTTGATGATGGGTCAAATCAAAGCTTGTCGATCTTGTTCACGAATGAGGTGACAGTGAGAAACACTTCCAAAAGTAATTGAGAACATATCAAAGAGGTCATGTGGGGATAGCATCTAACGAAACCTTCTTCAGCGAGACAAGCATCGTTTAATGGATGCGCGATATCGCTAGACGCAACAAAACCAGCTTCTTCCACATCTTACGACAAGTTGAAAGCGGGGTTAGGACGCAGAGAAGGTACCCTACCGGAGCCAATATGTAGTCGTCATTTGCAGAAACACTAACAACCCACCTAGGGACGCAGAAACTCCACCCCCGGAATGGAACCCTCAACCCCCTCCCGGGCGTCGCCTCGCTATCCACTCGGCAATCCAGTCGCTGCCGCAGGCGGCGGCGAATGAATCACTTGAATGTACACTGCACGTCTAAGAAACGTGAGAAATTACTATAATCAAGCTTTAATCTGAGCTCAAAACCTGTTGTAAGTTAAGTTCAGAGCACGACAGGGCCATCCCAGGTGTCACTTTTGCCTTATCAGCCGTCCTGAAGCGGTACCAATTTTTTCCATTTTTGGACCACCCAGTGGCCCGTAGCAAAGACGAAGCACAGTTCTGTGCTTCACGTCCGATGCTCTATAAGACCATATAGGTCACGTTGAGAATCTTTGGGGGAAGTTCATGGGCCTCCCAGAATCATTTTTGCGTTTTGCAGAGTTCATTCGAAGTCTCTGTTGAGTTTTCCCCTCATTGAGTGGACTCAAGTAATGCTTTCAGGATATGCGAAGGACCTTCTCTTAACGGTGTGCTCCTTCCTGTCCGCATATGGTGACGAAAGAGGGATGGCTGAAGACGCGTGGGAAGCGTGGCGGCTACTTGAGTCACGGGTAGTTTTCACTTTGGTGCGAACTCCCTTCCAAGTGTCCAACACCTGCATTCCACTAGTCTCTGGTTCGCGGACTAGGATTATTGTGAGTGCGGCCATTTCTTGCTTTACATTCTGGTGTCATTCTTATTGATCTCTGCTGCTGTGGGTTTTAATGGAGTGCAGTATTTCCGTCAAGTGGTGAACGACGCTGTGTTCTCGGATGAGACTTGCTGGGCTTTATAGAAATTAGCTGCCTCTATGAAGAAATGAGCTGTGATGAATAAAGGTGAAATTGGAGAACAACGGATAGAATTCACCTAGTACCGACTACTTTTCTGCAACGTTTTCGATCGATAGGGGTATAGCACGACCCTTTTAACGATACATGATATTTTCGGTGGGTGGTAGAGTGTGCGGAGAACCCTTTAAGTATTGATTCTTGCCAACTTTTATCTTAATTCTTTGTGTTTTTTTCTAGAGTCTGCAAATTTACTTGTTCAATTCTTGCGGCGCGTTCGAAACACGTGCACTTCATGGTTGTGCCCGAATGAATATTCGAGCATTCGAATTCGAATAATTCTATTCCAATTCGAATATTCGTATTAGAGCGTTCGAAAAAACACGATTTTCGAATGCTCGAAAAAGCGCGACTTTCGAATGTATTCGAATTCGAATGCTCGAAAAAACGCGATTTTCGAATGTATTCGAATTCGAATGCTCGAAACATTCGCATTCGAACATTCGATTGCTACAAAATCTGCGACCTAAAAAAATAATTTGTCTTTCCTGTTTCAAGCATCCCACGAGCAAATAATATACGCCCGAATCTGAAAAGTGCGCGCCCACATCGGGCACTCAGAGGCCGTATGTTCTTCGAGCGCAGAACCAGGCTAGGGAAGGGACTCCAAGCTGCTCGTGTGGAAACTGCTTTCGTCGCCCAGGGGGAGTCCGCAGCTGGGTTCTGCGCTCTGGAGCGCGGAAACGCATACAGCTGGAAAATGCGCAGGAAACTCCAGCGAATTATGTAGACGTCAAAGCCTCTCAAATCTCAACCACTCAGGTGAAATGCAAAAATCCCGCAAAGCAGGAGAACCGAACCCCCGACTTCCCTCGAAATTTACCATAAAGGATAAGGATAAAGGACGGCGTTATTCAATTCCCGTTGGGATGCGCGACGCATTCTACTTCTACGGGATGTCGTGGAGGCCGCATGAATGCGTATTTGGCCATACAATGACTTGCGGTGGCCAGCCGATGAACAAGTCAGCGATTATCCTTCCCAGACGAGTCTGGTACCAATTCACCGACCCCGGAGGGATGGAAGGCTTGGTTGGCCTGGGCGGGAAATCCGAACCAGGAACCTGGTATCGGGTGCACGCGACAGTCGCGCCTCTTCCGACTGTACCACACGCGCCCAAATTTACCATAACTTTTTGAAATTTGGTTTCACTACTCAACAAGTGAACATTGTTTGAAATTTTATGAAACTTTTTTTGGCGGCGGGGAGAATAATATTAGGCTGTCGCAAAATTAATCTCCGTTTCGAGGTATGTATAAATAAATAAGTTTTTTAACCCAAATGATCCCACCTCAGGGAATGCCACACAACGTTTGGTAGGTTTTTTCCTGCTCCTTCAAAAAACATATGTGGATACGGCTCCAATTTTTCTAGACGACCTTCTCCGCGGTTTCGCAAAATCATGAACCGACGCGACTGAACGACGAGTCATCATGCTTTACTTTTAATTCAAACTGGGACATTCTGCGGCATAGGCATCCCGTAACAAGAAGACCAGATCCCGATGCCGACCAGCTTCTGTGGTCAGTCTTCATCGGAATCGCTTGGATCCGCTTCCAAAAGGAGTTAGAAGAGTCGACTTTGACCGGAATTTGTACTTACCAGGGAAGGGTCTCAGGCGTAGATCTGAACGGAGGGAAACGGATAGTACTGCGAATACAAGACAGCATACCTCGGGAGTTTGTTAGAGCTAAGTTTTCACATAACAGGCCACCCAGAGAGCCCTGCGTCAGTGGCCGTTCGTCGCGCGTGCTGCAGGGGCCGCCCGTGCATACGAGTGCGCGCTGACGTATGGGAAGTGGTGATAGGCTGTTCGGCGAGCGGATCGGTGGCTCATCAGGGTGCAACGCTGCTTCACAGGTGCTAGGCAAGATGTTCGACTACCGTGCTACGCACTAATTTTGCATCTTTTCATGACCGCTGCCTCCTTTACCAGTTTGCTTCCTACACATCTTCTACACCCATATTTCACTCTAAATTGTCAAAAGGGTCAGATTAGTGATCTACACCTCAGACAGCCCCTATAGACAAAGTTGGACGGTGACCATGACCTTACCATTAGTCACCCATACCTACTGTAGCTCGTACTCCAGCGTAATACCAAAAACGAATGTCAGATTCGTGATCAGCACCCCAAATAACCTTCCTGGGCAAGGTTTGGGCGAAGTCGGTGATTATGACCTCGGCAACTTTAGTCACCCGTACCTGCTGTAACCCGTACTTGCTGTGAGGTCACTGTTTAACATTCGCTGAAAAAAAACAAAAGTTGTATAATACAAAAGTTAGAGAAGTGAGTGAAGCACAGCTTAAAGAAAACCCTTATTTAAGAATTTAGAGTGAAATAAATTTGTAGCAGATGTGTAGGAAGTAAGCAGATTTAAACCGCCATTAAGGCACTATTGTACTTTTGCGAATACGGAGGTCGAGGGGAGGTAAAAAAAAATTTGGTATATGTCGCGTAGGTGAGCAGCATTGGTAGGTGGGAACGCCTAAACCAATTAGACCGCATTGAATGGGCGTGCTATTAAGAGGGAGCATGTACAGTTGGCACCTGATGGGCTGGCATGTGTTCGGTCTGCGCTCCGTTTGGTTATCATTGGCTGGTGCGCTCCCATCTAATGCTGCTCACCTACGCGACATGTACTAAAAATTTCGACCAAACTTCTCCCAAGAGGCATATTTGGGGTGCTGATCACGAATCTGACATCCGTTCTCGGAATTTCTTCCGATTACGATAGGTCACATGTCACAAGTAAGGGTGACTAGGGCTGATGAGGTCATAATCACCGATTTCGCCCAAACTTCTCCTAGGTGGGTTATTTGGGGTGGTGATCACGAATCGGACATGGTGGCAATGTCCGTTCCTCCACGTGGTGCCACTGGAAACTGCTCGCTTTGTGAGCTAAGCTAAGCACGGACACTCGAATGCAGGCGACAGGCCCTTGTGACAGGCCGGCCTACGAAGACCCATGTCACATCACATGGTGTATGACAGCTCAAGGTTTTCGAGATAGTGCAACGGCGTCCGCGGGAGCCGACGCGCACTCGCAGAGCCCGGCGAGTGTGAAAAGTGTGTGAGGGTGCCTGATGCGAGGACTGCATCGTGGGGCAACTGAGCTAGTCCGAAAGTCCCGTAACGTAGGCAGGACCCGCGTAGCAACGCTGAATGTGGGTACGTTAACGGGCCGCTCGTGCGAGTTGGTTGAAGCACTGGAGCGTAGAAGACTGTGCGGTGCAGGAGACGAGGTGGTGCTGCAGCAAGTCAAGGGACATAGGACGAGGCTTCAACGCCGTTCTATGTGGAAGTCCCAGGACCACCAGTTGTGTCGGAATAATCGTCTCCGAACGATTTCGTGACTCGATTGTAAGTGTTGAACGCTATGACGATCGGTTGATGAAGATCGTTGTCGCCGCGAAGGAGCGACTCTATCACTTCTTCTCTGCGTATGCTCCACAGACTGGCTGCTCCGATCAAGCCAAGGAAGAGTTTTGGAACCTGCTTGATGAGAAGACAGCAGAGGTACCGCCGAAAGATGTCATCATAGTCGCTGGTGACCTTAACGGGCACGTAGGTGCTGCGAAGGACGGGTACAGCTGTCATAGTGGTTTCGGATACGGGTCTCGTAACGCCGATGGTGAACGCATTCTTGAGTATGCGGAATCGCATAATCTCACCATTGTGAACACCGTTTTCCGAAAACGCGACTGCCACCTCATCTCATACTATAGTGGGAACTCCAAGTCTCAGATAGGCTTTGTCCTTGTGAAAGATCGCGACCGAAGCATTGTCACAGACGCGAAGATCGTGCCGTATGAGACGTCGCCCTACAGCATCGACCGCTGGTGTGCACCTTTAAGATCACCCCTCCGAAGGTGCAGCAGGTTGAGCGATGCGGTGCTGCAAGAATCAAGTGGTGGCGAATGAAAGAGAAGGAAGCAGCTGTGATTTCCCGCGTACGGTTGCCGACAGTCACGACTGTCGACGAAACTTGGAAGAAAGCAACCCACGCGATCCGCCAAGCTGCAAGGTTGGAACTCGGCATAACGAAGCTTGGGCGACGCAAGGTCGACAAGCAGACATAGCTGTGGACGGACGATGTGAAAGCGAAGGTTAGAGAGAAGAATTCGCTTTATCTTGTGTTTCTCAGCGATAAAACAGCCGACAACTGGCAGAAGTATCAGAAGGCGAAGAAGGCTGCAAAGAAAGCCGTGGGTGTTGCGAATGCCACTCATTATAGTGATGTCAACGAAAAGCTCGAGTCGCGCGATGGTGAGCGGTATTCGTATCGACTTGCTAAGACCCGCCATCGCCAAACCGAGGATATTGAAAAGTTCTTTGGCATCAATGATGAGACCGGCCGTCTTCTGACAGTCCGAAAAAACGCGCTGAAGCGATGGCGTGATTACTTTGAGGAAATTTCCACTATGGAATTTCCTCACCCGGCCTTCCCTTCTTTGGGTTCTGTTCACGGTCCCGTTCACAAGATCACCGTGGAGGAAACAGAAGCGGCTTTGAAGAAGATGAAGCCCGGTAAAGCCACAGGGCCCGATGATCTGGCAGTCGATGTGTGGAAGTGGAAGCTCTGGTATCCTGCTGAGTGGTTGGCTGAATTCTTCAACCAGGTAGTGAAGGAGAAGAAAGTACCGGAGTGTTGGCACAACTGTACGACGATTCCAATTTGGAAGAAGAAAAGCAGTCCTGCAGACTGCTCCAATTATCGCTTGCTCCGATTCGCTTGCTTTCGCACAGCATGAAGATCCTCGAGCGAATCATCGATAGACGAATTCGTGAAATCGTCAAGCTCTCGGAAAACCAGTGAGGCTTCGTAGCTGGTTGTGGAACCATTGATGCTATACACGCCGCCCGCCTCCTGGTGCAGAAGCATCACGAGAAACAGAAGCCGGTGCATATCGCCTTCCTCGACTTGGAGAAGGCCTTCGACCGCGTACCGCGTGAGGTTATATGGTACGCCTTGCGACAACACAACGTACCTGAGGAACTTATAGAGTGGGTGCGGATGCTCTACTCTTGCCCAAAGAGTAGAATGCAAGCTGCAGCTGGAACCTCAATGGAGTTTCCCATCTCTGTTGGGGTGCACCAGGGTTCTGCGCTTTCTCCACTCCTCTTTGTTGTCGTCATGAATGCCATTACGCGAGATCTTCAGAAGCCTGTCCCATGGACATTGCTCTATGCTGATGACGTGATGCTCGCTTGCGAGGATGATCTAGAGCGGCAGGTGCAAGCTTGGTGCGACCGCCTGACGATGATCGGACTCAAATTGAACGTCAAGAAGACCGAGTACATAATAGACATGGGATCCGAATCATGCATTTTCGGATATCCGGCCGGATTTATCCGGTTTCGGATTATCCGAAATCCGGCTCGGTCGAAAATTGCCCTCATCTGAATCATCCGAAGATCCGGGGTTTCTAAAATTGTCCTCATCTGAATCATCCGAAGATCCGGGGGTTTTAAAATTGCCCTCATCTGAATCATCCGAAGATCCGGGGTTTTGAGAAACGCAATGATTCGGATAAAATCGGATAAAAATCGGATAATAGGAGGTTAGCGCGTCTTGCTGGCAAACTCTGCGCCATTGATAACCTGTCTTTTTCGGGCACATTTGCAATCATTTGAAGGGAATTCTCTCACATGGGAAGGGTCTGATAGCGTATATCTGAACGGGGAGAGGGAGTCATCCTATTAAATAGGAATAATCGCCACCCCTCAATTAGCATAAAATGTGTTTCATTTTTGCCAAGTCGTTAAACCTTAGGAGTGGGGGTTCTTGAAGTCACAACTGAACGGCGCATCACGAATTTGGGTTCTTGTACGACCGCGATGCCTCTGCCGGCAAGCAGCTCGGGGCGCAATGGGTAGTGACGATGCTTCATGGGAGGAAGGTCGGGGTTCGATCCTCATGCGCTGCTGCATTCCTGCTTTTTGATTGATTGGTTGAGATTTGAGGGATTCTGCCGTCTATACCATTTTAAGATGTTTTCTGCGCACTTTCCAGCTGCATGCTTTGGTACTCAACATGATGATGCATAAATATTCAACACCAGTGATACACAGGTGCAACGTGCATAAAGCAGCACTGGACACAATGAGCAGGGTATAAATGCTGCAGGCTCCTCTCAGTCTGTTTCCATACATCGCCCAATGACATCGGGTAAAACCATCCTGCTCGGATTTTCAAATGAGACCATGATGTGACGTCACATGTGGTCAAAACGAGAAAGTCTGTGGATCCCGCAAATTGACCTAAACGGCATCGATACACTCTTTCTCTCATCTTTGCCTGTCATTTGGAAATCAGAGGTCTGCTGGAGGCTCTCTAAAACCTAACACCAACAAAATCGCCGATGCTCGAGTGGTCCACTTGCTCACGCTGAAGTGTGGTCCACCTTTAGATAAGCAGCCTTCATGGGAATAACACCAACCTGACCGAACGGATGGCTAGCATACCCAAGGACTTCGAAGCACGTCAACTTGAAGTTAACGAAGACGACGGGCTGGAAGTGGTGGAAAACCAGAAGAAGGTTGGGATCCGCAAAATGAACTGACAGACGTGGAAAGGCTGACAAGCAGTGGGCATATGATAACGTTTTCGGCTGGAACTTTTGTTTCAGAGGAAAGGAAACGTCTTCAGTTGGATTTTGCCTATGGAGCCGATCTCATTGGTCCATGTATGGAAGCAAACTGTGAGGAGCCTGTAGCCTTTATAAGCTATCCGTATTTTGACCAGTGCTTCTCTTTCATGCACTTTGTGTCTGTATATCACCTATGTTAAACGTTTATCTATCATTATGTTGAACAGCTTTCTCATTGCCTTTTGGTTAAAAACCCGCCAGTAATAAACAAGTGGCAACAAAGTTGCTCTCACGGCATACATCTGGAAACACTGCACAGCAAACATCTAAAATGGTGCAGATGTCAGAATCGCTCAAATCAAACAATAAGTTAAAATGCAAAGATGCAGCAGCGCAGAAAAGTCGAACCCTCTACCTCCCTCTCATGGAGCAACGTCGCTATCTACTGCGCTACGAGCCGCTTCCCGCCGGCGGCATTGCGGGCGTACAAGACTCCCGAACTCGTGAAGCACCGATTCCACTGTAACTTCAAGGGTTCTCTACTCCTCGGGCTTATCGAAAAAAGAAACACATTTTTATACTAATTGAAGAGTGGCGATTATTCCTATATATATGGTGGGATGACTCGCTCTCTCCGTTCAGACATACGCTTCAGACCCTTTCGGAATTGCTTCATTATTGTCCTTTAAAAGACTTACGAACTACAAGTGCATTACCAACTCACAATTGAGTTGGTATTGGCTCTTTGGGGTCTTAAAGCTGTTTTTGTTTGTTCTGGAAGCGCAAAATAGCTCTGCGGAGGACTCCCCTCGTAAGGCAGTCAAATACGACATCTTTTACGTAGCGCTGGTGTGTTCCACTCCATTGGTGAGCTAAGCTAGGCCAGATATAATGTAATTGGGCATTCATGTGCCTTGCTACCAGGGCATATAAACACTTAATTCAATGTGAGGCGCTCCAAGCTGCTTCGCGCGCTCGTGACTTCAATTGATCAAGGAAATAAACGCGGAGTTACTGATGTGTTCCGTTTTTAAGGGGTTGCGCGCCCCTATTATATCACTTATCCGGTTGTATCCGAATCGGATATCCGAAATCCGGCTCGGACTAAAAAGGCGTTATCTGAATCATCCGAAGATCCGGGGTTTCTAAAATTGCCCTCATCTGAATCATCCGAAGATCCGGGGTTTCCGAAATTGCCCTCATCTGAATCATCCGAAGATCCGGGGTTTGAAAAAGTAGCCTATCCGAATCATCCGATTATCCGGAAAATCGGTGTCGGATCCCATGTCTAGTACCTAACGACTGACGGAAGCGAGTCCAGCTCTATTAAGATTAACGGTACTGAGCTTGCACGCACTTCGGTGTTGAACCTGGGATCAGCAATAGCATCTGACGGGGGTCTGATGGTTGAAGTGAACTCACGCGTGGGTGCACCTTGGTCCAAGTGGCGTTTGCTGACTGGTGTGCTCTGCGACAGGAAGATACCAGAGCACCTGAAGTCAAAGATCTACAGAACAGTCGTGCGGCCGGTAGCAGTATACGGCGCTGAGTGTTGGCCTGCGACTAAAGAAGTTGAAACGCGCCTCAGCGTCATGGAGACAAAGATGCTGCGCTGGACGGCTGGAGTCACCCGCATGGACCGCATCAGAAATGAGGCTATTCGGCAGAAGTTCGGTGTCGCGCCAATGGCGGACAAGATGCGCGAAGCTCGCTTACGATGGTACGGCCACGTTCTGCGTGGAAAGGAAGACAGCGTCCGCAAGATAGGCCTTGAGTTGGAAGTGTCAGGAAAGCGGCCTAGAGTACGCCCGAAGCAGCGTTTGTCTGATACGTTACAGATGGACATGAAAGTAACTGACGTCCACCCTGATCAAGCGCAGGACCGCGAAAGGTGTCATGACACCAGAAGGGCGGACCCCGCGACGAAGCGGGACAAACGCTGAAGAAGAAGAAGAAGAAGGTCACGAATCGGACATCCGCTTTTGTGATACGCTAGAGCACGGAAAGTTACAGTAGGTATGGGAGCCCAATGCCAAGGTCATGGTTACCGATTTCGTCCAAACTTTCATCTAAACGCGCGTTTTCGTCCAAACTTGATCTGTGGGATTATCTGGGGGTGTTGGTTGCAATCTGTGGCCGGATTCACCAACAATTAAGGGTATGCGTGGTATAGAGGGTATAGATAAGATAAGAGTCAGGCAAAGACAAGGCAAGAGTCAGGTACGCAGGCTTAATCGTTGGTATCTCTAGCCCTTATACCCACGGGTAAGCCGTTGATGAATCCGGCCACTGACCCTTATTTGACAATTTAGTGTGAAATAAATGTGTAGGAGATGTGTACGATGCAAATTGGTAAAGGAGGTAGCGATCATGAAAAAATGCATAAATAGTGCATAGCACGGGAATCGATCATCTGGCCTAGCACCTGTGAGGCAGCGTTGCACCCTGCTGAGCTACCGATTTGCTCGCCGCACAGTCGTTCGCCACTTCCCATACGTCAGCGCGCGCAGGTATGCCCGTGGGCACGCGCTGACGGTGCAGTACTGTACCCCACCTTCGAGGGCCCGTAGCTCTTTTGGCTCAAGGACTCAGCAAAAATGAAACATGTCTTTCTACAACAAGAAAGGTGGAGATTCTCGCAGTGCTATCCGTTTTCCCCACTCAGACTTACGCCTGAGAACCTTCCCCGTTTAGTTGCTTTTGATGCATTGTCACTTCCGAGAGAGGAGTTGTTAAAGTTGAAAACTGAAACGGAGTTGTACTTTTTGACACATTTTTTCACTTCGAAAACAGTTCCGCTTCCAAAAGCAGCTTAGAATACGCTGCGGGTGGTTTTCTTTTATCGCTCAGAATGTGGAAACCAACCTGATAAAACAGATCTGGATTATAAGCGGTAAGCGTTATGGCAGGACTTAACGGCCGTTAATTTTAAATGAGGGTTATAGGGGTGGCGAAAGGCGAGTTATTCCTCCAATGTTTCGAATAAGATTGCTCACCGGGACCTGAATTTACAGTATAAAGGAGAGGAAAAGTAAAAGGAGGAGAAATGAGGAAGCTGCCATTTATGGGAAACATCTGGTGATGTGACATTCGCATTGAGAAGCCTATTTGCCTAAATTTTGAATTTTGTAACCTTCACAACGGGTTCGAACGAACTGCTTGCGGCAATGCCATAACGTTGACCAAACCAAAAGTAACCTCATGAATTGGATGATGCAATTTATCCCAGTGTGGGTGATCTTATACACATATTAGCGACGGAAATCAAGCGAGGCGAGCAAGTGCGAAGCCCACGTACAGATGGGGTAGGACACTTGTCGACAATATACAGGGTGTCTGAAAAAATGTGTACACTGTTTGAAAGGTGATAACCTCGCTCACAGTGAAGGTACTCAAGAGATTAAGGACAAGAATGAATGCTTTTAAAATATAAATTTTCTCAAATATGAGTGGTGTGGATTGCGCCAAGCACTCGTCTGATTTCTTCCATTTTACACTTGATTGATTGTGTTTCACTTAAATAATTGTAATTTCTCATTAAAGGGGCCGTGTTGATTAATTTGTGCTTTTTTGAAGCTTAAAATTCAAAAACACACTACGGCTTGCGAAAAATGGAACTGTTAGATTGTATGGAAAGTTCTCAGCGTTTTGAGTGCTTCACTATGAACTACGATAACTTTCTCAAATCTTATCGGGTTTAGTCGAAATAAGCACCGTTCGAATCACCACGCTTTTGCTAACGGGCGACCGCTCGACTTATTCCATCAGCGAAAAAATTAGGTGGTCGAGATTCGACAAATTCCACGAAACCTGTTATGGCTTGGTCCTGTTTGGTGAAAGTTTTACCAGCGAGAAAGTTCTGAAAGTGTTTGAAAAGGTGGTAGTCGGTTGGTGAGAGGTCTGGAGAATATGGTGGGTGAGGCGGAACTTCATCCCTTAATTCTTTCGATTTTCAAACAGTGATTTGTGAAATATGTGGGCGGGCGTTATCGTGCAAAAGAATCGGGACCTTCTGTTGACCAATGCTCGCTGAAGGTTTTCGGTGCATTTCGTCGATTTCCTTACAGTAGGGCTCTGCTGTGATCGTTTGGCCTGGTGCCAAAAGTTGGAATGGACCACACCAACCGCCGACCACCACACGGTGACCATTACCTTCTTTGGTGGAGGTTCGCCTTTGGAGAACGCCTAGGGGTTCGTCGGGGTCCAATCATTGTTCGGAACGTTTTCTGTTATCCTTCAGAATCCACTTTTCATCACGGTCTTACTTAAAGTTAACCAAATGCTCCAGGGAGATGGGATGATTTTCGGGATACTGTAGTGCGTGTCTGGTGCCGACAACGCAAATGAACGTTCAAACATGTGTGAAGCGAAAGCAGTCTCGGCAGGAGCTGCCTGGACGGCCCACACCCTGGAGTCCCTTCCCTAGCCGAGTTGTGCGCTCGAAGAGCGCACAACCCATCTCCGATGTCCCCCTCAGCGACAAAAGCACTCTTGGCACGAGCCGCCTGGATGGCCCACACCCTGGAGTCCCCTCCCTAGCCGAGTTGTGCGCTCGAAGAGCGCACTATCCATCTCCGATGCCGGTGAAGAGCGGATTGATGTGCAAGTTTGCGTGGTACTCCAGCAGGAGCTGGCATATTGCCAGCGGAGCAAGTGGTTAGTTCTAATGGCTATCTTTCATCACAAGTGATGACTCGATCCAAAAACGGATCAGTTTTGTTGAGTAAAAGTCGGGAAGAACAAATCTCGAAACGTGACAATTTTTGCCGCTCATTCAACTCGTGGGGCACCCACTTTTCGAGCTTTTTCACCTTCCCAAGGCGTGCCAAAGCATCTGCAACAGCAGTTTTACGGACGTCCAGCTCTCTCGCGATCCCGCGAACTGTTTGGGATGGTTCAGCTTCCACCAATTCCTTCAACTCGTCGTCCAGGATTGCTCAGGTTCGACCGCTACGGGGGTCACCTCTAAGGAGAGATCTCCGGTCCGAAATTTACTGAACAACTGGCGCACAGTGCTTTCTCCAACACTATTAGGTCCCCACACTCGATTGATTTGTCGAGCCGTCTCAGCTGCGGGTTGTCCCTATTTGAAGATAAAATGAAACATCGTTCGGAATTGTTCCTCCGACGTGCTTCAATAAGCCCTTCAAGAACAGAAATATAAAGCAACGTTGATAGATAAAGTATTCAGTCAGATAGAGCGAAAAACAGAAAGTAGCATTAATGCGCAATGCAAGTCGAATTTTTACTTAATAATAGACGAATGTAAAATAGTAACACAAATCGCTGACAGCTTTCCGGACAACCTACATATTATACTTATAATTCTAACATTGCTGCTAGTAAAAGATTTGGAGCTGTTTGAGACCTGTTCGAAATCAAGGGATAGCAAAGATTCTGTGACGTGCAATAGGTCAAAATTGCTCCATGTACTTGCCTGAGTCCTTACATTTCAGACTCGATTGATAGTGCATGTGGTGAATGCTTGTTGCAATCTTGTTGCTCCCTGGCCACATTAACCTGTGATGTGCTTCTTTTAACGTTTAGAACTTGACAATCACGTGAAAGGCACGCTATATGACATGTGATTCATTGATTTCACAATTTGTCAGTCTCGCTATTGCTCTAGCAACGCTTCCTACCTATCTGAACCCATAGCAGGAGTCACGCCGGCTCCAGACTTTGCTTCGCGGATAAAAATTGTATCCTTAAGTGCGTCTGGAAAACCAAAAACATCGACGGAGTGCAGAGGCGATTTAGCGACTACTCCGAAGCACCACCCACTCGCGTCACCCATGCACAATCAACCAAGTCTGAAATGCAAGGTTTCAAGCGGGGGCATATCGTAGTTTTGATTATTTGCACACCACAGAAATCTCGTTACCCTGTGCTTTAGAGTGAGTCTCAAACAGCTCCAAAACCTTCGCTACAAACAATGTTAGAACCTTTCAATTAGTACCTGTATTTTTTAGGATATCCTGCATTGTTCAGAAACCATAGTGTGTTTTTAAGTTTTAAACATTAAAAGAAGCACAAATCAATCGATACGGCCACTTTGTGGGAAAACGATATCAAGTATCCAAGCGAAACACAATCGAATGTAAAACGCAAAATTAAAGACAGGTGCATGGCGCATTCCATTCCGCTCGTATGTCAGAAAATTTTCATTTTACTAAGCTTTCATAAGAGCCCTTAACTTCATCAGCACCCTTACCTTGAGCAACGTTATCACCTTTCAAACAGTGCATACATTTATTGAGACACCCTGTATTTGCCTCGATGCGTCCGAATGAATATTCGAGCATTCGAATTCGAATGCTTGAAAATCGTCGTTATTCGAATATATTCGGTTATTCGAAAATTTTGGGAGAGCACAACTATAGTGCATTTCCAAAAATGCTTAGGTCTCGATACCACTACCCCATGATGTCTATGACGGTCTTCCTCCTGAACTGAAAGCTCGAACGTCAATCACCATCCACACGGCTTTCTTCAATGTTGGAGTACGTCGTTACATTGTATTGTGGATGTTTTATTACTACTTTGCCTATTTGATCATAGGTGAACTACGAAGCCACTCTTGCGCAGTCTTTCGGAGGTGTTGCTCTGGAAACTGCGATAAATCAGGAGGCAGCAGAGAGAGTTCTCTTGTATTCAAACCGCTTTCCAGCTGATCAGAATGCGAGAGACGCAGCGATGGAGCTGGTAAACGTGGTAAGTCTATGTCCGATGTTTAGCTCCTCTCCAAACTGCTAAGCCTTAAAGTAGGCGACCATTTACATAAACTAGTTTGCCGTCCATTTGATCGCTACTGCTCAGATATTTATTACCAACCAGACGTTCAGCGGCCTCGCGGCCGCCAAACGCCTGGTTGGGGGCTGCGCCTCCAAACCTCGAGCATGGAACACCCCAACCGTGTTCTTTTCTTCTTTAGGCCCTCTTACTTTCATTTCATTCGCCGAAGTGCATGTTCTTCTAAGTCCTGAAGAACAGGCTGTGAGAGTCTCAATCCAAAGTGCTTAATCTGCGGAAACATAAATGAAACCAATGGGTGTCGGTAGACCGCTCGATACCATTAACTGTCCGACAGTAATCATGTTCCTCCGATAACTTTTCTCCTTACCCTCACTCTCAACCCCGTCAATACCCCTTACACTTGTGCCGGAGTAAAATAAATAAATAAATGAGTAAATAAAGGCGTAGTGAGAGTCAAGTACGCGCACACTTAACGAAGCCTTTAAAAAGTCTTCTCACGAATGCTGTGCAAAGTATGATCTGTGGAACGACTTCTGGATCTGGACGCACATTGTACGACGTCTGGGTCACATGCTCTGAATCCGGACGCATGTTGATATCGTCTGTGATAAATATTCTGAGCCCCAACGCACTGTAAGGCCGAGGGCATACTTCCATCGCTGCGATGCCATCGCGGCGCTCAGTTCATGGCCATTCCGCCGCACGCGGTCGAATAGTCAAAGGAAACTTCGCCGCGGCCGCCGCAACAGTGACGGTCGGCATGCGCGATGGCTTCCCGCGCCCATCGCGGGCATGGCATACTTTTTCGCGCCGCGCGCGGTGTTTAGCGTTGTTCCTGGACGGATCGCCGTTGCGCTCCCTTGCAAACCCCTCCCTTGCACGGGAAGTATGCACGAGGCCTAACGACGTCAGCAGCACATCTTCTGAAGCCTGATATCCGTTGGACGATACTGGTAAAAAATCATGGTCCGCCCTTACTGGTCCCCTTCACCGGTCCCCCTCCTTCAGTGGTCCCACTCTTCACCGCTCACCCCCCCCCCCCCGTTACTGGTTCCACCTTTGCTGGTCTCCCCTTTGCTGGTCCCTTTTACTGATCCCCTCTTCTCAGGTCCCTCCTCCCCCCGTTTCCGGTTCCCCTCACCGCACCCTCCCCTGCAGTGGTCCCCTCTTCGCTGGTCCTCCTGCTTTCCACTCCCCTCCCCATTACTGGACCCTCCCCTGCAGTGGTCCCTCTTAGTGATCCCCTTTTCGCTGGTCTTCCTTCTTTCCACTCCCCTCCCCATTACTGGACCCTCCCCTGCAGTGGTCCCTCTAAGTGGTCCCCTTTTCGCTGGTCTTCCTTCTTTCCACTCCCCACCCCCATTACTGGACCCTCCCCTGCAGTGGTCCCTCTAAGTGGTCCCGAACTGTCCGAACGGTACGCCGGAACGGCAAGAACGAGTACTATAGGGAGAATCCCCGTCCTCCAAATAGTAGCAGGACATGTTTTGTTTTTGCCGAATCCTTGAGGCAAATGAGTACGAGGGTGTAATGGTTAGGGGTCCGGGGTCCGCAGAGCGGGCTCTTCACGGCAGCGCAAGAACCCGGTGTCGTGGGCTGGGTGGCGCAGTGGTAGAGTGCGTGTTCGTGAGGTCTAGGGTTCGGTTCCCATGCTGGGCCGCGTTTTTGCACTTTTACCATAGTATCGGATTTCCATAGAGATTAGATAAACTTGTTTTTTGGCTTCACAGTTCGTGCCCAGTGGTAATCCGCTGAATCCGCTGCAGCCCAAGCCTGGAATCGCGATCCAATCCACTTTCCCCAGTTCTCAACCTTGTATAGTATAACAACTCTAATATAGCCAAATCTTTTCCTCCGAAACGATCTGTCCTCCCGAAAACGTGATAGTGCCTTCGCCGGTTAGTGGCGTCGTGACTCCGGCACCTATCCTCTTCTGGTTGAAACTCTTGGTCCTCTTCTTCCACTACCTCCAACTTCTCCACTTCGTCGATTTCCAGCTGTCGCAGTTCAAAATCCTGTAGGATACTTGCTATCCTTTCCGCCAGCTTCATTTTGTCTCTCGAAGGGACAGCATCCAGTGGAGATCCGCACTTCAGCGTCAATAGGTGAATGACCACTCGAGGGTTAGCGGACATTGTAGAGTCAGTGTTGGCGGCAGCAGCTTGTTATAACCGCGCGACTTTGTAAGCATAACATAGGCGAGAATATTGATCGAGGTGGTAGGTCAAGTTGAAGATCATGTGGTCCCCTCCTACATTGTGAGTACACTGGTGGTGCCCACCTCACCGTCACTAATAAATTGCATTTGAAGCATTTTTCTAGATTGTCATGTTGTTCCTGTGTCAATACTTCTCACATTGACAGTAAGAACAATTTATTGGAGTAAAAGTTTCAAACAAAATCGCAATTTGCATATTTCGGACATTGCTGGTGAATTACGAGATGTCGACAAATAATCCTACTATATATAAAAGAGTAAGCGGTTGTGTCTGTCCTTCTGTCTGTCCGTCCGTTTGTCTATCCGTCGGTCCATCTGGCCTTTCATAGACGTCGAGAGACACGCGTCCGGGTCGAGACGAGGTGTGACCCACATCGTGTCGCGTACGTCAGAAGACCGATGTCACCGATGTCGCGCAATGGACGAACGGTATGAAAAGACGTGTTACCGACGTCGCTCGACAGGCGTCCGAGTTCAGGAGTTGTGTCACCCATGTCGCGCAGTCGGTGTCTAGGTTAAGAAGAGTTGTCACCGATGTTGCTTGGGTTAAGAAGGGGTCTCATCGATATCGTGCAAGGGGTGTCGCGGTTCAGACGACATGTCACCGATGGGTGACCAGTGAAGGAGGGTCCAGTAATGGGGCAGGGGGGGGGGGGGTAGTGGTGAAGGAGGACCAATGAAGAGGGGACCACTGCAGATCCAGTAATGGGCGGGGGGGGGGGGGAGTGCAAAGAAGGACCAGTGAAGAAGGGACCACTGCTAGGGAGGGTCCGGTAATGGGGCGGGGGGGGGGAGTGGAAAGAAGGATGACCAGTGAATAGGGGACCACTAAGGGGGACCACTGCGGGGAGGGTCCCGTAATGGGGGGGGGGGAGTGGAAAGAACGAGGACCAGTTAAGAGGAGACCACCAAGGGGGACCACTGAAGAGAGGACCAGTATAAGGAGAGAGAGAGAGAGAGAGAGAGAGAGAGAGAGAGAGAGAGAGAGAGACGGTAAAGGAGACCAGTGAAGGTGGGACCACTGAAGGAGGGGGTCCAGTGAAGGGGACCAGTAAGGGCGGACCATGATTTTTTATCAGTATCGTCCAACGGGTATCAGGCTTCAGAAGATGTGCTGCTGACGTCGTTACACGTGCGTTGGGGCTCAGCATATGTATCACAGACGATATCAACATGCGTCCGGATTCAGAACACGTGACCTAGACGTCGTACAACGTGCGTCCAGATCCAGAAGTCGTTCCACAGATCATACTTTGCACAGCATTCGTGAGAAGACTTTTTAAACGCTTCGTTAAGTGTGCGCGTACTTGACTCTCACTACGCCTTTATTTATTTATTCATTCCACTCCGGCACAAGTGTAAGGGGTATTGACGGGGTTGAGAGTGAGGGTAAGGAGAAAAGTTATCGGAGGAACATGATTACTGTCGGACAGTTAACGGTATCGAGCGGTCTACCGACACCCATTGGTTTCATTTATGTTTCCGCAGATTAAGCACTTTGGATTGAGACTCTCACAGCCTGTTCCTCAGGACTTAGTAGAACATGTACTACGGAGAATGAAATGAAAGTAAGAGCGCCCAACCAGACGTTTGGCGGCCGCGAGGCCACATTTCAACATCTTACCGTAGCAAACTCCAAAAACAAGAAGCTCAGATGTGGAAATCTCTATGGATCATCCGATACTATGGCAAAAGTGCGAAAAAGCGACGCAGCATGGGAACCGGACCCTAGACCTCACGAACATGAGTTGTGCCCTCTACCACTGCGCCACCCAGACCACGATATCGGGATCTTGCGCTGCCGTGAAGAGCTCGCTCTGCGAACCCTTAACCATTACACCCTCGTACTCGTTTGCCTCAAGGATTCGGCAAAAACAAAACATGTTCTGTTACTATTTGGAGGACGGGGATTCTCCCTATAGTACTCGTTCTTGCCGTTCCGGCGTACCGTTCAGTCAGTTCCCTTGTTAGTGGTGTCCTCTTCACTGGTCCTCCTTCTTTCCACTCCCCTCCTCCATTATTGGACCCTCCTTTGCTGGTCCCCCATTACTGATCCCCCTTCACTGATCAGGTGACAAGTCGTCTGAACCGGGACACCCCTTGCACGATATCGGTGAGACCCCTTCTTAACCCAAGCATCCATTTCGCGACATCGGTGACACCTCTTCTGAACCTAGACACCGACTGCGCGACATGGGTGACAACTCCTGAACCCGGATGCCTGTCGAGCGACGTCTGTAACACGTCTTTTCAAACCGTTCACCCTTTGCGCGACATCGGTGACACGTCGTCTGAATCCGGACACCACTTGGGCGACATCGGTGACACCTCTTCTGAGCCTAGACACCCACTGCGCGACATGGGTGACACAACTCCTGAACCCGGACGCCTCTTGAACGCCGACGGTGAGGTGTCTTCTCAACCCAGACTCCCTTTGCGCGACATCTGCGACACGTCTTCTGACGCACGCGACACGACGTGGGTCACACCTCGTCTCAACCCGGACGCCTGTCACTCGACGTCTATGGAAGACCAGAAGGACCGACGGAATGACGGATGGAGAGACGGAAGCACAGACACAACCGCTTACTTTTTTTTTATATATAGTAGGATTAGTACGTAGTGATAGGATGAGATGAACGTGCATGAGTTTAGTCGCTAAACCTTCCATTGGACATCGTTTCCTTCCAAAAGCTGAGAATGCATTGCCCCTCTTTCCTACTTTACACTCATCCAGGTTTCTTGCCTTCGAAGTGTTCCTCTTCTGGCAGGTGCTGCAGTACATTTTAGGTGGCAAGAGAACCATCTCGGAAAAATCTGGCGATTTTCGAGTGGGCCATGACATCTTGTGAGTTGCTTGGTGGAAGTGCTGTGATCTGCTGCAAAAGCGGGAAGGACCGGACAGGTATGGCTGTCACGATGGAGCAAGGACGAGTGTTTCGGGAGACTTGCGGCCTTAGTGCGGCTCAGGTTAGTTTCGCCTTCATTGTTGTTTTATTCGAATCCAGTCGTTCAGCGGCCTAGCGGCCGCCGACGACTGGTTGGGAGCTTCGCCCCCAAACGCCGAGAAGAGTACGCTCCGACCATCTGCTTTTCCAAACTTTTAGACCTTCATACTTTCATTGCGATAAAGAATTGGATTTACTATATAGAGTACAGCCGTCAGAGCGGCCTGTCAGCCGCACTGACGGCTTCCCAACGGCTTCGCCGTAGTAATAACTTGTCATCATCAACTTTAGCTGCAACCTATGCCATGGTTTCCGCAAAAAGAACACCTTAACTGCGTCGATTGCGGCAAGTTAGAAAGAAACAGAAAAAATGAACGACATCTATGTATAATTTGTTAATTGTTAATTTGCTAGTTTCAATTTGTTAATTTGCAAGTTGTGCCACTTGTTCCCCTAGTTCAAAATTGGTTGCCAAAGGGTTGCAACTGCCGGGTGATTTGTCGTTCTCGTTGTTTTAGTGTTGTGTTTTTTTTCTTCATTGCATGGCTTGTTTCGATCTTGTTTTCTGGCGTTTTGTGCACGTCTATTTGACGTATAAATAAATAAATAAATAAATAACTAAATAAATTGATCAATGTCGATTGATGGTGATCGATACCTCAAAAACAAACTTCAGATTCGTGTTCAGCGACCTCGATTACCCTCAGGGCTGAAGTTTTGTGCAGCATGAACGACATCCGCAAAAAATCGATAATATTGACCGATATCGATTGCTTCCCCTGCTGTGAACGCTTCCCGTCGATGATCATCTAAATGCCCAGGCACGGTTGCCGTCGTGTTCGGCACGTTTACGGCTCGCCATGCACGGCTGCCGATGTGTTCGGCACGTCTACGGCTCGCCATGCACGGCTGCCGACGTGTTCGGCACGTCTACGGCTCGCCATGCACGGCTGCCGATGTGTTCTGCACGTCTACGTCTACGTCTACGTCTACGTCTTCTGAATCCCTACGCTCCGCACTTGGTTCCCATTCATATTCTGACGCGCTGCCCCTGAATATATCGTGAACTTGGGTGATCAGCCGCAAAATTATAAGTTCCCCAGCAATCGCCCATGGTTAAGCTCAAAGAAAGCCCGGCTAGCATACGCCGCACTTCATAGGCATCTTTTGGCTTCAGTCCCCCCCCCCCACTCCCCCTGACGGACACGTGACATTACCCGATTATATATGGTAGGACTATCCGTTTACCGTTAGGGAAGTGCGAGAGGAAAATCGAAAATCATTCGTTAGCTTCGCCTGTTACTAGATCATTCCATGCGCTGAGATCTTTCCTTTCAGCTTCAGGAAGTGATAGCCTCTCTGAGGAAGGATGGAGCACGTAGAGAAAACTGTCGGAAGAACGTTGGTAAAGCGGTTTATTCGTTCAGTCCTTTCCAGATCCATTTCTTACCAAAGGTATACTTAATCCTTAGTTTTCTTCTGGGCGCATTTCCGCCTCCAGAAATAATTCCGATTGCCGCTACGTGGTTTTGCAGCCTTTTCGTCCGCCAAGTGGAACGTACGCCCAAGGAATCGCCAGCTGACGGACATAAGTCTGTTTATGTTTCTTTCTTGGCATTGAGTGTGACTAGTTTTCCGTCGTAGCATGTTAATATTTACGTTCCGCGGCCTGTTGAGCCTCGGTGTGCGACATATCCTTCGTTGTATTCTGTAGTTGAGGTGCAGTTTGTGAACTTCACCATATACAAAGCAATGATCACAGTGGTACTAGTGGAATTTACGGAAAGACAGTACTCAATCTTTTAGCAGGATTTAAAACAGAAGAAAATCGGATCGTTATGCCTTTTTCGGCGGCCCAAACGTAGGGCATATTTCTGAATTTCAGTCGTCCCAGTTTGAAATCGCCCGCGGATGTGTACTAACCAGGGAAGGGTCTCAGGCGTAGGTCTGAATGGGGGAAATGGATAGTACTGCGAGAATCTCCACCCTTCATATAGTGGAAAAACATGTTTCGTTTTTGCTGAGTCCTTGAACCCAAAGAGCGGGTTCTCGAAATTGGGGGTTCATTATTGAACCGTCATCCGTACCTACCATAACCTACCGTAATCGGCCGAAATTTGAAAATCGGATGTCAGATTCGTTATCAGCACCCCAAATAACCCCCCCCCCCTGGGCGAGGTTTGGGCGAAAAATTTTTCAACCTCTCTTCGACCTCTGGAGTCGTGAACGTAGTGTCGTGAAAGTCGTGCCTCATGGCAGTCTAAATCAGCTTACTTCCTACACATCTCCTACACATTTATTTCACTCCAAATTGTCAAATAAAGGTTTCTGTGAGCTGTGCTTCACTCACTTTCCTCAGTTTCTGAACTATACAATGTTCTGTGTTTTACAGCGAATGTTAAACGATGAGCTTACAACAGGCACGGGTTACAGCAGGTACGGGTGACTAGATGTCGAGGTCATAATTACCGACTTCGCCCAAACCTTGTCCAGGGGAGTTTTATTTAGGGTGCTGATCACGAATCTGACATCCGTTTTCCATTCTACCCTGGAGTATGTTAAATTGTAGAGGTAAAGGTGATGAATGGGAAGGTCATGGTCACCGATTTCGCCCAAACCTCGTGCTGAGTACGAATCTGATCCTTATTTGACTATTTAGAGTGAAATAAATGTGTAGGAGATGTGTAGGATGCAAACTGGTAAAGAAGGCGGCAATCATGAAAAAATGCAAAAATGCTGCATAGCACGGGAGTCGAACATCCGAGCTAGCACCTGCATGTAGCCCCCACCCTGCTGAGCCACCGATTCGCTTGCCGCACCGCCCTTCGCCGCGCCCCATACAACAACGCGCGCGCACGCATGCACGTGGGCACGTGTTGACGGTGTGCTACTGTACCCCTTCCCCCTTCGAGGACCCGTAGTTCTTTTGGTTCAAGGACTCGGCAAAGACGAAACAGGAGATGTGTAGGAAGTAAGCTGATTTAGACCGCCATAAGGCACGACTTTCACGACACTACGTTCACGACTCCAGAGGTCGAGGGGAGGATGAAAAAAATTTTCGCCTGAACCTCGCTCAGGGGGTTATTTGGGGTGCTGATCACGAATCTGACCTCCGTTTTTCAAATTGCGGCCGGTTACGGTAGGTTATGGTGGGTGCGGGTGACGGTTCAATACTGTACCCCCAATTTCGAGAACCCGCTCTTTGGGTTCAAGGACTCAGCAAAAACGAAACATGTTTTTCTACTATATGAAGGGTGGAGATTCTCACAGTACTATCCATTTCCCCCATTCAGACCTACGCCTGAGACGCTTTCCTGGTAAGTCCATTTTCAAACTTCACAATGTTTCTAAATGCACCTAGTAAACCTCGCCTTCTCCACTTTCCCGCGATAGGCGGCGTAACGGCTCTTTCCGTTTGTAACTCATTCCAGCAAATTCGCATCGATTCTAGTTGTGAATGTGGATGATGCTTTTTGAACCGGTGCCATATAAGTATGCATGTTTATTGCTCGGCCAGTGTGGGTATCAAAGCAAGCGCCTCACTGATGACGTTTGTCGTGGCCTTACCGTGCGGAATGCAACGTTTCCTCTTTTGCTTTGGGTGAGCAACGGTTAGATGTATCTCGTTATTCCGAACTCCGTCTGTGCTGAAGCGGGGGTGTATGAAAGGAATCTTTTCACTGAGCCCACATCCTCTATAGCTGCTTCCCCACTGTTATTCCTCGTGCCTTAAATCAACGCGAGCCTCTCCGATAACAAAGTAACCGTCAGAATGAGTTCAGTTGTACTTTTATGGTGAGGGAAGTAAATGAACTTTCCGTGGGTTTCCTCTTCAAAATGAGCTAGTGAGGATTGTAAGCGACTATCTGGGAAGCACTGTAATGGTTTCCAATATTACTGCGGTCAAAATTGCCAGAAGATCGCAGCACCTCGGTGGGCCGATAAGGCAAAACCTACGCCTGGAGTGGCTTAGTCGTACTGAGAAATCCGCTTGCAATGTTTGGAACTTCAGTTATAATGGTGCAGCGTTTACCTTGCTCGGTGTCGAGCTCCAGATTTCTGGTGCGTGGGCACCACCTTGGAGGTCGCCGTACGGCCGATGAAAGTTGGAGCCAGTATTTCGAACCCTGTCACTTTCGCGAAAGCGTGACCATACCATCGAAGACGAGTTTCTCCCACCTTCTCAAATACCGAAGTGAAAAAAATCCGAACCGCTGACGTATGGTTTCGCTGTATATTCGAAGCAAACTGATTCCAGACGGCCACTTCTTCGACGTGAGGCGCTCTGGTTTCTTCCTGTCACAGCGCGCCCCTCAAGCGCCTTTTATACTTCCGCCGCGCCGCTGCGCGATTACAGTTGCAAAGGGGAGCGTCAGCGACGCACGGCCACGAACTTCTGCATACTGCAGCCCGTTCGCCAAGGATGACGAAGGAGACGTCCGTGAGTCATTGGAGAACCAAAACGGAAATGATTCGTCCGACCGATCAGCGGAATGCATCTTGCTAATGTTGGTGGTGGGTTTCCTGTGGGAAGTGACGAAGCTCTTTTAAGGCTGGGGTCGAAGACGTCTGTTCAACCTGCGGTTGAAACTGGTAAGTGTGGTATTGAGTCCAATGCCCTGCTATGCAAATGACACTAAACGACCTTTATTCTGTAACATGTGCGGGTCGGGCGCGTGTAGCGCAGTCAGAGGAGGCGCCGACTGTCGCGTGCACCCGATACCAGGTTCCTGGTTCGGATTTCTCGCCCAGGCCAACCAAGCCTTCCATCCGTTCGGGATCGTTGAATTGGTAATTGAATTGGTACTAGACTTGTCTGGGAAGGATAGAGCGCTGACTTGTTCATCGGCTGGCCACCGCAAGTCATTGTATGGCCAAATACGCACTCAAATCGCCTCCACGATATCCCGTAGAAGCACAGTGCGTGGCGCACCCCAAAAGGGATTGAATAACGCCGTATCCTTTATTCTTTGTGTGCGGGTCTAAAAGTAAAATTGCTGGAAGGTACTCATCGTCGAGAATCAGTCAGAATTCTCTCTCATATGGCCACTCCGTGGTCATTTTGCGCTAATCATATTTTTAGCGTAGCAGGTGAAACTTCGGGAATGTCTACAGATCTCCATTCGCTTCCTTGGTCACGGGTACGGGTGACTAAGGTCGTGGTCACGGATTTTGCCCAAACTCCAGCGTAATACGAAAAATGGATGTTAGATTCATGATCAGCACCGCAAATACCCCCCCCCCCCCCTAGGCGAAGTTTGGGCGAAATCGGTCATTGTGACTTCGAAAGCCTCAGTCACCCAAACCTACCGTAATCGGCCGAAATTTTAAAAACGGAGGTCGGATTCGTGGCCAATACCCTAAATAGCCCCCCCCCCCCTTTGCGAGGTTTGGTCGAAGGATTGTCTTCCGACCTCTTCTCGACATCTGGAGTCCTGAAAGTACAACAGTGCCATCATTTTGCCACACCCCTTTTGTTTGGAGAACAAAAACAAGAAGGGCATAGCAAAATGATTTATCGCGGCGTGAAATCTACCACTCCACATCGAGTCTGCCACGGCTGATCGCGCCGCGCGTTGCCCTTCCCTTCAGCGGCGCGATTCGCCGAGTACCGTAACCCGAAATTCCGTCAAGTGTGATATATTGAGGCGGCGGAGCATGAAAGCGATGCGATGCTGCCGCGCGGCGTGAGAAATCGATAGCTATGTCAACCACCACGCCGCGCCGCGCGGCGGCGCGTGTATAAAAGGCGCCTGAGGCGCCTTTTATACTCTCGCCGCGGCGCGACGCGTCAATTTGGGGAGCGGCGCGGCCAGTTGCGCCGCGCCCCGAATTTGACGCGCCGCTGCGCGATTGCAGTTAGAAAGGGGAGCGTCAGCGACGCGCGGCCACGAGCTTCTGCGCACTATGGCCTGTGCTCCGGAAACGGTCCATAAGTCATTGAGGGAGCAAAATAGAAAGGCTTCTTCTGGCTGATCAGCGCAATACATCTTGTCAATGTTTGTCGTGGGATTCCTATGGGGAGCGACGAATCCTCTCTTAAGCCTGGAGTCGAAGTCGTTCGCTCAACCTACGGTTGAAACTGGTGAGTGTGGTATTTAGTCGAATCCCCTGCAATGCAAACGGCTTTAAACCACTCTTTATTTTGCGATATGTGTGGGTCCAAATGTAAAACTGCTGGAAGGTACTCATCGTCGAGAATCACTCAAAATTCTTTCTCATATGGCCATTCTGGGGTCACTGCGCACTAAGCATATCTTTGGCGTGGTATACGAAACTTCGTGAATGTCTACAGATCTCCATTCTCTTCCTAGGTTACAGAAGGTACGGGCTAAGGTCATGGTCACTGATTTCGCATAAAAACTCCCTAATCCTGCAAACCTACTAATCTTCTGTAACTTCAAAAAACGATGTCAGACTCGTGATCAGCACCCTAAATACCCCCTCCTCGTTCCCAATAGGAGAAGTTTGGTCGAAACGGTGAAATCTCCCACCCTACACCGAGTCTGCCGCGGCTGATCGCGCCGCGCCGCGCCCTTGCCCTCAGCGGCGCGATTCGCCGAATACCGTAACCCGAAATTCCGTCAAGTGTGGTGTTTCGCGGCGGCGGAGTATAAAAGCGATGCGGCGCCGCCTCGCGGCGCGAAAAATCGATAGCCATGCCGGCCATCACGCCGCGCCGCGGGGCGGCGCAAGTATAAAAGTCGCCTCAGGGAGCACTACCCGGACCACGTTGCACTGACGTGAGAGTTCATTTCAACCGTTGGGTTGCCTTCGGTTGCGATTGCTGATCATCAGGTACTTGGCCTTCTCGACATTGAGCATCAGTCACACCTGCAAACGATCGTCCTACCTTTGCACCTGTTGCTTAGGATCACCCTCATTCTAATAAACAAGCGCTACATCATCAGCATACAGCAGCCTTCAAAAGGGATAGCTACTGCTGACACGTGTTCATTATCCTTCGCATCAACAACTTTTACAATTGAGAGTTCACCCTGCCAATGTTGTGCTCGAGTGAGTCTTCACTTTAGATATTGACAGAGACGGCTGTTACGACCACGAGCACGGCGACGTTCTGTGCTGTAAATTTGATTGCTTGCAGAAACAATACGTTTTTCTCTTGGTTCTCATCGGGAGTTCATAACTTGAGGGATGCCCTCGTACTTGTGATACGTAAAGATTTCGTTTCGTCGGATTTTCCATTGACGGCTTCTGTGTTATGTTTGTTTCCTTTTCCATCCTTGATCTTATGCTTCCCTGTACCATTACATGTTTTTTTGCAGGCCATTTCTTTCAATTTGTATGCGGTTTGCACGTTATGTAGAGTACATACAAAATGTTAAAAGACTCGTCGCTTTATTTTAAATAAACCTTTTTTATCGAGACTGGAAAGTTCACGGAGGTGATTCTGACAAGGAGAGCCTCCAAACTGGCGGTGAGCTTCTGCGGTGAAGTCTTTACCGGATGTAAGGAGTCAAAACCATAGTTATTTTTTCCGGAATGCTCTTCCGTGGTCGAAAAAAGGCGTTGAAGATGTGAGCGCGAAATTCATCACGCCGTGCCGCCCACCCCCCACCGGATGTGGTGGGTTGGCGTAGTGGTAGTGTTGTAGCTTCACAGGAGCACGGTCGTGGGCTCGATACCTCCGTGCACTGGTGTTTTTGCATTTTGCGATTTATCGTCAGTGGGTCCCTTTGTCCCCATTTCCAACACATTTTTGAACAAAAACACCGCAACAAATATCGTTTACGTTCATCGAGCTCTTTGGAAGTGGAAAGGTGAGAATTTTTGACTTCCAGTTATGCAAGTAAAAAACTGATACCAGGTTCGTGATCAGTACCCAAAGTAACCCCCATGCACAAAGTTTGGGCAAAATTGGTGCATGCTACCTCACCACCTTCACTCGAGACTGGGCCTAAAGCGAGCTTTGCACCTCGGTCTTCATGGTCAGACAAACGGGGCACGGCAGAATAGTTCTTCCCTTTTGATATACAATAACTGGGCCTTTTGAAATGAATCGGTTAAAAACGTCATGGCCGCGCATGGTCGTTTCATAGCCAGTGATATGTTATTGGGGGCCGGCTGCCGAAAGTTTCTAATGAAGTGATATTTTTTCGGGACATGTATGGCCTCCCCGAAGCAGTCGCCTCGCCAAAGCTTTCGAAGGCGTCGCTTTTTAGAGTTGGCTGTGCTCGGGGGAGGGTGGTTGCTATGGTAATGGCAGGAGGGCCCCGCAGTGAGATGACAGACGCAATTAGCTCGAGCCGGTGGACTGCATGTCTGGAGAGAAGGTGAATGGCGATGAACTGTGGCAGGACAAGGAGATCAGATTCGACGTCGACCATCGGTTAGTTCTTCCTAGTTGTCTACCGACCTAGCGACTCGGTTTACGTAGCTGTTCACGTTGCACATGAAGAGCCGTTGAAACAGAGCAGCATCACATGCAACACATTAACAGCAAGGTGACGTAGTAAGTAACACGAAAGAGCCGGAAAAGCCTAAACTTCAAAACTGCCACGATTTCTCTATAACTGCTTTCCGCCAACACTCCGTGGGCTGGAACCATATGAAGACGAGATTATTTTGAACGGAAATTGTGGAGGGGGCTGTCTTGCTGTGTCGGAAAACAACATCGGCGCATGTTATAGAAGAAGTGTATACATCTAGTATTATTTTTTGAACCATAGTGATCACCTATTTCGAGCGTATACTACTCCAGAAGTGCACTTTGGAAGCCTTCTTCCAAGTTGTCTACCGACCTAGCGACTCTGTTTACGTACAATACCGCTCAAATTCTTTGCAAAAAAGACGCTTTCGACGGATTAGTCCGTCACAAAGCGTCTTTTTTGCAAAGAATTTGAGCGGTATTGTAGCTGTTCACGTTGCACATGAAGAGCCGTTGAAACAGAGCAGCATCACATGCAACACATTAACAGCAAGGTCTCGGACAAGGGCTCTCCATAGCCACTACCAAGGATGTTCGCCGTGATGAGTCTGTTAGGTATCAGTGAGTTCCGTCTTGTTTCAAAGTGAACTGTACCACGCAGTCGGCTTCTCTGAGGTGAAGCGGAGCAATTTGGCTGTTTCCGAGAATTTTATTTCGCTGTGGCGTCCCTGGTAAGCCTGTCGTGGATCGCAATCTTTTCTGCTCAGACTATCGTGATAGCACTTGAAGTGAAGCGGTGATTCGATGCCGGATAACCTGCTACTCGCTGATTCACAACGGCGTTTGTTCGAAGAAATCGTTAGATGTCAGCAAAAAAGATACTGCTAAACGGTTCGAAGGTAACTCCCAGAAAATCCTCACAGCTCGCTGCAGTCTGGTCCTTCAAGAAGGGAAATTCGCCATATTTTGGAGCAAGTTGCCCTCTGAATATGCCATTTTCCGATATTGGAGTAAACTTTGCAGGTGACCAACGACTGAAGGGTAAACGGTCCTCCAAACGGTTTCCATGCTTCAGCTGGCACCAGGTAGTATTTAAGCATGCATATAACGAGGAATAATCTATTTTTCTCGTAGGTACACACTTCCTTGATAGAGTCGACCCTAGTGGACGTCCAAACTCTATTTTCAACTTTTAGGGCGAGTTCTTTGGGTTCATCTATATAGACAATCCTTTTCCAGTTCTAGGGCGAAATGATTCATGTTGCGCCTTTAAGTGTTCTTAAAGCTTCAAGATTGAGAATGTATGGAATGCTGAACTTTGTGGTAGACTAGGCGAATTGATATCAAAGAGATCGCCGTGGTGAGACAAAACCTAAAATTGGCATCAAACACATTTTCGACAGCGTTTAAAACTTTTCAAATTCCACTGGGCATGTCCATCTCTGCCAGGGGACATAATTAGGCGAGACTCAGGAGCGAATGTGGGTCAGGTCAAAAGAATTAAGGGCTCGACTAATCTAGGTCATCTCGAACTCAAAAATTCTGAAACCTTGTTAAGATTTTCACTCCATTGGGTAGATAATGTTGTTCTGATTCCAACAATGTGCCTTTCATTGGATATAAGCGACTTTGAAGAGAGTTATGGCGAAGCGACGGAAACGGCGGATTAGTCCGCCGGCGGCTGCATTTCGGGATGTTTACCGACGGGGCTGTACGAGTTCACCGTCTTGCCCATGAATTTGGGCACTTTCCAAAGATGAGGCACACATAACGGAAAATTTTCCTGGGGAAGATTTGGATCCGACTAGAAAAATAAACTGCAGGATTGAGACACGACATCGTGTCACCGTCCTCATGGTGCCGGAAGGGTGTGGCGTGACATCGTGTCACAGTCGTCAACGTGTCAAGATAAGCCGGCTCACGTTGAACGCGTGAATGGGTTTGTAACCCATCATCCTGAATAGCTTGGTCAGCTGCGTACGAAGTAGGGCTGGTGGAGTTCCTACAGGGCGTCTGGGATGCACTGTTATTACATACTTGATGTTAATGTAAGAAAGCAGTTCACATAGGTGGACCTATAAATAATGTATAATGTAAAAAGTAAACCTACATATTTCTCTTTTATGCTGCCAACGGATGTCGCTGCCGCTTGCTAACTTGCTAATGTGATGATCTGTTAAGCTTATGTTTTTTTTTTCTACCATGGTGTTGCTGTTTCTTTTCTATCACCAAACTGTTAAGCCCGTCTTCTTGACGTTGACAAATAAATAAATAAATAAATAAATAATGTCGTTGAAACTCGTTGTCAGAAGAGTTCAAAAACAGTGGAGGTCTAAGTTTCTTCAGAATACCTTTAACGGGTTTTCGGTGTGCGACAAGTGTGACGGTTTCAGCGAAGAGCTTGGAAGGTTTCGGAGCAGTCCAGTGTCGCCTAATTTTTGGGTGTACTCGATTTGTGATGCGCACTACATAAGCGTGCCGTTTAACCTGCTATCGTCAGCATGTTGCGGCTCGTTCCTGGCGAGGTGCAGATCGATCGCGTGGACATGGTGGAGGACACAAAAGGAAACAACGGCGATCGAGGTGAGCAGCTCGCGTGGTCGGATGCGAGTCAAGATAGGTCGTTGCTGTTGAAGGAGTTATGCGAATCACAAACCTGAGAATTGTTTGGTACGCGAGCTCGATGCCGAGGATAAACCTCTCCATCGGATACAGCAACATCACTGGGCTGCAAAGCAGGGAAGTGGCTTCTGTGGGTTACATTCCTTCTCTGTTTCTCAATAGAATATGATTTCTTGGGAGCACTTGAAGATCACGAACGATTATAGAAAGTTCGTGGTACGGAAGCCGAGGCTCTGTATGTGATGGCCCGCGCTCCTAACTCGTCTACGAAGTTTGAGTTCATCTTCACTGCTATGACAAGCGGGGTGAGTCACACTGTCCTCCTCGTTTGGCACGGAACGTAACGAGCGCTTGGCCTTTCTTTTCACAAGACATCGTGTCTAAGCAAAGCAAAAGTATACGAAACGCGCAAGCACGCATTAGCTCGTTTCGTAAATGGTCGCGGATTTCTACCATCGGGTTCAAGCCAAATAACCGCTGAGACGCTAGCTTATCAAAACACAAGAGTTGCGCGGCAGTCGAGCATCTAAGCAGAATCTTTTCTGTATAGGTGATCTTCTTTTCGTCATTACGCAAGTCGGCCAGGGACAGCTTTTTCTCTACTGCAGAACGGATTTGGAAGCGGCTTTTTATCCGGTACGCTTCTGTTCGCCGGGAAAAATGCACTGCAGGGCGCGCCAAAAGTGTTCGCGAATGTTTGAATCTCCTGTCCGATAATCTCAACCCTCACCCCATAATCCTCCCCTCATTGCAATGGATCCAATGGTAACCTAGAGCAATAGAAGCTCCAAATTTTCCCTTCCATCAAGATGTTCCTCGATGCTGACATGAAATGGTCGCCCAGCTTCCACGGTGTATGTACAACCCCCCGCAGGTTTAATACGAAAGGTAAAAGGTGAGGTAAACCACACTATGTAGATACGGTACGGTCGCCGTCTTTACCACCTGGGGTCGGATTCGTCAACGACTTAAATAACTTTAACAGAGAGTTCACAGCGGAAAATTCAAATAACGCGGCTTATCGATCACCACATCACTGGATAAGCCGCGCTGTCAGGGATTTCGGCTGTAATTTTCTCTGTTAAATTGCTGTAACTCTGTAACTCGTTGATGAATCCGGCCCCTTGACAGACTACGCAATTAGGGTGCGGAAACGATCGTAGAGGCGGTTGCGAATTAACTAGTGCTTCAGGTGACTGGGTGGTCCACGAATGTAATTGAGCTTTTCAGCCCCGATCCCTCATACGCTTTCGAATGGAATTGCTTATCTCGTTAGAGGCAAAAGCCACACAATATGAGTTTAGAAGACGGGGTAATGGTTGCGATCAAAATCTTGCGTCGGGCGGGACTCGAACCTGCACCTTCTGCTTTCCAGGCAGCGATGCTACGCCCTACATCACCCGCGCTGCTTGATCGAACAGGGCATCCACGATATCTTCCTAGTATTATAGCAATCACCTATCAGTACTCACCCGTGATATCAGGATGAGCTGGTCGCTGATATCAGCATGGAACCACTTAAGCAGAAGCAAAAGTGGAAAACATAATCGTTTGTTTTGAGAAAGTGTGCATGAAGAAATCTTACACAACGTGCCGCAAAAAGAAATGACAGTGTCTTAGGTGCATTCTAAAGCACTCACCATCAGACCCAAAAATTGTTCATGGGGAGAGATTGTGCCGTGCACTCGTCGGGAATATGGCAATGCTTATTCGATTGGTAGGTAAGTAAGAAGAAGAAGAAGAAGCGGCAGCCATTCACGGCACCAATGGAACGCACCTCCTCTGCGTGGCATTGCCTTCGCGATTGGTAGTGTTTATTTAGACCATTTTCACATCGAACTGGACACCCTTGAAATCGAATTGGAAACTTCAAATCAGATTGAACACACTTCTGGCTTGCCTAAAACATTTGAAGCCAAAGCGGACTCTTCCAAGCTGAAATGAGACACTTCTACATCAAACTAGAGATTCTCCAAAAAAGTTAGAATAAATTTTTGTTCAAAAAACATTTTAGTTCAGTTTCCATTGAAGTTTGATTCATCTCCCCAATAAGTGAACACATTGTTTCAAATTTTACAGAATTTTATTTTTGAGGAAAAATAACGGTTTAATGCTTATTTTAAAGAGCAGTACGACGGCCATTGCCGAACGCAATAAAAACAACTATAAAGAACACGCATATGCTCACTTTGATGGTTCGTGTGAACGGCATTTGCACTATCAATCAAATAAAAGTTTCGGCGAACGCTTTGAATGCATGGCGCGAATTAATCTTTTAATGGGCTATAAGCTTGCTTCTTTGCTGCACTTTAAAACACATTTTAATTGATTATTTTTTCTCCAAAAAAAAATAAAAATTCTATAAGATTGTTACACTTATTAGTGCAGCTTCTTTGAGCAAAAATTATCTAGCCATCTCACTGAGTCTGTGGTTTAACCTGCCTGAAGGTCGTTTCGGTCTGGAAGAGTGCGCTGTGATTTGAAAAGTTGTAAAGCTAGCCTAGAAGAGCGTCCAATCTGATTTTAAAAGTGTCGAATTCGACGCCAAAGTGGTATATACGTATTGGAGTTTTCCTAATCGGCAGGTGTAATAATACCGACAAAACTCTGAAAGGTTTAAGAGAGGTTCCGAGAGATTGCGCAACATTTTACGGGGGCGGGGGAGCAATTATTAGATGCGTTCTGTAGAGCTGTTGATGGGCCAGCCTAGTATAAAAGGAACAAAAAGCAGATTGCCGCACCTCATGTGGGTTCCATCTCGTGTAAGTGCTGTTGCTTTCGTGCCCGCCAGCTATGCTGTTTTGGCAGATGCACTCGAAGCTCTTCAACACGGTGAATTCCGTGCATCGTGCCTATGAGACGACCAAGCTGTACAGAGAGCTGAAGATGAGAGGAGCGATAATAGACGACAGCCTTAATCTGAAGCTGTTGCCGCTGGAGCAGCTGGTCGAAAAAGTGAACGGAGTGTGGAATCTCAGCACGGACCAGGTCGGGATGCGGCAAACGCATCCGTCACAAGCGCTCCATGGCTGACGTTTCAGGGCACTCTGGGATACTTCGTCTTGACGAATGTTCGACTCGTGTGGTTTGCGAGCACCAACTCGCTCTACAACGTATCGGTGCCTTATCTTCAACTGTACTCCTGCAGAATTCGTGAATCGAAGTTCGGATTGGCCCTGGTCATTGAAACTACCACACAGGTCTTATACTCAGCATATGCTTCTGTAGTAGATATTTTACCGTTAGAAATGAAACGGAACGGAGCCCCTTGTTCAACACCATTTCTAGAGCGGGGAGTATGTGCTTGGATTTCGAATCGATCCGCCCGAGCGTCTTCAGCAAATGTGCAAGGCAATCCAGGCGCTTCACAAGGCCTCCAACTCGCGCCCAATCTTCGGAGTGACTTTTCACAAGGATAAGCTTGTGGGTTGCTTTTTTAGTTAGTTTTCTGCTGATGACAGAGTGGACGGTTTCAGCCCTCGGCCCGAGAATCGGCTTCTGAACCAGCATCTGACCAAGAAGAGCAAGACGACGGCTCCGAGCAGAAGCAGCTGCGAACAGACGCCTTTGCGGTGAGATTCTCTTGATTCCGTTCAGCAAAATCGTCAGATCTTTTCGATCATAAAGAAAAGATCATATTCATAGATTTTTCTTCTTAAGGGCGTGCTGTCAATTTCGTTCTTCTAACCGAGAAAGCCCTCTCTACAGTAGTCAGTGCGAAGTGATCTAGCGAAGTGTTCAATGGAATTTTATCGATTTCACATTTAAGGCTTATTTTTCCGACGGCGGAACAACTTCGGAAGAACGAAGACCACCAGTGTTTAGCGAAGAGTTGGGCTTGGCGGTCGAGCAGCTGAAGCCCGGATTCACAATAACTGATCTATGGAATATCTACGTTGACTAGTTCATGATGGAGAATTCTAATCTTGAATGCAGCAATAAAGATAGGTTTAAAACGATCGAGTGGATGTTCCTAGTGTGACGCGCTCGTGCTGATCATCTACCTGAAAGACAGGCACCTCCACCTCGAGGAATACCACTGTTCTTTGGCTTCAGATGTCGCAATATCGGCCGCCTGAAGGCGGCGTTTCGAACAATTTGGTTATCCTGTTCTCCGCTTCGAGTGAGAAGACATACAACAAGCTCTTCCTGGCAGCACTTGAGTGGGGAACCGCGAGGTACCGGAGAACGCATTATGTGAGGAGACAGCGGTTTGCCAGGTGAGTCCGGCATTGCGGCTATGACTGAGGTTGAAAGAGTGCTCGCATGACCAACGAGAGATGCTGAACAATTCGCCAATTACACATCGAAGTGGGCGCACTTTCCAAACAAAAGTATTTGGGCTTCCTCGAAAGTTCTCTGATCTACGAGGGTAGCTTTAGATCCAGTTTGGCGTGCATTTCCTTCTGCTGCCGCTGACTCGGAAGACGTCGAACTTCACACAAACGGAAGTCTTGGTATCAATCAAATAAACCAAGCCACACACCGGACGAGTCCATGGCGCAGTCGATCTTTTCGAAAAACCAACGAAGAATTTGGTTCTGTTGCGACTTAAAATGAACATAGAAATAGCCTTGTTGCTGAAACAGTAAAAAAGGTAAGAGAGTTCAAGCGGTGTATTCACATTTTTGGACGCTTCGACCTGTCGCTTCGAGCACGTTCACCACCATCCATTCCAAGCGAAGTCAACTTGCTTTTAATCCTCTGAGACCAGATTCATCAACCGCTTAGCGATCGGTAACGGTGGAAACTACCGCCAAAGGCCTGATCTGGCATTCACCAGCATCAGACTTGCCGGTACTTTTCACCGTTATCGGCATGTAAGCAGTTGATGAATCTGGTCCCTGGATACAGGCGTGGTTATGTTAGAGCTCGATAGTGTTTGCAATAATTGCTTGATCGATAATCTTGATAGCCTAGCCTCGACTTTTTTCATCCAGCGACCACTATACCATTCACTGTGTTTGCGGACAATTTTTAACTGTTTCTTCTTCTATGGTTACTTGAGTGAACTTTTGTCAGTGCGTGGAATAAGTATCAATCTTACATCAATTCTCTGTGATCGACGGTCATGAAATCTGGAAAATTTGCCAGAATTGGCTTAATGCTTGTGTACCGCGCAGAATCATTAGGCTTCCTTCTAGCTTGCTAGTTCCACTTCTCAGTAACAGCGACAGGAATGTCGTAAGCTAGAGACGGTTTCAGTATTAAATGCACCGTTGCTACGTGAACGGAGATCGGTCCCAGAAAGACTCCAACTTTTTGTATTTACTACTTTATTTAAATCGTAAGAATCACAAGTGTCAAACGGAATCGTACTGAAGCAAGCCCAACGTTGGATTGGGTTTCTTCAGTACGAATCCGTTTGACACTTGTGGGGAGTATCGAGTCACTACCAGAGCTGCCGACGCAAGTCATTGCTGAAATGAGTGCCTGCTCTTAGGAAACTCCTTTCAGGTCTTTGGATATGACGAAGTTGTCGAAATAGGGTCGGGCCAAAATTAAGTTGTTCCACTACACCAAACCTGCGTGGCCAGTGCTAACTTCAATATACTTCTGTGGTGCATGGTAGCACAGTCGGAGGAAGCGTCGGTTGTCGCGTGCACCCAATACCAGGTTCTTGGTTCGGGTTTCCTGCTCAAGTCGTAGTTTAGACCAAGTACGCTTTCGAGTGGTCTCCACGACACCCCATAACCGCCTTAGCCGGCCACCATGGTGAAACACTGGTACGGTCCAATCAACTGCACTGTGGCCGGATGTTGAAAAATCTGCACATAGAAGAGTATAAAGGAAGCACTCGCAGCTCGTACAAAGTAGTACAAGGCAAGTACTCACTGGTTATTGAGATGCACTGTTTCTATTGTTCATGGATGGATCTCTCTCGCGAATCCAGAAAAGCCTCTCCGATCTCAATTTCGTCTTCATGAGGCAGTACTGTGTATTCTTCGTCAAAGTCGTTCCTAGTGTGGGCATCCCTGCAGTGCGATATCGCTCCACATCCTCGACATTGGTCAAGTTGATTAGGAATCATTTTAATACCTACGTCGACACCAGGGATGTGCGTAATTACGATTTACGACATTTTGGGTCGTAAATCGTAAATTTTCGTAAATGTGATCTTTGATCCAACTCCAAACGAGGCGATGCAGCCCGGGTTATAAAGATGTGCCCACGTTAAAAGTCTCGCTCATTCCGTCTGTTCGTTCTAGTGTTTATGTTCTGATGTCGCACCATGACAGAATACACCGTACTTTGCACAGATCTCTCGAGTTCGGCTTATCTCTTTGCGTTGGTGACTTTTACATTTCTCCAACTCTGGAAGGGCTTCCATTTGGTACCAGACCTGTTCTAAAGGAGAAGCAGGAACAACGCAAAGTTAAAAAGAAGCTCACTGGTAGATTGTACTCCTCCATTTCCAGCAAGGTACGCATTCCTACTGCCGAGGAACGTTCCAATCCAGCCCACAAAGATATGCGAGACTATTTTGTGGGAAAAAGAAATTAGTATTCGCTGATCCGCATCCTATTAGGTAACTACCATCTGGTCAGTCTGTTGATAGACGATTCATACTATCCCCTCCGAAGACATGATGGAATATCATTCGTGGGTGGAAGAGGGATGCAGACGATTACTAGAATCATATGGAAAGATTAAACGACTGACGGTTCCATCGGTTAACACTGTACGCCACAGTGTGGAGCAAGTGGATATTCGAATTGCTATAAAAGCAAACTTGGAACTCATTCAATAAGAGTCAAACTGGTTCGCAGTTTTGTTCTCCCCTTTCAGCGGCTTGGTTGAGATTGTGGGACAAACCCTGTCTAACTCTATATATAGTAATGCAAAATTTTAGTCTTCGAATGCACTGTTATTTCTTCTTCACGAATGCACTGTTACTTCTTCTTAGGTCACATCATAATTCACCTTTGTTTGCCTCCATATTCTATCAAGGGAAGGAACTCCAGGAAGTAGGTAAATTTAAAGCTGCTGCACTAGTCGGACTACACCGCGAAGTCCCTTCCCTGACCAATTCTATGCTGTCTTCCACGTCGGTAGAGGAGAGGAGAGAACACCACAGCATTATTGTTTGTATTTTCCATTAACAGTATATCTCGTTTTTCTTTGTGCGTGTTACTGAAGCTTTTTGGAAGGTGCCCCCAAGTGTCATAGCGCCGAAGCCTGTTGTCGGTGGTACTAAGCGAGCACCGGCTGGCTAAGTGCCTTGTCGGTCGATGTTTCAGAAATTGCGTGTTCGTTTACAGGAAGTTTTAAAGTTTTCTTTTAAAGTTTTTTCATTGTGGGCTCTAAAGATAACAGAGATCTGAATTCGGGTATCACACGGTGGGTGAGGTTTTTCTTCTCAACTTGACTTGGATTTTCAAAAATCAAACGCGACAACTCCCGAACCAAATCGCATGTCTGTGGAATCAAACTGGGATGCCTTCAAAGGATTTCACATTACACATTCCATGCAAAAGATACTAAAGAGGTGCCCAAGAAATATGATCATGTTGTTTCGGTGGACGCAAAATTTTTTACTCTACTGGCAATGTTTCTGGATGAATTTCAAATCGTAAAACGCGGAGTCCTTCCGGTGCGTCAAATAGGTGTTACCTTGATCGAGATAGTCAGCGGTGAATTTTAAAAAATATCGATCTTTATAGTGACCTGCTATTGATTGATATGAAAGATGTCTCGACTAAAAAGAAAAATACAAGTTCAAAAAAGCAAAAGATGGGAGGAAATCTGTCCGGCTTGAGCCGAAAATAACACAATTAATATATAGATATTGGATCATATCCTATTATATAAAGCAGAGAGGCATGAATCACTGACGGGAGACGTCTGTCGCTTTCTGCCGACATTCCGTCGACATTTCTGCCGACAGCCGTCGCTAGACCCAGCCGTTCGTCGTATCGCCGCCGCCAACCGTAAATACCACAACATGGCAGCATGGCAGGCAGCCATGACCGCCGTTGTTGACTATCACGACGCCTCCACTGCCGGGTGCTCACCAAAGAACACCCACCACTGGATGAGGTTTCGCAAGGCGTCATCGCGGCTATGACGAGCCGCCGCTACCGGGTTCAGACAACACGTGCAGCGTTGCGGTAGAGGTCTGCGACGCGGCGCTACTCACACTTGCGTCCTTGGCTCACACTTCGATCTGGCAATCAATATCCTATTACCGGGATCAAGCAGTCAGTATCGCTCGGTGTTATCGATTTTTTGAACGCGATACTGAATTTCCCTCAGAAGCAGTGAAGGAAGGAAAAAGGTCCCAATTTTCTGCAGTGCTTTGACCAATTTCCATTAGCACTGTATGCAGAGGAGGACAGTACTTTTGTCCCAAGTCACCTGTTCCGAAGATCGTCACACGTCGTCGCATAAGGCACGGCGCCTGGACGGAAACGGTCAGGCGTTCGATTAGGCCTGACAAGCTGCAATAGGTTGTGAACACGACTCCAGACGAAGCAGGAGTGCTGCGGGCGTTTTCTTGAATGCTATACAGGGATGTGAGTGATGGACAGCAACGCATCAATCTGTAGCATTCGTTCGTTTCTACGTGTTCGAGTTCGACGCTAGGGATGCTTCCTTACCCAGCGTTGGTTGCCGGCGACCAGCGCTGGGTGAGGAAACATCCTTAGCTAGGTTTGGGCTCCGTTCTCAGCGTGGCCCACCACACCCGAAGCCGGCGAAGCCGGCAAGCCTGGCGTGGCCCGCACATCAGTCGCCGGCGAAGCCGGCGACGGACGCTGGTTTGATTAACATTAGCAAGTTAAGCTCTGAAAATTTAGTTGTACTGCTTTACATGTCGTACGAATTACAGTTTTCGATTTACGATTTACGGCGGTTTTTTTCGTAATTACGATTTACGATTTACGAAATTTCGGATTTCGTTAACGCACACCATTGGTCGACACCATCACAACCAGAAATAGAACATTTATAGGATGTTGGTCTATTCAAAACATTAAATGCAAGTTGAATCTTAATAATAGACGAATGAAAAATAGTAACACAAAACACTGGGAACTTTCCGGACAACCTAATATTAGGTTGAGTCATAAATTTTGCAACAATATTTGTCTTAAAGCAAGAATAAGATTATGCCACAAAAGAAAAACGATTGACTTAAACGTAGTAATTGCCGTTATTCACAATGAGTTTCTTCTGCTTTTCATGCACTGAGAGAACTACATCTCTGTAGAATTCTGTCGGCTTCGACCTGAAGAAGTTGTGTGTTACCGCCGTGACCTTATCGACTTCGGCGAGGCGCCTCCCATGGAAGAAGTTACCCATCGACCGAAGCAGGTGGCAGTCAGACGGCGCAATGTTCGGGGTATATGGTGCTGGCTTGATTTTGGTCCAGCCCAATTCCTTGATTTTTCCAGCGTCTGAACATCCACACATCCACCAAATGCACAGCAGGACCTTCTTTCGGTGAAGCTCCTGTTTTGACGTCAGAACACCCAGCTCGTTGCGTTCCAGCTATTGCTTTCCGGCTCCGCAGTTGCAGCGAGGCACCCGCTTTTCACCTCTGGTAAAGATTCGATCCAGGCCCCCTCGCTTGAACCAGCGCCAACTCATGAGGCACTGACGAAGGCGATTTTGGCGACTTTCCAATCTTCTGCAGCCGACGAGCGGTGGTTCGCTGGGAGGTGTGGAGATCAGTGGTCAGTCCTAGTGTGGTTTGAGAAGGATTCGACTTGGTAGGTTTGCGCAGGCGCACTTTGTTTACAGCAGTTGGTCTTCCCGGGAGTGGTTTGCCTATGTTGCCTTTATGGGAGAAAAGGAACCTCTGGTACCATATTCAATAATTTACTCGGCTAGGAGTGAACTTGCCGGCGACTTCCTGAATGTGCTTGCTTGACCGTTGTCGTTGGTTTGCTGCCGAGCTTGAACTAATTGAAAATTAAATCACGCACTTTTTTCATTTTGAGAGGTCCCAGTGAATAACACTATTCAACAACGCGAGGAAAACTAACGATTCATAACTCAAAATGATCGCTAGGAGACAAGCTTTCAAACAAAATACAATACTTTAGCGGGTTTGCTTTGAGATCCAGAAAAAAAAACAGAAATGTTGCAGAATTTATTACTCAGCCTAATAAATACCGCGACAGAAGTATGACACAGAACTTTTCTTTCTGCAAAAGGCCCGCCCCTAGCCTCGTGATCGATAGACGGGGAAATGTCTGGAAACAATAAATCAAAAGTGAGAAAGAAACAGTTTCTAAATAGTTCGATAAAGGAATGGAGGCAACCCGCTAGTTCAAAGCAAAGTCACTGATGGACTCCTGGTGCTACAAAGCATTGATTGCCGTGTCTGGGTGGTATAGAAGAAAAAGAATTTTACGGGAAATGGAACATCTGATTCCTTTTCTGTTCGCGATTCTTATCTGAGAGCTTCTGCGACAATATTTCTGCAGAATTTTACTTTATTTCTATTTAATGCAAGTGCACTGCTTTTTTAGAGAACGCGTATCTCCAAGGCATACTATAATAATATATGAATTCACCTGTTTTTAACTATAATAATATATGAATTCGCTGTTTTATTTGGCAAGAGTGATGGTGATAAGGCTGTGTTCTCCAATAACTTCTGCTCATTGTTGTGTAACTACCACATCTAACGCTATCAGAAAACTCAGAGGTAGGAGAACTCTCAAGTCTCAACAAAGTGCACCAACGGTGACGCACATATTCGGCTGTGAATGAGTAGGAACGAGACGACCGGATTCTCCTCTCGTTTCCAGTGCATCATGTCATTTCGCTTCTAAAATTGTAATATTTCTGAGACCTCGCGACCATTAGGAAGTGCTTGAATTGAAGGAGTAAACTTCATCAACAGACCAAATCGTGTTAAACAAACAACGGTATTCATCTCTACTCCATTGCGAAATAAGAGTGCTTCAGGATTCCGACGGTACCACCGCAGTGCCTGTCCGATTCTCCGCGCCTGAAAACAATCCGGTTCTACTACGCAGATGACCGTCCGCTGGAAAAGGCCTCGTCTCTGTCCGTCGATTACCGCGTCAGGCATAATGAATCTCTCATTATTGTAAGTCTCCCCAGGTTCCATTTCATTGACAGCTCTCCTTCTGATGTACCGCCACAGGTGGAGACAGACGAGGAATCTTCCATGGAGAGACACGCCTTAGCGAACACGCTCGCTCTGCTCGCTTCTTTTGCGACTCAGAAGAGACGATCCCTCGTCTCGCTGCCTCAAGACGACGATCTGATGACGCTAGCTTCCCTCTTCACGAGGCACCTATACAGCCTCGACGGCGAGGGGCGTCTATTAAAGGTGACGAGGTAGTTCGGCATTCAATGTCTGTGTCCCCGTTTCAGTTAATGTGTACAGCGCTGCAACGAGTAAGAAGATTGTTTATTGCGTATAAATATTAAAGTGAATAGGATCACATGTGTACACAACAACTCAAACCTCGGTGACGGCTTCGATCCCCCGAAGCCCCGACCGCAGTGTTCACCCATTAGAGGAAGATATGATTCTGAGTGAATCTCACTTTGAAAGCTAGACATCAAAGAACGCGAATAGGAAGAGCCTATCATGCGAGCAACAGCCGGCAGCGCACCAAATGAGCGATGTGTTGCTTGAGAGCATTCGCACCTGTAAGGTGAGGACTGCAACAAAGTTGCCAGCGTGAAAACAGGAACAACTCGAGGGCAACAGCGTCGTTGCCTATATCCTATGCGAGGCACCGGGTTCCAGCTACATTTGCGTTTGACTCCACTGCTCCCGTTCATGTTGCAGCTCGGCACGGTACAGGCTGGGCTCGTACTTTTTTCTCTTGAAGAAGCCGTACCGCCACAATATCAATACAACGATGAGAAGGATGAGCAGACCGACCAGCACGCTGACGAGGATTATCCACCACGGAACTGGACGAGGGCCTGAAATACCGGTTCTCAGCGAGCATAACAACCAATTGGGCTGTTCGATAATTAATGTCGTCTTTCTCATTTTTCAAAGTGAATTTATTTAACCATTTTCACAGCGAAAGGAACAGCTGAAATCAAATTGGAAACTTCAAATCAGATTGAACACACTTCTGGCTTGCCTAAAACATTTGAAGCCAAAGCGAACTCTTCCAAGCTGAAATGAGACTCTTCTACATCAAACTAGAGATTCTCCAAAAAAGTTGAAATAAATTTTTGTTCAAAAAACATTTTAGTGCAATTTTAACGGTTTAATGCTTATCTTAAAGAGCAGTACGACGGCTTTGGCCGAACGCAATAAAAACAACTATCAAGAACACACATATCCTCACTTTTTTGGTTCATGTTAGTGGCATTTACACTATCAATCAAATAAAAATTTCGGCGAACATTTTGAGTGCATGGCGCGATCTTTTAATGCGCTATAAGCTAGCGTCTTTGCTGCACTTTAGAACACATTTTAATTGATTATTTTTTCTCTAAAAGGATAAAAATTTTAAAAGTTTACCAGACGTTCAGCGGCCTCGCGGCCGCCAAACGTCTGGTTGGGGGCTTCGCCCCCAAACCCCTACCGTGTTTTTTTCTTCTTTAGGCGCTCTTACTTTCATTTCAATCTCCGAAGTACATGTTCTACTAAGTCCTGAGGAACAGGCTGTGAGAGTCTCAATCCAAAGTGCTTAATCTGCGGAAACATAAATGAAACCAATGGGTGTCGGTAGACCGCTCGATACCGTTAACTGTCCGACAGTAATCATGTTCCTCCGATAACTTTAACTATTCTCTTTACCCTCACTCTCAACCCCGTCAATACCCCTTACGCTTGTGCCGGAGTGGAATGAATAAATAAATAAAGGCGTAGTGAGAGTCAAGTACGCGCACACTTAACGAAGCGTTTAAAAAGTCTTCTCACGAATGCTGTGCAAAGTATGATCTGTGGAACGACTTCTGGATCTGGACGCACGTTGCACGACGACTGGGTCACGTGTTCTGAATCCGGACGCATGTTGATATCGTCTGTGATACATATACTGAGCCCCAACGCACGTGTAGTGTAACGACGTCAGCAGCACATCTTCTGAAGCCTGATACCCGTTGGGCGATACTGATAAAAAATCATGGTCCGCCCTTACTGGTCCCCTTCACTGGACCCCCTCCTTCAGTGGTCCCACCTTCACTGGTCTCCTTTACCGTCTCTCTCTCTCTCTCTCTCTCTCTCTCTCTCTCTCTCTCTCTCTCTCTCTCTCCCCCTTATACTGGTCCTCTCTTCATTGGGCCTCTTTCACCACTCCCCCCCCCCGCTACTGGTTCCACCTTTGCTGGTCCCTTTTATTGATCCCCGTTCTTCCTTCCCCCGTTACCGGTCCACCCTCACCGGACCCTCTTAGTGGTCCCCTCATCACTTCCTCCTTCTTTCCACTCCCCCCCCCCTTTCCGGGCCCTCGCTAGCAGTGGTCCCCCTTAGTGGTCCCCTTTTAACTGGTCCTCCTTCCTTCCATTCCCCCCCCCCATTACTGGACCCTCCTTCACTGGTCACCCATCGGTGACATGTCGTCTGAACCGCGACACCCCTTGCACGATATCGATGAGACCCCTTCTTAACCCAAGCATCCATTCCGCCATCGGTGACACCTCTTCTGAACCTAGACACCGACTGCGCGACATGGGTGACACAACTCCTGAACTCGGACGCTTGCCGAGCGACGTCGGTAACACGTCTTTTCAAACCGTTCGTCCATTGCGCGACATCGGTGACACGTCATCTGAATCCGGACACCACTTGGGCGACATCGGTGACACCTCTTCTGAACCTAGACACCGACTGCGCAACATGGATGATTGGTATTAATGTCGAGAGCCGTTATCGTATCCAAAGACCACTGAGAAGCGATGGCACGATTCACCTGTCTTGCATCACCTGTCGTCCCGTTGATCATCGACTTGCACGAGCGGACGCCAGCAGCGTCTCCACTCGTCCCTGTCGCCTGCCAAAAAGGATACAATGGATCCTCCTCGCTCCGGGGACAGCGTCATATCGTCCGTTCAGGGCTTTCACGAAAAAGTCCGACCAAGGTGTTAAGGCCCCCCAGACTTCTGCGGCGTTGCCGCTGCCCTATCCTTCATCATAAGACAGGGACGCAGAGCTCGCCGCCAGCGGGGCCGCTGGCTGGCCGGCGGCGGCACCGCCGAGTACGATTTGAATCATACGAGACGGCGCCACCCCAGCGGCGCCGGGAGAGTCTATCTGCGCGCTGCCCTTTCGCACCAGTTGGTCCCGACTAGAAAGACTACAATACCTCGCCGCCGCCGCTGAGCGGCGCCGCTGGCCGGCCGGCAGCCGCCGTTGAGCGGCGTGACTCATCGATTTCGCCGTCCGCCGCTGGCCGCAGAAGTCTGGGGGGGGGGGGCCTTTAGAGGGCATCCTGACGTTCTCTTGACATCCTACGGAATCCGGTCGGTGTCAGCTATCGTCCAGAGGGTACCTGCGAAGCGCATTACATGGCCGGCCCACCTAATTTCCGAGGACTTGGCCTATGCGATAGCATCTCTAAAGCGCTGCACTCCAGAGGCTTCCGTCACTTGCCTAAACCGTGTCCCATCCACTCCGAGCATCGTCCTCTCGATTCCACGCTGCGTGATGCTGACCACGTGTTCATCCTGGGGTCGCATTCATCAACGTCTTACATAACTCTAACAGAGAATTCACAGCGGAAAACTCAGATAACACGGCTTATCGCTCACCATAACACTTCATAGGCCGCGCTCTCATGGATTTCGGATGTAATTTTCTCTGTTAAATAGCTGTAAGTCGTTGATTAATCCGGCCCCTGCTTTCGCATGGCTTAGGTCTCTGAGGTATATGTAGAGCATCAAGAACACTGCAGTCGAATAGGTGGGCCGGACGTTCTTCGTCTTTTTCACGACTTCTTCGACGCTCTTGAAAGCTGCCCAAGCCGCTCGTTTCCTCCTGCTCAGCTCCGGTCTACGTCGTTGGCCATGTTGACTTCGCGACCCAGATACACGTAGCTGGAGCATTCGGAGATGTTCGTTCCGTAGAGTGCGAATGGGGCATCAGAAACTCGTCAATTACTCATGAACGTCGTCTTCGTAAGATTCCAGTCCAACGTTCCCACATACACGATCGAAGTCGGCCAGCATTCGCTTCGCCTGGCTGTTGCACGTTGTGATGAGCACGATGTCATCAGCGAAGTGAAGATGGTAAATGGTAAGACGGTACGAACACTTCGAAGAAATCTACAGCGTAGAATTTGACCATCCTGATGTCCGCTTTGCATCTCCTGCATGCAATTTCGCTCAGAAGGTCACTATGAGTGTAACAAAAGCTGCGGCGGAAAAAAATGAACTCGATGGAAGCCACTTCTCCGGATGACCGGCCGGCCAACTTGGTGAGGTCGAAGGGTTCGTGCCCTGCCGACTGTCTTACAAAGTTTTTCGATTAGTTTGTTGCTAAGAAGAAAGTGCCTAATATCTGGCATCAAAGCACGACCACCTCGATTTGGAAGAGAAGCAGTCCTGCGGACTGCGCTAGTTACCGTCCGATTCGCCTACTTTCGTACATGTACGTAATCTTTGAGTGAATTGTAGATGGACGTGTTCGAGATGTCGTCCAGCTTTCCAATAATCAGTGTGGTTTCGTCGCCTGCTGTAGCACTGTTGATGCCATACACGCTGTTCGTTTTCTGCTAGAGAAGCACCGCGAGAAGCAGAAACCGGGGGGGGGGGGGGGGGAGGGGCGGCGGAGGCGACGCCGCAGGAGCGGCAGTGGCGATAATGATGTGAATCATTATTGCCGTCGCCGCCCCAGTGGCGCGGGCAGAGAGTGTCTGCGCTCTAATCCTTCGAGGAGTCATTCCGCTCAGCGGCTCCCGCGGCCGCCGCTGAGTGGCATGACTCATTGTTTTCGCCGTCCGCCGCTCGCCGCAGCTGTGCAGAGGCTTTTAGGGTACTAGACGGACGTCAACGAAAAGGGATACGTTAAGATCTAAGGCATTGTGCTCTCAAGGATTACATCCTCCAAGTGTCTTGGATCAACAGCCGCATGGAAACATGAAGTTGGGGGTGAATGCGTGCGTGGGCGCAACCTGGTCCAAATGGCGCTCGTGGACTGAGATGCTCTGCGACAAGACAATATCTGAGCGCATCAAATCAAAGACTTATAGAACAGTCGTCCATCCAGTAGCTACTAAGTGTTGGCACGTGATCAAAGAAACTAAAAGCAGCCTCAGTCTAATCGAAAGGAAATGGTACGGTGGACGGCCGGCATCACAAGTTTGGAGCGCGTTCGTCACACCATAAGACATAGGCCAGTGACATGTTGCGCGAAGCTCGTCTTTACAGATACGACCACGTCGTTCGCGCTAACGACGACGCCGTCTTCAAGATTGGTGTGCACCATGAGGTCACTGGAAAACAGCCCCGAGGACCACAGAAGCAACGTTGGCTAGAGAGGATGCATTTGGACCGAAAAATATCTATTGTTCATCCCGATCAAGCACTTCATCGGGAGATTAAGCGTTGCCACACCAAATGAGTGAACTCCGCCACCAAGTTAGGCAGGCACAAATGAAAATGGTCCTTAAATTTGTGACTGAAGAATGAATATATTCCCTTTTATTAATTGTTGTAGTGGGCACTACTGAAAATGGTTATGTATTTCCTTCAAACACAGTCTGCAACACAAATATCCTCCTATCCTACACCTGTTAATAACTGCTGGAAAGTGACAATGACACAACCGAGTGTCCAACTTCAGACAAAACAGCAGAAAGCTATCGATATTTTTATTCCCATTAAGAGAGTTTCGTCGGATAGTGTTGCCCACCTTCCAGCTTATCTGTCCAGTATGGTAAACCATCGTGAATGCTTATTCCATGAAGCTAAGCGAACGGATAATTGGGAAACTTTTGACAAGTATAACGCCGAGTTTGACAACAAACTTCGAAAATTTAACAACTACTTAGAAGCTAAAGCTGTTGAGTCTGTGAACCCTCGCAAGTTTTATAAGTTTCTGAACTCTAGACTTCAAGACAGAAAAGGCATCGGTTGTCTTAGGGGAGAGAATATGGATGCTAATACTGATCACGCTAAGGCTGAATTGTTGGCTAAAGAATTCGCTAAGGTCTTCTTGAAAGATGATGGCATCTTGCCTGCTGAATCTCGCTGTGAACATACAGTGATGGAAAGCTTTCCATGGTTTGACGGGCTTACGTTGTTGCGTCTTCTCAAAGGTTGGCCACCCTCCTCCTCAGTCACTCCTGATGAGGTACCTTTTAGCTTCATTCAGAAGATTGCTGATGTCATTTGTGCCCCTTTGGCTTATATTTTCAATCAGTCTCTTATGTATTCTCAGGTCCCAGCGCGCTGGAAGCACTCTGATGTCACTCCAGTTTTTAAAAAAGGCGATCCTTCTAAACCGGAAAACTATAGACCAATCAGTATCACTTCTAACTTTTGTAGGCTCTTTGAGAAAGTTCTTAAGGAATACATACTGGAGTTTGCTTCCAAACATGGAATTCTACCTGCCGCACAGCATGGATTTATGCAAGGTCGGTCGGTTGAAACGAACCTTCTAGAATGTATCAATGACTGGGGTGAGGCCTTGGACAAGAATTTGAGTTGTGATGTCATCTATTTTGATTTCTCTAAGGCGTTTGATCGAGTATCACACAGGAAACTTTTGTCCAAATTGTCTATGCTTAACTTTCACCCAGTTATAGTGAAGTGGATTGGAGAGTTTTTAAGCAATCGAACATTCCAAGTGCGTCTGGGGCAGTCCCTCTCTGGGGTCAAAGCCATCTCCAGCGGCGTGCCTCAAGGAGGTGTCTTATCGCCAATCCTATTCAATCTTTACACTGCTGATTTGCCAACAATCATAGAACCCACTGGGGTCAAGGTCAAGATGTACGCCGACGACATTAAGTTGTATAAGGTAATTGTAGATTCGGAGGATGTTGGAAGGCTTCAGGAGGCGGTGGATCTGCTCGTCCAGTGGAGTAAGAGGTGGCAGCTTCCGCTGTCTCCGAGTAAAACTGTGTACATGTCCCTTCACCAGGGCCGTCCCCCTGACTCTCGTGAGTACCATATCGACAATTCTCCTATTGAGGCGGTGAGTAGCGTCAAAGATCTTGGTTTCCACTATGACGCTAAACTGGATTTCTCCGAGCACGTGTCTAATTGTTGCAGGCGCGCCCAACATAGAACCTATCAGATTTTCAAACGTCTGACTACCAGGAATAAGGCTGTTTTGATACGGGCTTATAAGTCGTATGTGCGTCCGTTAGTGGAGTCTTCCACTACGGTCTTTTCCCCCAGTAGAAAAAACCTGATTAATTCGCTGGAGAAGGTACAGAATAACTTTACTCGCAAAGTGCTTATACGTACTGGCGGCTTTTTATACTCCAGGGTACCTAAAGCCACGATAAGGAATAAATACCTAGGTCTCCATTCCTTAACATCTCGTAGAAAAATCTTTGATATTTGCATGGTCTACAAGTTACTCCATCAACCGCGTTATAGGGAGTCCAGGTTTTTTACAATGCGAGTTTCTCATACTAAGGGAGAGCATGAAAAGATTTTCCTTCCCTGCCCTAGGAGCAGGTTTAAGGTAGGCCTTTTTCCTCATAGGGCTGCAAGCGCGTATCTTAGGGCGGCGAAATGCATGCAATCCTCCTTTTCTCTGGAGCAGCTTAAGCGGTCCGTTCAAAAGTCGTTGCTGAGTTACGAGGCTTAGTACTGAGGTATCTCCTTTCTTTCTTTCTTTTCTTCGACTATGGTTTGCTCGGGAAGTGGGCTGTGTTGTGCTATTTTTGATTGCAGATCTGATGCCACGTCACTCGATTTGTTGTTGTTTTACGGTTTTTTACAGAGTATGTCTCTCTATGTTGCGCTTCGGTTGTAACTGTCCTATTGCTGTGTTTGTTTATCTAACGGCCGCGCTTATCGCGTACGTATTGAATAAATAAATAAATAAATAAAAATAAATAAACTAACCAAGGGCTGGCCGATCAGGGTACGCGATTGTCTTGGCACTGACAGCATTGTTGCTCGGGTCATCCTCAATCCCTTGACTGGTGTCAAGCACAATCTTGCCATACGACGCTATCTCGACATACTCGACGTCAGAATAATCCTAGAAATCGTGCTGTAAAACAGCGTCTGCTATAACAGCGTGAGATCCATCGGTCTCACCTCGATGAATGTAGAGTTCCACAGTCGAGCTCGAAAGTCGATCACAGGAGCTGAATTTGCGTCAAGAAAGTCGAAATGACACGTAACCGTGAAACACTTGGCCGTTTTCTCAGCGCATCCCTGAATAAAACATCCGGCGTCCTTAGGATTCCAAATGGATACTTTTCAAGGAAAAAGAAACCGTACAATAGTAACAACCGCCACGTCAACGCCATTTTCCTTGCGCTTGTGGGGTTCAATTCGTTTACGCAAGACACCAGCCTCCATAACTTTGACTTCTTCGCCGTCCCGCTAAAACACAAGCATTAGCAAGGAAAGTTCCCTGCAAGGGAAAGCCCTACTCGCCAAGAGCACCTCGAACTATTGCCTTCAAGCATGGAGTTCGAAAACCATCAATGTACCTTGACGCGTCGTACAACGGCTGGTTGCGTGACGAAACTTCCTTGCGTAGTGTACTTGGTGTTCAGTTTAATGTGGTCCAGTGGATTTACATGCTCAAACGTCCGATCAACCGAACATCTAGAAGCAGCTAATGAAGGATGCGATTCTAGACCACGGACACGACTTGCAGTTGTCATATCACAAATGTGCAACTCCTCATCAAGCTGCACAGGTTTGTTTTGCGATCCGAAACCTACTGTATGACGCAGAGAGAGGAATGATCTTCGTACACGGCATTCCCCACAATAAGCGGGACTACTGCGAAAATCGGACTCAAGTATAACATCAGGCGCCATATCTACCACGACGCCAATCTTATCGTACACCTAAGGCCTACGTTAAACTTCGGCGACGCGTCGCCGACGTCGGCGACGCTATGCTGTAGGGGCTGCTACGCACTGCGTAGCAGCCCGCACATCATAGCGTCGCCGGCGACGTCGCCGACGCCGGCGTCGCCGACATCGCCACAGACGCGTCACCGACGTCGCCACAGACGGGCCGACGACGTCAGCGTCGCCGACGTCGGTGACAGCGCGTCGCCGTGCCGTGCAACACAAAAAGCACAATTGATTAAAACACTGAGTGTTTGGGAGGGAGTGGGACCCTAAACCTTAGCTCCCCTTCAATTTGTCACTTTTCTTCCTTTTTGTGTCCTTCTCAGCCGTTCTGTTCGCATCTTCTAGGCCTATTTGCTTCCTTGTAGAGCAAGTGATACTAAATAGAACTGAAAAGAAAATAACTAGCGTTTCCTCGCTTTCTCAAATGGTAATGCAAACCTCTGCGAAGAGCTTTTTCGAGATAGAATTCTTACTAATTGAGAGTTAAATTTTCCTTTGAACTTCGAGAATTCCGCGTAAATTTAATTTAAATACGATTTAACGAAAAAGGTCTTTGCTAAACCGACGCTTTTTTGATGTATGATCGAGACTGCGCCAAGCACTCGTCTGTTATCTTGCATTTTACAATCTATTGATAGTGTTTCGCTTGAATACTTCCTATAATCTCTTCACAAGGAGACCGTATCTTTTGATTTATGCTTCTTTTAAAGTTTAAAACTAAAAACACACTATGCCTTGCGAAAAATACAGGGTATCCTAAAAATACAGGTACTTTTGAATGGTTCTAACATTGCTACTAGTGAAACCTTTGAACACTTATCCATCCTTCTAAAAGCCAAATTTGGTTAGTAAGAGAAAATTCGACAGATTAACAATGGTTGAGCAGACTGCCGTACGTACCGAACAAAAAATCATCATCAAGTCTTGAAGCATTAAGAAGAAATAAGAATTAAAATTTCTTTTGAAGATTAAGAAAAGCTCAAAATGTATGCAAATTCGAGGCAGATGTGATCACTTAGCCTTTCTATGGGCAGACTGGTTACCAAATGATGACATTGAAAACATTCTCGGATGCTAAAAATGCGCTCCAATGCTCTCCTGTCGACGTCGTCCCCGACGCCGCCACAGAATCTGTTGACGACGTCGCCGACGTCGACCACGCGTCTGTGGCGACGTCGGCGACCTCTGTGGCGACGTCAGCGTCGGCGACGTCGGTGACGGGTCACAGCGTCGGCGACGCGTCGCCGAAGTATAACATAGGCCTAACATTTATGAAGAGACTAGCTGTCTTCTCACCGCCTGATGTCTGTCGTTCCATCAGTGTTGTGCATAGTGACTGTAGGCACGTCCAGGAGGTAAAGTGCCCACTTTCCCTTTTGACGAGTCGACTCAATCTGATACGGCCATTCGAACTGAAACGAGGCACTTCAACATACTCTTAAAAAATCACCAAACATGACTACAGCACGCAAGAAAGCAAGCTGTGTAATAGGACGTACTATTGCGGTCACGTTGCGAACAGTCCACGGCCCCTTGTTGTGTAAAGTGTAATTGTGACGAACCATAACCCCAATATCCTCTTCCAAATCCATAGAAGACTCGCCTTAAAATATTCAGCGACTACCGCGTTGCAATACACTCGTTGATTTGTGCCAGTCTCCAGCAGCCATTAGACTATCGATGCAGCGGAGGACAGCATCCTCATCCACATTCCAAAGTTAGAACAGCAGTGATCATGGCTTACCCTTCACTTCTCCGCCGAATCGTATGAGTGGAGGCTCGCTGGTTCCGATAAGCTCGAGCTCTGCCTTTTTGATGATCTGGAGCTCCGACTTCCACACGTTGTCTTCTGTAAGCGAAATCCATAGAAATGCACAAACCAAACCATGTCAAGGCTAAATTTTCTGCATGAAAGCATTCAACACACCTGGGCTTAATTCTTTCGAGGTGGAGTTGACGATAGCTGTAAACTGGAGAGGCCGACCAATTCCTTCCGTCCTCCCGCGCATAAGTTTGAATCGAAGATCAAACGAATGCTAAACAACAAAATGTCCGAGTATTCACGCCGGTCTAGTCGTAGTTGTAGTACTGATACCTTTTTATTAGAATCCATAGGATTGCCAAGGCGCACCACGACCATATTTTTGCCAAAAGTTTCCCATCCGAGCTTCGTCTTGCCTAGGACAAAGCGTGACTCTACACTAATAGTACCAATGTCGCTGAGAAATCGCAAAGCTGCACCAACCGACAATCATAGGAAGTTCAAGTTCCTCTGGATCGTATGTGAGGTACAGCGCTGCTTGGTACGCTTTTTCTCTCTGATTCGAAACACTGAACGTGATGTCGAGGTAGTCCTTATCGCCAACATTTGATACGTATCCCTTTTCCGTCCTAAACGTCGAATCAGCTCTTTTTGGCTACATACAGCTGAAATTAGGCGACATGATAAAACAAACACGAGTGGTCACACGCCAATGCTGCAAAATTGTGTAAGAAACGGTCCACATGAAATGATTTCTATACGACTCCACTCTTCCTCAGAATTAATACATGCCTCAGGAACCTGAGTCCTACGAAAAAAAACGATGAACGCGGAGCCAGCGTAGGACAGTGAGGAGTCGAGGGAATCATACTGGAAAATAACGACATTCTAAGAAAAAGAAGGCATCTGGAGACACGAGGTTTGTTAATGCTCAAGGGTCAGAAAGGCTCTCCGGTCGAGAGCTAGCTGCCCTAGTTACGTACTTCGCGATGAGACATGCCTGGCGTAAGGATTCCGAAGCATGCCGCAGGATGTAGTACCTCTTTAACAATGCCATGAGCGAATGACATAATGATGATGATGATGATCGATGATTGATGCTCTTCGAGCAAGGAAGGCAGTGGTCTTGTTTATTCAGCCAAGCGACAAGGACAAAAGATACGTTATTGGTAAAGACATCTTTAGCCTGCCCACGAGAATTGATATCTTTGTTCAGCTAAAATCCACAAAAGAATTACATCACCCCTATGATTAGCAAGGTTCTCTTGTGAAACAGTTAAGAAACTCTTGATCAGTGTTTCAAATCGAGAGTTGATTTCATAAAATTCCTGCAATTCCACTTTCAATATACGCTTGAGCAGGACACCATTGAACATGTGGTTCAGTACCAATGAGGAACAGAAATTTCTCTACAACGAGCTGGACATGGTAGGCTGTTATTTAAAGGACAGCAACGATGATCTACCAAACTTTTGAGACGCTTCTCAAATAACGATGAAAAGGATTCGTAGCGCAGACTAGAACGTAGTATACAGGACATTACTGGAGAGTACGACTTCACGTTTTGCACTTATACGAGGAGGAACATTTCTCATGCTGAAAGTAGAGAACTTTGAAATGGAAACAGCCAGCAACCTACGATGACAGTTGAATCAGAGCTCTTTTTCTAGCCTAGCCACCGACAAACAAACTGACATCTCAATTGCATTCCTTGGCGTATCGAAGAAAAGGAAGACCCCAGGATCGTTTTCAAAATTGAATTGGCTACATAAAAAACCTAAAGTGCGAACTCGGTAAGGCTGTAGAACAAGAGCGAACGTTGAGAAAGCCGCCCGCTTCAACACTGCACCCCGAGCCTTAGATCTAAACCGCTTACGTTGTAGCCAAACATTCATCTCAATGAAAGGAAAGCTGATTTGACTCCATGATTCTCTTCATTGCTACAAAAAAAAACGGAAACAACGTATCTATACAGGTATCTTCATGCGACGTTCAGTTGCTATGCTTGTCCTCCCTAATACCTGTCTTATGTAACATATTCAGTACACAGATAGATGAGGGAAAAGGAGAGGAAGGGTACAGCTCCCAAAGTTTATGGCAGTCTACTCGACAGGTGATCCGAATCATGCGTTTTCGATTTCTAGTTGGATTTATTCTTTTCCAATAATCCGAAATCCGGGTAGGCCGAAAATGACGTTACCTGAATAAACCAAAGTCCGGCAAAACGAAAATTTCCTTCATCTGAATCCTGCTAAGAGCCGAAGTACTCAAAAATGCAACGATTCGGATAAAATCGGATAGAAGTATGACAAAAAGGAGTTTAGCTGGCCAAACTGCGAAATACAGCGAATAATAAGATGGTTCAAATTCCAAGGGAGAGCAAATCAGGTCTTTCTGGACATATCAGGTGGCTCCAACCCTTGCAGAATGTAACGGACCTGGCTTGCCTGTTGGCTGAGATTTTTGAGTCGTTGTAAAAACCGTGGTCAGTAGCATATCGCCAGTAGGATTTATGTAGTATATTTCTCTCTAATTTATCCTACTATTTAATGTAGTACTATTCCTAAATTTTTTAGAGATAAAATGTTATGAATACAATCAGAAATCATTTCAAATAAATCGGCTTTCCACTTCTAAAATATCGCTGTTCAAATGCGGTTGGAGCATATAGATTTCTAAACTGTGGCGCATACAAGGTGGTAAGTACCACACACTTCCTCTACTCTGTTAAAATTAAAATCGTTATGTGGGCAGACATTTTTCACGAACTTAACAATAGGGAAATTGGGTAAATTAAGACCAACACTGGCAAACTCTCAGCAGAAGCCTTGAATTATTCGCATTCCTTTTGAACTGTCCAAACTCATGAGCCTTTATGTATGCAACGACAACTGTTGGCTTCTGATTCATTCTAGAATGTTTGGCAACGTATTGTCATAGAAAAATCCTAAGCTTCCTGATGTGTACTCATCTTTCGTCTTCTCAGGTCCGCTGTTCATGTTTCCGATCCATGGATGCGGCAGAAAGTCACTCTAGGATAGGTCCTACTTTTGGAATACTCGAGCTTTTATGGTATTAGTCTTACTGAAAATGGTATCTGTGCATTGAAAGGACACGAAATTTCGACCACCTATGATAGTGTTGGTATATCGCATCGCGAATAATCTCGTAGTCTGAACGGCTTAACTCAACCACACCGCTATTGTTATACCTGCAAGACTGGGTATATCATGGTGAGTGTACCCATTTGTCATTTAGTTCTCTTCTGTATTCTGTAGGAGACCGTTAAGAAACCGGAAGACCAGGGTATTTCCTGAAGCGCAGGGGATTTTGCAGAGGATCTGAGACAGTGGCACAGAAGGGCAGAGAATATTATCGAGAAGAAACTAGACAAGTATCCGTTCATAATGGTTGAGCAGAATTGATAGTTACCCACAAATGAATGAGTAAACAAATACGAAAGTGAGAATGAAGTAACTTTACAGCTCACACATTTCTGCAAAAGAGTTAAAGTCTGTGTGTTGAACAGTGAAATGTGGCTTGAAGTTACGCACACTCCTAATGAATAGTCAAACGTTCTTGGGGGAGATTTCCCAATCGTTTGGCGAGGCTTCTATCAGAGTCGCTCGAAAACGAACTTTTGAAATCGTGTATTACTTCTTCCATAGGTCTTAGCGTGTATAACCCCTCCCCCTACCCCCACACATACTCGACAGTTGATGACTCGAGAGAGGGATGAGCTTCGGTTAGTTTTTTTAGGCGGATCAATATACATCAACTTCAGAATTTATTCTGCACGATCATGCGGAATTACACAGCGAGACCGTCTGATAAGATTCACAATTATGTGGATTCAACATGTCACATGTAGCGGCATTAAAAATTGACCCCCTTCCACGCAATAGCCACTCAACGTCGTCTAGCGTTTTGTTATCCTATTGATCCTAGTTTTGAAGACTTTGTTAGTTTTCGTTTATGGTTTCCTTTATAAAGATTCTGATAACTGATGTAACTAATAACTGGTTAAGTCCATATTGAACAGCTTGGCTGCCTTCATTAGACTACATTCTTGCACCACTATGCTGTATTTCTGTTAGAGTTTTTCTAGTGTTCCCATACTATGTTTACTTCCTTTGAGGTTCACTAGTGTTTGTTATACTATGATCTGTGAACTTCTAGTGCTTTGTTTCACGTCTAGATGTTGCTATTACTCGTGTAGGCATGACCTGCGCCTCCAAAAACGAAGATAAAGATGCATTATCAGGCGATATCTGTGTTCGATAACCGATCAGCAGAAAAAACAGCTACCTGAAACCGAGAATCCGGATAATTTAAAATCACCCTTATCTGAATCATCCGAAGACCCGGGATTTTTAAAATCTGACTAGTCCGAAAATCCGGTGTTTGAAAAAATGAATAAGAATCATCCGATTTTCCAAAAAATCGGCGTCTTACCTAACTCTACTACCTACAAAGCCTGTGTGCCAGCCGTATTGGAATCATCACATGTTTAAAACATCGACGTGCCCTCTCTTGGAAGTGAAAGAGCGATAGTGGTATCTTACTAGAAAATCCAATTGAAATGGAGATTTGATATCGACACTACAACTAATAAATATAAGGAGAGAAGAATTGACATAAAGAAAAGTACGTAAAAACAGTAAATAATTAATACAACAAAAAACCTACTTGGGTATGTCCACGAACACAGCCTTCAGTACAAGATCGGTCTGACAGACATGATCCTCACCACACCTTGTATTGAAGGGTATCTAAAATAACGGAACCATCCAAAACAGGGGAAAACAGACGGCTGTGCTGAACATACCTCGAACTCGTAGCTGGCACCATACTTGTTGAGGATGGGATACTGCTTGAGATCAACAATGGGTCGACCATCAGCTGGATGCGAGGGTTTTCGTTCATTCATGATCCGCACAGTGAAGCGGAATTTTAGTGGATTTATCCAATCCTTTGCGATATTGTCACTTTCCTAGAATTGACTCAAATCTTTGGTAAAAATGGTGAATTTCCAAACCTTTGATGTTTTCAAAGCTTTTATAAATTGCATTCCTGATGTGCTTTTGCGTGATTACAGAACATATGTGTGAGCTATAGTTAATTTTCAGACTACGATCTTTAAATTTTCAAAGTGAAAGGAGATTGACATGCTCGAAAGGGTTCAGAACGATTTCGCAAGTAAGCGAACAATGTGACAATTTTTTTCGTGCATTGACAATTTGCTTGCTCCAAACGGTGAGTAGAGGAGTCGAAAGTTATGACTAAAATTCTAGAACTCTCTAGAATGTACTAGGGTGTCCAGAAAGTGTCTGCAGAAATACGACAATTTTTTTTCAAAACAACACAATTTTTCTATCAACATTTTATTAATCAACCAAATAATTTCTATCAACATCGACTATTCTCCGCCAGCGTTCCACAAGACTTCGAATTCCTCTGGCGTAGAAATCCGGCGACTTGGAGGCGAAAAAAGCTCGGAGGTCATTTTCGAGGTGGTCACGATAGTCGTGTCTAGGTCACGAGACCTAGACACTTTCATATCAGAATTTCGAAACAGAAATTTTCATATCTGATGGGCTGCACAAAAACGCTTAAAAATTTCTCTGAAGAGATATTTTGACACAGGCTTCGAGCCGAAGGCTTCACAACAATTAGGCGCGAATTTTGCATACTTTATTATAAAAATTTTAAGCTCTATCTGTAGGGCTGTACAAGAATGCTTAAACATTCCTCTGTGGAGATATATTGCAGGCCTCCGGATAAAGACTGCACGACCAATGAATTTCTCCAGGACATAGACTTGGAGGCGAAATGTTCGGGCCGCTTGTCGCAGGACCACGTGGCGCGTCCCCGGATGGTGGATAGGGGAATTAAACGCGAACCAAATGCGACCGTGTACTGCCCAGAGACGCAGGTGGGATGCAGGGGATGAACTCCTTGCTCCTGCTGTGTCGGGTCGACGCGTACCTTGTGCGTGGGAGCGGCATGTTCATGCACATTGTGCGTGGATGTGTCCGTGACTGTGCGGATTGTAACTGTGTCGGCCCGGCCAAAAGCTTGCACTCGGTAGACTGGGAGTACATGTAAGGCGATTCGAGGCCGCCTTAAGTCTCGCCCCGTCCCTTCGGGCAGTCTGGCTGGCTGCCCGGAGTGTCCTGGAGAAGTTCATTGGTCGTGCAGTCTTCGCCCGCACGACAGAGCCCGACTAGCTACCGTGTGTACTCCAGTCAAACACAGCAGCACTAAAGGGCCTCATTCCCCTGACCCCGAAAGAGCCCCCATTTCTGCAGCGATGGGAAGGACGAGTACGGAGAGGCTGCTAAAATCTCAGGGCCCAGATCTCAGGCCGCAGGGATCAGACCCGAACACCTGAAGAATCTCCTGCCAGCGCTCATCAACACCCTGGCGCGGCTCTTCACGCGCTACCTGTCGGAGTGCAAGGTTCCATCTCAGTGGAAAACCAGCAGGACTGTCTTGCTGTACAAGAAGGGAGACGTGCACGACATTGGCAACTATCACCCGATCTGCCTGCTGTCCGTAGTCTACAAGCTGTTCACTCGAGTGATCCTGAATAGGATCAGCAGAACGCTGGACGAAGGACAGCCATGCGAGCAAGCAGTACATCGGAGAGGATGCAGCACGATCGACCACATACACACCATTACAAAGCTCATCGAAGTGTCGCGAGAGTATAAGCTGCCGCTGTGCCTTACGTTCATCGACCTAAAAAAGGCAATCAACTCCGTCGAGACTGAAGCGGTCCTCGAAGCCCTGCTCACTCAGGGCGTCCCTACTCAGTAAATCAGAGTCCTTCGAGAGCTGTACAGTGGATTCACGACCAAGATCCCTCCATTTGAGGAGTGTCGAAGAAGTCGCGAAGAAGACGAAGAACGTCCGACTCCGTGCCCACCTATTCGACTCCACTGTTCTTTCTGCCCTAACATACGCCTCAGAGACCTGGACTATACAAAAGCAGGATGAACACGCGATCAGTGTCGCGCAGCGTAGAATCGAGAGGACGATGCTCGGAGTGACACGACTCACGCAAGTGAGAGAAGGCCTCCGGCGTTCCGAGCTTCGCCGACGTTCGAAGATCAGAGACGCTGTCGCGTGTGCCAAGTTGTCGAAAATTAGGTGGGCCGGCCACGTAATGCGCTTCGCAGACACCCACTGGACGAGAGCCGTCACCGACTGGATTCCGCAAGATGTCAAGAGAATACCAGGACGCCCACCAACGCGTTGGTCGGACTTCTTCGTGAAAGCCCGGAACGACCGCTAAGACGCTCTTCGTGTCCCTCGAGCGAGGGGATCCATTGGAGCACTCTGGCACGCGACAGGGACGAGTGGAGACGCTGCTGGCGCCCGCTCGAGCAAGTCGATGATCAACGGGACGACAGGTGATACAGGTGATACCTATTCAGTCTTAGTCTGGAGAAATATCGTGCTGGGTATCACAAAGGTTCATAAAGGTGGCGAGGATCTTAGAAAAACCTGAGAAATATTATGAAAAAACTGGAACAGGATTCTGCTAGGAAGGCTCTCTACGAAATGGATTGTTCGCGCAGTCTTTATCCGGAGGCCTATATGTCCACAGAGGAATGTGTAAGCATTCTTGGACAGCCCAACAGATAGAGCCTAAAATTTTGATAATAAAGTATACGAAATTCGTGCCTAATTGTTGTGAAGCCTTTGGCTCGAAGCCTGCGTCAAAATATCTCTACAGAGGAATATTTAAGCGTTCTTGTACAGCCCATCAGATAGAGCTCGAAATTCTGATACGAAAGTGTGCAGGTCTAGCACCAGTACGACTCTTACGCTGCCTTTGTAAACCTCTAAATAAGTGATCTACTGTAAATGTAAATCTGGTCGATCTGTGAAGTTCGTCCTCAGTGCGTCGAGGTCGATCTGCAGGCTCCCGTGCTCGGCTAGGTCACCATCGCACGGTGGCGAGGGCTGCCCTGGAGATCGTCGCGAAGCGGTGGGTGGCACGGTGCGAGTGGACGCTAATTGACTCCACTGTTGGCTTCGTCAGTACGCATCCGAGTCGGGACTAATGACTATCACATGATACTTAAGTGATCGAAAACGGTGGTAGTCACTTGTAGCCTGATCCGGGCCATACGGTGGAAGCGGCAGAACTTCCCATCCGAGTTCTAGAATTCTCTGAGAAGTCGCCTTCGCGATGTGTGGGCGTGCGTTACCGTGCAGCAAGAGAACTTTGTCGAGCCTCGACTGTTCCTTGCGCATCTCCCCTGCTCTGCATTTAGGCAATTAGGTATTCCTTGTAGTGACCGTCGTGCTGTCAGGCAGCAGCTCGAAATGGTCAGTTCCCAGACGCTCAGCATGACTTTCCTCGCACGAATTTCACCTTTTACGAAAGATTTCGGCACTTCATCGCGTTGGCACCACGCATGTTTACGAGCGTGGTTGACGTAGACGTAGACGTAGGACCCATTTTTTGTCTCCTGTGACGATGGTGTCCAACCAGTTGAAGGTGCGACTTTGGGAGAGCAGCTGAGTGCGTATGCCCAGATGTCCTCGCCGGTTGTCGTCGGTCAGTTCGTGTGGGAGCCACTGACCGAGCTTTTTAACCATTCCAAGAGATCGCAGTTCATTGTCCACGGTAGATCGGGAACAGCCAAAAGCAGCAGCAAAACAACGCACACCTTCATATGGACGCTGCTCCGCCAGTTTCCTCAGTTCGTCCAAAGATATCGTTGTCGGTTGACCAGAACGAGGCTCATCTTCGAGACTCCTGTTCCAGCTTCTGAAGCGTCCGAACCAGCTATACACAGACCGTACAGAAGGAGCTTCAGAGCCGAATACACGGCACAAGTTTCGATAGGCTTCTGCAGCGGTGTGCCCCGAATCAGACTCGTAAAGGAGTACGTGTCTAATATGGGTAGACAGTTCGGCTTACAGTGAAATAGGCAAGCAAGACGGAGCTGGATATGCTATGCAGATACAACAGGATAGTGTCTTTATATAGCACTTATGTTGAAATCTTCAGAATATTCTAGAAAAAATCTGGAACATTGCGAAGTTTTCTGCAGATACTTTCTGGACACTCCAATAGAAGGAATGCTTTTGACCTTAGAATGGTTTTCCATATTCTTGCTCTGTTCTGCGATCATATACCAAAAAATAGATACAGCAAATTAACAAAGGAAGTGTTTTAAACGTACTGGAATATAGATGTTGTGCGTAAATTTCTGCATTTTACGATGCGCATCTCGTCCGCAAGGCCAACTATGGTTTGTGGAAAGTGAGCTTGATATATGTCCACGCAACGGTACTCCTTGTTTGATTGGAATAACCTGAAGACCAACTGGTTTGCACACAGCCACTGTCAAGGAAAACATAAAAACGACACCTCAAGATTGCAGACGAAGACGTTTGAATTGAAGTCAACCAAGCTGGCTCCTTTGGAGGGGTCGTGGTCAACAAAAATCTCGAGATCAAGAGGGAAACTAAAACCATCCACTGAAGCAAAAACACAGAGCGAGACATACAAACCATGACAAATACCATGTTTTCGCGCCCCGAGGACAATTTCTTCCTCTCTCGATGTCGATGAACGGTGCAGCAGTCCTGTGCTTCGCAGAGATACTGATAACTGGACGAGATCTGCAACAGTTTTCCAGTTTCCAGTTACTGGTGTAGCAGCAAAATGTCCGTACGCTCATATTATTTGAGGTGTTCTGAATTCGGGCGCCGCTGCACAGCCCCCACCAACAACACTTTCCGACTGCGCGCCAAAAATACAATCAAAATACAATGATCGGCTGTCAAACCCGATAACTGCCTGTGGTTAAGCTCAAAGACACAAATGGTCGGCATACCCCGCAATATTATAAGACATGTTGTAATATCCGTCGGTCCCCGTCCGTGCCTCACTAAGTGACACACTGATCAACCGCTTTATATACAGCAGAGGTATGATATACATTCTAATGTTTAGTATAATTCATGTTCTGGAGAACACCAGGACCCCCACCGGACTTCTTCGTGAAAGCCCTGAACGACCGATATGACGCTCTTCGTGTCCCTCGAGCGAGGAGGATCCATTGTATCCTTTTCGGCAGGCGACAGGGATGAGCGGTTCATATTGATTTCATAATATTTATCCTTTACAAAATATTCAAATTTCGAGCAAGCATTCGTTATTGCAAATGACACGACGTTTTATTCTTAAGAAAAGTGTTAGGCTTCTATGCTAAATGTCCTTGTTGTCATGTTCGTCGTACTGTGCTATACAACACTAGTGTTTTAAGTTGTCCACCACAGTTTCTAAAATTTCTTATAGTGAAATTGTTCATCCCTATACATACTTTAGCGTCCCATCGCGCGGTGAAGATTGCACAACTGTACAGTGAAGGTATGTAATTTCCGTCAGGCTCTCCCAATCTCATCGTCAGTTCGATAATTCTTCAGAAGCCTGAACCACACCCCCCACTCGCTCGCCTTAGCTGTTCATTCGATTTTTTTCTAGGCCACGATTCCATTCGAATTCTAGAATTTACAATAATGCAATTCTTTTCGGTGATAAATTTCTATTTTCTCTAAACATATGCTTTAAGAATCCGGACTAAATAATAATAATAATAATAATAATAATAAATAACGCAGTATGTACATAGCGAAATCATTCTGAAGTTATTACATCTAGTTTAAGGAAAACAATGGGTAACAGTTGGAAAGGCAGAAAGAATATATCGAACACATTTTTTAGAGGCACCAGATTGTCACGAGACCTAAGGCTAACTCATCCTGCATTCCAGTTTTCGTGTTAACCAATCATCCTCGGCAAATGAACAGCTAATAAGCTATATGATAACTTTCCTACTAGCCAGTCTTCTCAACCGATGTTTTTTCTTCAATCCCATCCACTCATCTCTACTCTACCAATTACTTTTTTTGTCAAACGAAGAAAAGGCTACTCAGCACATTGCTAGTGTGACCATAGAAATCCTAAAAGTTGAGCTATCCAAGATTGGTTGCACCTACCGAAGTATTGTGACAACTCCTTCAGTGACCGCTCCAACGACCAGATCTGGGTACCCGTTTCCATCCAAGTCAGAGCCGCCAGATAAGGAAAACCCAAAAGAGCTAACATTCCGACGAAGGTTTGGCAGATCGGATGCGGTGATAATCTGAAAAGGGAAGGTTTGCATCAAGCTCTTTATGTTATTTAAGAGGGAGTCAATGAGTCATAGTGAAAAGCTCTATCGAAGAATTCAGTAGAAAATGTCCTAACAACATGCAGAATATAGAAAAGCTTACTTGAGCAGGTGTGCTTCTGAATTCCTTCTTTGACTCCTGTCCAAGGAATACATAGACGGCGCCTTTCCCTCCATCTGCGAATGGGGCACCAACAGCAAAGTCTGTACCAAAGGAGTGGTTGATAAAGACCCTCGCAGCTAAAGCAAACAGAACGAAGCGATACCGTTGTAGCCACTTTTGTCGCCGTCGAGGTTTCCAAGTTTTGATATCGACAAGCCAAACTGCGAGAAAAACCCAGGTCCCTTCAGTGTGATGGGAGTGTGAAAGACTTTTGATGACTCTCCCTAAAAAATAAAAAATGAGGTCGACTACGTGCTATCTTCAAAAAAGCGACGCACCCTGGAGCGCTCTACTCCCTGAGAGAAGTAGACGTAAACTATTCCACCAAAATGTCCATCAGAATCCGCGCGATGCTCGAAAGGAGCTCCAACAATGAGATCGTCGAAGCTAAAAATAGTTCGATGAAGGGCATGGTGGTTCACGCGATTAGCATAGGCCAATACGAAACTCACCCGTCATTATTCAGATCAACCACCTCAATCGCGTAGCCAAACGCTGAGCCCATCTTGGTGCCGTTCAGAATAAACTTGTCCTCAGTGAAGGTCAACAGGTCCCCACGCTCCTTAAACAGACTATACTTGAAAAAAAAAACGATCAAACAACTCACAGCCTTCTCGGGATGTTGCACACATTATACGTGACATATAGAATAGGTATAAGCTCTTTGAGTTCTGTCATCTAACTCGAAGTTAGCAGCGCACAAAAGTGTGTTCATGTTGAAAAGAAACAACGGAAATTACCCACACAACTCGTCCAAGTTTCGAAATTTCGTTAACTCTCATCCAGTACACTAAACGACTTGAATGCAGTACTGCTGCACATAAATATCAAGGAAACTGATTTGCAGTTTTGATGGACCTAAAGACGAACGGTATGCAAATCACAAAAAACTGAATAAACGGTAATGAAGTAGCGGTCGATTTTAATCGACCCAAATTGGAACACAAGGCGTATTAAGGTGCGATTGATTCACACTTAGGTGGCAGCTGGGTGAGATACGTCCGCATCCACATGGCAGTTACCGTATTGTAGCGTTGCTAACTGTATAACCAGCGGCCGTGATCTCTCTGTCCAAAGTTGGACAGAGACCTTAGAAGCTGGAGGCACTTGCTGGTAAGTACCAGTATCTAGCACTCACGTCAGTTCACAACAAAACCAACATCTGCGCAGAGAACATCAGCAGCAGCAGCAGCAACAGCACAGGGGGGGGGGGGGGGGGGGGCGTTCGTATCGGCCGGTCGTGGGCGCCGCGGCCGCGCTCCCAGATGGCCATACCTGCGGCGTCATCCCCCTGCTCGCCGTCTCCGTTCACGCTGTGACACCCGTCGCGTGCGCGGAGGACAATCCCGACGGATGCCGTCGTCGGCGGCCCGACGTCGGGAGGTCGACCAGATTTGCTGGGATGCAATCAAATAGGATGTTTAGAGGATTTACAAAACCAGTGTAAAGATACATGTTGGCGTAAAACAAACGTAGCTCTACATCAGAATTTCGAGCTCTATCTAGTGAGCTCCACCTCAAGCTTATCAATGCCACCATTGATGCGATATTCTTCAAAATTGAAACTAAAAAATAATTCTTCGCAAACTTGCTACGAAACTGTAAAAAGTTAACCTGTGTTGCGCCTCTTTTAACGTTTGGAACTTGAAAATCACGTGAAAAGCAGGTGACATGTGAGTTTATTGATTGCACAATTTATCGCTTTCGTTATCGCTCTAATAACCCTCTCTACATATCTAAGTCCATAACAAGTCAGGCCCGGCTCCAAGCTTTTCTTCGAAGAGGAGTTTATCCTGAAGTGCCACTGGAAGTTCGAAAACACCGTCGAAGTGCATAGGCAGTTCAGCAACACCCTCGTTGACAGTAGCGTGGAGAATTGGTGCTACTTCACTATATGGTCCATTCATACAAGTAATGACGGCAGTAAACAAGGATTGATTAATAAACATGTCTCACCCCTTGTAATAAACATAACCTCGACCCCCTGGACGCACTGCCTCCAGGAGGTCGAGGTCTTATGAGAGGGCAATGAAATGTGTATGTGTTCAGTGACCTCGATTACCCCCAGAGCTGAAGTTCCGGACCGCTTGATTGACATCCACAAAGAATCGATAATTTGATCAATACCGGTTGATGGCGATCGAAACTTTAAAGACGAACTTTAGAATCGTGTTCAGCGACCTATGCCCCCACGGCTAATGTTTCGGACCGCTTGAATGACATACACAAAAAAACACACAACTCTTTTACATGTAATAGTCTCCAAACCAACATACTACGCAGAATTCAATTACGAAGTTGATATCCTATTCTACGCAGAATTCAATTACGAAGTTGATATCCTATTCTATTACATGTAAAAGAGTTGTGTGTTTTTTTGTGTATGTCATTCAAGCGGTCCGAAACATTAGCCGTGGGGGCATAGGTCGCTGAACACGATTCTAAAGTTCGTCTTTAAAGTTTCGATCGCCATCAACCGGTATTGATCAAATTATCGATTCTTTGTGGATGTCAATCAAGCGGTCCGGAACTTCAGCTCTGGGGGTAATCGAGGTCACTGAACACATACACATTTCATTGCCCTCTCATAAGACATGTCCCCAACGGTGTGACACACAAATTTTTCTTCAAAAAGGAGGTCCTCTAGAAGGTATTTAGACGACGTTATTGAATTCTGAGTGAAATTTTAGTCCGGAAACATACCTTTTACAGCTTCGTAGCGGGATTGCGAAGAATTATTTTTCAGTTTCAAATTTGAAGAATATCGCACCAACGGTGGCATTGACAAGCTTGAGGTAGAGCTTATTAGATAGAGCTCGAAATTCTGATGTCGAGCTATGTTTGTTTCACACCAACATGTATCTTTACACTGGTTTTGTAAATCCTGAGAACATCCTATTGATTACAGTCCCAGCAAATCTGGTCGACCTGTCTGCCCCACTCGTCCATCGGGCCTCCGTCGGGAAGTTGTCCGTCGCGCGCGCGACAGGTGTCACAGCGTGAACGGAGACGGCGAGCAGGGGGATGACGCCGCAGGTATGGCCACCTAGGCGCGCGACAGCGGCGCCCACGACCGCCGATACGAACGCTGCGCACCCAACAGCGCGCACACACACGCACACACAAGCATACACACATACACATACACACATACATATACACACAAAAGTTCTACTATAAGAAACAGTTCTCTGGAGCAAGTGGTCGAAGATAAAAGCATACCTTCGTGAAAGGGAGGAAGACCACAGCCCCGTGCTGGCCAAAACGTGTTGCACCGGAAACTACTGTAGCCCTTTCTCCTCTTTCGTGCCTATAATCAGGAATTCGAATTACGAGAATCTGGCGAATTAGGAATGATCTTGTAATGGTTTTCAAAGTCTTGACAGGAAGGAATGAGCTAAATTCAGATAATATGTTAACCTTAACAGGTTCTGCTACAAGAGGTTCCAAGGTAAAAATTACGGCTCCAGTTTTGAGAACTACCATCAGATCAGGCTCAAAAGCTTTCCTAATCGAGTGCTTCTTGATTTTAGCAAACTGCTTAGTCAGAACGTTCAAATAATGTCTTTATCGGCTTTCAAGACACTGGTTACTGCTGAAGTAGTCAAGGTTGTTGACCCGTTGGGATGGCCGAGAACACACTCGCTTAGAAGACGGTTTGGCACTATTTCTTTTTACTTTCGGGACTCCAGAGGACGAGGAGAGGTCGAAAAAAATTTCGCCCAAACGCCCATGGGGTTATTTGGGGTGCTGATCACGAATCTGACATCCGTTTTTGAAATTTCTGCCGATTACGGTAGGTTGAGGTGGGTACGGGTAACTAAGGCTGCCAAGGTCATCGCTGCCAATTTAGCCCAAATTTCGCCTAGGGAGGTTACTTGGTGTGCTGATCACGAATCTGACATCCGTTTTTGTTTTACGCTGGAGCACGGTAGGTTACGGTAGGTGACTAAGGTAATAGTGACCGATTTCGCCCAGCGTGAAACGAAGAACGGATGTCAGATTCGTTATCAGCACCCCAAATATCCCGATAGGCGAAGTTTGGGCAACATCGGTGATTATGACCTCTGCAGCCTTAGTTACCCGCAGCTACCGTACTCCCCCGTAATACCAAAAACGGATGTCATATTCGTTATCAGCACCCCAAATATCCCGATAGGCGAAGTTTGGGCAAAATCGGTCATTATGACTTCGGCAGCCTTTGTTACCCGCAGCTACCGTAACCTACCGAATCGTCCGAATACTGAAAAACGGATGTCAGATTCGTTATCAGCACCCCAGATAACCCCCACCCCAGGCGAAGTTTGGGCAAAATCGGTGATTATGACCTCGGCATCCTTAGTTATCCGTAGCTACCGTGACCTACCGTAATCGGCGGAAATTTCAAAAACGGATGTCAGGTTCGTGATCAGCACCCCAATAACCCCCCCCTAGGCGAAGTTTGGGCGAAACTTTTTTCGATCTCCTCTCGACCTCTGGAGTCCCGAAAGTACAATGGTGTTGACGGTTTATTTCTCGCCGCTCGGGGCCAAGATAGACGTTGAAAGAATGATTTATTGCCAGGACTCGCTTTCTATAGCCGTCGGGTTACGGTAGCGCGGCAAGCTTTCGCGCGAGGACCTCTAGCATATGAAATACGAAAGTATAACAGACAACGGCCACCGGCGATCAAAACATTAGGCATGGAACGTCACTACAACAACACCTTTTACACAGAACTAAACACAAGATCACCCTTGACATGCTCCGTTGGAAGGAGAGTAGTCTCGACGATGTGGCTCTGTCCTCCACGGTCCTTCTGGCTGCGGTCGTTGTCGCATGTCTCCCCTCGTCGCGGAACTGGTGTCCCCCCCCCCGATCTGCGGCTCTGGCGTCGTCGAACGTGGTTGTCTTCCGGTAGCGGTCGTTGTCGGTGTGCTTCTTGGATGGCGGTGACGGGTGTCGGTGAACCCGTCTTGAATCGTCGCGATCGTGATGTGGTCCTCTCCTGTACACGGCTCTGGCGTCGTCGAACGTTGTCGCCTCCTTGTGTCGCTATCGGTCCGAGTCCTGGATCACGAAACAGTTCGGCTTCCTCTCGTCGCACTGGCGTTTCGCTTTCAAGATCCTTTCCTTCCTCCTTCTTTTCTTTTCCTCTGACGCGTAGCGGAACTCCGGCAGTTTGATGATGTCGTTCGCAGTGGGAAGGAGCTTCTCCAGGGCCGGATTCATCAACGACTTTCGTAACTTTAACGGAGAATTGTAAGCGAAATGCTCAGATAACGCGGCTTATCGCTCACAATACCGCTTGATAAGCCGCGTTATCTGAGATTTTCGCTTACAATTCTCCGTTAAAGTTACGTAAGTTGATGAATCCGGCCCCAGGAACAGAAGCATCTGCCTGTCGACGAAGGGTGAGCGCTTGAATCGCGGCCACGTCCCGAGGCACGTTTCCGGGTTCGTGTAGGGTGAGGCGTGGAGCACGTCGCTGTAGTGATCCCAAATCACTTCTTCGAACGCAGGCAACGGGCTCGTCATATACTTGACGAACTCCTGGCAGACCTCTCCCATGCGTCGGCATTTCGCTTCGTTCGTGTCCTCGTAGGGAATTGGGAAGAACATCAGTGTCCCGCCGCATTGTTGACTCCTCTCCAGTCCGATCAGAGATTGGCGCATGGGTCTGCTCTCCGGCATCTGATCAGGCCATACTATAATTATCGTCGTGGTGATCGGGATGGTCAGGAGCTTCGACGCGATGGTGGACCAATCCGCCTACACATATATGGTGACGTAACCGATCTTCGCATTCACTCGGCAGAAAGCTTGCGGCAGGGCGATGAATACCTTCTGGTCGTCCGAAGAGTTGAACCCAGATACTCCCAGCTGGTCCTGCGCTACGGCGGCAGTTGTAAGGTGTGCTTCAGTGTCGTCAAGCACCCTTACGCAACACTGGTGTTTGGTCGTAGCGTTTACCTTCTTGCAGGTTGTGTAGTATAAGCTAAATACGGTATTGCTCACGGTACAGCGACGACGCTGTCCGTGCTGCCGGACGTGTATCCGCAGGTGAGACGAGCCCGCAAGTGCTGTATATCCGCAGGCGAGACGAGGCGCAGATGCCATATATCCGCAGGCCTCACCTGCGCAAGTAAGGGCGGACACGCCCAGACAAAAAGGCATAAATACCGGGTCATCATCTCCCAAGACTCAAAAATCATCACTCATCATTTGTCTTCCGTTGTCATCTTACGTCATCTTTGTTATTACGTGTTATTAAGGATAAAACCTTAGTGTAAATCTCGTGTTGCTCAAGTCCTGTCTATAAGGCTTGGTTAGTCTCCACTTCGAGGAACCTTGAAGGGAGAAAAACCACTAGACAGCCTCAAGGAACTCCTAGATAGAAGTTCGATTAGAACCACATGGGAGCCAAGCCTAGCGAAGTCGGATCGACTAATTAGGCCTATTATAGATAGTATTGGAAGCAATACAATGACTTTTTCGACTTCATCGAGAGGCAACGTCCCCAGTAGTATGGACACTGTGGATGACACAGAAGAGCAAATGGTTGTCGAACAGAATCTGCCAACAGCAACTGAGCCAGAGGTGAGTCAAATGGATTCGCAGTTAACTGCAGCATTTGATAACATAGCCCGTCGGTTGGATGATATTCTTGACGATCAGATCCGCCATCTAGGCGCGCAAAAAAAGCAGTGCATTCTAGAAACAGTTGGAAGAACTGTTGATATAGCTAGGGAGAAGACAAGGCAGTCAATCTGCGAGACTCTTCCTTCGATTTTGAAGGAGATTTCGTTAACTCCGGAAGAATTGCGCAGAGTTTTGCCAATTGCGAGTTACCACAGTAGTCTGATGCAGAACCTAGCCGAAGAATTAAACTGCGAAATACCTGACGTTACGGCAGTAATGAAAGCTAAAATTTCAGAGGTAGATAGACTCGAAATACAGCTAACTGATAAGAATAAGGAGATAGAAGATCTAAGGAATCTAACTATTCAATTGCAGAATCAGGTGGACACCCTAGCAACACGAATGGCCAACAATGTTGGACCGATCGGAAGCGATCAACAGTGTGTAAATCCTGCTGCAACTCCAAGAGGTGAGCGTAGAAGTGCGGTCAACTGGTCTGCAGTTAGCCAACAGCTTTTAACACTGAACAAAGTCAAGAACAGCAATGTTCAGGTGCATCAACCCGAGTCCCAATGGCAGAGAGATGGGAGACGTCAGCGCCAGAGGTCAACCTCAAGCGTACGATCGAATCTATCATCGCGGTCGTCTTTCCACGCGTCGATGAGAAGTGAGGCTTTCACTTGTTCACATAATACAACTAATAAAGGGCAAACATCAGAACACAGCGCGGAGTCCAACGCGATGGGTGGCATGTTTAATGCCTTTAAAGAAGTATTTAAAGCCCAAAGCGTAGCGGAAATAGCTAAATATGATGGAAAGAATTCCCTTAGTGATTTCCTTCGGGCAATTGAAGTGAAATACCCCCAAACAGTCTGGTCAGATCGGGATCGGCGCGATATACTTGTTAACCACTTAGTGGGGTCGGCCAGATCTATTTATAAGAACTTGCCATATAGTGCGAAGCACGGCAGTTTCGACGAGATTGTTTTCGCTCTTAAGGAAGCACGCAAGAACCCCTGCGAAAAACTAAAGCTAATGCGCGAATGGGATAACATCGCAATGAGGAAGGGCGAATCGGTCGGCGATTTTTGCTGCCGCATGGAGGAAATCTCCAGACGAATCCATCCAAATGGTGACTGGGACTTCCATGTAGCATCAAAGCTGTACTCTTCCCTACAGCATTGGAAGGATTCATATCATATGCTTGCAGCATTAGACGCTAAGGAAGGGAACGCCTACGAAGAGGTTAAAAGAGTTGCACTGAGACTGGAAAAGACCCACGTTATAAGATATGAAAAACCGGAAGTCTACAGTAAATCGAACACCTCCCACAGGGGTCCATGCGCGGAAAACGCGGTGGTACCCACACATAGAGGGAAATCCCTACGGTGCAACAACTGTGGTAAACACGGTCATGGCACCGCAGACTGCCGTTCAAGGCCTTTTCCGAAAAGGAATGGTGCAGATGAAAGGCGTCAGGGCCCTAACAGGCAGCAAATCAGCAGAACTCCAGCTAGTGGAGCACTTTCAACATTCGTAGATGAATGTTGTGGAATGGTCAGGTCACAAAACCAATCGGTACATCCAAAAACCATAGCGGCAGGGAAACCCACGCTTTGCAATGCAAGCATCTTTGGAATAAGGGTAAAGGCATTAATTGACACAGGCTCAGTTGTCTCAATAGTGCCAACTATGCTTCTCAAACAAGCCAAAGATCAGGGTTTTGACTTGGATAACGAGGTAGAAATGGTAGGAAGCGGTCAGGAAAATCGAGTTTTCGATGCGTCAGGCAACCAGATGAATTTTTTGGCTGTAATTAACGCGGAGGTGTGCGTTGATGGAGCAGGCATAGCTCGAACCTCGTTACACGTCCAGAAAACCAAGGACACCACCCTACTTTTGGGCACAAACGTTCTGAACGCATTAGGGATTCACCTAAAATTCGAACCTTCAGCTTCTGGATCTTTGCGGAATGGGGTTCACGAAGTAGAAGTAGCAAGGGCAGCTAAACGGATGGTTGTACCTCCTGGCTCAGCAGCTATAATTGAAGTGGGATCTTCAAAACCATCCGGAGAAAGAATTTTTTGGTCGAAAGATTCTCGTATAAATTCCGGAGTATGCCTTCTAAAGGAAGGGAGTGCGGAAATATCGGTAGCCAATCGCGACAACCAGACCTGGGTTATCAAAAAGGGTGAACCTTTAGGAGAATGGTCCGATGACTCTCTGAGTGATCCTAAGTCAACCAATATTCCGAGCGGCATGCTCGATATGACAGAGCATGTAGTCTTGTCCAAACCAAAGCGGATTAAAGCTTTGATAGAAATCATAGAGCATAACCGTAAGTTGGGGAAACTACCAACAAAAGTTGCCGAAATTGTCATAAAGCATAGCGAAACTTTCGCTATCACTGATTCGGAACTGCGACAAACGAATCTGATTGAGCACGATATTGACGTCCAGGGACACCCTCCTATTCGACAGAAAACGAGGCCAGTGCCCTATGGTGTCCGAAATAAAGTAGATGCTATGCTACAAGACCTTAGACAACGAAAAATAATCGAGGATAGCAACTCGCCGTGGGCTTCTCCGATCGTTTTGGTCGCAAAGAAGGACGGGAGCACTCGATTATGCGTTGACTACCGAGAGGTGAACAAAGTAACTAGGAAGGATAGTTATCCACTACCTCCTATAGATATGACGCTACAAAATTTGCAAGGAAAACGATGGTTCACATCACTTGATTTAGCGAGCGGTTATTGGCAGGTGCCCTTAACTGAAAAAGCCAAAGAAATTAGCGCGTTCACTACCTCATCTGGGCTATTCCAATTCAATGTATTGCCGTTTGGTTTGACAAACGCGCCATCGGAATTCCAGCGGCTAATGAATACGGTTCTCGGCCATCTTATAGGACCGGAAGTTTCTGTATATCTGGACGACATACTCATCGCAACAGAGACAGAACAACGCCATTTGGAAGTGCTAGAGGAAACTCTCAACGCTTTCCAAAAGGCTAATCTGAAGGTAAAACCTCAGAAATGCCGATTTTTGGAGAGTAGTCTAGAATTCTTAGGCCACGTAGTAGATAAGGACGGGATGAAAACGGATCCTGGAAAGGTTTGCAAAATCCAAAGCTACCCCAAGCCGAAGAATATTGCTCAACTAAGGACCTTTCTTGGTATGGCGGGATATTACCGCAAGTTCATCTTGCGATACGCACAGATGGCGAAACCGTTATATGAGCTTACTAGTCCTAAGATTAAATTTGTCTGGGGAGACAAACAAGAGGAAGCCTTTGCGAATCTAAAGGAAGCTCTAGTAGGTGCACCGGTATTGGGGCAACCCAATATTGAGGAAGCGCGGAACGGAAGTCGCCCTTTCATAATTTACACTGATGCGAGCAGAATCGGTGTAGGAGCGGTCCTGGCTCAAGAGGGAGATGATGGATTCCTGCATCCGTTATTTTTCGCATCGAAACCGTTTTCTTCCGCGGAACGGAACTATCATGTAACAGATCAGGAGGCACTAGCTCTGATTTTTAGCCTAAAGAAATTCCACTATTTCATTTTTGGCATATCAACAATAGTGCGTACGGATCACTCGGCATTAACGTCGCTATTCAAGCGAACACATGTTTCACCACGCGTTCTACGCTGGGCGTTGGAAATACAACGGTACGATCTCCAAATTGAGCATGTGAAGGGTGCCGCAAACTGCGTAGCAGATGCGCTTTCCAGAGGGCCATTGGATCTCCGGAGCGAAGAAACTCAGTTCTGGATAGCGGACGAGAAAGTTGTCTGCTCCCTTCAAGAGGAACATGAGTGGCTCAAAGAACTGCGGGAAGACCCGGATTTTAGTGATCTAATAGTAACAATTGAAAGCAATCAAACCGAGGAGGTTAGACTCCCGAGATATCAGAAAGTGCTCAGTTCTGCTGATTTTGTTATTAAGGAGGGAAAACTCAATCTCATGAACGAAGACGGTTCGTTAGCAATAATTGTCCCACGATCGCATCGTCGCGATGTCTACAATGAGGCACATTCCGGTGTTCTAGGCGGGCATTTCAACGCCAAGAAAATGTTCAGTCAGCTGAAAAAATCCGTATTTTGGCCTGGCATGCGGCAAGATATAGGAAATTGGTGTAAAACTTGCAGACAGTGTTTTTTGACTAACAACACTGGAAAAGGTGTACCACCATTACGACCTGTAAACGTTAGAAGGCCACTGCAAATAGTGGGAGTCGACCTTCTAGAAATGGGATTGACAACGCGCGGTAATCGTTACATTGTCACCATCATAGATCACTTCACGAAGTATCTAGGAGCTTATCCTATCGCAGATAAAAGGGCTGAAACAGTCGCTGAAGCTATTTTTAGCAACTGGATTTGTGGGGTTGGAATGTGCCCGGAAGTCCTTCTTTCAGACCGAGGCAGTAAGTTCGAGAATGCTGTGATAGCAGCTCTTTGCGAGGTCATGGGAATCGAGCAAAAGTTCACTAAAGGTTACTGTCCTAGAGAGAACGGATTGACGGAGCGCGTCAATGGAACTATAGTACGGATGCTAAAGAAGAAAACCACAGTGCCAACAGAATGGGACAGAATTCTTCCGACCATAGTGTACGCGTACAACGCCTCGACCCATAGAGCAACCGGCGAAAGTCCACATTTTCTGCTGTACGGGTCCGACCCTAGGTACCCTTCCGCAGTGATTCCATCAGAACACCTCTCGCCCTATGTCGTGGATTACGACGCCTACAAAACGCAACTACTCTGCGGCATGAAAATAGCTCGGGAATTGATAACCGACAATGCAAAAGAATATCAGCAGAAAATGAAACGAGAATATGACGAAAGACTAAAAACTGGAAAATCTACAGTTTTTGTGTCAGGAGATCGAGTTTATATGAAACTCCCTGCTAAAAAAGCAAAATCTTCTCATCCCAAACTGATAACGGACTGGACAGGTCCTTTTCGTGTAATCGAAGCTAGCTCCAATTCTGCCCTTATTACTCTAATTGGAGAAAACAAGGAGCCTTGCAGGGTACCATTTGACCAATTGGTTAAAGTGCCGAAGGAAATCGACGATACCCCGGTAATAGGGAAGACTGCGCGTAGAACCCGTGGCAGGCCAAAGAAAACTAAATTCAAAAATAAAAAGAATATTAAATGTTCTAGTATTCAAGTTCTAAATTTCAGAGCATCCCTCTCATCAACAACCAACGTGGACCACGTGGATTGGCACTGCCCCCGCAAACTGATGTATCAAGGAGTGGAAGTGGAGTGCCCGACAGCAGTTATCCTCCAGGACGTCATCCCGAACGCGCCTTTTGGAGCGCTGAAATTTTCTTCACCCTATGATTTATCACGTCTTCTTACCATATTGTCGCAGTCTCACATCCCTGAATCGTGGCGAACTGCTCGACTGTTGGACCGTACCTATGACATCACCAGTCCCACCGGACTCGGTTTGGCCTGGTCATTTTACCGTCAGAATTGTATTCATTTGACACTTGCTTCAGTGTCCGAGGCCGGCTACGTGATCCCAGATCACCCATCTCGCGGCAACTGCGATCCCTACAACTTAGCTTCGATTGCGGATATCGCAAGAAGATATGCGGAAACGCATCCTTGGACGAAATCTTCCTGGACGGAACTGAAGCCAAGAAAAAAATTTGATTATTTTACCCGTCGGATTCGAAAGGGTAGTCGACTGCTTGAAAACGGAGTCGCAAAAGGCTGTCGTGCTAAAGAAGCCCGAAGAAATGCTACCAGAATGGTTTGTCGAGGACTACTCGTCAATCGTACTATTTAGCCTAGCAGAATTCGCCGGAACAACACGGTGGCGTGGAGCTTGGACGCTCCTGATGCAGCAGGTTGCTTGTGGCGCGGAACTCATAATACTCGCAGGACCAGAAAATGACCGAGAATGGAAAAGATCGCTGGACATGTTGCGAGACTTGTGCGAGGAAACAGTAGCCCAGCGCCCATCACTGCGAACTCATATCCGATGTCTGTTACCATATCGATCTCAGTACGAGATGATCGGAGCTGGATTCCGTGCAGCAACTTACGAACAGGGCAAACTGTTCACCGAAAGTGCAGCAAAACGTTTTTGGGCATCGACTATGGCGCAACACTCAGCATTCATCTCGCTTGCTCCCTTCAGAAGGAAAGCACATCAAAATGCGGTGAAGCGAGGCGCCGGGCATACTCCATATCATCAGCGGAACACGCCGAATTATCAGGCTCAAAGCAGTGCCCAGCAAGGCCAGTCTCAACATCGAGGAGGATCTCGATATCGTGGACACAACAACAGAGGTGGATACACCGCAAGAAAGCCTCTAACGGAGATGCCGATCCATAAAATCGGCAACCAGATGTACAAATTGGTTCCTATAAAAGATTCGAAAAGGAATCCAAATCCACTCCGAGGGCTCTCATCACGAGGCGGAAGACGATTTTAATTCGGCGTAGTGGAAACGCCTATTTCCAGAGGCCCCCCATGTAGTATAAGCTAAATACGGTATTGCTCACGGTACAGCGACGACGCTGTCCGTGCTGCCGGACGTGTATCCGCAGGTGAGACGAGCCCGCAAGTGCTGTATATCCGCAGGCGAGACGAGGCGCAGATGCCATATATCCGCAGGCCTCACCTGCGCAAGTAAGGGCGGACACGCCCAGACAAAAAGGCATAAATACCGGGTCATCATCTCCCAAGACTCAAAAATCATCACTCATCATTTGTCTTCCGTTGTCATCTTACGTCATCTTTGTTATTACGTGTTATTAAGGATAAAACCTTAGTGTAAATCTCGTGTTGCTCAAGTCCTGTCTATAAGGCTTGGTTAGTCTCCACTTCGAGGAACCTTGAAGGGAGAAAAACCACTAGACAGCCTCAAGAAACTCCTAGGTAGAAGTTCGATTAGAACCACAGGTTGCTGATTACACTGCCATTCACTGGATCCTCCCGTAACTCCTCTTTTCATGCTGGTACTTGAGCTACAGCTCTTGCTGTGAGCTCATTCACTATCAGCTTCTCGTGACCGTTCTCCCTAAAAGGTCTCACTCTTCCAGTAACAGCGTTCGCTGCCTTAGGCCCTGTTCATAGTTCACGACAGCAGCGACAAGAGCGACAGGAGCGACAAGAGCGACTGGGACGACGGACGTATGTGGTGTACGTAATTGCACCAAAACGTCTACTTCGTGGCCTAAAATATCAGGTGAATAGAGGTTTTCACGCCAAACTATTCAACTGCATTCGTTTTTGGAAACTGAAACAGACACAAGCAAACAGTTAAAGCAAACAGTCATATTTTTAGTCAAAAAGTTTTTAGAAACTGAAACGAGAAGCGAACAATCATATTACTTACATCGCCAGTCTGGCACTCAAAATAGACATAAAAGCACTCCTTACCTTTGTATGAAGAAGGTCAGAACAGGAATCGTTTCCTTCCAGCACTAGTGCATGTAATTACGTACTCCACACTCCGTTCGTCGCCTCAGTCGCTCCAGTCGCTCCCGGCGCCGGCGCGAAGAATGAATAGACGACAAGAACGACAAGAGCGACTGGAGCGACGGCGCCGGCGCTCGACTATGAACACTTCTTGGCGGCGCTCGTTCGGTTTTAATCGATATGCATGTTTTGCATCGGCGACGAGTCGCTCTTGTCGCGAAGTACTAACAGGCCCTTACTCGCAGTGCGTTTCGAGTGCAACTCCCTCTCCCCCACGCGAAGAATCTTCGCTTCCACGAAGGTTTGATATCTTGCTACTTCTTCCACTTTTGGCGGTCGTAACGGAACAATTCCGATACATTACTACTATTAGAGCAACACATGCTCTCCATGGCGTGTCTCTTCCTTCGCCTTCTGGCTCTGCTGTTCACTAACTTTCACTTTTCTGGACGCACATATACCCTGCTGGCAACTATAGCGTTCGCCACTGTTCTTGCTTCAGTGACATTCACAGAGTTCCGCTCAGGTAGTCTCGTGTACATTCGATCCTCTTCTGGTGGTCCGACCGGCGTGGGCAAACGCTCTTCCAAGTTAAGCTAAGCCCCAAAGCGTGAAATACGTTAGCACCAAGCAGCAGCGTTCCATCTCCATCAGCATTGCAAGTGGGGCAAATTTACATTTCGCACTATCGCGAACTTGCAGCGTTAGCCTGACTGCGTCCTTAAACGTCTTTTGCGTTGACGCATCGTATACCGCACTCATCTCCGTCAGTGGAACATCCGCAAAAGCTTCCTACACATCCGCGTTCAGGTCGAAGCCTGCTCTGTGAGCGGTGTTCAGCGTCTCTAGTAGAATAATGCTGACTTGTGATCCTGAGTCAAGCACTGCACATCTGGAGAGTCCTAATAACTGGACTTCTACCATCATCGGCTTCCCACCAAGTCATCGTCCGCGTTTCCTGCTATGGTAGACCCACAAATCCACCTTTTCAGGGATACTCTGGTCTCCGCAGATGAAGTATTTCGCCTTATCGTTCCACTGTTCCTTCGGTTGGCCGTTTTGACACCCTAAGACGCTTCTGCGGGGTTTTGACCACTTTTCCGGCGTAACTGTGGCGACTTCGTAGGAAGATTCCTCCTATTTTCTCTTGCTTGTTGTCGGATGGCCACTGATACTTCCCGTTGACGCCACTTCCTTGCCCCTTTCGCATCGCTGTGCCATACTTTTCACAACTCGTAGGCAGCCTCTTTCGGAGCCGTTTCCATAACTGTATAAAGCTAAATGTATTCAGGCCAGTCTGCTAACTGGCTAACTAGTTCACCAGTGTTAGATCTGACTAGACTTTATTCTACCTTCTCTCCCCACCCCACTATAGCCGCTGCTAGGCTACCGCTCTCCTATATATTTATCGTACCACTTATCATACCAGCTCTGCAGATATGACGTCGCATTATAGTAGGACGTGCTCCTCTACAGAATGCGCCATTATGGCAGCCATTTCGGTAGCCGTGCGCGTAGACGCTTGGTCTAGGTCCTCGAGGACCGTTGCCGGCATGTTTTCCAAGCTTACCAGGTGGCCACTTAAGGTCTGTACTACTTGCCTCACATGTGAGACGTTCTGCTGTGCTAGCGTATTCACAGCGTTTGCCATTTCCCCTAGTGTAGCCCTCATCGATGACAGCTGCTCCTCCGATTGGCTCGTCCAGCAGTAGTCTCTCCATTTCAGGCGAGGTAATCTCCATTTGCTGGTTTGCCATTTTTGCACTTCTGCAACTAATGTGTGTGTGAACCCCACCGTTCCGTTCTAGGCACCGTACACTATCAGCGCACTGGCCCCTGTCACGGAACTGCCCGTGAGCTCTCTGCCTCGGAAGCAACAGAGCGCCCGCAAGTGCCCCTGTGCGCTTCCCAGCGCTCAAGGCGTCTGTGACTCAGCAATCACTCAGACGCCGAGCACACTCAGCGCAACACCTGCTGCACTAAGCTCTGTGGTACTCCGGGCTGGCTCTCCGACGCACTCCCGCGCGACGCTGGCCCTTGCCCAGTAGTGTACTCTGCCAACGATGGGACAGGAGTTTTCGCCGCAGCCGTTTTTCACGGCCTAAGGGTGATGTCCGAGGTGCGACCATTCGGCCCCCAAGTCAACGTTGTCGGCCCGTTGGGATGGCAGGAGAACACGTTCCCTCGAAGACGGTTTGTTTCCGGCCGCTCGGGGCCAAGACAGACGTTGAAAGAATGACTTATTACCCAGGGACTCGCCTTTTATAGCCGTCGGGTTACGGTAGCGCGGGCACCTCTAGCACGGGGACAGACATAACTCCAACGCCGCGCGAACCCCCTGGCGTCGCGCACGGTGCGCGACGAAATTGGACGAGTTGTCGCGGTCCGATGCTTCCGACGGCTAGAAACGCTTCCTACAGGGACCTGCGGCAGGCTTTTGCCTTATTTCAATGTTTCTTGGAGATGGTATATGAGTGTGGTTTCAATAGAACGATCAGCAACAGTTTATACAGGAATCCTGGTCATGTGGATGCTAGCGTCGTTGTTTGCCAACTACAACTTCGTCGGTCAATTTTTACTGTGATTATGCTTATACTACGGAAAAATACACTATCACCCATTCTCGGATCAATTGTCCTACTGCAGACTGTTGCCTACCACATTCTGTGGGATCTTAAGTTCCTTGCTAGAAATGTGGTCTGGGAGCTTAAGCACTGGCAAGATTTCGTGCTCCGCGGCTAACCATGCGTAACTGAGCGCGCGTCCGCATTTCAGCGCAGCGACGTCGCACGCGGCTAGTGCGCGACGTCGCGTTGGAGTTAGGTCCTGGAGCCCCTCTAGCATACGAAATACGAAAGTACAACAGACAACGGGCACCGACGACCAATACTAGGCATGGAACGTCACTACCAGGGATGTGCGGAAATTTTTTATGGTAAAAGCTGAAGACGAAAGACGGAAAGGAAACGCTCAAAAATGGCCGGAAACCGGAATACGAAACGCGGAAACGGAATGACACATTTTCGCCATTTTTTTCAAAAACTTCATCTGAAACGGGGTCAGAAGAGGCTTCTATTCCACCTTTTCTTGCTCAGAGAATTGCGAGCAGCAGAATCTTCCACAGATTGATGCTCATCCTCATCATAACATAACATAACCAAGCATGAATTCATAATATTGCTATGATAACCTTTTAGCTATGGCTGAGCAATAAACAGAAATAAATTCATCTTTCTCTTCTTATCTCACTACAGGGAGCGTAAAAAGTATTGACGCACCCAGTTTTTGTTTCAGCTCCAACTTTCTCTTTCTACTTTTCAAAGTTTTTGTGTGTTATTTTTGTTGTCTATATCGTGTTCAAAAAATATTCTTGTAAAAACTGAAGAAACATGATACCGTCGTGGTTATGGTGAGCCTTTCCTGGCTGTTACCAAAGGAAATGAATACTTCATTAACAAAAGAATTAAGCTGTGCTTGAAATGGTGGATGAGAAAAGAGGTCAACAACCCAAACAACGGCCGCGGCTCTGTCATAACAGATGATGATTACAAGATGTTCAAGCACGATAACGTTCAAATCAAAAATTGTCAACCTCTGTCCCATAACGGGAAACAGATAACGCGCGCAAGTGTGAACAGCTTCTCAGAAGAGCACAGCTTGAACATGAATCCGCTGGATTACTCTTTTTAGGCGATTTTGAAGAATGAGGTCTGTGCTGTTTTCAACAGAAGTGACCAGTCGCAGAAGGCTACCCTGTTCGAAGCACGGAACAAAATGCAAGCGAATACTTGCGGCGCGTCCTCATGAATTTTTCCGCCGTTTTCGCTCCTGTATTCACAGTAAAGGAGCCAATTCGACTGCGAGTTATTCTATCGTATTTGTAAGATCATTTTCCATATTTCCCAAATGAATATTTCGAAATTTGCTGCGCATTACTATTTCCACAACCGCCATTTACTGCGTCAATACTTTTTACGCACCCTGTATTTCTATTTCAGCGTGCAATCTTTCCATATCTAGTTCCTGCGACGTTTTTCGCTGACTTTTTTGATGCTGATATTTTTTGAACGGTAGACTTAACCTACTTAACCACTTGAGGTTACTTGCAGACCAGTATTTAAAAAAAAACCGACGCGGGCGAAGTCTAAAGCTGAAGTAGCCACCTTGATGATTTTCCGACCTAGAAAGCTCTAGAAAGCTGAGGCGTCATGGACGGCGTGGTGACTGCACAGATATCTGCATATTCAACATTAGCAGTTACATTGTAATCACTAAAACTAGTACTCAGAATTCATTCTGGAATCTAATCTGATGACTGGATGACTGATCAGTTCATGGTGCGTCGACATTTCCATAGGAAAATTCAGTCCGTGCCAGCATACAAAACCCTACACCCAAGGTGACACATCTGGACAGTTCCTAGATGGTTCTCGAAGCAATAGCTTTGTGACAGAATCCAATAAGTCACTATAGTCAATCAGCTCATGCTAGATATTCGTGATGCTTCATTTAAAAATGCATAGCAAAATTCCATGTGGATGAATATCACCACACCTAACGAAATTAAAAAATGAAATTTGCACCTTTGTTCAGGAACACTGTAATCTTGGAGCACAAAACGCATGCCACAACCTTCACTGAACTCTTTGCTTCATGATACTGCACTATGTGCTTACTAAGTTTTTAGTTTTTTTCTATATGCCTACTAAGCTATTTGTAACTAATGGATCAAGAATTTTATGATCATTCAAATGTTGAGTGCATTTTCTTAGCATACAGTGCATACGTAGCTTTGTGGCACATTAGTTTTGCCCTGCACCGAGCCGTTGTCATTTTTGAGTGCTTCTTTGGTAATCTAACCAATTTCAAGAATAATAGTACTAGAGTTGTCAAACAGTATTTCTCTCAGGCCTTTGTCATACCATCGCTCAACCCGAGCGGCGCCTAATGATATGCACCCATATCGATTCCATCGCGCCGCCCGATCGATATTGGAGCATATCATTAGGCGTCGCTCGGGGTGAGCGATGGTATGACAAAGGCCTCACAATTATACGGAGGAGAAATCTTTTTCACTGATACGCTGATTGTGTTCAATAGAAGACTAGCGTGGAGCAGTGCCCATTTCCGTTTCTGCCTTGCGGCGCAAAAACAGGCGGAATACGGAACAGAACGGAAGAGCCCAAAATGGCCGGGAACCGTAACTCGGAACATAGAAACGGAAATTCCGCACATCCCTGGTCAGTACAATAACACCTCTACACAGAACTACAGGGTGGCTGAAAAGTTCGGGCAATTTTTTGCGGCGCTACTTTTGGCCTTGAAATTGAGGTTTTTTGTTATTTCTGTTGTTTCCGTTGTATTCCTCGCGCAATTTTGATCTAGAATCTGTTGCTCCAGTTTTCTCGTTTTCAGTTGTGCTTGCGTTATGTCTCGTGAAAGTGAGCGTATCACCGTCGTCGAGCTGCACAAGACGGGAATGAGGACCGCGGACATAGTTCGAACAACCGGCTTCAAACAAAGGACCGTCTACAAGATTGTAAGACGATACAAGGAGACTGGCGGGACCTCGGACCGTCCCCGCAGCGGCCGTCCCACCACTGCGACAACACCGGAGAACATCAACAAGGTTCGTTGTCGCATTAGCCGGAATTCTGAGGTATCGATGAACAAGATGGCTACGGATCCCGGGATCAGTAGGGAACGAGTCCAGCATATTGCCAGGAGGAAGCTGGGATTACGCAGCTACAAAGTAGCTCGTATTCACTTCCTCAACGACGCGATGAAAGCTGAGAGGTTGAGGAAATGCAGGCGAATGCGTCAGCTGGTCGGCGATGGTCGCTTGTCGAAGGTGCTGTTCACCGACGGGAAGATCTTCACGGTCCAGCCGGTTCACAACCATCAGAATCGCCGGCAGCTGCTTAAGAAGGGTCAGCAGAACACGTCGGCCGCAAGGACCATCAGCCGCCGCCATTTTCCAGCCTCGGTGATGGTGTGGGCTGGAATATGCGCTACCGGAAAGACGCCGCTGGTCTTCATGGAGCAGAACGTCAAAATTAACGCTGCCAGCTACCAGCAATATGTCCTCCGCGACGTACTGGAGCCGTGGGCGACGAGCCATTTTGGCGAAACCGGATTTTCTCTTCAGCAGGACTGGGCACCAGCGCATTCCGCCAAATCCACGATCGCCGTTTGCGAGGAGCTCTTCCCAGGGTTTTGGAGCAGGGACATCTGGCCATCCAACTCGCCTGATCTCAACCCGATGGATTATTCTGTGTGGTCGATCATGGAGCAGAAGATCTCCACTACAAGATACGCCACCGTTGAGCAGCTGAAATCGGCGTTGTTGAGATCCTGGGACGAGATTACAGCGGAGCAGTGTGCGACCATCATCGGCGACTTCCCAAAACGACTGCGAAAATGTATTGAAGCCAAAGGAGGAAATTTTGAGCACTTGTTGTGAATTTTCCTGTTGTATTATGTTGTTGTTGATCTAATGAAGTTTCTGTTATTTTTGTTTGTAAATCTTTGGCGTTTATGTAGTTTTTTCGTACTGCTGTAATACTTTGAAAAATTGCCCGAACTTTTCAGCCACCCTGTAAACACAAGATCACCCTTGTCAGAGTCTCTTCTAGGGTTTCCTGAGCTAGCTGGTTTGTCCATTTTTAGATTGTATTATGCAACGATAATTGTTTATTTTTGAAGGTTCTATCCCGTTTTACTTATAATAAACTATGTTGTTGTCCAGGGTCACGTTGGGTTTTCCTTTGTAGTTGTTTCTTTCGTCTTACGTTGTTGTTCCTTTTGTGCAAGAAACGTCTTGCACTTCCAAATAAATAAATAAATAAATAAATAAATAAATAAATAAATAAATAAATAAATAAATAAATGACAACGTTAGACAGCACACGATCAAAGTATAAAATCAGCCCTAAAATCTTGTACTACGTGAATGCTACTGACCAGAACCCGAATCGTCCGACATCCACTGAATAACCGAGGTAGTCATGAGCAACAAGCATAGACCGTACGCCTCCTTCTTCTGGAGCCATAGTGTACTTTTCTGTCTGTAATGATGATATATAATACCTTAAGAACACTTTTTCATGTCAAAAATGAAAGTAGGAGGACAGCAGAGTGGGCAAGGGGAGGGACAGCAGAATGTAGCCAAATTTGACACAGGTGTGGAGTGGACCAAATCCTGGAGTCCTTTGTATAGGCACGGGCTTTCTGCTCTATAAGAACCTGTAATTAGTTAACGCTAAAATTTAGGCTATAGAGAAGGTGCCGTCCATTTTCATGCGTTATAAACTAGCATTTAATTTGAAGGGATTTTGGCGCAAATAGCGTTGGGGAGGGGTCACCCCCTACTCAGTGGTTATACGCCTTGGAGAAAGACATGTGTATGTCCAGTTACATCTGAAATGACCTACCTCAGTTCACTGTAGGGGTAGAACACACCATTGCTGCAAAAAAATCCGGTTTCAAAAATCACATAGGGCCGCACTACATGGTGACCCCCTACGACCCTATTGCGTCGTGATTTTCAACCATTCAATGTTTTTTATTTGTTAGAAAGCAGAAACGTTGTTCTTTACAAACACACGTGTGGACAAAGAATCTTCAACATACCCAACTTCTCGAAACTACTACACCTCTTTCTAAATCATGCCTCGCTCTACCATTTCTTTTCCCAGCATTTTCATTACCGATTAGCGTCAGGTTTGCGGATGTGTTGGCCTACGACTCCCAATAAACAACCAACGGTAGCTTGGCGCTGTCCGCCAGAAATGCAGTCCTACTTAATAAGTAAACTTGCACGCTGTTTTATTGAAGGAATGTGCAGATGATATCCTGTAAATACGTTGAATCAGCACTCCTCGTACCATGTAGTTTGACTACGCAATTGAAATTCATCTAGTTTTCTTCTCCCCTTTAGCATCTTTCGGCCACTTGCAGTCTTTCGGATTTATCTACCGAATGCACCCGAAGGAAACTGGGACAGTGCAGAACATCGGGGAAAGTGCAAAGTGGCGGGTGATGGAAAAACGTTCATATGTGAAATACAGTCGATCTACAGACGCGAAAAGCATGTAGTAGTTACCGGAGTTTCGACCAGTTTCGATCAGCTGAACAATACGCAAGAGATCTATTGCAACACTTCGCAGCAAGCTTTTGCCTTCGCGTATAAGTGACTGTGCTAAGAACACGTAGTAGTTTTGATAGTTCACTGTTGCATAGGGCTAGTAAAACGAATCAAATTTTAAATGGCTCAGTATAAGCACTACCTAGCATCTGACTTCGGCCCGCTGACGTGGAGTAGAACACAGATTGAACAAGGGAAGGGACTCTAAGGTGTGGCAAGCTGTGGTAAATTGACCACATACTGAATTTCTTTGTGTGAGCCATTGCCCTATAAGAACCACACTTCAAAGAAAAAAATCGAGACAGATCTCCGTACTTCACAACCAAAACAATACGTGTTGTTCTCCATATTCCACCACCAAAACGGCCTATGGTCTTCTGAGAGTTCCACCCAATGACTGTTCCCCACCAAGAACCTTGGTCCATGTGAAGAGTGCAAGCAACCTGTGGCTTGCGAATTGTATATATCGCAACCACTCGTACTGTTTATGCACTAGGTTCTTGCATATCAATAGTGTCGGAAACTATAATACCCTTGTTCGTTTGCAATGCGGCCAGGTGTGGTAGGAACACCACAAGCCTATTTTGTATGAGGCCATAGTTATTCTACGTTAGATACTCTAATTGACTTTGCACTTTAATGCAGGCATTTAATCAGTCTTCACTTTAGTTTTCTTACCACCCCCCCCCCCCCCCACGGAAACTGATGACAGAAAGTTTCCTGAAACCTAAAAAACTGGAGATTTTGAAGGCCAGAAAGCGCAGTGGTGAGAAAAATCCCTTCTTTGAAAAGCGAAAGCCCTCTGTAAAAGCTTACCGTGGTTCCGAAAATGCCTCCTTCTGCTCTTCGAGCGTAAACTCCTCCCGTCCATTTCATTGCACCTACCAGTCCAGTGACCATTACATTCTGAAATGAATCCGCGATAAATTCATTTCAGTATTGGCAGCGGAAATACCTCGTACTTGAAACTCCTTCAAAAGGAATTCTCCTTTTTGTTTCCCTTCGCTCGAATTCGATGTTAGTATTCGACACCAATACAAAGCTATTGCTCATATTGAAACAGAAGACGTAAAGATTTTCACCAGTATGTAGAGAAGTTAATAATAGATGGAAGGTGATTCCTCTAGAAAGCTCAACACCCACGCTCTCACAAAGATCTGCTGACGCTCCGTGGTCAACAACAGCGACAGCCGTCCTCGGCACTGGTTATAAAAGAAGGATCAAGTTGAACCTAGGCGGCTTGTTTACCTCCTCCCGCTGTTCCGCCTTTGGCGTTCGGCTCCCCCGTGAAGCTCGCGGTGCATTGAAAATAACATAAATAAATAAAAATTTTCTCTCTCTCCTTCACATTACGCGAAGTTGAAGCGCATAAAGTTGCTCCCTCGCATGAGGTTGACCAGAATTCTAGACATCTAACATAAAAATCTGAGCAACAAATGAAGTCTCGGCCGAGCCGCACCACACCTCATGCAATAATTTTATTCTGTTGGATAATTTTGATGGTGTTGCACAGCGCTGTAACGTTTCACTCTTTTTTAGTTCGAAACATGGAAATACACTGATATTTCCGTAGAAAATAATGCCACATCACATAGCAACTACAAATCATAAAATAAGGCTTTTCTTCTCATTCCGCCGACAGAATTCTCATTCTAAAAAACACATCAAGTATTCGCTGCAGTTTACAACGGGCTTGTTGACTGTTTACCACAACCCACTCAATTCCGTGGAACCCATTACACAGCCCGAACACCGGCTGCTGATCTTTTCTTATCCCACCCGTGCCTCCTGACCGTTCCTTCCCCATTTATCAATTGCGCCGTTCCTCAACGCAAACAACTACCACGGCATCCTCCATCCCACGAAAATAACCTTGCTTAGTTACACACAGACCCATATCCCATCTCCTCTGAGAACCTATGTAAACACCCCCCCCCCCCCTCCTACTCACCACCACCACTACCCTCCCACTCATATACTTCTCATAGCAATTGTACTCGTACTACTCCATCTAATGCCACTCTACTCACTCTACCCGCCGGATCATCCAACTGTGTTCAGAAGGACAACGACCTCGACAACAACGTTCGCATTTTCAGGATTAAGGTCGGATTACATCAGGCTATTGGATTTGAATAGAACCTCTGTACATTTAAAGAGAAACCAAATCAAGATCACTTCATTTTACCGTGACTTTTATAGTATCAACAAATGATTTTTTAACCACCCAAAAAAACCATAAATACATACAAAGCAGCACTGAAACTGCCTAACGAAAACTAAACTGTCAGATACACGACAACCCTTACATTGAATTCATTAGCGACAAAGTAGAGATGCTGTAAAAACAAATAAATTTGTATACATCCTGAATAACTTCGAATTCTTGATTGTTTCCAAAGTGTACGTTTACTCTGAGGACTGCCGAAAATTTCAAAAGCCAAATTCTCAAAATCCCAAATAGAATTCGGACGAAGCTAGCATCCTCATAAAAATGATTTTCCTTTATTCTTTGACTTTTCGAGAGTGACCTTTGCTAGCGCATACTGTCCCTCTGCCTTCCAACAAGGATGATAGCCAATAATTTCTATAATCTATTAATAATAGCATTTCCTCATAATTCATAAACCAAAGCATTTGGCTACGCAACCAAAAGCAGCCTCCCCCTCAAAGCAGCACCAAGAGCAAGTCGGAAATTAACCAGAATTAATCCTGACTGATGACCTACTGTAACATTTAAAATTTTACCTTTATACGTTCAGTCAATGCTCTCTTCGTACCGACTGATAATCAGAAGATGGTTCCTATACTGTTTGAACTATCCGTAAAATGTTAAATAATGCAAAGTGAATAAATAAATAAATTTGAGTTTGAAAGAATTATCAACAACTTTGATTAATATCTATCAACCATTTCTGGATTTAAGGAAAACCAAGCAATGTGACCTAATAAAGTTTGAAAATATAACAATGAATAGTATTTCACTATCTTTTTAGTATCACTGTAGTTCTAGAATACTGTGTCAAATTAATGCTTTCAAAATCATGTAGTAAGACCATATAGGTGTATAATCCTAAACGTAACTAAACTAAAATAATCACTACTCTGCACTACAAAAAGCATTATCACCAATACAAAAGGTCTAAAATAAGGCGACTGTCGTTGAATGTTATTTACTTTGAAATATCTTGTAATCCCTTATACTTTGAAAGTCTACTTGCAGCCTTTCACCAAATTAGGGAAATTCGAAGAAAGAGGCGAAAGCTAACTTTTACTTACATTTGCGATTTAATCACAATGTCAAAAACCTGTGGGCACTATCCGGTGACTTAGTCGAAGATAAAGGAGAAATGTATACTCTCCGCTTTATATAATAGGATAGCTACCATCAACAATTCATAATGGACAGCCCCCCCCCCTCCCCGATTGGGATTGCACCTGTTTTATTTTAATTCTAATGTTATATTAAATGCTGCTGCTGTTTAGTTCTCTTTCATGGTTCTGTGTTACACTACCTTTTTTCTCTTATGTATCCGCACCAGTGAATGTAACATGTAATAAATATCAATATCAATATCAATACGAAGTTATTGCTCATATTGAAACAGCGGGAGTGTGAGATTTACAGACATAAAATGAATAGTTGTTTGAGGAAATTTTGTTATACAGAAACCACAGGTCCTAAAATGAATAGCCGAACAAAGAACATGAAGGACGAGTTCCTAAAACCAGCATCCATGTACATAAGGCCTTTGGTACACTCCCGCGGTTGTCCGTGCAACGTGAGTGTGGCGATGAGCTGCCAAGTGCAGAGTTCTGGCTTAAGTGGCTGGCCGCAGGAGTTTACCATAGGCCTGAACGTATATTAAATGTAAATGTGTGCGACCTACCCCGGAGTAAGCCGCAGAAAATCCTTCCATGCAGGCACCATACTCGTTGTGTCGGTCAAGTTTGGGTAGATTTTTCTGCAGGCATGTAGTGTAGGTCCCTCCCAAAGAGAGATCAGAATTCAGCTCATAGCAAGCCCCTTGAGTGTAGGCACTCGTGTTGTGAAACCGCATTAACGGTGCACAGACCTGAAAAACGTACCATTTTGAAATTCAATAACGACATGGAAAGACCACTAACCACTGCCCCTCCCTTGCGAGTGCCTTGAGAGGCTAGCGATGCTCCCAAGAGTTCGCCGTTCTTTCCGAGGTAGTGAACTTCTCGACCGGTCAAAGTCATATCCGGAGTTTTTCCATAAGAGGAAGAATCCTCATATTCGGAGCGCACTTGTTCGCACCTGTAGAGCATCCAGTCAGCAGGGAGAAAGGAAAATTAACTCAACTGTTCTAAGAAAGTAAAATTGAATAAAGCGTGATAAAACGTAATAACTTAGCGGGCTGATGACCAGATCGAGTTTCTGTGGTCTGCACAGGAGAATACAAAACTAGCAAGGGAAGGAACTGCGGCGTCCGGCTGACCTATCGTCACTATTGTACTCTCAACAATGCAGAGGTCAAGGAGAGGTCGAAAAAAAATCGCCCAAACTTCGGCGGAGCGATATGCTTGGGGCGCGGAACTCACCGTACAGCGCGCTCTAGCTGATGCGACATACAGGGATTCGGGCAACTACCTGGAATTGGAAGGAAGTCGATGGCTCATTTCATCTTACACACCTGCCCATCTCTTTCTATGATACGCAGGAAGCAGGACTCATCCATTGTAGTGGGAGAGAACTACTTATGTTGTCGAAATCTCACCTATTCGCTTTCAAAGGCGGTGAAGTAGGTTTGAAAACGAGGTAAAAATCGGTTTTCGCGGCACATATTTGTCCTCGTGTGTGTCTAATTCTCAGGAAAATGTGTTTTGTACATTACCAGCCACAATGAAATTGCACTGGGCTGGACCTATTGATAGAGCTGCATAGAGTAGCTATGACGAGTATACTAAGTCGCATACAAGGCACAGTCGTCAGAGATGGTACGTCCTCTGAGTGCTTCGAGTTCATGTTTATTTCAGTCCGTTTTTCGATGTATACACTGCTCCACATAATTAGCGATTAGTGTGGACTTTCCCGTATTCTGCTTTTCAACTAGTTTCGTCTGCCCTTTTTCATTTCTTCTATCGTTTTGGAGAGGCGCCGTGTACATCGCGATGATGCACTAAGATATTCCTTTTCAGCAACGTTTTCCCGCAAACGGAACACTCAACATCATTTGTGTCCATGTCCTAAAACACCTGATTTATCAACGATGATTTCATATTTGTTAACAAAAATAGAACTGTGATGGTGATGGTTTTATCTACTTTCGAATTGGGCAAGAGAGGAAACTCTAGGATGTAGGCGATTTTAACACGGGTTCGTCATTCGAGCCACACCCTGGAGTCTCCAGGGTGTGGCTCCAATCAGCGGAGAGAGCACAGAACAGAGTTATAGCATTGTTTGTTCCTTTTCTTTACTACCAGTGTCTTGTCCCTTCGTTTTTGTGTTGGTGACACTTTTTATGAGGTGACCCCCCCCCCCCTCCCTCGATCCTATTTGCGCCCAAAAGCCTATGGCTACAAAAAATTATGTTGAAATGGAGAGATTTGTGAAGGAAATACGTTATCAAAGTTAGAAATGTCGGTAAGAGGACATATCTTATGTTTCATCGTCGTAGCAGTCCTGTGTCAATCCGCCCAAGCAAGAAAATGACAGAAAAGAGAATGGGAACGTACAGCAAAACTTTTGTGTTTTTCCGAAAGGTGCTATCAAAATGGCATTCCCTTGTATCATCGGTAGAGAATATTATTTGAGAGGAACGAGTAATTGATGAGAAATCAAGCCATCAGTTTCTCCTTCAAAGCAACTCATTGTTGTGCAGCAGCACAGAAACGAGGTGAATGTGACAAATATTAACGCAAACACATTAAAATCCCATACCGCGCCTATGTACAGGAAAACGGAATGAAAGGTAACAATCAGCAAAGAAATTTATCAAAAAGCCATCCCACTTGCATTTCTCTTCGGTACGATCGCACCTCACCATTGATCTTCAAGTTGTCCACTTAAAAAAAAATTAGTCAAAGTGTCATGTTCCCTGCATGTCGCATCAGCTAGAGCGCGCTCCACGGTGAGTTCCGCGCCCCAAACCCATCGCCCGCCGTTGCAGGAGAACTGGTCCGCTTGGCCTGGTGCCGAAGCGGCGCGCGATTTTTCGTCGTGTCGTCTCGCACACTCCACGCCTCCCCTGCTCGCCACACCCCGGAGTCCCTTCTCTAGCCCAATCTGTGCTCTCCTCCGCGACAGCGCAGGAGAGCACAGAAAAGGCCGAACTGTGCCCCGCGCTCATTCTGCTCATCTGGGGCCGTATGCTCGTCTTCCCCCGTTGGGGGAAAATCAATCAATATCAACGTGTCATATCACGCCCCAATCCCCCATTGGGGGAGACTCGGGGTAGACGAGCATACGGCCCCTGACTCTCGCCGCTCGCGCGTGACGGATTTTTTTGGAGACCAGTTCACATGTAATCATCGCCCGCCCCAGACAACTCGTCCGTGAAAAGTTCAGCGTTGTAAGTGTAGCCTTGAGCCCGTTATTTGGGATGCTGATCACGAATCTGACATCCGCTTTTGAAAACTTGGCCGATTACGGTGGATTACGGTAGGTACGGGTGACTAAGGTCATGGTCACCGCAACCTACCGCGCTCCAGTGTAATACGAAAAAACGGATGTCTGATTCGTGATCAGCACACCAAATCTCCCCCAGCCGATGTTTGGGCGAAATCGTTGATTATAGCCTTTACAGAAGATGCCTCGCCGTTGCGAAACGGGCTAACAGAAAAATATCGTGGAGTAAATTCTCTTTTTCTTTGCTGACTAGAGCAAACTTGTTCGCTTAAAGAAGCGAATTAACTACAATTCCAGTGAACTCTCGAAATTGAGCAATACCAGGAATGATTGAGTGAAAGCTCATCAAATCCTCTTTCACCTCACCACGGAATATGGGATAACTTGATTATGAAACAAACAGTACAGAGCGAAATGAACGCTGACTGACATGAGAGCTTATGATAAACGATAACAATACACCAGCCTGTGTTATACTTCGCCGACAACAGCGTCGCCGAAGTATAACATAGGGCGAAGCGTTCAAGAATGACTTACCATTGCGGACCACTACCCGAGTATACAGTGTTGATGGGGCAGGCAAAAAGTGCACCCGCTTGCATCGTTCCTATTTGACCAGACTCCGCTCGAGGAGCGCCGACCAGAACACTGGAAAGACCCTTTGATGGTTACAAAGTACGAGTTAGCATTTACCGGAAACGTTTCTGACATGGATCTGTAGCATCTACCGCATCTACCTTTCAATGTGACTCAAAAAAGGTTATAGAATTATCATGTTTCTAAGCTCTGCCGGCGCAAATAGGGTCGGGAAAGCGGGGGGGGGGTCATGATGCCATAATGCCCTGGCGAGCACCCATTGTGCGTCTCCGCATATAACGAATGTTAATACATACGTATCTCCTCGTTTCGATTACAGATCTGTGTTTTATCTCCTTCCAAATTGGACAAGAGAGGGAACTCCAGGATGTAGGCGATTTTAACAGGGACGCGGATGGCACGTAAAAACACGACGTAAGTTATGAGGGGCGGTCTTTATGTAGGAATGGTCGCCGCGCGCGCGACGACGACTGTCGCGTGCGCGATGAGCTCCGCTGCGGTCGTGGGAGCTGTGCCTCATGAATTGGTGCAGACGCTAGGTTGAGTTGTTGATATCCCTTTCGGGTGTCGCAGGGGTTGCGGGAAAACAGGCTCTGGTTCAGGAATTGAGTTCGAGTTATAAAACTAAGCAACGTTCTAATGCTCAATTTTATATGCTGCTTCTTCAGGAAAAGATGAAAATATAACACACTGTCGCTGTGAAACTGAGTTTGTACACACTTTCTAACACTTGATGTGCAAGTTTTGATGCAGGTCTAGATACCACTGGCCGCTGAAGTCACCCAATTGCGACTTTTTCTGCCGCGCTCGCCGCGTGAGTCGCCGCATCCGCGGCGACCATTCGTACATAATGTCCCGCAGCCGTAAGTTATCTGTCCAAGCAAACCGGACGCGTCACGGCCCCTGCCGCTTCGCGTTGCCACCGTTCTGAATAGAGCGCGCCAAGTGAGCGCCTGCTCCAGATCGTGCTTCATGAGTGGAACGAGATCGGATGCTCATATATGGAGAAGTACATGAAGCAGTTGGTGGAAATAGATCAAAGGAGATTGCTGGACATAGCATGAGGTAAGAGTGACTTACTTTTGCACGAGAAAACGTTATGAACGTCCGTCCGTTCGAAGTAAAAGCTCGAGAGTGTTTTGCTGCTCACTTAACTCTTCTTTTACGAGTCTAACGAATGAGGTTGGATGCTAGGTACAAAAGGAAGAAATAGGAGTTGAGGATTGCTCTATCATTCATAGAAGAGTTAGTGTCTTTCGTCTGTCACTCTATCCTTCTATGCTGTATGACCGAGGCCAGTCCCAGAAGTCGTGCACCTACCGTCCAAGAAGTCCTTCATCGAGCGTTCACATTCAGTAGGAACCTTGAACGTAGCATGGTTTCTCTTCAGTGAATGGGAATCTTTAGTCTTTTCAAATAATGTGTTCACTTATTGAGCAGGTGAATTAAAGCTTCAAAGAAAGATACTAAATTTTCCTTGTACAAAGCATTATATTAACCTTTTTGGAGAGTCTATAGTTCAATCTGCGCGAAGCTCGTTTCGATTTGGAGGACGTTCACTTTGATTTCAGAAGCATCAAGCTTGTTAAGAATAGTGTTCAATTTGAAAGGTGCATAAAGGCATTCATGGTTGTGCTGATGTTAAATCCGAGAGCTTCTTTAAATCGGTACCTCTGTCGACTAGAGTTAAATGGCTTAATTTAAGTTTTTCAAGTCCTAACGATAGATCAACACCGAGATGCTATTGCTCCACACGCCGTGGAGATATGGAAATTTCGAATTTAAGTAAAATGTTCAGTTTCCCTGGGGTTTTAGCCAGTTTAAAAGTGTTGTCTTTGAGTACTTGCTCGTGTGATCATTGTTCGTCATTCAGTGGCTTTCATTATAGTGGTTTCTTTTCAGTTGTGTTTGATTTTGTTCTTGTTTTATCGTTGTGTTCATTATGTTTCAACGTGTAACACATTGAAATCGAAATTGACTGCTGCCTTCTCGTTTATGGTTCTAGCCGATTACACTGAACTTCCAAGGCATTAGCTCGGAGAAAAATAAAAAAGTGAGACGAACACTAGAGAGCAAATGCTGCAGCATTTGAACGGATGAGGCTTAAACCCTGTTGCACCCATACACATATTTTTCCACACCTCCTCCAACAGACTACCTCTTTCAAGCGCCTCCAGACGTTCTTAGACAGAAGCTTAACGGACGCTGAAGCTGCCTTCAAGGAATTCGTCAACCCAGAATTTCAGATTTTTTCGCCTATGTAGCGGCAGCCTGGTTGGGAAAGATGTTTAGTTTTTAAGCGTCTTTTTCCCACTCTGTTGCTTCAAAGCCATCTTAATCTGATTGCAGGAGTGGAAATCCGCTATTATTTTTGGGTCATTCAAATAGCAAGCAATAATTCATACGAATAGTTTTTTCCTTTCAATCCGATTTCTATTCTTACTACTTGGCAAAATGAAAAAAAAAACGTCAAAATGAAAAAAAAAACAAGTGAAACGATACAATCCATATAAGTTACCTTCATACTGTACACTTTTCATTATAGTTGCTTTTTATTTCAAACCGGGTACATTTAGGAACAAAATGACATGACGTGTTGCATGTCAGACCGACAAAGTTTAAAAAATTTAAAGATTTTTTACTCACATTATCAGAGTGTCTCAAAAATATTGAATAAACACAGCATTTTTACAATTTTACATCAAATATTATTTTTAGGTTTATCATAGCATGCAGATCAAGGGTGTGTTATATGGGGAGATTGCACCCCGCACTACATAGCTCTACACTTTGCACTGCCTACTGAAATGATAGCGGACTGCAGCTTACATGCGCATCAGTTTAAAAACAGCAAAATCAACCACAGTACTCCAGCACTCTCGACTGCATAACTTCAGGTAAACATACAGTATACACTACATACTGTTTACACGGTCAATCAAGTGAACATGTTAATGTTCTGGACAAGTGCACGACGTAATCTCTTCATACGAACGATACTTCAGAATGCAGGCAGGACACCGTTTAGTCCGAATAAAAATGAATTCTATGCTCGTTCAAAAAGTGATCACATTTCCTCTCAAGACCATGTAGAGGAGTTTTCTCATAAAATTTTCCTAAAAGAGAATATCATTTTCCCGTTGTTGTAAAGCGTCTGCGTTGCTTTGAAGTACGTATACTTCGCTTGAAAAGTGGGGTGAGGGACGTTCTGCCTGAAAGCGGCGCGGGCAAAGGCGCGGGACAGTGCCTGCGGAGACAATTAGCGTCGACTCGCGCAGTGACACCCGCCGCTTCGCACTCAGCCAGACAGCTCTCGCCGCGGAGGCGATGGTGACCCAGCCAACTACAGGATCCTGTAGGTCGACCAGATTTGGTGTGATTACAGTCGATAGAGGGATAGGAGACTCAGACGGCTTGCATTGGCAGTCCAGAATATGGGACCGATCTGAACCCTATCATCTTCTATATCAGAATTTCAAGCTCTATCGAATGAGCCAAGAAAGAATCTTGTCTTAATATCCCTTACAATATTTTTTCAGGCGCTGTTTAACTTTCGTTAAATATCAGTGGTTATTTACAACAGAATTAACTACGAGGCATGCTTCCAGGCTACTGATATGAATTCTACCATCTCCTGTACTAGAATTTCGATCTCTATCAAATGAGATAGAAATTACCCTGTCTAAAAAACCCTTAAGGCGACTTTTAGGCGTTGTTTATTTCCCTTAGATATCAGTTTTTATTTATATCAGAATTAATTGCGAGGCATGCTTCCAGGCTGAAATTGTGCGAGAAGTATAGTTAGATAGACACCCCAGGAGACCTCTAAGAGCACCCCAAGTGCTCAACCTTTTTGAAAACGACATTATGATCCTTCAGCGCGTAGAGCATGTTCACAGTCTGAAATTGCCCGACGAGTTCGATTCGATAACAGGTAAACCTCCAAAGAACACCGAAGTACTCCAGTTTTTTCAAAGCATTTCACCAGTGTTTCCTAACTCGTTAATTGGTGGAGACAACAGTGGCTATGCAGGTACATTGCCTGTTGGACGTGAAGTCAAAACATCGCTAGAAGCCACAGACTACTGGACGAGCAATTTGAAGCATTGTGTGGTGAAATTTATTCTTGGTGAACATTAGATTTCATGAACCACCTATCCAGTCTTACCATTAGTCTCGATATACATGGTGTGAGCATTATAAAGTTCCATAGAAAAGTTACGAAATGCTAGAGAGATGTAATGTTGAAACTAATGCTTTAAATTTCTGTTAAAAGAGCTCTCGTCTATCCAATTGGAATCCTCGTGCAATTTTAACCTGGAAGCAAGTCTCGCATTCCATCCTGATATATGTGAATAAAAACCGATATTTGGCGAAAAATAAACATCGCCTGAAAAAATCGCTTTACGGGTTGTTGAGGCAGGGTTCTTTTCTGGATCATTTGATAGAGCTTGAAATTCTAGTACAGGAGATGGTATGGTTTACATCAGTAGCCTGGAAGCATGCCTCGTAGTTAATTCTGTTGTAAATAAACACTGATATTTAACGAAAGTTAAACAGCGCCTGAAAAAAAGTTGTAAAGGTTATTAAGACAAGATTCTTTCTTTGCTCATTCGATAGAGTTCGAAATTCTGATATAGAAGATGGTAAGGTTCAGATGAATCCCATATTCTGGACTGCCTATGCAAGCCGTCTGAGCCTCCTATCCCTCTATCGATTGTAATCACACCAAATCTGGTCGACCTACAGGATCTTGTAGTTGGCAGGGTCACCATCGCCTCCGCGGCTAGAGCTGTCTGGCTGAGTGCGAAGCGGCGGGTGTCACTGCGCTAGTCGACGCTAATTGTCTCCGCAGGCACTGTCCCGCGCTTTTGCCCGCGCCGCTTTCAGGCAGAACGTCCCCCTCCCTGAAAAGTGTCCTGTTTTGAACGGACATTGTTTGGAGAGAAAAGGACATCTGCTACAGTTCCTGCGAGAAACTGAAGTCGTAGAGTCAAGGTGAGCTGGCTCTGTGAAACCGATGGGCGATGTCGTAGAAAGACCACCTTCCTTATGAGGCTCGTCCGGTTTGTTTTGAGTTTTTGAGAAGGTTTTAATCTTCTTTGCCTGTCACGTTTGGTATTAATTTCTTCATCGCGACCGAACGGACGTTCATAACGTTTTCTCGTGCAAAAGTCACTCTTACCTCATGCTATGTCCAGCAATCTCCTTTGATCTATTTCCACCAACTGCTTCATGTACTTCTCCATATATGAGCATCCGATCTCGTTCCACTCATGAAGCACGATCTGGAGCAGGCGCTCACTTGGCGCGCTCTATTCAGAACGGTGGCAACGCGAAGCGGCAGGGGCCGTGACGCGTCCGGTTTGCTTGGACAGATAACTTACGTCTAAAAACACCCCCACGCGCAATCGATTGGGTCAGCCTCTAGCGATGGGGCGCGCTCGCGCACCGTGCAGTGGAGCCGATCACTCGGCATAGTCGACTGGCTTAGCAGTTTCGAGGGGAACAGGAGTTTACATCATGGAAGGCAGTGCCGACTTAACGTAATTCGAAATTACATTCACGACCGCCGTATTTCACAGTAAACGCTAAGGAAAAGCACTTTGCAAGAGCTGTTACGAAACTGAGGCACGGTAGATGCTAAACAAATGCACTTTGGAACTGCTCTTACAATTCGTGGTTGTAAATGCAGTTGCTTACTGAGTGCATGCGTCACACACTCAGTTTTGCCCATACAGACCTCTTGAAATCCACGTTTTTTAGAAGAATCGCATCAATTTCGACGTTATTATATGGGTTTGGTCCAAAATGCCTGATTTAAACAGTTACCCCTGCTCAGAATTAATCTTAATGAAAGCTGAAGGAATCTACATGCCCTTGGTGATAATGTCAAAGGTTGGAGCTCCACGGTTATCAAATGGATGGCTTCTAGGGATGAAACATGGTAGTTTGAGTTGGCTTCATAATTCTGGCCTTAGGTTTAGGGTCTCCGCTCTTCACTACGAGGGGCGGTCTTTATGTACGAATGGTCGCCGCGCCCGCGACGACGACTGTCGCGTGCGCGATGAGCTCCGCTGCGGTCGTGAGAGCTGTGCCTCATGACTTGCTACAGACGCTAGGTTTGAGTTGTTGATATCCCTTTCTGCTGTTGCAGGAGCTGGGGGAAACATGCTCTGGTTCAGAAATTGAGTTCGGGTTATAAAACTAAGCAACGTTGTAATGCTCAATTTTATATGATGCTTCTTCAGGGAAAGCTGAAAATATGACACACTACCGCAGTGAAACTGAGCTTGTATACACTTTCTAACACTTGATGTACAAGTTTTGATGCAGGTTTAGATACCACTGGCCGCTGAAGTCACCCAATTGCGACGTCTTCTGCCGCGCATGCCGCGCGAGTCGCCGCGCCCGCGGCGACCATTCGTACATAATGTCCCGCAGCCTCTTCACTACTGGTCTTACATATGTTTTATATGCGTGCACTAAACGTTGTTTATCGTCTATTCCAAGACATCGAAGGATAAGGTACGTGAACTGCAACGCTTAACGAGCAGAACACTCCGACCCTCTCAATCTCATGTGTACATTTTTCTTGGAAGCAAAAGGTAACTTCCAGATTTGAGCACTCATAAAACTTTTCCAATGCACGATGTATTCTCTCCGCATTCAATTTTCCTATAGATCTTGATATCATTTGCAAACTGCTTACAAGAACGCCGCTTTCCTCAAGAATTAACGTCAGCTCAGCTACGTATATAGCGAAGAGAACTGAAGAAAGGACCCCTCACTGGGGAACTCTGCTCTCCATTAGCTTACAGACTAAAAAAGTAGCTCCTATGTTGACTTGAACACTACGTTCTGAAAGTTAATTCTGTATCCATTTACACACTAAGGGGGTGGAACTTCAGATGTTCAGGGTTTTGCATAGGTCTAGAATGGTTGATCCTATCGAATGCTTTAGAAAGATGAAATTAAATTACATCACTTGTATCAACATCATGTATCACTTGACAATGTACATGGACATGTACATTGTCAAAGTAAATTACATCACATACTACATGATACTATCGTTATCCGTTGCTCGCACGTTGCGCGGGTTATTCGGTCTTCAGTAGTATTGCCGTATGCTCATAAATACTGCATCAAGTGTTGTAATCGTTTCCAGTTCCATCGAAGCTGCTAAGCCAGTGGACTATGCCGCGTCGTCGGCTCCACTGCACTGCTCGGTGCGCGCGCTCCATCGCGAAGGCCTGACCCAATCGATTGCACGTGGGGGTGTTTTTACGTGCCATCAGGGGCCGTATGCTCGTGTTCCCCCGTTGGGGGAGAATCAATCGATATCAGCATATCTCATCACACCCCGATCCCCCATCGGGGGAGACTCGGGGTAGACGAGCATACGGCCCCAGGGACGCGTCACTCGAGCCACACCCTGGACTCCCATACCCTGCTCAATTCGTGCTCTCCTCCGCGTCAGCGTCGGGTCGCAGAACAGAGCCGAGCATTGTTTATTCCTGTTCTTTACTATCATTGTGTCTTCTCCCTTTTTTCATGTAAGTGACACTTTTTATGAGGTGATTCCCAACACGACCCTATTTGCGCCGCTCTGCCGTTACTGGGGACCAGAGAGTTGGGTTGCTCAGTTTAGCAAAGATGTTCTGTATAAAAGCAAAATTATGAATTTAGGTTATTTAGAATTCCAAGGCGAAATTTTTCATTGCCGACGACGCACAGGAACTGCGGGGCGGAAGAAGGTGAAGCTTTCGAAGCCAAGGAAATCTGGAATTTGACGTACCTAAGCTATGTACGGTACCTAATCGGTAGAAACCGCGCGATGCCAGGCACACAAGTTGCTACTAGCACGATTCTGACGAACACACTCCCGAATGGTTACCGTATACCGATTAGCAACGAAACGCGGAAACTTCCGGGCGCCCTGCTCCTTTAGCCCTCCCCACTCCCGACCCTTCGTCACTTACCCAACATGGCCTGCCTAGTGAAGCGTTCTACTGCTGTCGTTTCCATAATTCGGCTTATTCTGTGGAGTATAGTCGGAAAACGACTTTCTTGATAGTTCACTGTTCATGCGTCAGTACGAAGAAATATAATACGCAGAAGTTAGGATACAGCTACAATGAACACGCTCGATAGCTCTTTTATCTATTTATTTGCAGATCCAGGCAAGGGAAGGGCTCCAGGGTGTGGTGCACCCACGCTGCTCGTGTGGAAAGATCGCGGCTATCTGCAGCGGGGGGTCCGTGCTGTCTTTTGCTGTCTGCGCCCTCCAGGTTTAAAGATCGCGCGTCGACGTCCGCCTTGACATTCTTTACTTTACTTTATTAAAACGTGAACAAACAACCACGGATCTCCCTCGATAGAGAGCCTTCGGGCTCTCTTGTTAAGAGGGATCTCGGGCCGCTTGTCGCAGGGCCACGTGGCGCGTCCCCGGGTGGTGGATAGGGGAATTAAACGCGAACCAAATGCGACCGTGTACTGCCCAGAGACGCAGGTGGGATGCAGGGGATGGACTCCTTGCTCCTGCTGTGTCGGGTCGACGCGTTCCTTGTGCGTGGGAGCGGCATGTTCGTGCACAGTGTGCGTGGGTGTGTCCGTGACTGTGCGAATTGTAACTGTGTCGGCTCGGCCAAAAGCTTGCACTCGGTAGACTGGGAGTACATGTAAGGCGATTCGAGGTCGCCTTAAGTCTCGCCGCGTCCCTTCGGGCAGTCTGGCTGGCTGCCCGGAGTACCCCGCCCGCACGACAGAGCCTGACTAGCTACCCGTGTTGTATTCCAGTCAAACACAGCAGCACTAAAGGGCCTCATTCCCCTGACCCCGAAAGAGCCCCCATTTCTGCAGCGATGGGAAGGACGAGTACGGAGAGGCTGCTAAAATCTCAGGGCCTAACCAGGCTGCGCAAACTGAGAAGGACTAGGATGACGACCTGTACTTACAACGCCCGCACGCTTGCGTCGGAAGCATCCGTCGAGGACCTGATGATGCAAGCCAGGAAGATCAAGTACGACGTCATCGGACTGACCGAGACGAGAAGACACCACCCCCTACACGCCGCCTACGACTCCGGAGAAGAACTGTTCCTCGGAACATGCGACAGCAGGGGAGTAGGCGGCGTTGGTATCCTCGTCAACACGCACTTGGCCATGAACATCGATTCGTACGAGTCTCTGACAAGCCGAATCGGACGTCTGCGACTGAAGCGATGTGGCTCCGTGCCAGTCTTGACTGTGTTTGTCGCGTATGCCCCAACATCCGACCACGACGACGAAGACGTCGAGGCCTTCTCGTGGAGCTGGAGAAGTTCTATAAGGAAGATCACACCTTCTACAAGGTGATCGTCGGCGACTTCAACGCCAAGATCGGGCCACGAAGGTCGCCGGAAGAACTTCACATCGGAACCCACGGTTTGGAGTGGAACGAGCAAGGTGAAAGGCTGTCTGAGTTTATCATGTCGACCAAGACCATCCATGGAAACTCGCAGTTCCAGAAGCCTCCCTCCCTACGATGGACCTGGGAATCCCCCGGTGGCCAGTTCCACAACGAGATCGACCACATCATCTTCAATCGCAAGTATTGCCTGACCGATGTCTCCGTTGTCCCCAAGTTCTACACGGGATCGGGCCACCGCCTCCTTCGCGCGAGGTTCCGCTTTTCGCGTCAAGTAGAGAAGCCCGCGAAGTTCAAGAAGAGGAATCCCAGAACGACCATCAACAGGGATCTCTACACCTCTCTTGTCGGCCTTTGGGAAGATGCCGTCATGGACAACGTCGACGAGGAATACGATCGCTTCGTGCACCATCTCCACGATAGTACTAAGGGAGCCGAGAGCTTGAAGACCACCAAGAGACGCCTGTCTCCGGAAACTCTCGAGCTGATACGCCAGCGTGGAGCAGCACGAGCGTCAGGCAACTACCAACTGACACCCGAGCTTGCAAAGCTATGCAGAGCGGCGATAAAGGAAGATCTCAAGGAGAGAAGGGCGGAAGTGTTGGCTGAAGCAGCAGAGGCAGGGCTGAGCATCCGCAATGCCCGCCGGAACTTCGCCAACTTCAAGACCAAGATGACCGCTCTCCGACGTCCCGACGGAACCGTCACCTCTTCCAGAAGGACCATGGAGAAGATCATCCACGACTTCTACTCCGATCTCTTCGATAGCCACATCCACCTGCCCCCATGCCATCTTTCGCAGGAAGGATACGTCGTCCCCTCTGTTCTCTCTTCCGAAATCCGACACGCCATCTCGTCGGTGAAGAAACGTACAGCACCCGGTCCCGACAGGATCAGGCCCGAACAACAGAAGAACCTCCCGCCAGCGCTCATCAACACCTTGGCGCGGCTCTTCACACGCTACCTGTCCGAATGCAAGGTTCCATCTCAGTAGAAGACCAGCAAGACCGTTTTGCTGTACAAGAAGGGAGACGTGCACGACATTGGCAACTATCGCCCGATCTGCCTGTTGTCCGTAGTCTACAAGCTGTTCACTCGAGTCATCCTGAATGGATCAGTCGAACGCTGGACGTAGGACAGCCATGCGAACAAGCAGGATTTCGGAGAGGATTCAGCACGATCGACCATATACACACCATTACGAAGCTCATCGAAGTGTCGCGAGAGTATAAGCTGCCGCTGAGCCTTACGTTCATCGACCTGAAGAAGGCATTCGACTCAGTTGAGACTGAAGCGGTCATGGAAGCCCTGCTCACCCAGGGCGTTCCTACTCAGTACATCAGAGTCCTTCGAGAGCTGTACAGTGGATTCACGACCAAGATCTCACCATTCTACAACGACGTCGTCATTGACGTGAAGAGAGGGGTTCGACAAGGGGATACCATATCCCCGAAGCTCTTCAGCGCCACCCTCGAAAACGTCATGCGCGAACTAGAATGGGAAGACATGGGAGTGAAGGTCGACGGCCGGCAACTGCACCATCTTCGCTTCGCTGACGACATCGTGCTCATAACACCGAGCATCAGTCAGGCGGAACGAATGCTGGCCGACTTCGATCGTGTATGTGAAAGCGTTGGACTGCAGCTGAATCTTACGAAGACGATGTTCATGAAGAACGGATGGGTTTCTGATGCCCCATTCTCGCTCAACGGAACGAACATCTCCGAATGCTCCAGCTATGTGTATCTGGGTCGCGAAGTCAACATGGCCAACGACCTAGCACCAGAGCTGAGCAGGAGGAAACGAGCGGCTTGGGGAGCTTTCAAGAGCGTCGAAGAAGTCGTGAAGAAAACGAAGAACGTCCGACTCCGTGCCCACCTATTCGACTCCACTGTTCTTCCTGCCCTAACATACGCCTCGGAGACCTGGGCTATACGAAAGCAGGATGAACACGCGATCAGCGTCGCGCAGCGTGGAATCGAGAGGACGATGCTCGGAGTGACACGACTCACGCAAGTGAGAGAAGGCCTCCGGAGTTCCGAGCTTCGCCGACGTTCGAAGATCAGAGACGCTGTCGCATGGGCCAAGTCGTCGAAAATTAGGTGGGCCGGCCACGTAATGCGATTCGCAGACACCCGCTGGACGAGAGCCGTCACAGATTGGATTCCGCGGGATGTCAAAAGAACACCCGGACGCCCACCAACGCGTTGGTCGGACTTCTTCGTGAAAGCCCTGAACGACCGATATGACGCTCTTCGTGTCCCTCGAGCGAGGAGGATCCATTGGACCACTCTGGCACGCGACAGGGACGAATGGAGACGCTGCTGGCGCCCGCTCGAGCAAGTCGATGATCAACGGGACGACAGGTGATACAGGTGATACAGGTGAACAAACAACATAAAACGTTCACGTGTGAAATAACACAAAGGAAATCAACTAATTTGGAAACAAGCACAGGTAAAAGCCCTGATTGGGCAATATTGGCGTATTTTTGAAAAGAAAAAGAACCATGGATAGAAAGCAGAATAAAACAGCACTGAGTAGACGATCAGTAAAAAAACATTCGATCGATCTATTGTGCTACTGCCATGGCATCCCCGGCAAGCGATCGTGGCGCAGTGAATAGCGCGTCGATTGACGCGAGAGAGGTCGGGGTTCCGCTATCCTGCGTTGTAGCATGCTTGAATTTCATCTGGCTACTTGGGATCTGGGGCTTTAACGTGTACGCCACTTTGATGCATCTTTTGCGCATTGTTTCAGCCGTATGCGCTTCGCCGCTCCAAGAGCGCATAACCCAGCCGCGGACTCCCCCTGAGCGACGAAAGCAGCTTCCGCACGGGCAGCCTGGATGCCACCCACCCTGGAGTTCCTTCCCTAGCCTGGTTCTGCGCTCGACGAGTGCAGAACCCAGCTGCGGACTTGCGCGTACCGCCAACCCCGTTGCTGGCAGTACGTGCTCCAGCCACACTAGCGCGCTCCAATCACACGGACCCCCGCGCAATTAGCCGCGATCGTGTGGAAACTACTTTCGTCGCTTAGTGGGCGTCCGTAGCTGGGTTCTCCAGAAGCGTACAGCTGGAAAAGGGCGCAGAAAACGCCTGAAAGTTGTGTAGACGTCAAGACCCATCAAATCCCAACCAGTCAGTTGAAATGCAAGAATGCCGCAACGCAGGCGAACCGAACCTCCGACCTCCCTCGCAGGGAGAGCACTATCCACTGCGCCCCAACCGGCTTAGGACCTGTTCATACTTCGCAACAGCAGCGACAAGAGAAATGAGAGCGACAACAGCGACCGGAAGTAAGAACCGACGACAAGAGCGACTGGGGCGACGGAATCAGTGTGGTGTGTGATTGTACCATAACAGCTATTTCTTGTAAGTCGGTCAATCAGTCAACACAGCCACTAGCAAACAGTCATATTACCTACATCATTAATCCGGAACTCAAAATAAGTGTAATAGCATGTCTCACCTTGATGTGAAGAATGGCAGAACACGAATCGTTTTCATCGAACAATAGTGTGCTAGGCGGTGCTGCGTTCTCTACATATCTCGGGAGAGGTTGGGGCGAGAAGCGCGGCGACCGCCAATCGCGGACGAGATTACCGAACGCACATGGATATGGTGTTTTTTTCGACTCACCAACGACTTACAGCAATTTAACGGAGAAAATACAGTGGAAAACCCTGATAGCGCAGGTTATCAAGCGACATGGTGAACCATTTCACCATATCGCCTAATGATAAGCTGCGCTATCAGGAATTTCGGCTGTATTTTCTCCGTTAAATTGCTGTAAGTCGTTGATGAATACGGCGCCAGGACAGCACCTGACTCGACACCATTCCTCTGATCTTTTTTACAAAGAAAAGTTTCCTTCGGGAAAACTCACAGCACAATATTTAGCAGTGAGCTAATATTATTGAATTCTCGGCAGCGCGACACGAGGTACACCCGCCCCTGCTGGGGGGGGGGGGGGGGCGTGGCGGAATTCCACTACATTGCACCAATGCAATTACACGGCTTGTCGCAAATTTGCGTGTGGCTGGTGCAATTGCGTCGTCTCTTTTTCCCTCACGCCTCATCACTCACTTGTCGAGTTGCTTCGAACTGAACTAGATGAATGGAAACTAAGCATCACACATCACTTTTCTCCATAATTCGACCTCCTAGTTGGGTTTGAGTTTCGAAATGAACCTAGATGAATGGAAACGGAGCTGCACACATCACTTGCGTCCAGAATTTCGACTGCCTAGGAGGGTTTCGGTTTCGCATTGAGCCTAGATGAATGGAAACGTAGCGTTATACATCACCTGTGTCCAGAATTCGGCTAGGAAAGGGGTCCAGTGTGCCATCCAAGATACTCGTGTGGAAATTGCTTCCGTCGCCCAGGGGAGTCCCCGGCTAAGCTAAGGAAGGAAATTCAGGGTGTGAGCTATCCAACCTGCTCGTGTGGAAACTGCTTTCGTTGCCCCCAGGGGGAGTCTGCGGATGGGTTCTGCGCTCTTCAAACGCAGAATCAGGCTAGGGAAGGGACTCCAGGATATGTGCCATCCAAGCTGCTCTTGTGAACTGCTTTCGTCACCCAGTGGGAGTCCCCGGCTGGGTTCTGCGCTCTTCGAGCGGCGAAGCGCTTAGGGCTGGAAAAAATGCGCAAAAAAAGCCCCAAATTTGCTCCCACGCCAAAGCTCCTCAAATTTCAATTACCCAGTTGAAATGCAAGTGAACCACCACACAGAACCGAACCCCCGACCTCCCTCGCAGAAGCGACGGCTCCACCTCCACTGCTCCACGACGCGCTTGCCGGCGGCGCAATAGCGGGCGCACAAGACATCGATCGAACGTGGCAACATGGACGCCGACGCGATCTCTAAGCTAAGAGGGCGCAGATAGCAAACTGCACCAGCCACGCGCAAATCTACGACAAGTGTAATGGCATTGGTGCAATGTAGTGGAATTTGGCGTGGCGTCAGGGGGTACACCGCTGTTCTGCGGACCGGAAACTTTTGTTTTGCGTGTCGAAGGTTTCGTAAGGCAGCCGTTAGACTCTTGGTGAAGCCTAGAGGGTTGGGGGTGGGTGAGCAAGGGAGATAAGAGGAAGATCGCATGCCCCCAACAGGGGGCAGGTGTGCCTTCTGACCGTCCCTCTGAATTCTCCAGTTGTTTTACAAACGAACGGGCAGCTCAAACTTATCTTCTTATTTTGTTATTTGTTATCTATCCCTTTTTGCGTTGTCCTACTATTTTTCTCAAAAGTGTCTTTTGTTCGTTACCCATTTGTAAAATTTCATTCGTTCATCCATATTCCCATGGATATTGTTGACTTCAGGGGCAGGTTCTTGGACGACGTGACGCCAATAAAAGAAACCGCAAATCGCGGCGTGGTTTTCGGGCGTCATAAAGTCGTCCAAATGGGGCGGCGCGAGCAGAGAGGGAGTGGGGAGCGGGCAGGATCATGTAGGGAATGCACGCCCCCCGTATTGCACAAGTTGCTCAAGTTAAATTTGTCATGAGAAATGACTTGCCCATCCCAGACCACTCTATACCAATTTATCGATCCCGTATAAATGGAGGGGCTGGTTCGATGGGCGGAAACCCGAACGCTACAACGCGCCGCAGTAGTCAGTAAGTTCCGGAAATTGCGTGAATCATAGTCTTCATTAAAACAAATCGAGGTACTAGTGTACTTAGCGTACCGCACTAAATGTTGTTGAAAAAAGACGCTTAGGGGTAATCTGCTATGGGAAGAACGAATATCATAGTCGTTTTTTGCGGAAATGCCTTATAAGCCCGATACATTAAGTTCGAGTCGCCCAAGGCCTTGCGAAATAGCGCGTGCTGGTAAGAGACGCAGAATGTGCGTCTCCTACCGATGCGCACTATTTCGCATTCTAGGACCTGCAGCAGAGAACCGCCGACGCGGAGGGGCACAGAATCAGGCAGGGGAAGGGACTCCGAGGTGTGGGCCCACTAGCACACCCGTGTCAAAGTTGCCTTCATCTTAGAGTTGCCCGTGCTTGTGTTAAAGTTGCCTTCATCCTTTGCCCAATTCGGAGGAAAATGAGACCCAAATCTGTATTCGAAACGAGGAGTTAAGATAACGAAACTGCATTTACATTCGCAGTGTGTATCTAGTCGCCGCGCCTGCACGCCACAGCATGCTAACCCCCACCCTGGAGACGGCCGCGAATGCGTGCTGGTAGGGGTGGAGTTTCTGCGTCTCTTACCAGCACGCACTATTTCGCAAGGCCTCAGGCGATTCGAGGTTAATATAGCGGGCTTATAAGGCATTTCCGCAAAAAACGACTATGATATTCGTTCATCCCATTGTAGATTACCCCTAGCAGACCTATTTTGAACAAGATTTAGTGCGGTACACTAAGTACACTAGTGCCCAAATCGATAAGCTAGAGATGAGTCACATGAACCTTTGCAGTAATGGAAAGAAACTTGAGAGGTCCCAAAAAGAAGCGACGGCTATCACCACAAAGTGGTAGATGTGGTCTGCCCGCCGCCGATAAAAGCAGTGAGGCGAACAAGTTCGTAAGTTGTAAGCTTAACGGCAAAAATCAGTTCCTAGCTCTGGCGGGTTTGGAGATGATGAGTTCATCATGACAATGTCCATGACCGCAAGCCACAAAGCTTTCAGGCAGTTTGCGCAAATACGCTTCCTGCTTGCTTGGGAAAATGGGGCCGCCAAGTTGTAGGCTTATTTTGAATAAAGACGTTTTCTTATTTTCACTAGTAGTCCTATGCGACCGAAAATAATGCTTAGCCTGAAGCCTTATTGTAAAAATTGTGGACATTGGTGCTACCCTCTGTTGCATAAATACCACTTTCAAATCAAGTTGGACATCTCTCTAAGCTAGCTTTAGGACTTACAGTATTATAAAAATCCGACTCCTGAATTTGACACCGTAACCCGGCGTTCGATTAGGGCGCGGTCGGTCCTTTAAACTCGTGACGTAATCGCACAGTATGTAGCGGGTGTCGGCAGGCGCGTTTGAACATCCTACTATCACGATGTTTCGAAGGATCCGCGCAGCGGTGGAGGGTAATGTTAGGACTAATCGAGCGGATCTCGAATACCTTGGTCTCCTTAGCAGAACTTCTGTACCTTGTTCTGATGATCAACTGTGACGTAACACTGGTCCTTAACTTAGCATAATTGCAAGGAAGGATGTTTTGTAGATGTTCAAATAGACCTCGTTCAAGGAGTTTATAGGGTCTGGAGCCCCTCCACAAGATGAGTCTATTGGACGGTAGGACTGGTAAGTATCTGATGAAGACTACCTCACAATGGAAACATCTAGAGGCCAAAATTCTAAGAGATCTCGAGAAGTCAATTGTTTCATAGCCTCGACGGCATCCTGTATCAGTATACGGAGTGCTTCGAGCATCTTAACCAGGGATTGGGACAGGTCTATCATATTTACCTTCAAATGGGAAGACCTGTGCGTAATGGTAGCTTTTGCATCAGACACCAAGCCCTTATCTTCTGTGCTTAACGTCAGAAATTGAGTCCTGGACGTTTCCAGGTAGTCAGCGAGGTTCTTTCGAGGCGTTTTTGGACCTGCCAGAATCATGGGTAACATATGGCACATGGCTGTAAGCGCAAATTGGCTTGTGGGGTGGGGGGGGGGGGGGGGGGAAGTCAACATGTACAGTGGCTATCCGCCTTGATAAGAAGGCGTATGTATGTTGAATAGCATTAGAAATGGCCTTGCTCAGTAGTATAACACAAGACACTGCATAGTGCTGTCCTATAGGGTGAGCCTCACCCTCTTCATTTTACGGAAGATCTTACTGTTGAGAATGAGAAAGTGTTCATGAGCTCATGGAGAGGAAATTGAGACATACATGACCAACATTCTTCATCTCAGTTGAGTTCTCCAGCTTTTCGAGCTGTCCTAGAATATGTACACAGAATGGGAATGTGTCGATTCGTGCCACTCCACTGTCGCAAAGCGGTAGGAATGTTCTTAGGAGCGTTGGTAGGCCTCTATTATGAATATTATGAGGACATTCAAGTGTCTAGTCTAGATCTCGAAAGCCTCAAAGAAGGGAGAGAGCTTTCGTTCATCCTTAGATAGCTCTGGAGTGTCGTTAAAGAAGTTATCTGCTTGCAGCGTATGAGTTGTGATTAGCATCTTCACTCCTTAGAAAATATTTCCCTCCTATAATTGCACGCAACGGCTTCAGTGTATCCTCCTAGAGGAGTCAATGCAACCGGCCTTAGCCTGACGTGGTCGGTCTCAGTCCCTCTAGATTTCATAAATCGCTTTGGAGACTTACTTATCGCGATCGTGAGCTCATGACTCACACGCGAACCAAGTATGGAAGCATTCGCGCCCGTTTTGAATCTGCCCTGCCGCGCTCGCAACCGCGCCCTAATCGAACGCCGGGTTACGGTGTCAAATTCAGGAGTCGGATTTTTATAATACTGTTTAGGACTTTTGAAATCAAGGAGAACTCTTCCAAATCGAGATGACCTTCAAGCAGGTTAAACTACACACTCAATCAGATGATTTTAATATTTCTTAGGAAAAATGAGTTTAGCTTTCTTAGAAATTCACGGGTAGCAATCCACTGTCAAGAGAGAATTTATGGAAACGTCGGGAAGCTACTGATCGAGAATTTATAATGACTCGTTAGGACTCACACTGGAACGTCTCCTTTGAAGTGCTCGGCGACCGTGTAGCCGAAGTAGGTGTCGGCTGGTCCGTACTTATAGATGGGAGCGTGTATGTCCAAATTGAAAGAGAAGACAGGAACGAAACAGGACGCGAGCCATGCGAGGAGAAGACAGCCCGGTGGCGGATGCCCTCCACGCGACGCTGACCTCCGAGCTCCCATTCGGGTTCTCTGGCACGGTGATGTATAAATTAGTGGTGGTGCGACTGAGTCATCGTCGTTGAAGATGGCGATGATAAGGGCAGAACTCGATCGATCGCCGTCGCTCGCGCCCTGAAACACACGATCGTCGATCAGCACTGTACGGGAGACGGGGACGGGCACGGGTCCGAGTAGGCGGCCAGCAGCGGGCCGGAGGAGTACCGCCGAGCGGCGACCGACGTTGAAGCGGCGGCAGCGCGTGCGCGGCGACCACCGCCGTCCCTCGCGCGAGGGCGCCGCGCGCGGACGCTTCGGCCGCGTGGCGACGTCCGCGCGCGGGGGTCAGCGGGAGGGTGGCGGTCAGCGCTCGGCGGCACTCGTCGACGCGGACGGCAAACAGGTACGACTACCCGGTCGGCAAACACCGGCGCGGATCGGCGACCCCCGTGGCAGCGCGAGGCGCCCTGCGTTCGGCTGCGAGGCAGGGCTCAGGGGAGCCAGATGGCGGGGAGAGCGAAGTCCCTGTGGACAAGGACATGAACGTATGCAAAGCATGTGAGGAGGTACAGAGAAATGTCGCCAGCGAGCGGCTCTCGAAATTTAGGATTCCGCTCTCTATCGCTCTCCATAGTTCATGTTTACAACTCCTTTTTTACAAAACATCAGTCTCGGGATAGTCGATGTTTTAATGACGGGAACATTGGGAGGTTCAAAGAGGCTTAGGGCACGAAAAGTGAAAAGGTCCAGCTTCGTAACTAACGAAGCCAATAATACTTTCAGTAGTTCATCCATAAAAGATGCAGTTAGACCACCGAACGCTCCAATTTGGAGAAAAAATGAGTTCTACAGGCAGATGAGCTCTTCTTCTAAACACCTGCTGCTCGTCAGTGCATAATTTCTTAGGGCCTATGTGCATTATTCAACTCTATTGAGACTTGTAAAAGATAAATGTAAAGGATAGGGTGTAAGCTGGTGAACGCAAATATATGTCTCTTACTTTCACCTGTATTACCTGTCGTCCCGTTGATCATCGACTTGCTCGAGCGGGCGCCAGCAGCGTTTCCATTTGTTCCTGTCGCGTGCCAGAGTGGTCGAATGGATCCTCCTCGCTCGAGGGACACGAAGGGCGTCATACCGGTCGTTCAGGGCTTTCACGAAGAAGTTTGACCAACGCGTTGGTGGGCGTCGTGGTGTTCTCTTGACATCCCGCAGAATCCAGTAAGCCGGCCTACCTAATTTTCGACAACTTGGCACACGCGACAGCGTCTCTGGTCTTCGAACGTCGGCGAAGCTCGGAACTCCGGAGGCCTTCTCTCAATTGCGTGAGTCGTGTCACTCCGAGCATCGTCCTCTCAATTCCGCGCTGCGCGACGCTGATCGCGTGTCCATCCTGCTTTCGTATAGCCCAGGTCTGAGGCGTATGTTAGGGCAGGAAGAACAGTGGAGTCGAATAGGTGGACACGGAGTCGGACGTTCTTCGTCTTTTTCACGACTTCCTCGACGCTCTTGAAAGCTCCCCAAACCGCTCGTTTCCTCCTGCTCAGCTCTTGCTAGGTCGTTGGCCATGTTGACTTTGCGACCCAGATACACATAGCAGGAGCATTCGGAGATGTTCGCTCCGTTGAGCGAGAATGGGGCATTAGAAACTTGTCCGTTCCTCATGAACATCGTCTTCGCAAGATTCAGCTGCAATCCAACATTTCCACATACACGATCGAAGTCGGCCAGCATTCGCTCCGCCTGGCTGATGCTCGGTGTTATGAGCACGATGTCGTCAGCGAAGCGAAGATGGTCAGTTCCTTCACTCCCATGTCTTCCCATTTTAGCTCGCGCATGACCATTTCGAGGGTGGCTTCGGGGACATGGTATTTCCTTGCCGAACCCCTGTCTTCACGTCGATGAAGACGTCATTGTAGTATGGAGAAATCTTGGTCGTCAACCCACTGTACTGCTCTCGAAAGACTGATGTACTGAGTAGCAACGCCCTGAGTGAGCAAGGCTTCGTCCAGCGTTCTACTGATCCCATTCAGGATGACTCGAGTGAACAGCTTGTAGACTACGGACAGTAGGTAGATCGAGCGGCAGTTGCCAATGTCGTGCTCGTCTCCCTTCTTGTACAGCAAGACGGTCTTGCTGGTCTTCCACTGAGATGGAACCTTGCACTCCGACTGGCAGCGTGTGAAGAGCCGCGCCAAGGTGTTGATGAGCGCTGGCGGGAGGTTCTTCTGGTGTTCGGGCCTGATCCTGTCGGGACCGGGTGCTGTACGTTTCTTCACCGACGAGATGCCGTGTCGCATCTCGGAAGGGAGAACGGAGGGAACGACGTATCCATCCTGCGGAAGATGGCGTGGGGGCAGGTGGACGTGGCTATCGAAGAGATCGGTGTAGAAGTCGTGGATGACCTTCTCCATGGTCCTTCTGGAAGGGGTGACGGTTCCGTCAGGACATCGGAGAGCGGTCATCTTGGTCTTGAAGTCGGCGAAGTTCCGGCGGGCACTGCGAATGCTCAACCCTGCCTCTGCTGCTTCAGTCAACACTTCCGCCCGTCTCTCCTTGAGATCATCCTTTATCGCCGCTCCGCATAGCTTCGCAAGCTCGGACGTCAGCTGGTAGTCGCCTGACGCTCGTGCTGCTCCACGCTGGCGTATAAGCTCGAGAGTTTCCGGAGACAGTAGTCTCTTGGTGGTCTTCAAGATCTCGGCTCCCTTAGCACTATCGTGAAGATGGTGCACGAAGCGGTCGTATTCCTCATCGACGTTGTCCATGACGACATCTTCCCAAAGGCCGGCAAGAGAGGTATAGAAGTCCCAGTTGATAGTCGCTCTGAAATTCCACTTCTTGAACTTCGTGGCCTTCTCTACTTGACGCGAAAAGCGAAACCTCGCGCGAAGGAGGCGGTGGTCCGATCCCGTGTAGAACTTGGGGACAACGGAGATGTCGGTCAGACAATACTTGCGATTGAAGATGATGTGGTCGATCCCGTTGTGGAATTGGCCACCGGGAGATTCCCAGGTCTATCGTAGGGAGGGAGGCTTCTGGAACGGTGAGTTTCCATGGATGGTCTTGGTCGACATGATAAACTCCAACAGCCTTCCACCTTGCTCATTCCACTCCAAACCGTGGGTTCCGATGTGAAGTTCTTCCGGCGACCTTCGTGGTCCGATCTTGGCGTTGAAGTCGCCGACGATCACTTTATAGAAGGTGTGATCTTCCTTATAGAACTTCTCCAGCTCCACGTAGAAGGCTTCGACATCTTGGTCTTCGTAGTCAGATGTTGGGGCATACGCGACGAACACAGTCAACGCTGGCACGGAGCCACATCGCTTCAGTCGCAGACGTCCGATTCGGCTTGTCAGAGACTCGTACGAATCGATGTTCATGGCCAAGTGCGTGTTGACGAGGACACCAACGTCTGTCTCTTACTTTAAAATATGGAATTCTAAAGGAGTTAGTTAAGGGAAGCTAGAAAGAAGCTCTCTAGAAGCGGGGTGGACATGTTTCCGACCTCTTGTTTGATAGGTTCGACCCTATGTAGGATGTCCTAACTAACTCCTTTAGAATTCCACGCTTTAAAATAAAGTACACATGTTTGCGTTCACCAGCTTACACTCTATCTTTTGACGGGTGGATGCAAATGCGCACGATTTCGGGGGCGGGAACAACGGGTGTGGCCGCCATTTGGGACAAGTTGTCGCGTTGTCTCGCGCCCTCCGCGCCACCGGTCTCCGGGCTACTCGCCCCCGTGACGCACAGTCGGCGCGCGAACGGAGTTTCGCACGACGTCTGGCGTCTCTCGCTGCCAACCGAATCTCTCACTTGCAGCCGGAGCCTCCATCTCTCCGCGCACTTGCGCATCCTCGTGGGTCCATGAGAATCCGTTTCACTTAGTGGCAGTAAACCATCTCCGGAGTGAGTTAATTGGTGCCAGACGTGCTCAGGAATGGTGAAACACTGACCAGCCTTTTAACAGAAATCCATGAGTCCTTGGATTTGCAAAATATGCACTTGAACTACGGCGATGATCCCAACGATGCGCCAGGCATTCTGCTTCGACGGTATCCCGTATTACCATACGGACACTGCTATGAGCATCTTAATCAGGGATAGGGGTTGGTCTATCATATTTGCCTTTAATAGAGAAGGCCTGTACGTGATGGTAGCTTTTATATCAGACATCAGGCCCTTATTTTCTGTGCTTAACGCCAGAAATTGAGTCCTGGGCGTTTTCAGATATCCAGCGGGTTCTTTCGAAACGTTTATGGATATGCCTGGATCATGGGAAACATATGGCACATGGCTATAGATGCAAATTGACTAGAGGGGGGGGGGGGGTTAACATGTACTCAATGGTTATTTCTTCACTCCATTTAAGCTCTTTAGCTTTTCGGCCAGCTGTCCTAGATTATCTACACTGACTGTGTATGGTCGACTCTTCGATGCTACTCCACTGTCGTAAAGACGGTAGGAAAAATCCTAGGAGCGTTGGCAGTCCTCTATTAAGAATATTATGAGGACATTCAGGCGTCTGGTTAGACCTCGAAGGTCCCAGAGTGGTGGAGAAAGAGCTTTCGCCCATCCTTAGACAGCTTTGGAGTGTAGTTTGAGAAGTTATCTGTTTGAGTCGTGCTCCTTCACTCCTCCTTAAAAATCTTCCCCTCCTATGGTTGCTCGCAAATATTTCAATGTGACCTCCTAAGCGAGTCAATGCAACCGGCCTTTGCGTGATATGGTCGGTACCAGTCCCTGTAGATTTCGTAAGCCGCCATCGTGCTTGGAGACTCCCTCATCGCGGCCGTGAGCTCTTGATTCAAACGTGGACCAAGTATGGAGACATTCGCGCCCGGGTGCACTCTTTCATCTGGAATCTCTCCTGCCGCGCTCGCAACCGCGGTCGCGGGTGCGAGTAGCACCGCACAGGGTCAAGCTTGAGGTTCGGGAATCGAGGGGAGGGGGGTCGTACTCTCTCGGTTTTGGCAGAGGACTCCCTCCAAATTCAGGTTTTTAGATGATGTTTGCATCTATTAATAAGTTGTTTTTTCCAGGTGTGACTACGACAATGCGGAGATTTACAAGCACTTGCGTTTCCTGGAGTTAAAAAATAGGATTGAATATCAAAAAAAATTTAATGCCGATTACTGTGCAGTGAAAACTAAAGATTTCCTGTCTGCAGATTTATAGTCAAAGAGAGATTTTCATTTTTTCAGATTTTCCCAGGACGTCATGGACACGGTAGTTTTCTGCCTGATGAGCGACATATACTTCCAGAATTGCACTCTATGTTGTGTTGAATTTCAAGTGTTAATTACTGATGACGACCTAAGTGCTTTCCCTACAAGATCTTTGAAGCGCTCTTCGAGTCGATGACGGAATGGAAACCGAAGGACGGACTTGCTTGAAAAGTAATTTCTCTCCTGCAGGAAACAGCATCAGAAAATGAAATTGCACCCTATAAAATTTTAAGCCCGTTTGACACACAGTGATAAAACTATGTTTCTCTGAAACGATATTCTATATGATCAGACGTCTCGATTTACCGAAAAGATATCGACACACTAATCACATGGAACATGTTACTTTTAGAAACTGCCTTTTAAAGCATAGAAAACACATCTACTAAAACTTTATGAATTTTCCAGGAGCTCCAAAAAATCTCCGTGTTACGGCAGTTTACATGCGGCTACTGTGTTCTCTGACGTGATCAATCGCAATTGAAATATGGATGGACTCCTCGCTGGAAATTTTTTTCCGCCTTCTGAAGGACAGGACGACAGAGAGTAGAATTGCATCATATAAAATTTTAAGTCGTGCTTAACATACAATAAAAACTATGCTTCTCCGCTGCGATGAAGATATGACGAGGATGGATCGCATACAAAATTCTCATTTTTCATGAAAATATTATTTTTTAGCCGAAGCAGATCACCCATACGGATAAAATTTAGCCACAAGAACCTAGATGTTTTGATCAATTCACTGTGAAAAAATTGTGATTTTCTGGATAGAACAGGTTGAATCGACCTCTGGGCGACTTTGCACCAACGTCATCGGAGCATAAAATTGAACGTTCACAAAAAGGTTCATAACTCGGTAAGTTTTTCGAATTTAGGAAATTCTTTTAGCTTTTCATAAAGTAGATAAAACGCCCTTTCTCATGGTGTAAAAATCGTTTTCCAGAAAAGGAGTCGTCACGCGTGGCTGCTGGTTCGATTTTTGTGCGAAAAAAATTGAAGTGGCTTCACAAAAATATTCATAACTTGACCAATTCTTCGAAGTTTCAAAATTCCGCTATTTTCAAAAACTAGAGGAAGAGCCCTTTCTTGCTATGTGGGAATTAATGTCCAAAAATTCGGTCTTCATGCGAGGCAGGGGAGGTTCAATTTCGGCTCCATGTCGCGAAAATACGTACCGGAAATCGAACCCCCCCCCGCCCCGCATGAAGACCCCTTTCTAGGAAAACGGTTCTTACATGGTTAGAAAGCACATTTGCTCCATTTTTTGATGAGCGAGCGGGATTTTTGATTTTCGGAAAAATAGCCGAGATATGATCAATTTTCGGCAGTCGTGAACTGAATCCTTCACCGGCGTCATCGGAGTGATTTCACAAAAATATTATAACTCGGTTATTTTCGGCAAAAATCGACCAGAAATCGAACCCCCCCCCCCGCCCCGCATGAAGATCTCTTTTTTGCTAAAAGTGTTTGTAACTATAAAGAAGCGCTGTTTATATACTTTTCAAAAAGCTAGCGGGATTTTTGAATTTCGAAAAATTAGTCGAGTTATGAATATTTCTGTGAGATCACTCCGATGACGACGGCGAAGAGTAACTATAATATAATTGATCCGAGATTCAGTTCACGACTTCCGAAAATTGATCATATCTCGGCTATTTTTTCCGAAAATCAAAAATCCCGCTCGCTCATCAAAAAATAGAGCAAATATGCTTTCTAAGCATATAAGAACCGTTTTCCAAGAAAGGGGTCTTCATGCGGGGCGGGGGGTTCGATTTCCGGTACGTATTTTCGCGACATGGAGCCGAAATTGAACCTTCCCTGCCTCGCATGAAGACCGAATTTTTGGACATTAATTCCCACATGGCAAGAAAGGGCTCTTCCTCTTGTTTCTGAAAAGCTAGCGGAATTTTGAAACTTCGAAGAATTGGTCAAGTTATGAATGTTTTTGTGAAGCCACTTCAATTTTTTCTGCTCAAAAATCGAACCAGCAGCCACGCGTGACGACTCCTTTTTTGGAAAATATTTTTACACAGTGAGAATGAGCGTTTTATCTTCTTCTTGACAGGCTAGAAGAATTTTCAAAATACGAAAAACTTACCGAGTTATGAACCTTTTTGTGACCGTTTAGTTTCATGCTCCGATGACGTTGGTGCAAAGTCGACCTGAGGTCGATTCATCCTGTTCGATCCAGAAAATCATGATTTTTTTCACTGTGCATTGATCATGACGTGGAAGTTTTTGTGGCAAAATTTTTATTCGTATGGGTGGTCTGCTTAGGCTAAAAAATATTTTTTTCATGAAAAACGAGAATTTTGCTTACGATCCATCCTAATCATGTCGTCATCGCTGCGGAGAATCTTGTTTTTTTTTGCTGTATCGTGTACAGAGCTGGGTTTTTTAGCTCCATTTTCGATTTTTATGACGGTAAAAGAATGTTCCGTGTCCATGGTGTCCTGAAAAAAACTCCTTAAATTGAACAGTGATGATTGGAAACTGCTACCAGAAGATCTTTATTTTGAAGTGTCGAAAATAGCGTTCAAAATTTTAAAGAATTTTATTGTGTTTTGAAAACATTATAGATCAGGGAACTCGTTTCATTGTCCTCTTCAGTGCCGAAGCCGCACCTGAAAAGGAGAATCTATTAAAGAGTTCAAACTGCACAAGAAACCTTGAAAAAATCAAGAAATACAAGAAATAGAACAGTGGAAGAGAGAGGGAGGGGTCGTACAAATTCCGCTTCAGAGGGGGGGGGGGGTCGTAAATTTCCAGCAAAATCGAACCCCACGCTTGACCCTGGCCCCGCAACGGTCTTATTTATAAATATAGCCGGCTGTGCGCGTCATTTATGGTGTGTGAGGTGCCACCGCACACAGCTGCCTCATGACATTGTACTCTACGCCTGCTTTAAGTACTCTGGCGTTCACAAGCGTCGACCGTCGGGGAATCGCAGCTGAAGTCGGACTGTCGCGGTTCGTGGAGCATGAGGTGCGATTGCTCGCTACTTGCGCGGCAATCACCACCGAGACGCGACTCGTACTGCGCCAGTGAGGAGCCTAATGGATCTGACAGAACCAATAAAGCTGCATGGTGACCGTAATAGTCGTATAGAGAGGCAGTAATAGCCAAAATAAGAAGTAGCAGTAATATTTGTGTACTACTTGACGGTGTTGCGGTGGTATATACTCCGGCGCCCGCAGCATTATCAGAAGTTCCGCAACCTACGGGCTGAACGAAACCTGCTACTGGGATCTTTAAATAGGAGTTTCTTATTGTCCCTATTGTAACGCATCTAATATAGAAGACAGTGACACCAATCTACTCGAAAAAATTGTATCACTGAGAGAATCTATCTTTGATTGCGTATTTCCAAATGTATAAAGTGATGACAGCTCATGTGATAGGTTCGAGCTGTTTACTACACACATCCCAAAGCAGCGACAGGTTTGTTTGCAAAATGTCAATGTATCTTGAGATGATTCAAATCAGTTTCCTTAAACCTCCAGTGGCTGGTATCGAGGTTGTAAGCTATCATAACGATGTTTTGTTGCGATCAAATCTTCTGTCTTGAGATGTCCAAAATGTCTCCAGAAATGCGCTCGATCTTAGCCATGGTCATATGAATGCGATAAAGTCATTTACTCTGCCAAATGTTTCGTTGAAAATGGATATCCATGGTTCAGGTAGAAAAGAAGTGGCCACGGTCAGTCCACACACCAATTCGAACACTTGTTAAACAATTTGATTCACTACTGTTTTCTTCCCGGTGTTTCATTCTTTAGTTTTCTCCGTTCTCCGTTGCTTTTCTCCTCCACGCCCTGCTTTTTTTTGCAAAGAATTGCCGAACATCGCTGGTAACCATTGCTCGACAAACAATGTCTCTGTTCTCAGCCTGACTGCAGTGTTGCAAAAGTGAAACCGAGTGTGTTTGTGGTGTTTGGGAGGAAATTTTCACCCTGTCTCGCAATGAATTGTCGTGGTCAGAGTTTTCCAAAAAGAAGACGGCTCCGTGGTTCTGGACCACTGCCGATCATCGACCGGTAATGTCGCTCCGTTGCGGCGACTTTTGTCGCGCTCGCCTCGTCTGCGGCGACGATTCGTACATAATGTCCCGCAGTCCAATACGAGTTGGGACTAATCCTGATAGGCTTGGATATTTTCGATATGGAGGCTGCGGTTTTTTGTTTTCCTAGCGGGAGCCCACCACTATACTAGAATTCTGCCGGAATAGAAGGCCCAAGCACGAAAAAAGACAAAAAGCCATAACTCCACACGCCCGCCCCCCCCCCCCCCCACACCCCGCAGCCCGCCAACTCGTATTGCTCCGAAAACGTATCAAAATAGACCTCTGGAGCGATTATAAGCAGATATCCCCGTGACGCTCAGCTGCGAGTGCTTAAATTGGGCGCGGGGTACGGTATCATGAGGCCGCTGTGTGCGGTGGCGCATCACGCACCCTAAATTACGCGCACAGCCGGCTATATCTCAGACACTGGGAGGGGTGCTCTGTCCGACAATTGCGCTTAAACTACGGAGGAAGTGACAGATTTACAGATTTTATCGGACAGATGACGGAAAAACGGTGCACTGGCGGAAATTCAAAACGGGGTTTTGAGGAGCGGCGTAGCCCTACAGATGACCGGGCCTCGGTGGATTGGCGGAATTTTTGAATATTCCTTTTGAGGGTTGCGGGATCTCACTATTCTACAAGTACTTTTCGGAGAAGCCGTACTTGGTATGCTGGAAAATTTGAGTGCAGTCCTTATTTGTAAAGACCAGCAGGTGTTTCACCACTCCTTCCCCTGAATTTCCTCGTGAATTCAGTAATTGCGTCGAGACGAAATCACCTTATCGGCGACATCGGTAATGGGGCACAGGAGAAACGCCGGCCCCTATAGGGGATGCATCCCTAAACTAGGTCTGCCCCGGTTTGCGTTATGCGTTGTAAGTCCATTTGCCTACAAGTGATCACAGATCAAACTCAAGCTTTATTACTCGTACAACCACGATAGCTCTGCTTGTAAGGCGAATTGAATGATAAAAGCTTTCTGTCAGTGAACAACACCAACAAATAACAACAGCTTTCAACAAAGAGCATCAACAAAATGATAGTAGTGCCATCCTGCAAAGACCAGAAGATGAAAAAGACGACATTTCGCAAAGGGAGCAAATATGAAGCAGTCGTGCTCTTCTCTTCCATCTCAGTAGCCATTAGAGTTATCCACCGGCCGTTGAAGCTCCCTTCTTTTGCAGCGGAAATAAATGCCAAAGAAAAAAGAACATTAATTTTGCGTTGTGCATTGTTTTGACAGCTGCAATATATCAAACTCACACGTTCTGTAAGGTGCAAACCAGTTGTCTTCGCCATATACCAATGAGCAGATCCTAGTAAATAGCATACCTTCGTCGTTTTCCCCGAGACAAGAAGAACCTGAACAAAACAGCAACATTGGGAATAAGTAGAACAAAGCATGTTCACTGTACGGGACAGGGTGAAGACAGAAATTAGCCATAAAAGTTAAAACAAAGCAAGAAAATAAATACCTACCTGGCAATGAATTTGGCTAACAAGACGAAAGGACAATGTTCATACCTGTCAGAAGTCCATGGGCATTCAACTCGCTCAAAAAGTCAACCACATTCACTGCAGTTCTGAATCCCTTTGAATCTCACAGTGGTGATGGATTTGGAACAGTGTATTTCAACCCTAAACCAGCTCTATTTGGCTTGCCCATCACTCTGCAATGGAAGTCGCACAAAAAATAGAAAAAGAGTAAAGAACGGCCAACCTTTTCGCATTCGCGATAGACGCAAATATTTGTGCAAATATTTCGTCAAATAAGCAAGCTCCTTTTCTTCAGTTCGAATCATCCAGCTCGGCATAAAATCTATAGGGAGCACGCCACAGATAGAATATCAGCATTAAAATAGCAAGCACTCGGTAAAGATAACAAGCAGAAGGAATGGACAGAAATTGTCTTGCAGTGGTCCTGAAACTAAACCTCCCATTAAACGTTCTCGGGTACGAGCAAATTAGTCGATTCGCAGACAAAGAACGTATGCAATAAACACACACACATAGTTTAAGATACAAGAAAAACGGACGATGAGAACGAACTAGCCATAGCTACCTGTGGACATTGATTGGTACCTAGCTAGGCCCAAAGTTGACCTGTTGCTCGCGTAGCGTACCGCGAGCGGTGATATGACCCATAGTAAACCCCTCCCTGAGGACCGCCCTCAAAATTGAACCCACAGAGCATCCGCAACGTCATTTTGTCGGACAGAGACCCCTCAAATTGTCTGAGATTTATAAATAAGACCCCCGCAACCCGCGCCACCATGCTCTCCTCGCTGTCTGACACACTCTTTCACCGCGTCTAAGGACACGGGTCAACCAGACGAGCGGAAAGGCGAGAGCGCAGAGAAACAGACACTCCGGCTGCGATCCGACGGCTGCCGGCCAAGTGAGTTGACTCAGCGCGCAGGTGAGAGTACACTCTCGTCGCCTGCTTCTCCATAACCGCCAGCAGTCGCGGAGTCGTGCAGTGCAAGAAGACTGAGTTTCAAGGAGGAGAATTGCAACATTCTTAGCTTACAGACTTCCTAAAGGTCACCAACAGACGTCTGGAAGCTGCTGCGCGTTGGGTGGCACGAAAGGCATCAATTAGTGAAGGTACGCAGGTCTGGGAAATCTGGATTTGAAAAAGAAATTGGTGGAGACAACTTTTGGGTCCTGCTTACATAATGGCAGGGTTTTCCAGGAAGCACAGCCAGTGGAAAACAGGAAGCGAAAAACTTAAGTGGATCATCCTCATGGTATTCTATTATTCGCCTTCCTTGGGCAGAACATTTGCGTTTATGAACAGATGACAATCCTTAAGGCCGTCTCTGATTCTTAAGCTTTCTGGGAGCCTCAGGTCTGTTTCTTTTTACAGACGATAGTGATGGAATATACTCATTTGCATACAGCAAGAAGCAATGAACCTTAGGATAAGACTTCTTAAAAAGGCCCTCGCTTTGAGATAAAAACCGATCAATGTTCACACAGCACTGCAGTAACTGATCTCCGAAGCGTTTTGAAGCCAGGTTTTGAGAAGCAGCGAACTTGAAATCCCATTGGTCTACACAAGAAAAGCGACACAACCTATTCCATGCCGCTCAGTACTTTGCGTGTAACTTTGTGCAACCAATCAAACACACCACTGTGACGTTCTGGCAAGTTCACGGCGCGTCCCAAACTCGCAACGCAGGAGGCATCGGATCTCACTTCTGAGCCGGAACACTGGTTGCGAGTACTAGTGTCGGCGGAGTGGCGTTCTACACCCCGCCCTTTAAACAGAGGCGTGGCAAATGTCGGCGTCTCCACTACCTCATAAGGCAGCCTCTGGATTCTCGAGCAAGCCCAGGGGGTTGGGAGTGGGCGAGCCAGGGGGACGAGGGGGTAGAACGCTCGACTCCCATGGTTGACCCGTGCCCTGTAACCCTCCATTTTTAGTTTAGGCTGCTGCAATATTCTGCTTTGCCTGATTCAGCCTTTGTATAAGCATTTGCAAGCAATCCGAAGCATGTGAAACTTCTGCTTGAAAAACTTGTCGCAAGAGTCAACGGAGAAGCCGAGATGGGAGTTTGGTTAGGAAAAGTAGAGATGTTGCACGCTGTTACAGTAGGACGAGGCACTGTCTTTGTCTCTCCCTGCTGAGCTAGCCCTAGCTTAAAGACCACGAGAGAGCACTGATTTCACGAAGGTATGCTTCACGACATCACGTAGTGTTGAGGATATCCACCAACTGTGATAGATTTTGCTTCCCTGAATGTTTTGGATGAGTGAGTAGGCAACAGAGGTAGCTGCTGACGCCATTTTGTACGCGGTATTGAACAAAACTGCGATTATCCGTTATTTCCATGTTTCGTATTCCGGTTTCCGACCATTTTGTAGCCCTTCCGTTCCGCCTTTCGTCTTCTGCTTTTTCCAAAGAAATTTCCACAATTTCCCTGCTTGGGACGCATTCGTTGTTGCGATTCGTCAGAGACATATCTGCTGTGCCAATCACCCGTCTCGCCTGCCACCCTTGATCGTCGGGCTGGTCTAGCGGGCGCCGGCAACCCCATTCATCCTGTCGCGTGCCAGAGTGTTCCAATGAACCCTCCTCGCTAGGGGGACACGAAGAGCGCCATATCGTTTGTTCTGAGCTTTCTCGAGGAAGTCTGCTGGTCATTCAGTCATTTTGACATCCCATCAGTCCAGTCAGTTATGCCGTCGTCCAGCAGGTGTCTGCGAAATACAATACGTGGACGGATCACCCAGCTTTCGAAGACTTGGTCCATGCGACAGCGTCTCTGATCTTCGACATTCGACAGAGCTCGGAAGCCTTTTCTCACTTGCGTGAATCGTACTAGTCCGAACGTTCTCTCCATTCCTCGTTCGCACAGAAAGGACGAGCCTTTGTAGAAGCTTATTTGGGCGACTGTCGATGGTAAACTCCCAAGTAAAGGTTTACCTTGATCTGGTTAATCATGTCAGGAAAAACGCCATTTACTATTTTAAACTTACTCCAACTAGTTTCATGGACATCGAGTTTTATCACAGAATTCTTCACTTGGGTCAATAATAGTATAGTTTACATTTGTTTACGTTTTACATTTCAAAAGAGTGTCCTAATTACGTTAAAAAGGGCAGCGTCAGCTGAATGTGGTATGTCTCGTTAGACAAATACGATATTGGACAAAGGGCAATTGTCAATCAAAAATCGATCAGTCGCTTTGCGGGATGCGCCGCGCGTTCTATTTCTACAGGTGCCGTGGAGACGATTTGAATGCGTACTCGGTCGTTACAATAACCTGCGCTGGCCAGTCGATGAGCAGTCAGTAACCGTTCTACCCAAACAATTCCGCGAAGGTGGCATTTTTGCACCCCGCTTACAGTTCGGAGGAATCCTTTTCCAACTTCGTGTAAAACTGGAAGTTCCGTTTTGATGGAGGTAATGCGAAAGTGCAGTATCAGAGGCAGCTTTCGGCAGTTCTTACTTCTCTTCGCAATTTTACAACTGTCTCACCTTCGCTCGTTTGCTTCAGGTCCTGGAGAGCACCGACGGAGACCGAATTTTTGGACATTAATTCCCACATAGCAAGAAAGGGCTCTTCCTCTAGTTTTTGAAAAGCTAGCGGAATTTTGAAACTTCGAAGAATTGGTCAAGTTATGAATATTTTTGTGAAGCCACTTCAATTTTTTTCGCACAAAAATCGAACCAGCAGCCACGCGTGACGACTCCTTTTCTGGAAAACGATTTTTACACCATGAGAAAGGGCGTTTTATCTACTTTATGAAAAGCTAAAAGAATTTCCTAAATTCGAAAAACTTACCGAGTTATGAACCTTTTTGTGAACGTTCAATTTTATGCTCCGATGACGTTGGTGCAAAGTCGCCCAGAGGTCGATTCAACCTGTTCTATCCAGAAAATCACAATTTTTTCACAGTGAATTGATCAAAACATCTAGGTTCTTGTGGCTAAATTTTATCCGTATGGGTGATCTGCTTCGGCTAAAAAATAATATTTTCATGAAAAATGAGAATTTTGTATGCGATCCATCCTCGTCATATCTTCATCGCAGCGGAGAAGCATAGTTTTTATTGTATGTTAAGCACGACTTAAAATTTTATATGATGCAATTCTACTCTCTGTCGTCCTGTCCTTCAGAAGGCGGAAAAAAAATTTCCAGCGAGGAGTCCATCCATATTTCAATTGCGATTGATCACGTCAGAGAACGCAGTAGCCGCATGTAAACTGCCGTAACACGGAGATTTTTTGGAGCTCCTGGAAAATTCATAAAGTTTTAGTAGATGTGTTTTCTATGCTTTAAAAGGCAGTTTCTAAAAGTAACATGTTCCATGTGATTAGTGTGTCGATATCTTTTCGGTAAATCGAGACGTCTGATCATATAGAATATCGTTTCAGAGAAACATAGTTTTATCACTGTGTGTCAAACGGGCTTAAAATTTTATAGGGTGCAATTTCATTTTCTGATGCTGTTTCCTGCAGGAGAGAAATTACTTTTCAAGCAAGTCCGTCCTTCGGTTTCCATTCCGTCATCGACTCGAAGAGCGCTTCAAAGATCTTGTAGGGAAAGCACTTAGGTCGTCATCAGTAATTAACACTTGAAATTCAACACAACATAGAGTGCAATTCTGGAAGTATATGTCGCTCATCAGGCAGAAAACTACCGTGTCCATGACGTCCTGGGAAAATCTGAAAAAATGAAAATCTCTCTTTGACTATAAATCTGCAGACAGGAAATCTTTAGTTTTCACTGCACAGTAATCGGCATTAAATTTTTTTTGATATTCAATCCTATTTTTTAACTCCAGGAAACGCAAGTGCTTGTAAATCTCCGCATTGTCGTAGTCACACCTGGAAAAAACAACTTATTAATAGATGCAAACATCATCTAAAAACCTGAATTTGGAGGGAGTCCTCTGCCAAAACCGAGAGAGTACGACCCCCCTCCCCTCGATTCCCGAACCTCAAGCTTGACCCTGTGCGGTGCTACTCGCACCCGCGACCGCGGTTGCGAGCGCGGCAGGAGAGATTCCAGATGAAAGAGTGCACGCGGGCGCGAATGTCTCCATACTTGGTCCACGTTTGAATCAAGAGCTCACGGCCGCGATGAGGGAGTCTCCAAGCACGATGGCGGCTTACGAAATCTACAGGGACTGGTACCGACCATATCACGCAAAGGCCGGTTGCATTGACTCGCTTAGGAGGTCACATTGAAATATTTGCGAGCAACCATAGGAGGGGAAGATTTTTAAGGAGGAGTGAAGGAGCACGACTCAAACAGATAACTTCTCAAACTACACTCCAAAGCTGTCTAAGGATGGACGAAAGCTCTTTCTCCACCACTCTGGGACCTTCGAGGTCTAACCAGACGCCTGAATGTCCTCATAATATTCTTAATAGAGGACTGCCAACGCTCCTAGGATTTTTCCTACCGTCTTTACGACAGTGGAGTAGCATCGAAGAGTCGACCATACACAGTCAGTGTAGATAATCTAGGACAGCTGGCCGAAAAGCTAAAGAGCTTAAATGGAGTGAAGAAATAACCATTGAGTACATGTTAACCCCCCCCCCTCTAGTCAATTTGCATCTATAGCCATGTGCCATATGTTTCCCATGATCCAGGCATATCCATAAACGTTTCGAAAGAACCCGCTGGATATCTGAAAACGCCCAGGACTCAATTTCTGGCGTTAAGCACAGAAAATAAGGGCCTGATGTCTGATATAAAAGCTACCATCACGTACAGGCCTTCTCTATTAAAGGCAAATATGATAGACCAACCCCTATCCCTGATTAAGATGCTCATAGCAGTGTCCGTATGGTAATACGGGATACCGTCGAAGCAGAATGCCTGGCGCATCGTTGGGATCATCGCCGTAGTTCAAGTGCATATTTTGCAAATCCAAGGACTCATGGATTTCTGTTAAAAGGCTGGTCAGTGTTTCACCATTCCTGAGCACGTCTGGCACCAATTAACTCACTCCGGAGATGGTTTACTGCCACTAAGTGAAACGGATTCTCATGGACCCACGCGGATGCGCAAGTGCGCGGAGAGATGGAGGCTCCGGCTGCAAGTGAGAGATTCGGTTGGCAGCGAGAGACGCCAGACGTCGTGCGAAACTCCGTTCGCGCGCCGACTGTGCGTCACGGGGGCGAGTAGCCCGGAGACCGGTGGCGCGGAGGGCGCGAGACAACGCGACAACTTGTCCCAAATGGCGGCCACACCCGTTGTTCCCGCCCCCGAAATCGTGCGCATTTGCATCCACCCGTCAAAAGATAGAGTGTAAGCTGGTGAACGCAAACATGTGTACTTTATTTTAAAGCGTGGAATTCTAAAGGAGTTAGTTAGGACATCCTACATAGGGTCGAACCTATCAAACAAGAGGTCGGAAACATGTCCACCCCGCTTCTAGAGAGCTTCTTTCTAGCTTCCCTTAACTAACTCCTTTAGAATTCCATATTTTAAAGTAAGAGACAGACGTTGGTGTCCTCGTCAACACGCACTTGGCCATGAACATCGATTCGTACGAGTCTCTGACAAGCCGAATCGGACGTCTGCGACTGAAGCGATGTGGCTCCGTGCCAGCGTTGACTGTGTTCGTCGCGTATGCCCCAACATCTGACTACGAAGACCAAGATGTCGAAGCCTTCTACGTGGAGCTGGAGAAGTTCTATAAGGAAGATCACACCTTCTATAAAGTGATCGTCGGCGACTTCAACGCCAAGATCGGACCACGAAGGTCGCCGGAAGAACTTCACATCGGAACCCACGGTTTGGAGTGGAATGAGCAAGGTGGAAGGCTGTTGAAGTTTATCATGTCGACCAAGACCATCCATGGAAACTCACCGTTCCAGAAGCCTCCCTCCCTACGATAGACCTGGGAATCTCCCGGTGGCCAATTCCACAACGGGATCGACCACATCATCTTCAATCGCAAGTATTGTCTGACCGACATCTCCGTTGTCCCCAAGTTCTACACGGGATCGGACCACCGCCTCCTTCGCGCGAGGTTTCGCTTTTCGCGTCAAGTAGAGAAGGCCACGAAGTTCAAGAAGTGGAATTTCAGAGCGACTATCAACTGGGACTTCTATACCTCTCTTGCCGGCCTTTGGGAAGATGTCGTCATGGACAACGTCGATGAGGAATACGACCGCTTCGTGCACCATCTTCACGATAGTGCTAAGGGAGCCGAGATCTTGAAGACCACCAAGAGACTACTGTCTCCGGAAACTCTCGAGCTTATACGCCAGCGTGGAGCAGCACGAGCGTCAGGCGACTACCAGCTGACGTCCGAGCTTGCGAAGCTATGCGGAGCGGCGATAAAGGATGATCTCAAGGAGAGACGGGCGGAAGTGTTGACTGAAGCAGCAGAGGCAGGGTTGAGCATTCGCAGTGCCCGCCGGAACTTCGCCGACTTCAAGACCAAGATGACCGCTCTCCGATGTCCTGACGGAACCGTCACCCCTTCCAGAAGGACCATGGAGAAGGTCATCCACGACTTCTACACCGATCTCTTCGATAGCCACGTCCACCTGCCCCCACGCCATCTTCCGCAGGATGGATACGTCGTTCCCTCCGTTCTCCCTTCCGAGATGCGACACGGCATCTCGTCGGTGAAGAAACGTACAGCACCCGGTCCCGACAGGATCAGGCCCGAACACCAGAAGAACCTCCCGCCAGCGCTCATCAACACCTTGGCGCGGCTCTTCACACGCTGCCAGTCGGAGTGCAAGGTTCCATCTCAGTGGAAGACCAGCAAGACCGTCTTGCTGTACAAGAAGGGAGACGAGCACGACATTGGCAACTGCCGCTCGATCTACCTACTGTCCGTAGTCTACAAGCTGTTCACTCGAGTCATCCTGAATGGGATCAGTAGAACGCTGGACGAAGCCTTGCTCACTCAGGGCGTTGCTACTCAGTACATCAGTCTTTCGAGAGCAGTACAGTGGGTTGACGACCAAGATTTCTCCATACTACAATGACGTCTTCATCGACGTGAAGACAGGGGTTCGGCAAGGAAATACCATGTCCCCGAAGCCACCCTCGAAATGGTCATGCGCGAGCTAAAATGGGAAGACATGGGAGTGAAGGAACTGACCATCTTCGCTTCGCTGACGACATCGTGCTCATAACACCGAGCATCAGCCAGGCGGAGCGAATGCTGGCCGACTTCGATCGTGTATGTGGAAATGTTGGATTGCAGCTGAATCTTGCGAAGACGATGTTCATGAGGAACGGACAAGTTTCTAATGCACCATTCTCGCTCAACGGAGCGAACATCTCCGAATGCTCCTGTTATGTGTATCTGGGTCGCAAAGTCAACATGGCCAACGACCTAGCACCAGAGCTGAGCAGGAGGAAACGAGCGGTTTGGGGAGCTTTCAAGAGCGTCGAGGAAGTCGTGAAAAAGACGAAGAACGTCCGACTCCGTGTCCACCTATTCGACTCCACTGTTCTTCCTGCCCTAACATACGCCTCAGACCTGGGCTATACGAAAGCAGGATGAACACGCGATCAGCGTCGCGCAGCGTGGAATTGAGAGGACGATGCTCGGAGTGACACGACTCACGCAATTGAGAGAAGGCCTCCGGAGTTCCGAGCTTCGCCGACGTTCGAAGACCAGAGACGCTGTCGCGTGTGCCAAGTTGTCGAAAATTAGGTAGGCCGGCTTACTGGATTCTGCGGGATGTCAAGAGAACACCACGACGCCCACCAACGCGTTGGTCAAACTTCTTCGTGAAAGCCCTGAACGACCGGTATGACGCCCTTCGTGTCCCTCGAGCGAGGAGGATCCATTCGACCACTCTGGCACGCGACAGGAACAAATGGAAACGCTGCTGGCGCCCGCTCGAGCAAGTCGATGATCAACGGGACGACAGGTAATACAGGTGAAAGTAAGAGACATATATTTGCGTTCACCAGCTTACACCCTATCCTTTACATTTATCTTTTACAAGTCTCAATAGAGTTGAATAATGCACATAGGCCCTATAAAATCAATCGATTGCGCGCGGCAACTTGTAGAGTGAGTTTAGCTCGACGAAAACAGTCTACCTACCTGCACCGCGAGTCTTGCGGTGACAAAAAGGATTATTTGACAACCTTATTATGTTCCAACCTTCTCCTACCTTCCTTAACATCAGACGAGTAGTTTTGCGCTATGGAGTCACACGAAGGATAACCTTTTTGTCAGAACTGAGGATTCCTACCGCTTCAAGTATTATATTGAACAGAAAGCTTTTTACAGCAGTGTCTCCCACTGCTTGTGCCCCATTACTGAAACAGTTCCCTCATTACTGGCCCCCCTTACTGGTGTTGGTCGATAGGCGTGACGGAGCACTTGTTATTTATATTGCAATTATCATTATTTTTATTATATTTGTTTATCCCTAAATTTGTGACTGACGATGGCAGGCTAAATTGGAGGTGAATGCACATGTGAGTGCAGCCTGGTCCAAGTAGCGCTCGATGGGCGGGGTTTGTCCACTAAAACCTGGAAAATGTAGTCCCCTCCTGAATTTCGATGGCTTCCGGAGAGCCAAATTAGCGAGTCTGCATTTCCCCGTCGATTCGACGGAGAAGTGCAGACATTTGTGTAGCGACAAAATGACAAATACGGGGCGAGTAGTGATTTTGTGGGGCTAGAAAAAGGCCGTTAGGGGGGGCAAATCTGGACTTTCTCGGTCCGGCTAATTTGGGCGCACTGTAGCGCACGAGGTCCGCAGCCGCCCCCACGCAACACTGCGGACCTCGGGCGGCGCCAGAAAAGGACTAAAAGGGGCTATTTTAGCCCGGTTTAGCCCCCTCAACCTCAGATTTTCTGTGTACTGTAGCGGAGTAAGTTCGTAGCAGTGACGTCGCAGTCTTGCGGACATTAGGCGTCGCTAGAAAGTGCGTAGATGGGATATTGTAGCCTCATTTTTGAGTTTGGGGTTACGGTAGCGGAGGCGGCGCGGCTCCGCTCGGGACCGCGATCACGTGACGCCGCGGACTTTCGAAAATTCGAGAGCAGTCGTACAGCAGCGGCGGACGGCGGCGCACGCCGAGCGGCGGTGGTGAGCCGTTTTTTCGTATTTGATTGGGTTTTTTTGTTCGGCAACGTGTTCTGACGTTGCAGAACCGGTGAAGACGGGGGAGGAGGGAGGGTGGAGGGGTGGGAGGGAATGTTAGTTGAAATCTGTTGGGATTGCGAGTGCAAGTCGGGGGAAGTGAACCCTGGGGGGTTCAAGCCTCGAACCTTTCCAAAAGAGGCTGCTTGGTCCCCTAAGGAGTCGAAAGTGGAGTGCAATGTGTTCGTGAAATGTGTTGTGGTGATGGTTGTTTTGTGGAACCCTCGTTAAGCGAAGTCGAGTATCCCCTAGTGGTAGTGGAGATCTTGGGAGCACTCCTCCTGACTTGCGCTCGCAATACGGCCGTTTGGTTGTATTGGAGTTCATCTGTTGCTGTTCGTGATCAGTTTACATTTCACGGATTTCATTTGTGCGTCTCGAACTAATTATTTTTTGGATTTTGATTGTTTCTCTTTCATCGCCGTCCTTTTGTCGCGTTGCTGCAACTTTGAAGAACTTGTTTTGATTTTTCTGTTCCGGCACCTGTCTTTGGATAAGCATGAGTGAAAGATGGAGGGAGGGAGGGAGGAGGGTGGGAGGGAATAATATCGAAGGAAATCGAAATGAAGTTCGGATTGCGGGTGCAGGTCAGGGGAAGTGAACCCTGGGGGGGGGGGTGTTCAAGCCTCGAGCCTTTCCAAAAGAGCTTCAACCTGACAGGAAGTCGAAAGTAGAGGAAAGTGGGTTCGTTTCGTGGAATCTGTTGCGCTGACGATTGCTTGTGGAACCGTCGTTTACTGGAATCGAGTAATTCCCTTAGTGGTAGTGGAGACCAAGGGTGCACTCCTCCTGACTTGCGCTTGCGCCTCGGTCGCTCAGTCGCATTGAAGTTCATGTTTTCATGTTCCTCATATTCAACTTACATTTCATGCATTTCATGTGTTCGCGTCGAGCTGCTTTTTTGGATTTTGATTGGCTCTGTCCGACTGGCATTTGTTTTCTGGCGTTATAGCCACTTCGAAGAAAATTATTTTTCTTTTCCGCCACCTGTCTTTCGGTAACCAGGAGTAAAAGATGGAGGGTGGGAGGGAATGAAATCGAAGGAAATCGAAATGAACCATTATCTAAATGGTTCTTTTGAGGGCCCCTCGCTGAATGAAATCGAGTGAGCATCCCACGCTGGAGACCGGGCGGACTCCTCCTCACCACTTGCACCTCTCGGCCGAGCGGCCGTATTGGAGTTCATCTATTGCTGTTCATGATCAGTTCACATTTCATGCATTTCATTTGTGCGTATCGATCGATTTTTTCCATTTGATTGGTTGTCTCTCATCACCGTCCTTTTGTGGCATTGTAGTCAGTTTGAAGAAATCGAATTGATTTTTCTGTGTTTTTGGGTGACCAGGAGCGGAAGGAGGGAGGGATGGAGGGATGGAGGGAGGGTGGGCAGTGAAACCGAACTTAAAATCGAACTGAATTCTGGTGCAAGTGTGGGGGAGTTAGTCCGGGGGGGGGGGAAGGGGGAGTTCGACCCTCTTACCTTTCCAAAACTGTCATTTTCGCCCCTGACAGCCGAAGTAAAACGTTCTGTTTGAAATGTCGTTTTGAAGGATTTTTTGGTGAAGCCCTCAGCTTTATGGATTGTAGTGCACCAGTAGTGATGAGATCCCGAACAAGCCCAAACTGGGTCAAAGTAGCTTCTTCACTCGCAGTTTTTCGACTCCTTCGTCGCGTTCGCTGTCGTCGCTTTCGTTATCGTCGCGTTCGTTATCGTCGCGTTTTTTCTTTTTTATTAAAAAACAAAGTGTAGTAGAGGGGAGGTAGTGACGAATATCTGAGCAGCCACCATAGAAGTTGGCCAGGCTGAGGAGAACTTAAGAATGGGGAGTATGGTTAGTGAGGAATACCTGAGCAGCCTCCACAGAGGTCGGCCAGGCTGAGGAGAACTTAAAAATGGGCACATATTACAGATCATATAAGAGAGAGGAAGCGAGCGATGGAGGAGGAGCCGTGTAGCGCTAGGTATCTAAATTTATATGGGCGCGAGAAGGAGGCCAAAGAATTGCTGAAAAATATTGCAATCTACTCGAAGCTGGAGGTGAAATCATTTCCATCATATGCTCAGCGAAATCGAAATTCATAGTAAAATGTTGACGGGTTTAGGTGCTGGTTGTTGAGGACTGTAATTTGCGAGACGAAGACCTTGAAGTCATACCAAGTCCTAAGCAATCAATGAAGTTGTTGTCCTTGCGGAGTAACGCGCTGTCAAATCCGTGGAGCACCCTGGCCGAAAAATTTCCGAATTTGACTCACCTGAATGTGATGATGAATCCTCAGTGAGTGAAGTTGGTGTGGTAGTGATAACGTGGAATAAGAAACAAGGGAGGAGCTATGATGTTGCAGACTGAATTTCTCTACGGACTGCGTGGTGCTCTCAAAAAGGCTGTTATGGTGCTAAAATTCGACTTCGGCGACGGCGCATGGTCCGAAGAAGGGTCGAAGTTGGATGAGTCGTGCGTAGAAACTGCGTATTACACTTAACATTAGTAGTTGATAGCATTATTGAACTGGTGGGAATTCTATTCAAGCGCCTGTAAAGAGACAGAACACGGGATGACAGCACGGAGTGGAGCAGCGGTGAAGAACTTTTAGGGGAAGAGGATCCCCTATACAGGATTTTGACTGATTAGTAGAAAAGTGTGAATTAAATCTGTGAATGAAAATGTCGGTGCGGTGTGTCTCGAAATTCGTGAAGGGGTATACTGGCCCGTACGCTATCTTGGATACGGCTGCATAGTTCATGTTTTGTTCCAATGTTTTGGTGTAAAATTCTAACTGTTCGATGAAGAAGGTCGTGAGATAGCTATGGAGCCAGGCCTAGTGGAACCGCCACGGAAGAGGGCAAGGCGGGGAAATGAAGGAGAACCACGGATGCCATCAACACCGCCACTTCCACGTCCACGAAGAACCTGTCGCGAGTTGAGGCGAGGTGAAGATCGTTCCATAGCATAACACGGTGTTAAGGATGCGTTAGATTACACCTTGCATTCGTTTCGTTAAGCTCGGCTGCCGCGTATACCTCCGACAGTGGAGGATATGGTATTGCACCAGCACTATGGTGCTGTGACCGTCGAGATCGAGGAGGAGTCGCCATCCACTTCCTTCGCGCATCAGCCTCAGCTGCAAAGGAGCGCGAGTGTCGGGAGCAGGGTTTGGACAACATCGCTTCGAGTTTGGACGAAACGCCTTCGAGCTTCGACGAATTCCCCTCACCAGCAGTAGTGCTAGAGGCCGATGAGCTGAGTGAGTGAGCTGCTGAGAGCTTCATTCGGAAGTATCATTCTCGACAATTTAGACGATTCTGCTTGCAGCCGAAGAGAGCAAGCTCATTTACGCGTACAATCTCGCCATCAACTACGGACTCAGTACTCCGACTTTGGAGACGTTGAACGATTTGCTCAGACTCTGGATTGGAGGAGAGCATTATAAAAATGTATGGAATTTGGTTCTGCTTCTCTTCCGACATGAGGTGAATGGCGGTGTTTAGATATGCACTTCACTGAGGAGCGAGGTCCAAAGAATGCTCGAGAAGTACCGGTACAGCATACACTACTACTGCAGGAGGTGTGATGCATTTCTGCCGTCACGATTCTCGGTCTGCACGACGAGCTCTTGTCCGTTGCAAAAGTGAATAGGAAGGTAAAGGTTGATGCAACCGAAGCAAAGACATAGAATTCAGTGTGAAATGCAAGCGAAGCAAGGAAATGAAGAGGACGAGCGTGCATACAGTGGCCATAAGACCGCAGCTGGAAACGGTACTGCGAAGTGCTCTCGACGATTTGATCGCTGCACATCAAGCACATCATGCAGTAAGTTCAGGAAAATGTGGGTAAGGGGTAGGAGTAATAACGGCATATTGATGATTTAGGGCCAGCCTTGTCCGTCGAAGTCGGAGACGTTCCATTTCGCAGCGTACACAGATGACATCGAATCAAAGGACGCTTTCCTGCGCGGCGACATCCACGTCATTTTGACAATGAACTTCGATGGCGTCACTTTCAAGAAGCTGTCCCGAGCCGAAGCCTGGCCTCTGTACCTCCGCCTAGAGGGGTTGAGTGTGAAGAAAAAAAATAGGCTCGACAACGTCATCTTCGGAGGAGCGCTGCTGACTCGGAAGGCGCCGACTGAGGCTCTGCTATCGCATCTGCTAACCGCGTCAGTTATCACAATCATAGGTACTACTGGTCTCGTCCGTCGGAAACAGAGCAAAGCTGCCCCATGATCATGGAAGCCGACGTCATCACATTCGGCAACGTCATTCTGTTTCTGTACGACCCCACAACCAAGGAGTGCCTGGTTTTCTTGGAAGAATTCCTTGTGAAGGATCCATTTGAGGCCCTCGTGTCGTCCTTGGGGGAGTGCAGTCACCCGGTTAAGGGAGCAGCTGCCGATGCTCTTAGGGGCATTCGACGAGAAAACCGTTTCTTCAAGGAGGTATCCTCCTCAACCTTTTCTATCAGAAACGCTTACTCCATTGTCGGGTCCGCTGTAATGGCCAAGATTAATGGCATTCGATACATTTCACGTGTCCTCTGAGATCTCTTCCAATTTTTGGCCATCTCGCAATGAAATGATTTTTCGGATCTCCCTCGCTGTCTTTGGACCTGTCCTACTGGAGGGGGGGGGGGAGTAGCTGCTGAAAATGCTGAAAAAATTGAAGTAACCACTGCGTCCCGATATCTGGGGCAGTACATTTTAGAAAACATTTACTCGAAATCGCTCTCCAAGTCGAAGCCTTTTATATATTGAGGCCGCGTCTTGCAGTACCACTCCACTCCACCGCACCGCGATTCGTTTCTGAATACGTGAGCGATAGTCACGTGCCTCCCCCTCCACTAGGAAGGTCCCTGTTTTCACGTGAAAACCACTTTTGGTAGATTTAGCCGTGCCCCGTTTAGATTTGATCTCAATATATTACCCTATCTCGTTAACCAAATATCGAATAACACCTCACTGTCTGTTGTGCCTAGCTCATGATGACTACTGTAGTTTTGTGCCTCGCCTCCAGAGGCACCCATTGATATTATGTTAAAATGAAATGAAATATTTAAAAAAGAACTTTTTATCGAAATTCCGGGGTCATCCATCCTATTACTTTACGTCCTATACAGCTTAGCAATCCTTCGTAAACGAACGTTTAATCTCTTTATTGAACAGGTTTAAGTTGAAATTCGGTATGTCGTTCGAGAGCGACAGCTTCCTGCTGGACGGTTACGACCCTCTATGCGATCATACTGGCGGCGAGAAGACTTTCTCCGACATAAGCGACCCCGCAGGGGTCAAGTACGTACCGCGACGGCCTATTGAGGAGCAGGAAATCATGGCATCGCCGACAGCGTTCGTCCGTGCGCCAGGAGGACCGATCGTGTTTCAAGCCACGTCGACGCCTCGTCGAGAACTCTCTGCGTCCAGCAGCACGTCTATGTCTGATTGGCCGTTCGAAGACGACGTCCAAAACGTGCGAACAGAGGACAGGCCGCAGGAGGCTGAAAATGGCCAGCGATGCCACAGGACGGAGCTCACTTCGTATCATGACCGAGCTGCCTCGCTTTTGAAGATGGACATTGTCCCACTTAAGGAGCTCGGACAGTTCATCGGGAGCACGGAGAATGGTACTGAATACCAGGTCCGCGCACGGAAGTCGAGAGCTTTCAAATTACCCTTTTGAAAGGAAACGACACTGTTTCAGCACCTCGTCAGTGAGAGCTTCAAAGGAGCTCGGATCAATGTGCACTCCACGAAGGAAGGGCAGCTGGCCATCGCAAGATTGGGATCGTCGTCTGACACAGTTGTACGGGATCTCGTCCAGATCGTGTCCGATCAAGCTCAAGTCATGACCGGATTGGCGACCGCTGTAATCTGCTTTGCTTCTACGCAGCTATTCAAGATTGAAAGAACCTTTGATTTCTAGCTCGATCACGTGCTCACTCTGCTTCCGCCTATGCAGCGGCAACTCCTTGCCGTAAGAAGGAAGGCTGACGCGCATTCGAGACCTCCGCTTCCGGATGGCTCCCGCATTGTGGCATCACATCTGACGAAAATTTGGAGCGTCGCGGAGCGTCCGCCCTTCAAAGTAAGCTCCGGCCGCCTGGAAGCCGAAGTTGCAACTCACTTCCAGTTTTTAGGCCGTGAATTTAAACGACTTCATGGAGTGCTGGAAAGCAGGACCACGCAATTCGGAAGGTGATCAGCGCGTGAGGGCCACAGATTTTTTCAGGCGATACCTGCAGGAGGTCAGCAGGCTGGGAATTGGCGGTTTTTAAAACATCCAACCAATGCTTTTTTGTAGGCTTGTGAGCCACCCGACGCCATTCGGGTTTACTCGTGCCGCCAAAGTGGCAACGCCGGAAGAAACCCCCACCTGAAGGATCTCCCTGAATACATAGTGGAGGCTTTAATAGGTGCGGTACTTTTTATTGCAAACCGCAAGTATTTCGGCTAGGTAATAATCAATTTTTCATGCTGCGTTCTCGATTCCCTCGGACTCGGCCACGACGACTTGAGGAGGCCCGTTGAAGACCTGGTGCGGAATCCTTCGATGTATGTTTCATTAAAGGATTCATTGATTGGAATTTTTTCGTGAAAAAACTGCATAGTCCCCTTCAAGTGGTGGATCAAACTCGGAAAAACCGACGAGGACCGTGAGACGGCATTCAACTACCGCAAGCGCTGCCGCAACGCGGTGTATCCGAAGTTCCGCGAATGCATAGGGAGAGCGCTGTAAGCTGGTTTTCGATGCTTTGTCGCGTTCAAAACCTTTATTCCGATGCTTTCCTGGAGATACAATTAAACCTGTTTAGGGGTGAAGTGCGCCAGTGGACCATGGTCTCCGACAATTTGGTTCCACGACAGGTAAGCTCTCGCGGACTGTTTCGGTTTCATGCGCTGATCTCTATATTGAAGAGTTGCTTTTCAGAAACGGCGCAGGATCTTCGGAGAGCTCGGCAACAGGAGTCACGACAGCCAAGACAACCACGATGGACTGAGCGAAGGCATCAGCGTCGCGAGCGTGGAACTCTGAGCTGAACCGTCACCGTCTCAACTCCATCATCGCCGAGATGTCGACTTTCGCGCAAGTCACTTTTGCTCTTAAATAACTTCCTCGTCATCAACATTTTTTTTGTGCTCATTTAACTTCTTAGTTTGTTGCTTCGCTCACCTTTTTCCATATTTTGTTTTTCTCTTTTCATTCCATTTTGTCTTGTCTTTCTCATCCAAAGATGCTTCCTACCTACTGCATCACTCATGAAGATCTCTTTAGGTCATGTTCTTTTTATAGTCCATCCTTTTCTTATCTGCTAATGTTCCATTCTCTCTAACGCGCAGAATTAGAGCAAGTGAAAGGACATCACAGAAATTACTGACTTTACCTTTGCACATGCCTCTTGAAAACTGCTTTTGGAAATTTTGGCTGCCCCCAAACATGGGCTTATTCATTATCTCCACTAAAAAGTGAACTTTAAACAAATCCGAACATCCGAGTTGGTTTGGGCGAGATTTCGGTCAGAAAATATCGCTGAGACTCTTTCTTCTCTCCGTCTCTCCAGTACTCCTTTAACGTTACGTAGAAAATTCTGCTCACTCTTAACTCTCTTGGCTTCTGAGCGATGTGTTGCGGCTTCCGTTTCTCTTTTGTTGGGATCTTGTTGAAATTTCATCAAAAAACTTTTTCAAAAACGGAAAGTTCCTTTCATCGGGATCTCATTCGCAGTCTAAAATTTGAATGTGCTTACCAGTGCTTTTTGCAGTTCAAATTTTGAGCTTTTCTGCGGTTGCATCCATTTACCCGGCTTTTCGGTTCCTTTTCGCAATAGAAAATTGTTGGGAAATCTTTCGAAGAAAAACTTGCGAACCAATTTAGCTTCTTGGCCATGTGTTTGGACTTCCACTTCCCGATTTTTGAAGTTTTCGACATTATATTTGGAAAACTTGAAATTATTTCATGCCTTATCCACTTCCGGAGGATTTTCGATTTTTGAAAAATATTAAAAACTCTGGAAATTCTGGAGAGTGTGAAATTCCAAGTCCGATATTCTAAATTTCTTTCCTTCTCGTCTTTCGCAAATTTCCATGCTGTGGCTACTTCCGGAGATAGTTTTTCGATTTTTGAAAAATATTAAAAACTCTGGAGATTTTTTGAAAATGTGTAAGTCCGCATCCGACATTCCAAAACTTTGCTAAAATCTGTATTCTGCTCGTTTCCATGCTGTGGCTACTTCCGGAGGTAGTTTTTCGATTTTTGAAAATATTAAAAACTCTGGAGATTTTTGGAAAATGTGGAAGTCCGATTCTTAAATTCCAAAATTTCAAACCAAATTTTCCCAATTATGATGCGCGTTAGAGAGAATAATTCCGTTTTCCTAATTACTTGATCTCGATACTTAGGAATTTATTAAATTTTCCTTAGAAGTGTATATATAGTTGTATTTTTGTGTATAGGTGTCTGTTTGAGTGTATGTGTATGTGTATAGGCGCCGTTTGTATAGCTGTGTATAGATGTAGTGTCGTACTGTAGTGCTGTTGTGCTATTGGATAGAGGTTACGGTAATAAATTTTATTAGAATACTCGTCTTAGCGCACTTACTACTGATAATCTCGGGGCTAAAATGCTGACAAAGCCGCGACAGGGAGGCGGAGCTGCGCACGGGCCGGTGGGCGGAGCTCTACCCGACTACAATGTCAGGAGAAAATTCTTGTAGCTCTAGAACTTCAAGGTAGGTGAGCTAAAGCTCCGCCCCCTCGAGGGAAGCTCGAGACTTTTTCCACCGCTACACAAGTTTTTGGAGTCGGCAACTCGCCTACAACTTTCTGAGAAGGTGGACGGCTGGAGTAAGGCGATTGGACCGCGTTCGCAATGACACCATACGACAGGGGTCCCCCGATAGCCGACATCTTGCGCGATGGTATGGCCACGTCCTTCGAGCTAACGATGACACCGTCTGTAAGATTGGCCTGAATCTTGAAGTTCCTGGAAAACAGCGCAGAGGACGCTCGAAGCAACGTTGGCTAGATACGTTGCATATGGACTGAAAGATATCTGTTGTTCATCCCGATCAAGCACTTTATCGGGAGATTAGGCGTTGCCACACCAATGAGTGAGCTCCGCCACCAAGTTAGGCAGGCACAAGTGAAGATGGTCCTTAAATTTGTGAATGAAGAATGAATATCTTCCCTTTTATTAATTATTGTACAAATATTACAATTTTCATAACAGTTATCACTCTAATTGTCATTTCCGAAATTATTTAATTTATAAATGCCATTAACCTTACTCTTTGTGAAAATATTTTATAATAGTGGTTTTGGTGGAGAGGTTACTTTTTGTGTTTTTTGAGCAAGCCAGAACAACAATGTGTAGATCAGGCCCAAGCTCTACACTTTTTCTTGAGATAGGGGAGGTACTAAAATTTAGTGGGGCTGCCACTAGATTACCGCTGGTGTGTGGTCCATACCACCCTATTGATGTTCCTTTAAATTAAAGTTAATATCCTTAATTCAGCTGCATCGAGCATAAGTATTTTAACGAACGGTTCTCTTGGAAGCACAGAAGCTTCCCCGAAAACTCCTTTAATAAGCCATTCGAGCACAACTATTGTGGACTGGGAAGTGAATCGCTAACCAAATGCGACCGCGCACTGTCTAGAGATGCAGGTGGGATGCAGGAGATGGAGCCCTTACTCCTGCCTGTCGGGTCGATTTGCTCCTTGTGTTTGAGCATGGCATGTTCATGCACAGAGTGCATGGATGTGTTCGCGCCCGCGCGGATTGTATGCGTGTCGTCCCGGCCCAAAGCTTGTACTCGACAGACACTCGATGGAGGAGTGCATGTAAGGCGATTCGAGTCCGCCTTAAAGGTATCGGCCCGTCCCTTCGGCAGTCTGGCTGGCGGCCCGGAATTCCTTTCCCGCACGACAGAGCCTGACTAGCTACCGTGTGTACTCCAGTCAAACACAGCAGTGTAGAAAAGTCAGTAACAGATGGAAGGTCATTTCTCTAGAAAGCTCAATACCCGCTCTCACACAGATTTGCCAATGCTCCGCGGTCAATAACAGCGACAGCCGTGCTCGGCACTGGTTATAAAAGAAGGATCAAGTTGAACCTAGGCGGCTTGTTACCTCCTCCCGCTGATCCGGCTCTGGCGTTCGGCTCCCGTCTGAAGATGGCAGTGCTTTAGCCGTTTGTCCCGGACCCTTCTTAGGCGAATCCTTCCTCCCCTCCCCCCGTTCCTTACCCATTCGTCACCCTTATATTGCACCCCGTGCATTGTTTAATAAATTTGCTGATAAAAATATGATCATCAAGGTATTTCCTGTAGTGTTCAAACGACCCAGAAATTCATGATGGAGAACCATTTCTGTAGGTCGAGAACATCTTCTGTGGCATGTGTGAACGGACGTTAGTACCGGTCGCGTAAGTGCAGTACCACGCATGTCCTTTGGTCAATTGCCGAAAAAGCCGCTTTGGAACGTTCCAAAGCGGCTTTTTAAACAACTTTTAAAAAAATCAAGCGCTTGTGAAAATAAGCATATGGTTATGCTCAACAGCTCGAGCTCAATCTTTTGACATATAAATCTCAGTAGAGTTGAACAATGCATACAGGCCCGACACAATCAATCGAGTGGGCGAGACGACCTGTAGAGCAAGCAACAGATTGTAGAGTGACCGTTTGAGGAGATTTATCGGAAATTCCTAGCTGGCATAATCAGGAATCATTCTAAGGCTGTCCACCTTGCTTTTGGAATGCGCCGTGAACAATGCATACAGAATCAAACCTATCAATCGAATGGGCGCGGCAGCCTGTAGGGTGACCGTTTGATGAGATTTATCGGAAATTCCCGGCCGCCCTTCTCAGGAATTGTTCTAAGACTGTCCAGCTTGTCTTTGCAGTGCACCATAAATAATGCATATAGAAGAAGACCTATCAATCGAGTGGGGCGACCGCTCGCAAGTTCACGCGCGGACGAGTTCATAGGGCAATATCTCTATCAAGTTCAAATCTTTCCGATCGCAACTCGAGGACGTTGTAGGCAGCACAAGTTTCTTGGCGTGGTCTAAAGCACAGCCGTGTAGCTGATGAAGTAGCTAGCCGTGTAGCTGCTGACTAAGTTACAGCGCTGCGAAAACGCGGGTGAGGCTTGTGTGACGCGTTTTTTCCCATTTCAGTGGATCACTGCGGGAAGACGCGACGAGCAAACGGCCTCAAAATGCGTGTGCGAGCAGAAGACGAAAGACAGTTTACGATTACTTGCTCACAGCTACCCAGCTGCTTAAACCGCCTAAGCCCCATCTGCTATTTTAGAGCAGCGGACGGGAGCTGTAAAGTTTTTTCGGCCCTTACTCGCCCATGTTTGCGTTTTCGACACTAGCAATGCTACCGTTCTGTACAAGTACATGATTTTTTAAAAAGTTATTTAAAAGGCTTTTTCGGCAATTGACTCGTCGGCAAAAAACGCACAGCACCCAGTCGCGGCTCTTCACACGCTACCAGTCGGAGTGCAAGGTTCCACCTCAGTGGAAGACCAGTAGACTGTCTTGCTGTACATGAAGGGAGACGTGCACGACATTGGCAACTATCACCCGATCTGCCTGTTATCTGTAGTCTACAAGCTGTTCACGCGAGTCATTCTGAATAGAATCAGCAAAACTGGGCGAAGGACAGCCATGCCCAACCAGGATTTCAGAGAGAATTCAGCATAATGGATCACATACACACCATTACGAAGGTCTCGCCATTCTACGGCGATGCCACTATCAGCATGGAAAAGGGGGCGGGGTGGGGGTTCGCCGATTTTGATCGTGTATGTAGGAATCAGGGGTGCACATTTAACGATTAACTATTTAACGAATGAACGGCGTTTTTTGTTAAAATCTGGTTTGACGACTTAACGAAAATTTTAAAAAATGTAACGGAATTTTAAACGGACATTTTCCTCAATAGGTGTCTTACTTCTCCCCTTAGTCTTCACCAATATTGCAGACCTCAATGTCCCGATAAGGAATCTCTTGAGAAACTATTGAAATCAGCAGGAATAAGCACAAACAATCCGTTCTAGCACAGCCGTGAATGGTGAGAGGATATCGCGCTCCAATGCCAATCAGTTTTTGACCTAGGAGTTTGTACTGTGACATCAGGCACCGCGCTCGAATCCTTTTTTATTTTTATTTCGATGCTATTTTTCATAGCTTCTATGACGCTTTTGAATTTTTGGAGTTATTATATTATATTTGCATTTAAGAGCTAGAAACCTTCCTCGCCGAACCGCCAAGCATGACAACGAATCCACTAAGGTATTAGTCTAATTCCCTCGTAAGGCTTATGTTATACTTCGTCGACGCTGTTGTTTATGTTGCTTTTTGTTGTTTGTTTTGTGAAGAAGCGTTTTCTAAGCGTTTTTTGGATTTTCTTCTGAATAACTGAGGATGGTCGGGTCAGGATCACAGATTTTGCTCAAACTTCGTTTAGATGCGGGTTCTTATTCGGGGTACCGAACACGATTCCGAAGTCCGTTTAGACGATTACAGTAGGAGACCACCCATACCGATAACTGAGAGTGATCGGTGATTTTGACCCGACCATCCTCAGTTATTCAGAAGAAAAGCCAAAGCCTACCGAAGTCGGCAGAATTTTCAGAAACGGTCGTCGGATTCGTAATCAGAGCCCCAAACAACCCCTAGATGATTTTGAACGAAGAAATTGGGCCAATTTCCAAAATATCGATTTTCGATGACGTCATCGTCCGCGCAGGCTCGCCCCTGTTTTCGACGGGAAATTGTCAAAAAAACGATTCTTCTGAAATTGGTCGAGATTGGCATCGTTCGATAGAGCTTTTCGTGCTGAAGCTAACTGTGTTATTGCGAGTGCCAAAACTCAAATATGGGCGCAGGAAACTCCAACCGCTATGTCCGCTGCCCTAAAATGGCAGCTGGGGCTAAGGCAGTTTAAGCAGCTATGGAGCTGTAAGCACGTCATCTTAAAGCACCTAAAGTGTTCTGCTCGCGTGCACATTTGTAAGCAGTTAGCTCTCCGCGCCTTCCCGCAGAGGACGACTGAAATCGGAAAAACGTGCCACACAAGGCTAACCTGTCTCTTCGCACCGCTGTAACTTTGTACATTCATAAGCTAGATTGCTATGTTTCAGCGTGCTGCTAGCGCATTCAGCGTCCTACAAAACACGCAAGCTGCAACTAGAAAGGTTTACAAATGACAGAGTTACCGCGATCAGAACACCCCACCCCCGTGCAATTTAGCACAACCACGGTCGATGCTCTCCTCGCTCATACTCGCCCTGATTACATCTTTCCCTATTGTCAATAACACCATTCAATTCAGCATGAGAAACTCTGTCGAATGGTGTCAAACGTGGCCCATTTCCAAGGTATTAATTTTCGATGACGTCATCGTCCGTCTGCCGCGGCGTCAAGCAGCCTCGTCCCCGATGCGAAATTGTCACAAAATCGATTTTTCTGAAATTGGTCGATATTGATACCATTCGATAGAGGTCTTTCAGTTGTACAGAACGGTAGTATTGCTAGTGTCGAGAACGCAAACACAGGCGAGTAAACAATCCCTGAGAAGGGCGGTCCCTGAGTAAACAATCCCTGAGTTGTTCACAACGCACTCCAAAGGCAAGCCTCATAGAACAATTTCTGATTATGCCATCTAGAAATTTCCGACAAATCTCCTCAAACGGTCACTCTACAATCTGTTGCTCGCTCTACAGGTTGTCTCGCCCACTCGATTGATTGTGTCGGGCCTATATGCATTGTTCAACTCTACTGAGACTTATACGTCAAAAGATAGAGCATGAGCTGCTTTGCACAAATATATGCTTATTTTTACAAGTGCTTGATTTTTTAAGAAGTTATTTAAAAAAGCCGCTTTGGAACGCTCCAAAGCAGCTTTTTCGGCAAATGCGTGGTACTGTACAGGTGTGTGCGTAATTACGATTTACGATTTACGATTTTACAATTTACGGCTATTTTTGCCAACTTTTTTACGATTTACGATGATTTACGACATTTTGGGTCGTAAATCGTAAATTTTCGTAAATGTGATCTTTGATCAGCAACCGATTGGCTTACAAATTTATATAGACCGGATTGTAACAATGTGTCCACCCTAGTGGTCTCCTTTTGTAGCGCATTACTACTTCCCTTTAGAGCTGTTTTTTGATGCTCTAATGTGCTAGTATGGCAGAAGAAGCTATCCTGTGCATAGGCTGCTCGAATACGACATATCATTTTCCTAGAGAAAGAGAGACGAGTTTTCTATAATAGATCCAAGTCCTGTTTGGCAATAAAGCCTAGTCAATTTGTTTGTAACAGATACACGCTAACCCTATTGAATAGAATTGACGATCGAACGACATTCTTGACTGGAAGCGGGGTTAGAAAGTTGCTACACTCAGGTGGATGGGATAAACCACCAATGTTTCTATCGGTTTGCACTTTATAGGGCGGAGCAAATTGATATACAAAGTAAAACGGTACAGGTAAAATGGTAAAAACGAGCGCGTAGCATCTCAAGAAAATGTCTAACTGGTTTTGATAGTTTTGGTCTCCATTTTCGGAGTGGTTGATTTTATCGTCTTCACCCTCTTTGATCCGTTTAGGACGCCACATGCTCTCGGAGAACAAACGTTAGTTGCAGAACTGGCAAAGAGTAGCCCTAGCGAGTGCAGAGAATTATTAAATAGTAGCGCCATATCTTAAAGATTTCAAAATCTGACAAGTACGGGCAAACTTGTATAGGAAACTGGCACTCTAGGTAGGTTTTTAAGTTACCGCTGGTGTTGTAGATCGTTGGTTTAAATTTTGAGAGCATTTTTAAAGTTGCGAAACGCCTTCGCTCCACTCTCTCTACAATTACAATTAACAGAGCTTCTGAATTTGATTATCGCGCTGTGGTTATTTCTTGGTAACCTTCATGAAGCAGTGGATGTGTAACTACCCCCTTGCAACGGTCTATTTACTGTTTTCACTTTCTGCGTTTAAAATGAACTTCTGCAAACTCAAAGTGAACCTGTTTCAACTTAAGCAGCGTTCTTCCCAACTCACAACTCAAATGGGATTACTTTTAAGTTAAACCAGATACCTTCTAAATCGAAATTGTGTCGTCTATAGAATCCAACTGACGATGCCTCAACAAGGTTGCTGTTGAGGAATGCGTTAATCTTCTCATTTTTAAGCGACTACAAATGGTGTCCAAGGAATATGGTCATACTGGTTCGGCGACCTAAACTGTCTTATCCGTCTGCTATGGGAATGTTGCTGGGCTGTTTTCAAGATGTAGAAAAGCGGAGATCTTTCGGTGCGTCACACGATGGGATTGCCTGATGCGCTCACTCAGTACGCATAGCGCAATCCCGTCGTATGACTCTGCATGTTAGAATACTACATGTGCAGTTGCTGTTTTCGCCCGCATTGGTCAGAGGTAAAATTATTTTTTTCAAATTTTTAGCTTTGATAGCGACTTTTTCGTCGAATTTTGCTAAGTTATAGATAAACTATGAAGTTGGTAGGACGCTAGAAATTCAAAAATATTCAAACAATGGGTTCAGCTTAAGCTAAAAGTAACACGACAAACAAATAAATATTTAATCATATCTGGTTAACATTAGTCTTATTCTTTGGAAAAACTCTTTGAAAATTTAGTTGTACTGCACCACATGTCAGGTGACTCTTACGATTTACGATTTATGATAGTTTTTTCGTAATTACGATTTACGATTTACGAAATTTCGAATTTCATTTACGCACACCACTGGTACTGTAGAATTTGGGTCACATAACCCTTAGATGCAGTTGGAGTTCGCGCTCTTAGTCGGCCTGCTAGTTTATTCATGTTTTAGAGAAATGGTAGCCAATATCCCTTCGGGATTAAAGCTGAATCCTGTGGGTTCTTATTTAGCAACCAACGCGGAAAGGACTCCTATGGCGGACAACGACGCAAGGAATATGCGACTTCAACGACGAAGCGCATTTAGAATTGATCAAAATCAGCGGCAGCGCCGCTCTCGGCCGGTCGCGTTCGCATATCGCTGTCACTTTCTGTCTTCAAATTTGATTTTTTTTCTCGATTTTCCTCGTTTTCGTCCTCTTCCTAGTGTTCTGGTTCAGTCACCTACGCTCTAGCTGTTTCCCATCGAACTTCCAGTTCTATAGCGAGTCCCAGACTAGGGGAATTGTTTTTATTTAAGTCGTATTTGCCTTACTGGGTGTCCCGTAATCAATAATCTGCCTGTGTTAACGCCAGTCAAGGTTTTGATCTGAGCTCTGCAACTGTACTGATTCAGCATGCCAGCAAAAAAAGTGCAGCCATCTTTGAGTGCATGCATCACAAAAAATGCACCCTTGCCTGCAACATGGTAAACACCGTTGAAGATGAATGCGATTACAGAAATTTTTCAATAAGTGAGATCATTGCTTCCATTATAGAGAGAAACACTGACCCACTTATTGAAAAAATGGTTATGGCACTTCAAGCCAAAATACTACAGGCCATCGCCGATGGTATTGAAGAGGATCGTAGGATGCGAAGTATTGTTATAGCAGGCATCGAGGAGGAGCCTCAAGACCTGCCTCCTTCGAGACATCAGGGTGATCTGGAGGACAAGGTGTCAGGTATACTCGATGCTCTCCAAGTCGAGTGCAGGCCTGAATCCGTATATCGCATGGGGATTTTCTCCAATAGTAGAAGCCGCTGGGTTAAGGTGGTTTTACTTTCCAAGTCGCACTGGTTAAAAGCTATTTCTAATACTCGTCTCCTGCGACTTGCCTGTCATACAAACATCTTCGTCCGAAAGAGATAGGAACGTGCGAAGGATTTCGAGCTTCGGCAACAAGCTCGAGAACTAAACAAAGGTAAGGGTACAAAGGAGTGGGTAATATATAAAGGTGAGCTTAGACCTAAATGTGAGCTTCCCACTAGACCCTCTCTGGGTCAAATGGGAGACCACCAGTATTGCGCGGTACTTCGTCTAGGCTTTCTTGTGCTCTCTTCAATGATCGAAGTATTACCAACAAACTGACTTTGTTACACTCCTTTCTTGCCGTAAAAGCTCCTGATATTGTTTGCATTACAGAGACGTGGTTGAACCCAAAGATTTTGAGTTTAGAATTAGTAGGTGGTTATCCATATAATATCGTAAGGTCTGATCGGGGTCACCTTAGAGGAGAAGGCGTATGCTGCCTGGTTAAAAATGAGCTCCATCTAAACCCAGACACCACTAGCGAACAACCAGATTCGGACTTGGTTTGCTTTGATATAGGTTCTGGAGATTCCTCTGAATTTATTAGATTTATTTTAGTATATCGCGAACCTGGATCTTCTATCGAGCAAGATAATAAACTCATAGACTCAATGTACGTATTGTGCTCTTTTTTCGGGCGAAACATAAACCTCACCCGCCCCGCATGAAGACCTCATTCTTGAAAGCTGCTTTTTATAGGACAGAAAGGATATTTTCTCTAGTTTTCAAAAAGTTTTTGGCATTTTCAAAATTTGAAAAACTTACCGAGTTATGATAATTTTTGTGAACGTCAAATTTTGCCGCTCCGATGACGTCGGAGCCAGATCGACCATAGGTGTATCCAACCTGTTCGATTCAGAAAATCATAGTTTTTTGCTGTGAACTGATCGAGGTTTGAAATTTTTTGTGGGAAAGTTTTAACTATGCAGGTGGTCTGTTTTCAGGTAGGAAATGATTTTATTTTCATGAAAAATGAGAATTTTGAATGTCATCTCCACTAATCATATCGAAGATCACTGCGAAGAAGCTTGGTTTTTTTACTGTACAGTAATCACAACCTAAATTTTTGTATGGTACAATTTCACTCTCAGATGTTCCTTCCTTCAGAAGGTAGAAAAATTTTCCGAAAGAAGTCCGTCCTTCAGTTGCGTCTCCGTCGGCGATTCAGAGTGTGGCTCAAAAATTCTTGTAGGGAGATCACTCATGTCAGCTTTAGGAATTAACACTCGAAGCTTTATAAAGTACAATCTTTGATTTGATCTTTGCTTGAAGTCTAAGAAACTCACCTTGGAGTATTATACTTGGAAAGAAGAGATGCGGAGCATCACCACCTCCTATGACTGACGTCTTCTATTAGAATAATAGGAGAGAAATAAAGGTTTTGTTGGAATGGTTTTATTAAATGAATGAGTTCTAAACTCCACGTATTGCTGTGTGAAGATTTTATTCAATTAAAAAGAAAAGCTCTTCAGAATGTCTAATCCTTGCAACGCGAACAATCCTGAGATAGAATCGGTAGGAATTTTTTCTACGTTTAATCTGAAAGTCTGCTCCACTGATGGGAATTGCTTGTTTTTTAGGTCACATGCCGAACACTTCGCCTCCAAATCGCAGGTGTAAAAAATGACATAACTGGCATGGAGAAGGTTTGGAAAAACATGGACGAAGATTACATGTACACCAAAAACATCGCCATGGGAGTGCTTGACCGCCTCGAGTTCCAGTTCAAGGATGTGAAAAGGGTAAGAAATGGAATTGAAGCAAGAATAGAAGTTCAACAATTTCCCGTCAAGTTGTTTTTAATTTTCAGGCTGTCGAAGAATTAAAACGAGAGGCAGAAAGAATCGAACGTTTCCTGAAAAACAGATCGAAGAACTAAAACAAGGGATACGAAGAATCGATCCGACTCCATGACAGACCAATTGTCGAAATGTTTTTTTTAGAATAAAAAAATTGCATTGAATTTGTCTTTAACTTTCCTATATCTGTGGCGTGGTCATGAGACCGACGGAAAATCTAAACATAAGTGATTAGTTCGAACACAGTCGGCAAAAGTTTTTCATTCCTGATTGCAGAACAAAACTCAGAACATCAGTCCATTCCTTTTGCTTTGATCAACAAAGTCATTTAATTATACAATAAATCAATCAGATCATCTGTGAATGAAGCTGCGAGCGAATATCCACGTGCGCGTCGTAAGCAGTGTCGTGAGAAGTCGCACCTGGAAAGATGAACCTATTAATGGGTACAAAAATCACATAAAAAATTGAAAAGAAATCGATGGAGATAAGAAATAAAACAGTATTAAAGACTAATGGAGGGTCGTACCAAATCTCTTCCCGAAGGGGTGGGGGTCGTAATTTTTCGACTAAAATCGAACCCCACGCTTGACCCTGAGCCGAACCGCTGATTTCCGCGCAATTCTGCGCCCAACGCTGATTGAGCGCGCCTAAGGCCTCTGTTATACTCCCGCGGGAGCATCCGCGGAACGTCCGCGGACCAATGGTGCACAGCGGAGGCAGGCGTGGCGAGGCGCGGCGATTGGCCAGGTGAGGAGTCTCGGCGCGATTCCCGCTCTTCCGCGGATGCTCCCGCGGGAGAATAAGGCCTGTGTTATACTCCCACGGCAGCATCCGCGGAACCTCCGTGGACGAGGGGTGCACCGCGGACGGCGGGCGTGGCGGGGCGCGGTGATTGGCAAGGTGAGGGATCTCGGCGCGATTCCCGCCCTTCCGCGGATGCTCCCGCGGGAGTATAACAGAGGCCTAACACATGGAAGACATCGCGGCTTCCGCCGGCCATAACTCGCTTAGGAGATCCATTTAGCAAATTTGGTTTAATACCTGTGATCCGCGTCTCGAGCTCTTTCACATGATATAGGTCTCAATCCGAAGTTCCATGGGAGGCTGACGGCATTCCCTGGCAAGTGGAAGATCCCAGTAAATCTAGCGAAAACGGTACATTTACATTTAGGACCGTACCCACCACCATCCCATAGGTTTAATGAAATTACAATAAGACAAGAGGATCATGTGAGAGATTTGGGAATTGTTGTGGTCACTTCCTTGAAGTTCTAAAAGCACTTGGAAGCATACTAAGAAGCGTCCAATGTAATGATTCGCAGTTTTTGATTAGGTTGCACAACACATACGTCCCTCCTCAGTTGGAGTATTGTTCGACAGTATGTATTAAGAAACATGTACTGCTGTTAGAAAAAGTTCAGAAGACGTTCACAAAGATTGTATTTTACAGGGCTTTTCCTAACCCCTACTACCCACAGTGCCTTCCATCTTATAGAGACCGCCTCCAAATACTTGGTATGAAGAGTCTCAAATATAGAAGAGTAGTCAAGGATTTGACATTTTGTTTTCGCATTTTATGCGTGGAGGTTAGTGTCAGTAAATACTGGGCTTTCAAGCCATGTCGTGAGAGAACAGGGATTGCCATTCAGCATCGTAAACTGAACAGGCACTTGAACAACCCTGTATTCAACTCATTTTTCATACGGACGGCATGGTGGTTGAGTCAACTTTACTTGGACTAAGTATCGAGCAGAAGCTCTAGGGAATTTGGACGCAAGCTGAAAAAGCTCGATGTTTTGGAAATGCTTCAGATCGAGGACGTAGGTTAGTTTCCTTTTTTTCTTTTCTGAACCTAGGGTCTGAGGGTGATAACCTAGTGAAACCTCTCTGGGTTGTCATTTGTCGGATCTTGTCAGCCTTTAAAATACTAGAAACCCTCACCTGGACTATTTTAGATGTGTCAACTGCTTGTGCGCTTCGATTGAAGGATGGTTGAGAGTCGAATGTTCCACTAGAGGAAAACAGGCTAAATGTGTTTAATTTTACTTTCAATTAAGCATATCATAGCTCTATTTTTTCAGATCCCAGTGTATAGGACAACGACATTTCGTAAATGCGTAGTGGGCTACACTCGGCGAGATACCTCAAAAGTTCTAACTTTGAACTTGTATCTTCATGCGTCTTAAGCTGCGGGAGCTGAGTATAAGGATCACATTCCTCCGGTTGGCCGCTCGTCTTCAGAAATGTTTTCTTTAACCATTTGACCAATGTTTTTGTTTCATAGTGCCTGCAAGTTGTTCTTGTTCTCAGAGGTTTTGAAGTTCTTTACTGTTTTGGACTTTCGCTTTCATTTTAGTCCCTGTCGGCTTTCTCTTAGAAGAAGCTCTAGGTTTGTTTTGCCTAAGTAGTCCCTAATGTTAAACCGGTTTTTTAAATACTTTTGGTTTTTGAAATCCTTTTATTTTTTATGTTTAAGACTTCTTGGCCCGCATCGACATATTTAATCAAGGTGCGTGCTCCCTTCTACGCCATCGCTCGGGGTACGTACTAGTTTAAAGAGGCCCTTGAGATACAGGACCCACCCAGGAATCGTTCGTATAGAAGGTCGTAGATTAAGCGCATTCTACAGTACAGTTTCAAGGGCAAGATGTCTTTATTGCAAAACATTCTTTCTAGGCTGATATTCTTTTTTAACGCTTTTACTAATTACTAAATGCTGGACTACTCTTTGGCAGGGTGAACATTAGTCCTCATTAGATGTTGGAAAGCCTTTTGCGGATCACTTCTTGCTGGTTAAAAAAACCATGTCGTAACCCTTGCTCGTTTCTTTTCTTTTTTCTCTTTGCCGTCTTTGGGGTTTGCTCATGACTTTTCATTTCATTAGTGTTTTGCCTTTGGTTGTCACACTTTCTAACGATTGCCACGAATCGTGCATGAACATTTACCTGTTCAATGAACATGTCGCTCCTACGCACAAGGAACGCGTTGACCCTATACAGCAGGAGCAAGGAGCCCATCCACTGCATCCCACCTGCGTCTCTGGACAGTACACGGTCGCATTTGGTTCGCGTTTCATTCCTCTATCCACCATCTGGGAAGGTGCCACGTGGCCCTGCGACAAGCGGCCCGAAATCCCTCTTAACAAGCGTGCCCGAAGGCTCTCCATCGAGGGAGATCCGTGGGTGCCCCACTCAAAAGGCTAAAATGCGGCGGGGCGTTTCCTCCCTCCACTAGCGGCGGGGGCTGTGGGTTCATCGAAAGACGCTTGCGTGGTGTTATCAGTCTCGAGCCTCTTCATCTCCATGGAGACCGGCGACATCTCTCCACCACTAGCGTCCTCTCAGCGTTTCATCGCTGCCTCCCACGTCTATTAAATCGTCCACTTCTGCTCTTCGATTTCTGCCATCAATCTGAAAGCACGATTGTCAAGTAGGGCACTTCCGTGGGAGTGTCTCTGGGGCTACTTCAGACTGGCCGACCGTAATTATTTCCTCTTTAAAAACAAGAAACGCTTGCTATGGGAAAACTCAGAATAAGCAGTCACCTAGTTGCATTGCTCGCTCGCCTCAAGGCGTTCTGCCTTGAAGGATCTCGAGGGCTTTTTCTAATCACTTCCACAATGTCCTTCTCCTCTCAACGCGAAGCCGGTTTGCTCCACAACATGCGAAGCGACGAAGACTGTAAATTTCGAATTCCAGGCCTGTCCGTGCGTGGTAACTCATGGGCGATTGTGCTTCTTCTAATTCAAGCAATCGCAACGTGACCTATGAGCACCGCGTGCAATTGTGCTCGTGGGGGATGAAAAACGCGTTGTGACGATTGATCCGCCGCTTACTCTTAGCTACTCTAGAACAATATTTTGTGATGCTCGATCCACCCCGTCCGACTCGTTCATCCGAGAGCCACAAATCTCTGTGCAACTCGTTTCCAGACCACCCCAACTCGTTCGTGGGTGAACTAAACATGGCTTCTGCCACCAGGCTCTTTGTGATCGTATTTCCTATTGAAGCTGCTGACTTCTCAGCGCTGCAAAACTGCTTCCGGCCTAAGTCACTAGGCTCAGCAGTTTTTCAGCGCTGCATCGCGATCTCGCCCTTTCCCTCCTATCGTGGTGGAACTCACGTCCCCACTATGGTGGAAGCTGCGCCGCGGACGAGTCGTCGCGATGCCACATGCCGCAATGTGCCGCGAGTGTTGCCGCCGGCAGCACTGCTCCGCTGATGGGCGTGGTCCACCTCAAACCTGCGGGGCAAGGGTAGGATACCCTGTTTTTCTTTAAAGATGGAACATGGAACAATTATACACATTGATGGCGCATCGCAGAGGAGGGTGATGGTGGAAGATGGCTCAGTGCATATAGCATTGCAACGTGATGAACATAATCGCGAAGAAGATATCCGCACAAGTTTGCGGGAAGGGCTCAAGCAAGTCTCGAGCATAGTTGCTATAGTTGCTCGTTGTGTTGGACACAGAAAGGATGGGATACAAGGATACAAACCGAACTTCTGCTTCAGCGTTACAATTATTTCCATTTGATTGCTTTAGTTTCTTTTCATTAACTCGCTCATAATCTTCATGGTAAATAGCCAGCGAGTCAGTCCGATTGCTAGGGACAGGGACCGTAGGACTGCTAAGGCAGCTGAAGCGCAGAAAGTGTAGACCAGCGGTTAATGCGCTTCCTTTGTCTTGCGACAGCCGAGTGTGCCCTTCCGGCTAACGCAAGAAAAGGGAAGCAGAGGAAAGCCTAAACTTCGGCCTGCGATCGGAAGAAATACGAGGGTTTATCAGTGGTTTTAGCAGAGTGCTTAGGGAGGCTATAACACTCAAGCTGTGAACCCAAAGGCGCGCAGTAGTTCGTAGACTAACCCCGTGTGGCGTGTCGTCCCTATCAAAAGCCGCCAGGTTAATCACGGCATGGCTGTATGCCGTGAAACCCTGTTTCCAGCCTTGCTCCTCGCGCTCTGCACTACCACTAGCGGGTGCTGTGCAGAAATCATATAACGCCGACAATACCCACCCCCCGGACGACTCGGACTCGATGATGCTATTTTCGTTACAGACAGAGACGGGAGCTTGTCTGTATGCTCTAGGCTTTCGGCAGTCTGAGCTTAACCTACAGGGCATTCAGAATCTCTACTCAAGCTTCGCCTGATTATGGGCAGCTTCGTTCTCAAGAAGATGGCCAACTTCCTCCGCATTGATGATACACTTTTCAGACGAATGCTTCCAGCTTCCTTACATGCTGATTCTTCTTCGAAACCCTTGTTCGCTACTCGTCTGGCGTTCTGCCGATCCTATTCTGGAGGAATCGGGTGAATCACTTGTAGGCTGCAGTTAGCTAGCAGGTGGTGCGGTAATTGCCTATGAAGACGATTCCTCTAAGCAGGAGCTTGCACTCCGACAAGTGATGCGTGAAGAGCTCGCAGCACATCATGTCGACGATACGCATAGCCACAATTTTCAAGCTATATACTAAGCCATTTTATTTCCTTGAAAATTTTATGCTTGGATTGAGTGCCGATTTGATCTCAGCATCTTGCTGAAAGAAAATCGTTGATTGAAAATGTTTATGTTGATTTGCAGCACGTATCTTGATTATGGGTCCGCCTTGAATTGGCAGTTCTAAGTAAGCCCTTTTTTCTTGAGGTTTCTATACCTTTTGAGGCAACCATTATATAATAGTATATTTACTGCGTAGAAGTATCCCAAAGGCGCAGATCGTTTTGAAGGAATTTAGCCTGCCACAAATTTGCAAGCTCGCCTGACAACATGTTTCGACGGTGCCGCAAATGTAGGTATACTTGAGAGACGAGTGTGTGGAGCTTTGTTGGAGGAGGTGCCGGTTGTCGCTGCACCCGATAGGTTCTTGGATCTTCCGCCCAGGCCAACCAAGCCTTCCCTCCAGGGTCGGTGAATCGGCACCAGAATTCTCTGGGAAGGATAAAGCACTGACTTGTGCATCGGCTGGCCATCGCAAGTCATTGTATAGGCCAAACACGCATTCAAATTGCCTCCACGACATTCCGTATAAGGAAGATGCGTCCCAAAAAAGGGATTGATTAACGCCGCCTGTCCTTTATCTTCACATTCGAGCGATATGGATGAAATGAAAGGTGTCTGCCTAAGTTTTGCATGTTGTTACGGATGTTCGCCTCTCATATATCAAAGTGATGACATGAGGGCTGTTTCTAGAAAAAAAAAACTGACTCAAACAACCGCCTCCTACACCTAGTCCAGAATTGTAGGTCTACCCCATCCATTATTCATACGTTAGTAGAACCTCTGCAAAGGCTCAGCAGTGTCACCACGTGTTCCTCACCAGCAAAAACCTCTATATCAGAAACCTTGGCAGAAAACCTGATCAGTGCAAGATACCATGAGTTTTTATGAAAATGCAGAAGAAGTGGATGGGTGTTATGCACTTCTTTATCCGGCTTACGTTTCGGCGAGCTTTGCCTGTTTCAAAGCCTGTAGTAGTTGGAAACATCTACAACACTGCCCGCACAAACATCATTTCAAACTACAGGGTACTAATATCAGCGAAGATAGAGACACGACCCACAGTTCTTAATGGACGGCTAACCTTTGAAGTGGGTGCCGAAGGGAACCCACGCCAAAGGTTAGTCGTCCTGCGCGCCGACATTTCACTCTCTCGCGCTAAGATCGACCAAACACCAGCCGATGGACGTAGACGTGGGTGACTATGCTCCATCCTTGAGACCACTCAGCGGATAAGATCATGAAGATCGAAACTCACAGAGTTGTGGGTGCTGCTGGGTGCAGCTCTTGTGTTGCCGCCAGGCACTTTCTGATTGACCCGATGACTCGTAGCTGGGATCCAAAGCGCTTCTAATGTCCTGCGCGCCGATATGTCACTCTCTCGCGCTAAGATCGACACACACACACACACACACACACACACACACACACACACACACACACACACACACACACACACACACACACACACACACACACACACACACACACACACACACACACACACACACACACACACACACACACACACACACACACACACACACACACACACACACACACACACACACACACACACACACACACACACACACACACACACACACACACACACACACACACACACACACACACACACACACAGACACCTCCAGCGACACATCTGCATGGTGTCGGACCCTGCGTCCTCCCCCTGAATATTCGTTCCTTGGGTCTCTGTGGAGTTCGTCTCGTGTAAGGTGAACAGCATGGCTGTCAGAGATTGCTCAGTGATCATTTGCTACCAAATTTGAGAGGATATCATAGGCATAAGGCTTGTGTGCTGCAAGATAGTGCATCCATACACGTATCACAGTGGACTACAGCCCCTGATGGAAACGCACTCGCCGCTGTGCTTAAACACTTCACGTCTTCAAATTGTCGTTCACGCCAGTGAGGTACTCTATGGGCCAATGCCTTGACCATCGATGTTGGACATACCCTTTCACTCTTCACTCACTTCTGCTAAAGTAGTGTTTTTCAAGTCAATGAAACCAGCTCAATCTTTCATATGCAGTGCGTTTCAAAAGTATTCGTCCACCCCGTAATTTGCCCATATCTCGTTTTGCGTTCATTTCTGCGGGCCCGTTGTAGTTGCACTAGATCCCAGGCAGTCGATAATAGGTGGGCGGCCACCTTTAGAGGATTTTTTCGTCTCACACGAGAATCAGAGTTCTTTGAAAAAATTGGCTGCCTCAAAAGTATGTATCCACTTAGGAAAAACCATTATCGATTTTTTGACAATTTCCTATCGAGGACAGGGGCGCTCGAGCCGAGCCTGCGTGGACGCCGACGTCATAGAAAATCGGTAATTTCGAAATTGGCCAAATTTTCTTGTATTACGAATCCGACACCCGTTTCTGAAAATTCAGCCGATTTCGGTGGGTTATTTGCCCTTTGAGGGTGGTCGGGTCACCGATCACCCTCAGTTATCGGTATGGGTGGTCTCCTGCCATAATCGGCCAAATGGACTTCAGCATCGTGTTCGGCATCCCCCTAGGTGATTTTGGACGAGGAAATTTGGTCAATTTCGAAAATATCGATTTTCGATGGCGTCGTCGTCCGCGCAGGCTCGGCCTAGGGCGCCACGCCCTGGGAAATTGTCAAAATATCGACTTTTCTGAAATTGGTCGAGAATGACGCCATTCGATAGAGCGTTTCGTGCTGAACGAATGGTACCATTGCGGTTGGCAAGAACTCAAATATGGGCGAGTAAGGGCGGAAGAAGCTGCAATGCTGCCCTCCATCGCTCTAAAATGGCAGCTGGGACTAGAGCAGTTTAGGCGGTTAGGGAGTTATGAGCACTTCTTCGTAAAGTACCTTAAGTGATCTGTTTGCCTATGCATTTGCAGGCAGTCAGCTCATCGCGTCTTCCCGCAATGATCGACTGAATTCGGAAAAAATCGAGTCACACAAGGCCAACCTGCGTTTTCGCACCGCTTTAATTTTGTTTAAAAGCTGCAGCGCTGTACTTTTGCGATCTTCAAAAGCTTTCTATTGTCTATAAAACCCTTGAGCTGCAGCCGGAAAGACTTGCACTTGACAGAGTTATCGCGCTCCGAACACGCCCGTGAGTGCAATATGCGAGCAGTCCCGCCCACTCGATTGATAGGTTCGATTCCGTATGCATTGTTCACGGCACACTCCAAAGGCAAGCTGGACAGATTAGGACGGCTAAAAATTTTCGATAAAACTCTCCAAGCGCTCATCCTACAAGCTGTCGCTCGTTCGCTCTACAGATTGTCTCGCCCACTCGATTGATTGTGTCGGGCCTATATGCATTGCTCAACTCTACTAAGATTTATACGTTAATAGATAGAGTCCAAGCTGCTGAGCTCAAATATGTAGTTTTTTCACAAGTACTTGATTTTTAAAAAACTTATTTAAAAAGCTGTTTTGGAAGCTCCAAAGCGGCTTTTATAATTAACTTTTTTAAAAATCACGCGGTGCATGGTACTGTATGTTTTAATTCTAAGCTTTCCAGGTGGTTTTGTATCTCTTGAAAAATCGCCTCCAAATGTGGCTTCGACAATATGCAGCCTTGTTTGCTGAAGGAGACAAGCCATTAATATGGAATTGAATCCTATAGGTCTTTGTTATGGAAGCATATCATTAGGCGTCACTCGGAGTGAGCGATGGTATAACAGAAGCGATAAAGCTTTGAATTCTGATTTTTCTACAGCAAAGAAATAAAGATTTTTCTAGAGCAGTCTTAAAATCAATCAGTATAGGTTTAGTTTTCTTTGGCAGATTTTAGCACAATATCATGATGATCCGGCGCTATTTTTCATTCATTTTTATTTTTTCATTTTTTGTCCTGTTCTGAATATGTACTCTGTAACATTTGAATGCTAATTTTTAATGGTAATATGAGTGCCTTTCAAACATTTACAAGATCTCATTACATTGTACAAGAATTTTTTTGAAGCGCTCTTCGAATTGATCACGGAGTCGTGAACGAACACTTGATTTATCACGAAAATAATTTCTTACTTGAAGGAACGTGAAAAATTGAAAATATAGATGAAATATAATCATTCGGCGTCTTGCGTTCGCGCCGAGCGGTCGGTCCAGTGGTTTCTCTGGCTGCGTGTGTCTGCTATTCCTGGTCGTCGGGACCACTTCGTCTTCTGTTTATTATTCTGCTTCTACGTTCTGCTCCTGAAGGCCATGTCTACGTCTGCTGCGGTTATTCGAGCGAATGGAGCGGTGAGGCGTTTCTGTCCCGACACCTCGCCTATCCCAGCCCCACGGACCGTTCGCGTTTCGATTGCCGATGCTCTCAAGGAGGTCAACGACTCCACTGCTGTTCCCCTATGTGTAAAGACTGCTTTCAATACCATGATGGAGGAGCTGAAGGTAGTTCGTGAAGAGCGTGATATGCTGTAAAAAGATTTTCCTTAAACAGCGCGTGATATGCTGTTTAAGGAAAATCTTTTTCTCCGGAAGAAGCTGGGTCTCCCACTGGATTTGCCCGTCGGCGAGCTGGGTGATCATGACGCTGTCGATAGCTGCCCACCAAGATCAACTCCTCCGACTGCCCCCACGCAATCTGGGGCCGAACACGAGATTGAGCGACGACGATCAATTAAGTGGAGTTCCTGAATTCGCTGATGCTTCAATTGAGAGACGTGTTCGTTATGATATGCTTAGTGTTCACAACATCCTGTTCCACATTGGCGTAGAATGTCTTCCAGTAAGTGTCTACAGATTTGGTAGACCCACTGCCAGTAGAAATAGACTTTTGAAGGTTATTTTTCCATGCTCATTTTTTCAACGTCTCGCAATTCGTCGTGCCTCGCGACTTCGCACTTTTCCTGAAAAGGGAGTCTACATCAGAGCCTCCCTTACTCAGGAAGAAATAGCGCGAAGGCGGGAAGCTCACGAAAACATTAGTCATTCTCAAGCTGTTGCCTCTTCAATGGGTGGTCCCACTCCGGGAAACTAGGTAGTGTTCCTTGGTATTTGTCTTGCTCATCTGGAAACGATATCAAATGTTTATTATCTAACGTCCGCTCCTTGGTTAAAAATGGTGAGGCGCTGGTCACAACTCTTCTGGGAGGAAATTATGATCTAGTCTTTCTTACGGAGTCGTGGCTTCATAGCGCACGCGATCTCTCTCCTCTTCTTGGCACGGCTAGCTCTCTTTACCATACCATTCGTTGTGATAGCAAAAAAGGCGGAGGCGTTATCGTGCTTTACAGGAAAACTTTCTCTGCTAATCCAATTTTTCTTGATTCAGTCAGAAATGCATACGAAGTCCTTGTTGTGGACGTTGACATTGAAGATTGGTCTACCAGGTTTATTTTGGTTTATCGAGCGCCCTGTTGCTCCTCCTCGGATTCTCTACAGTTATGTAAAGTCATCAGTGACTTTTCCTCATCGGATATTTCCACAGTTTGTCTTGGTGATTTCAATCTTGCTGACATTTTCTGGAGTAATGGGTCTGGTTCTGGTTCACAATGCTCGCAATCATCAACAAACTTCATTGATTTATTTTCTTCACATTCCTTTTGCCAGCTGGTTACAGAGCCTACAAGAGGTGGCTCATTCCTGGATTTGGTATTGTGTAATTATCCTAGTCTTGTTAAAAACGCAATAACCACTGCTCCCATAGGTAGTAGCGACCACGCTAGTGTAGTTTTTCACCTTGACATTGGTAATGTACCTGTTTCAGTAGAATGGAAGAGGGATTATAACAGCGCAGATTTCCCCTTAATTGAAAGATATCTGGAAGGTATTGATTGGATCGGTTCGCTTTCTACTGTTGCGTCTGCAGAAGATGCCTATGAACTTTTCCTATCCGTAATTCAGCACATACTGGTTACTTTTGTCCCTCTTCGGAAAGTACATAAAAATTGTGTGCAAATACCGAATTATTTGGAGAAACTTACACTTAAAAGGGACCGTTTGTGGGCCCGGACCAGGGTGAAAAATGACCCTATCTCCGCAGAAAGATTTAAGGTCCTCAATGCCAAGGTGGAGAAAGCCACTAAAAAGTTCTATGCTTATCTGGAGCGTAAAATTGTTTTCTCCGGTAAAAGTGCTGACTTATATAGATACATGAAATCCAGGATTAGAGATCGGCAGGGTGTTCCCAGCCTGATTAGCGAAAATGGAGTACCTCTGCACAGAGACCTCGAAAAGGCAGAGGTTCTCGCTAAAACTTTTCTGTGCGCATATGTTGAATCCGGGAGTCTACCCCAAACAACCCAAACCGTGGTAGCTGAACCACTTTTTCCTAGAATGCGTAATGGTATCTGGTTTAGTGGTGACGAAATTTATCAAGAACTTTTGAAATTTACCTCTGCATACACTATGACCCCGGACCTTGTTCCTTTGGCTTTTCTGAAGAGGATTCTTCATCTTATAATTTTCCCCCTCGAGTATATTTTCAATCTGTCTTTCGCTTCAGGTGTGGTGCCCTCCAGGTGGCGGCACTCATTTGTCACTCCTGTTCCTAAAAAAGCCTCTTTCAACCGGCCAGAGAACTACAGACCCATTAGCATCACTTCAGTTTTTTCTAGAGCGTTTGAGATCTTGGCGAAACACATACTACGTCACTTGCATGAGTACTCTGTCATCCCCGAATCACAACACGGCTTCTGGAAGGGCAGGCCTTGTGAAACAGCGCTTTTGTCGTCCCTAAATGATTGGACTTCAGCTTTAGATCTAAACAAGCCTGTTCATGTTATTTATTTCGACTTTACTCGCGCATTCGACAAGGTTCCCCACAACAGGCTGATAAATAAACTGAAGTCTGTTGGAATTCACCCGGATATTGTTTGCTGGTTGAACAGTTTCCTATCAAACAGAACGTATCAAGTCCGTGTGAATGATACCTTGTCCCGCTCCTACCCATGTAGTAGCGGTGTCCCCCAAGGGGGAGTACTGTCTCCTATCTTGTTCTTGATATACACTGCTGAACTACCCTCCCTCGTTTCGTCTGGTAATGTAAGTTGTCAAATGTATGCCGACGACCTAAAGATTTATGGCACTATTGAGAGTTCCCACAGCGTCTCATACCTCCAATCCGCGGTCGATGCCTTTCACACATGGTCAATTTTGAATGGTTTACCTCTAGCCACATAAGACTAAAGTGCTTTGTCTCGGCAAAAGAGCTCCTCAAGCATCCTATCATATCGGGGAAACTGAATTAGAAGTCGTTGAGGAAGTTTGCGATTTAGGATTTACTTATGACTTACATCAGACCCATAGCAGAGTGCGGCACTACAGTTTTCAACCCTCACATGAAAAAAGATATATGCTATTTAGAGAGTATACAAAACGGATTCACCAGAAAACTTGTTATGCGCTCCAGCGGGATACCTTATAGGTACATCCCAAACGGAGTTGAAAGGAGAAAGTTGTCCAAATTGCCTAGTCTGGAGCACAGGAGACTCAAAAACGATCTGGTCTTGGCCTACAAAATCATTACAGGCAAATCCGCGCTTGACTTTCGTAAATTTTTCACTTTTTCAATGTCTCGCAGCAGAAGTGGCCCTTATAAGCTGATGACGTCTCGGTCAAGAACCAGGCTCCGATCACAGTTCTTCTCCCAGAGAGTTGTTTCCCAGCTTAACCCACTCATTGCTAAGGGCGGACTATTTTTGAATCAGACATCGTTTAAGAAGCTGGTTGACCGAGAGACACTATCTAGTTTAAATTAATCTACCGGTTATTTTCTCTTTCCAGTCGTAGTACTTTGTTAATATTGAGTTTCGGCAATCCACATTTCTCTGCTATTTTATATTGTGTATTTCTTTCTTGATTCTAATGGTGTTGTTCGTTTCGTGTAATTTGCATTGATTTTATTAGTCTATCTTCACTTTGACTTGAGTCTATACTGATGGTAGAGTTAGTGGTAGCTGCATGGGCAGCCTGTTTCAAGTTTCATTTGACACCTTGTTTTACGTCTACTGCGCATGTTACATGGGTATATGCGTCAATAAATAAATAATATTTCGAGCTTCGACTAATCATCATTTCCATTAGCGTCTGTCTCGCTTGGTGGCGGGGTCCGCTCTTCTGGTGTGGTGACGCCAGTGCATACCAGCCATCTTTACGTCCAAGTGCAACGTATCTACCCAACGTTGCTTCGGGCGTCCCCTGGGCCGCTTTTCAGGGACCTCAAGGTTGAGGCCAATCTTACCGACGGTGTCGTCATTAGCCCGAAGGACATGGTAGTACCATCGAAAACGAGCTTCGCGCAGCTTCTCGGCTATCGGGGCGATACCGAACCTCTGTCCTATGGTGTCGTTGCGAACGCGGTCTAAACGCGTAACTCCAGCCGTCCACCGTAGTATTTTCGTCTCCATTACACTGAGGCGGCTTTCAATTTCCTTCGTCACGGGCCAGCCCTCAGCACCGTACGTCGCTACTGGGCGAACGACTGTTCTATAAACCATGAAGTGCTCAGGTCGCTCCTGTCGCAAAGCACCCCTGTAAGAGAGCGCCATTTGGACCAGGCTGCACTCACACGCGCATTCACCTCCAACTTTAGGCCGCCATCGGACGTGATCGCTGATCCGAGATACTTGAAAGATGATACTCGTGAGAGCTCAGAACCATTGATCTTAATAGATTCGTGCTTGTTCACATCCGTCGTCAAGTACTCCGTCTTTTTGACCTTGAGCTTGAGTCCGAACAACGATCGCACCACGTCTGTGCCTGTCGTTCGAGTTCGGTTTTATGTTTACATGCAAGCATGACGTCGTCAGCATACAGCAACGTCCAAGATGCCGCCATTTGGAGATCTCGTGAGATCGCATCCACCACGACGACGAAGAGCAGTGGGGATAGCGCAGATCCCTGATGCACACCTACAGGGATGGGAAATTCCGTCGAGGTGCCCGCTGGCGCTCGCACTCGATTCTTTGGGCAGACTCGTACAGAATGCGCACCCACTCAATAAGTTTTTCAGGAACTCCATGATCTCGCAAGGCGTACAACATAACATCTCGCGGAACGCGGTCGAGGGCCTACTCCAAGTCCAGGAAGGCAAAATGCACAGGTTTCTGTTTTTCGTGGTCTTCTCTAGCAAAAGACGAACTGCGTGAATGGCATCAACAGTGTCACACCCAGAGACGAAACCACACTGATTCGTTGAAAGCTGGACGACATCCCGGATAAGTCGATCGACAATTTGCTCAAAGATTTTCACGGTGTGCGAAAGCAGGCGAATCGGACGGTAACCAGCGCAGACGCAGGACTGCCCTTCTTCATTCAAATCGGGATGGTCGTGCTGTCGTGCTTTGCTGCCATCTCTCGGGCACATTCTTCTTAACAACAACCCGATTGAAAAACTTTGTTAGCCAGTCAGCAGAGCACCAGCCCTTCGACTTCCACAGGTTGGGCGGCAGGTTATTGGGACCATGGGCTTTGCCTGACTTCATCTTCTTCAGGGCTGCTTTAGCTTCGCTCACTGTGATCTTCTGAACGGGACCGTATACAGGTGATGCAAAGGGAACAGCAGGATGTTCAAATTCTACATTCGAGATTTCCTCGAAGTAGTCGTGCCATCGCTTCACAGCCCTCTTGCGGTCCATCAGAAGACGACCGTTGTGGTCTTTAATACCAAACAACTTCTCGATGTCTTCTGCTTGGCGACAGCGAGCTTTGGCGAGTCTGTAAAGATAGCGCTCGCCATCGCGCGTTTCCAATTTTTCGCTTACATCAGCGTAATACGCGACTTTAGCAGCGGGCACTGCTTCTTTGTCGCTTTCTTCGCTTCTCGATAATTCCGCCAATTACGGACTGTTTTATCACCGATGAATACGTGGTTTCTTTCCTAGGACTTTTTCTCTAACATCATCAGTCCACAGCCATGCCTGCTTGTCGACCCAGCGTCGTCCAGGTTTCGTTGTGCCGAGTTCGAGGCGTGCAGCCGGGGTTATCGCATCGGTAGCATCCTCCCGGGTTTCGTCGACAGTTGTCACCGTCGGCAACCGAATGCGAGGAATAACTGCCGCTTGCTTATCTTTCAGTCACCACCATTTGATTCTAGCTGACCCGCATCGCTCGACATGTTTACACTTCGAAGGTGTGATCTTCAGCGAGCAGATCAATGGACAGTGTTGCGTGGCAACCGTCTCATACGCCACGGTCTTCGCGTCTGTGACAAGGCCTTGGTCGCGATGCCTAAGAAGGATATAGTCAATCTGCGTTTTAGCGTACCCGCTATAAAACGAGATTGGGTGGGAGTCACGCTGGGCTGAGTTAGCCTAGTGGTTAGTAGTGTAGTTTCATGCACAAACGGTCACAGGTTCGACTCCCGGCTCCGGCACGCAATGCCCTGCAAAAATTGCAAAAATGGCAACGGTTCCAGCGTCAGGCCCAGGTTGACAGAAACCTGTCAACCTGATGGAGAAACCTGTCACAAAACCATGATCACAAGTCGCAATAGAATCAGTGTAAAGGCTAGGACGTCATCCGGAAGTGGCGCACAGAACCCCCGCCCGAGTTCTATGGTCAGTATGCGAGGGCTACCGAGGGCCGAACGACCTCGGCTAAAGAAGCTAGTTCGACAGGGGACTCTGAATGTCGGAACGCTGACCTGAAGATCTAGGAAAGTGCCTGACCTGATGAAGCGCAGAAGGATACAAGTCCTGTGTCTGCAGGAAACGCGATGGAAAGGGGCGAAAGCCAGGGAGATAGGAGAAGGGGTCAAGCGGTACTACAATGGAGAGGACACCAAGAGGAATGGGGTAGGGATAGCTGTCGCGGAGTCCCTCAAGGATTCAGTAGCGGCTGTCCAAAGAATAAACGACCGCATCATGTCACTGCGGCTGGACACGAAAGAGGGTTACTGGACCATCATGTCTGTCTACGCTCCGCAGACCGGATGCTCCGAGCACGACAAGGATGACTTCTACCTCTCGCTTGAGGAAGCCATAAGGTCCGTACCAGAAGGCGGCTACCTCTCCATAGCAGGGGACATGAACGGGCATATGGGGAGTGGCAGAAGAGGAGTGTTCATGGAGGTAAAGGGATCGGCCTGATGAACCCGGATGGAGAACGAATTTTGGATCTGGCTATCGCCCACGACCTGGCTGTCTGTAGCACCTTCTTCGCGAAGAGGGAGAGCCAGAAGGTGACCTATGCTAGCGGAGGAAGAAGGACGGAAGTCGACCACATCCTGGTTCGAAGGGCTGCCCTAAAAACAGTACGGGATGTGAAGGTCATTCCGGAGAAGACGTGGCATCACAGCATAGACCCTTGGTTGCCGACCTTATCATACCTCTACCCACCAGGCTCAAAGTGAAGACGGAACCCAGGATCCGATGGTGGAGACTGCGGGGTTCAGAGCGGAACGAGCTACGAATGGCAGTGCTCAAAGCAGGCCTTCCAGATCTAGCTGGTCCCGTGAATGAGACCTGGAGGAGGGTAGCCCAAACAATCCTGAAATGTGCCAAGGAAACCTTGGGAGAAACAAAGGGAGGAACCAGAGGGGATAAATCGGCATGGTTCTGAAACAAAGAGGTGCAGGCTGCGGTGAAGAGGAAGAAGGAGGCCTACAAGCTGTGGCAGAAGACGAGGGCACCCGAGCATCTCACAGCCTACAGGAAGCTGAAGAGGCTGGCAAAAACAGCTGAAGCGAAGGCAAAGAACGCGGAAATGGATGCCCTGTACGAGAAACTAGACGGGCCAGAGGGAGAGAAGTTCGTCATCCGCCTGGCCAAGGCGCGTCATAGAGCTAGCAGCCTCGACACTCGAGTGGTGAAGACTGTGAAGAGTGCGAACGGTAGGGTGTTACGGAAGCCGGTCGAAGTCAGAGAGAGATGGGAGGAGTACTTCAAGGAACTCCTGAACGAGGAGTTCCCTTGTCGGGAGGCCGAAGAAGAACAACCAACGGAAGGACCCATCCCACCCTGGACGCAAGAAGAGGTTCGCAAGGCCATAGGAAAGATGAAACTCGGAAAGGCAGCAGGGCCTGACGGTGTGCCAGTAGAGGCTTGAAAGGTGCTCGGGGACCTCGGAATCAACTGGCTGACGCAGTTCCACAACAGAATCACGAAAGAAGGTAAGATGCCGGATGACTGGAGGAACAGCACCATAGTCCCCATCTTTAAGCAGAAAGGAGACGCTTCCAAATGCATCAACTACCGAGGGATCAAATTGATCTCATACACGATGAAGATCTACAAACGACTGGTCGACTCAAGGCTGAGGGAGATGGTACCCATCTCCCAGGTGAGTGGGGCTTCATGCCTGAGAGGTCCACCACAGATGCCATCTTCATCGCTCGTCAGGTGACGGAGAAATATCAGGAGAAACGAAAACCCTGCTACCTGGCATTCCTGGATCTGGAGAAGGCCTACTACAGGCTAGCTCGGGCCGTAATCTGGAATGCCCTTCGAGGGAGGGGTGTCCCGGAACGTCTGATCACGGTCATAAGGGACATGTACGAGGGCTCGAAAGCGGCGATACGAACTCCACGCGGAGTAACAAGGAAAGTGGACATCACAGTGGGGGTAAACCAAGGGTCGGCTCTGAGCCCGTTCCTCTTCCTGCTGACACTTGACTCTATAGTGAACCACCTTGAGGAAGGCCCTCTCAGAACGATCCTCTACGCGGACGACATCGCCCTAGTAGCCGACAACCAGGAGGAGCTGGAGGAGAAGGTGCAGCTGTGGCAGAGAACCGTCGCAGACAACGGTCTACGGCTGAACGTGAAGAAGACAAAGTTCATCAGCTCTGAGCAGTGCGCTGGATCGATCCTAGACTGCCAAGCGGAAACGATCGAGAAGGTCGAAGAATTCCGCTACCTCGGAAGTGACCTATCCGAGGAAGGAAGTGTGGACCAGACGGTCAGGGGACGGATAAACGCAGCCTGGCTCAAGTGGAGGGATCCTCTGCGACCGTAGATGCTCCAGAACGCTCAAAGGCAAGCTCTATAGAACAGTTGTGAGACCTGCCCTCCTCTACGGCATTGAGTTCTGGGCCGCAGGAGGCGTGTAAGGCGCAGGAGCGGCAACTGCACGCGGCGGAGATGAGGATGCTGAGGTGGGCATGTGGATGGACCCGTCGGGACAGGGTGCGAAACGAGGATGTTAGGGCAGTGATGAAGACAGCCCCGATCCAGCTAAAGATGAGAGAGCAGCGCCTGAGGTGGTATGGACACGTCCTCAGAAGACCAGAGGATCACCCCACAAGGTTGGTCCTAGATTTCGAGGCACCCGGAAAGCGTCCGAGAGGAGCCCCAAGGAAAAGATGGAAGGACGTCATCAAGAGAGATCTCGCCGAAGTCGGCGCCACGGCAGATGACGCCCTTGATAGGATGAGGTGGCGACAGATCACAAGACAAGAACAGCGGATCCTGCGACTGCGCGGGACTAAACGCTCAGGAGAAGAAGAAAAGACGGTGGGAGTCACGCTCTCGAAATTTGGTATTCACGATGGTGAGGTCATGTGAGTCTGCATACTCAAGTATACCTCACCATCGGCGTTGCGCGACCCATATCCAAAACCACCATGACAGCTTTAACTGTCTTTCGTTGCTCCGACGTGACCATTAAGGTCACCTGCCACAACAATCATATCTTCTGACGGCACTTCCGCTGTCTTCTCATCAAGCAGGGACCAGAACTCGTCCTTGGTTTGCTCGGAACAGCCTGCCTACGGAGCATACGCAGAAAAGATGTGACATCGTCGCTCCTCTACGGCGACAACAATCTTCATCAAGCGGTCATCGAAACGTTCTACGCTTGCAATCGCGTCACGGAAACGTTCGGAGACGATCATACCGCCACCACTGATGGTCCTGGGACTTCAACCAACTCGCACGAGTCAATGTACCCACATTCAACGTTGCTACGTGGGTCTTGCCTACGTTACGGGACTTTCGGACTAGCTCAGTTGCCCCCGATACCGTTCTCGCATCAGGGACCCTCGCACACTTTTCACACTCGCCGGGCTTTGCGAATGCGCGTCGGCTCCCGCGGACGCAGCATTATCTCGACAGCTCTGAAACGTCATCGACCATATGATGTGACACAGAATGTTCGCAGGCCGGCTTGTCACTAGCGCCTGTCGCCTGCATTCGAATGTCGTTGGCTCGGCTGTTTGGCTCGGCTTGCAGACGCAAGCAGTTTCCAGTGGCACCACATGGAGGAACGGACATCGCTACCATTTCGACCTTCGACTATTACAGTAAAAAATAAGGCATTTCTGAAGCGATCTAATATGATTCGAGATAGTCATTCATCCAGTTTTAGTTTTTCATGAAAATAATCGGTTTCATCTGAAGCAAGTTTGGAAAACGGAAAAGAAATTTCTTATAGAAGTAAAAATTTACTGCACAGAATTGCAAGTCTTGCATAGCATAAGAAATTTTGTTCTTGTTTTAATCTCCTGTGTGATCAACGTTTCAATTTTAAATCATTTACCGGAGAAAAGTTTATCTATGCAAAATCTAAACACTCTGATAATGTCGAAGTTCTCTGCAAAAATATTGATTTTTTACTGTATAATAGCCAGTCCTCAAAATTTCGTCGGTTACAGTTTCAACTTTTAATGTTGTCCCTCTAAGGTGAAAAATTAATTTAAGACAAGCCAAGCATTCGGTTACGTCTTCGTGATTGCTTCGAATTCCATTTCAAAATTTTTCGTAAACTGTAAAAAAGTGTAAAACTTTAGTTTTAGCCTAAGCAGCTATATTGCCACTAGAAATTAGCAGCAAAACTTTACAGCTTCAGATTTCGTACACGTGCCGTAAAAAAATGTTTTGGATCATGACATTCTGCCAAAACCAGCAAAAAATTGAATCAGTCCTGATTGGTTCAAAGAATGCCCTAGAAAATCTCTATCTTTAGCTGCGGTGTATCGACATTTGATCCATTATACAGTACCGGAGATGCCGCAACGTCCTACAAGCACAACCGGCGTGAATGGTGAAGAATGGCGCAAAAGCGCGCCGGAAAGCGCCTTTTCCGCTCGCCACGCGTCGCGTCTGAGGCAACTTGCGTTAGAGCAGCATCCTCAACCTCTGGACATTAGGCTGATAGAAGGAGCCTGTCCACGCGGTTGGAAGAGCATAGCCGATGTTAGGAACCAACTGCCGGCATGGCGCGATGGGAACAATGCATATAGGCCCGGCAGAATCCAAAAAAAGTAGGATTCAGTTTCGTATGCACCAGGGTGCCCACAAAGATCTGGGCGTTAAATTTTTTAACGAACTTTTTAACGGAAATTCTTCGTTAAACACCTAGTAAATCGCTAAATTTCGTTAAAAATACAGATAGAGTTTTATTGAATCGTGCGAATTGCTATTTAAAATTAAAAAAAACAAAGGAAACATTCTAGGTTTCAACTTAAACTGGTCAACAACCAAAGTTCAACAAAGGCAGCGTAACTAAAACTTCAACTAAAATGTAGCGAACAATTCAATATCAGCAAGCAGTGAACAGCAAGATAAATGCGCCTTCAGCAACAAATTGTCTTCAGAGATGATAGAACGACAACTACGAAGTTATCATTTAAGAAAACGGTACTTCGGGGGCTGTGATTTGAATAAGACAGACTCCGAAGTTACTAGTTCCCTTTACTGTTCCCTTTATATGTAGTTCTGTGTACACCGTACTGCGTGACTGTTCTACGAGCACGTACAATTTCGATGTGAGCACCACCCGCTGAGTACCGAACGAACAAATGAAAATACAATTTCAAGCCTATCAGTGGAATGTTAACGTAGGAAAAATAGCGTTCCAAAATTTCTGGTTGTTGGCATTTTTCGGAAATCGCGTAAAATGCGTTCAGCGGCCGAAAACATCCTCTCCTACTCGACTGTTTCAGGTGGCACGCAGAAGCGTTTTGGGATGAGCAGTGCCAAGTTTGGTTAGGCAGGTCTTACGAGGGAGCCGGACTAGTATCCTAGTGCATTCGTTGACATGCTTAGCGGCTCGGAAAAAGGTTTCTAGCTCTTAAATGCATTACTTCCAAAAATTCGAAAGAGTCGTGGAAGGTTTGAAAAATAGCGTCGAAATAAAAGCAAAAAAGGATTTGAGCGCTGTGCCTTATGTCATTGGGGCGCGATATCCTCTCGCCGTTTACGGCTCTGCTAGCACGGATTGGTTGTGCTTATTCCTGCTGACTTCAGTAGCTTTTCAGGAGCAGTTCTAATCAGGACAATGAGGTCTGCAATATTAGTGAAGATTAAGGGGAGAAGTGATACACCTATTAAGAAGAAGTCCGTCGAAAATTCCGTTTAATTTCTCAAAAAATTCGTTAAGTCGTTAAGCCAAATTTTAACGAAAAATGCCGTTAATTCGTTAAATTCTTTAAATCGTAAATGTGCACCCCTGATATGCACAACGTGTCTTCTTCCACAAACGAGTCTGCGCCCGACTTTTCACATGGTCAAAGTGACATCAGGAAAGACAATTTCTAAGAGACAAACACCGCTTAAAAGGCTGAAAGAATTATGGGACAATCCGCTCTTAAGCCAAGACACAGTACATACGACCCCACCCCATCCCTGAAACGGTGCCACAGTGCGACCCTCATTCCGAAGCAGCCGAAGCTTCGGCCTGACGCGGCTCTGTGATACAACAGCCTTGCTCATCCACTATCAAGCTCGCTGCAACGTTTTACTGCCGCTTCGTGATTCACTCTGTTACGTACTGGTTGTTACGCTTGCGTGATGCAACACGCTAGAAAGAAAGCACAGTAGCAATCGCATGAGTATCGCCTAATCAAAAGAGAACGCGGAGGCGCAAAGCAGGGAAACAATGGAGTAGTTCAGCAGAACAATCATACTGTTCAGCCAATTTCATATCTGGGCAACAAACTTCCGACTCAGCTTCTGAATCGTGCCGGTGTTAAAGGAAACTGGAGGTGATTAGCAATTTTCAAGCACCAACTACCTGCCCTATAGGTGAAGGGCGTTGTTTGCGACTTGGTTCATGGCTGAGGGAGTGACAGCTTAGCAGAGCCGCATCTTGTGCATGGGTTTTTCATGTTAAAGAACTTGAAGGATCCAGAAGCGGTGGTAAAGCACAGCAGTTTATGTGCAAGGGAGACGTCGAAGATCTTGCGGCGATGGTCCATTCTAGGGATGGTAGTCCGAGATATTTATTGTTAGTTCTAACTGATACTCTCGCTATACGCGAGAAGAAGCTCCCTGTGCGGAGGAGAATCTTCCGAGTGAAGTTGTCCTAAACCTTCTCTGCATACCTGCTATATCGTTTCCATATGCTCTTCGAAAGTTCAGCCCGCGTCTGCTAACCATAAGTAGATCGTGATTTTCTTGGCCTAATTGTCTAGGTGCACTATGTATCTCTTGCACGTTTTGTCCCCTCACGAAAGGGCGGAGTATAACAGTCCTTTCCTCTGTTCTCAAGTCGGCTAGTCTTAGCATATAGGAATGGGAAGCGAGCAGATCCGCTGACGGTGTATAAGATGCATTCTGTTTCACAAATATTCAAACACCTAGAAAAGGCCCCATTCGAGGACTTGAGCCCAATTTCGATTCTCGAAAGTGTTTCCTAAATACCCTTAGGCACCAAAAACTGCCACAACACTTCTTCCTTTAAATTTGAAATGACATTCATTTTTGCACACTTTTAGGCTTCAGAAAAGCTTCCCATAAACTTTAATGAAGTGCTAAATGCAAGTTGGTGCGCCTAGCTGGTGGGCGCATAGGAACCAGCTGTTTTTGTCGATTACGTCACACGTTCCACAGTGGATCCAAAGCCAAAATTGTTCGATATCCGTTATCTGGCTTTCAAACGTCCGCCATCTGCCCATTCGTGAAAGGCACCTGTATTGCGAATGCGATATCAAGTTGAAGCAGAATGCGCATTCCAAACAAAAGGTTCATTATCGATGCCGTTATACCTCATCCTTTATCGTCCCCACGGCAACTTCATGTGAATGATTTAGGATTCATTCCTTGCCAAAAAATCCATCCCTCCTTTGTAAAGAAAACCTTCATAAGAAACGTCGTAAATAAATAGAGGGAGGAGCTAAGTGACATATCCAGTAGCTAACGCTTATCAGATTGCTTCATCCTACCTGCTATCACCATCATGAGCGACAAAGTTTCCAGGCTCAGATAACGGATCACGGATAGATTTGGCTGAAAGTAGCCGGATAACTTGCCCTCCTCTGTGGCTCATGTGACCTAATCGGCGAAAACATCTGGTTCATATGTGTTCATCAGTTATCTTGCTCTTAGCACTTCATTAAACGATACAGGAAGCCTTACGGGAGCTTCATCCTGCCTGTCATGAAGCAAGTGTCTATGGACATCAAGTCTAATTAGAGAAGTCGACGAGGAAGATTCTGAGTTCGAGGACGTCCACGTAAAAATTCTAAATAAGGGATGAGAATTGGAAGGCACCTTAAAACAATCAGAAGAGAATGGAAAAGAAAGGAATTACACTATCCATAATTAACTACGAACATTTCGTAGCAGCAGTTGTTATCTTTTCGTTGAAAGATCCGCTCATAACTCCACTTTGAACTCACAAGCGATCGGGTTCCTTTCTTTCTTGTCGATTTAGTTGGGAAAGGAACAGCTTCCAATGCGTTGCAAACTTCAGAGCTGTTCTAGCGAAGCTGAATATTCGGATGGGATAGAGCCAAAGGGAGCAGATGGCTTCTTCTGAAGGTCCTAGCAGCGCTGCCGAACCCGCTCCGAAGAGCTCCAACGGAGTAGGAGGCAACGGCCCCAATGGATCCGCACAGCATGCCAACGGACTGCTACCTGGACCACCGTTGACGACTACTATGGTACAGAGCTCGTTCATCAGTCGGGTGAGGCAGCACAGTTTCATTATTTTTTCGGCTAACTGCGTGTCGGGGTCCATATCATCTTGCAAAGCCTCAAATCGTGAATGTGCTTGAGTTCCAGTGGCCCATTGCTAATTTGGTGCGTGCATGCCTCGCATTATGATGCTCTACATATCCTGCGTTTGGTAAAGACTACATCTTCGCTGCAGTGTAAATAGTGTCTGTTGGAAACTCAAATTGGCGTGCGGTCTGAGCAGGCTCCAATTAAAGGGAACTGTGCACCTAGCTTCGTTGGAGGATTCGCGAGGATTCTTCATTCATTTATAAGGCATTCTATGGCACGCCTATATCAACATACTAAGTGGGTAGGGGAAGAAATATAGTAGTCTTCTCTCGTTATAACGCGTTAGAGGGCGAAAACCGGCGTCATCACGATGGTCATAGCCGGCGCAGGTGTTTTAAACACTTTACGCGCAGATTTATAGAAGACTAAAATGCAATGGAATATGTAACCATGAAGACAGTGCGAAGGCAGAATATCTCTACATTATAAGAGCTGTCCCTGTTTCTAGCGACACTCCCTGTAGTGTGTGTGTGTGTGTGTGTGTGTGTGTGTGTGTGTGTGTGTGTGTGTGTGTGTGTGTGTGTGTGTGTGTGTGTGTGTGTGTGTGTGTGTGTGTGTGTGTGTGTGAGAGAGAGAGAGAGAGAGGTATAACGAATCCAGACGTAAGTTAGACGTGATCAACAGAGGAGCGAAGTAGCCAGGTGCTGCAGGACGATCTGTAGCAATCAGCACCCTTGCACCTGGTGGTACTCGAACTCGCACCGCTTTGCTCTCCGAGTAGAATGCCACACCGCTGACGTGCGCGATCTCCTCGTTGCAAAGCCATATCGACATTCATCGTTGATCTCAGGGGTTGGCGTACGGCCAAGCAACGCTGTAGGAATAAGGGGTTACCACCCTTTCCGAAAAGCAAAGGGTACGTGTTTGAGTCCCATTTGACGCAAGTTTGGATCGCAACTAAAAATTTTTAACCGCATATAGCCTCTGTACCAGCCGCTCTGGCTTAAAACGATTGCATAGAATATCGCTATGACAACCTTACCATGAGTTTGAGTCGCCTCCCGTCTCGTTCCTGATAAGGGTTGTGCACTGACTTGCCGCCGTAAATTTTGTACCGCATATTCTTAACGCGAAAACTCGCCGGTAAATTCCGCTATACTCGGTAAATCCGTCAATTTTTTAAAAATCAATATTCCCTCAAAAACAACAAGGTTTAAGCGGCGGTGTAAAAAAGGCAAAAAGCATGATAGATATCGCATTCTACGATTAGTCTTTGAATGTCATTGTTATGACGAGATATTTTTTGTTTGATACGTCCGATTGTCGTGACGTATTCGTAGTGAGTTGATGAAGGCATTAGAGTCTTTAGAGAATAAGAGCGATCGTAATGAAGACTGAGTGAGCTTCTGCGCCTTTTATATGCGAGTTACGGTTTCTCGCGTTGTAATGTTGTATCATGAGAGTTAGAAAGTGGCGTGAAGCGCGTTAGGCCTGTTAGGTTTTAGTAGTTATTTTAGTTGTTATTATTAGTTTAGTCGTTTTGTGCTTCTTGGTGGCCGTAGCCGTTGTCGCTGTTGCGACTTATCGTTTGCGTTTTGCGCTACAGTTCATTTTTTTGGTGTTTTGTGTTCACGAAGATCTGGTACTGTTTCTTCTACCTCATGTCTTGAGGATTCCTTTCGTCTGTGACTCGTATTGACAATTCTTGAGCTGAACTACTTTACAGTTTTTTTGAAGATTATTAGTTCGGAGTCTTCATCGTGATTTTCCGGTTTTTTAATGTAAACGGCTTAAGTCGTAATTTCGTTCTAAGCAAAGCTCGTATTTTAGTCATTAGTTGTTGTTGATAATTGCTTCTGATGAATCATCTCGGCGAAGTTGACGCCGATAAGATGCTAGGTGTTACTTTGTTCTGTGTAGTGGACCGGAAGTCTAAGGGCTGACGATATCGACCGTTACAGCGGATACTCCAGCAACGAGAACACAGGAGATCAAAGAGGTTTTATCGGCAACGTACACAATAGGAAAAACAAGAAACAATCAAAGAAACGATCCACCACAACGGTGGAGTCCACGGACGACGACGAGACTCGAATGAAGGCCGTAGGCCCAAGATTCTGAGAGAGGCGATAAACTGATCAAAGGGCGCAGAGCTGACGGCATGTGTCCCTGGAGCATGTTTTTGTCCTTAGCCTAAACGAAACGTCATCCAAAACCAGATTCGCGATTGGAGCAGATCTCATCCTTCGGGCAGCCTTTCTTCTCGCCTAGCATGCTCTCCGCTTGAGCGGCCTGCCGTCTGCTCCCGACACGCCCTCCCCCCGTCCATCAGTCGGTGGCCTCACCGACCGATCTAACTCAGGGAGGTCATACGTTCCGGCTCTCTTACGTATAACAGCATACAACAATTTTGCAGCACCTACACCAGGATAAGCACCATAATACTGGGCACATCCTTCCGGACTACCTGCTTCCACAAACACTTTCCCATCGCTCACACAATTGCTTACAGTTACAACAACCTGATTTTCACCACCAAAACCTAGGAAAATGCTATCTAATCTTTCCCAGAGCTGCCTCATCGTCTTTCATTCAGTCTCCTTTGGCTCTGTAATCGGCAGCCACGCGGTTACGAGACGTCCACCCTCTTCTAGGTGGTTCTTGACCAAATCCACGATTTCTTTCATTACTTGCTCCTGCGCCATGTTCTCGATCGACCACACGATTATCCAAGTTGCACACGACTTCCAACCGGCCAGGGCATCGCGAAGTCCCGCATACGTCGTTACCGCCTTCGTGATGAGGCTTCCGCGTAGTCCATCTTTTTCAAGCAACCAGGCGGTTTCCGGACCCGCAAATCCAATGGGACCTTGTTTCACCTTCCTTGCGGCTTGCGACTCTTCCTTGAGGTCCTGCTTTAGCTTTTCGAAAGCCACGCGATAGAACTCCGTTATACTGTTTTCCTCGATCGCTGGATGCGCTGCTATCCTCCTGGTGGCGCACAAAAATTCGGTCCAATCTGTGCAGGCGTTGTAGGCGAGTCTCAGAATTTCACATAGTGCTGCTGTGTCGAGCACTACCACGCCTTCCTTCACGTGCTGGATCTTCTGCGGCACTGATATGTCGGTCCGGATGAAGATGGAGGCCGTCTTCCATGCACTCCACCGGTCGCGGAACGGCCTTCTTTCATAGGCGCTGGGGAACGATATCCCTTGTATATCCGACAGCGTTAGCTTCCCGAAACAGTCGTCCTCGCATGCGTATTGGAGGTGTCCTCTGTCCGTCCTTGCTTTGATCGTGACGGCACTGAAACAGTCACTATCAATTTTACAAACCTTCACTTTTGGCCTTCTGCCCTTCCTGCCTCTCGCATGCTTAGCATCCACTCTTTCGTCCGATATAGTGGGAGGAACCACACGCAACATATCGAACTGCACTCTGATAGGCTAGCTGTTTTCCCCAATTCTTGCAACTAGTGCCGAATTTCTACTCACCTCTATTACTTTGAATGGACCCGACCACTCACCAATTTAGGGTGCGAACTTCTAGCTTTCTCATTAGTTAACATCACGTACACCCTGTCCCCTATCTTAGGGTACGCTTTCTTCTCCACGCCATTCTCCATATCATACCTTCTTTTCATTTGCTCTCGTACTCTCTCATTGTAGCTCTTCACTCTCTCATGCACTTCCGCCACAGCCTGTAATATTTCTTTTTTATAATCTTCCAGCCCCTTGTCCATGGTATACCAGGATACTCCCGCATTCGGCAAGATATCCAAAGGAAAAACTGGATCGATACCATGTAACAAGAAGTACGGGCTTTCTTCCGTCGCACTGTGCGGCACCATGTTGCATGCCATCATACAAAACGGAAGTCGTGAATCCCATTCAGTCGGTATTACCGTGGACTTCCTCAGCATCGCTACTATCGTACCGTTCAATCTTTCCGTAATGCCGTTCTCCCTCGGGTTATAGCCTTTGGTCGTCACGTGGGCTATCTTCGTGATTTTGGTGATTTATTCCATCACTCGATTGACAAACTCGCCTCCTCTATCGGACAGAATCGAGGTAGGCCATCGACACCCATCTGCTATTCACTTCACGAACAACGTACGATCTACTGTCTCTGCCGACTTATCAGGTACCGGATAAGCTGCAGCAAATTTTGTGAAATGGTCTATGACAGTAACTGCGTACCGGTTGCCTTTCGACGTCAACCCTAATTCCAAAATATCTACACCTACTACCTCATAGGGTCTCGACGTCACGATTGGTTTCAACGGCGGTACTAGCATCTCGCGTGGATTATGGACAAAGTACTGTTGGCACTGCTTTACCCATTTGAACGGATCCTGTGCCATTCCTGGCCAGTACACGTCTCGTCTGAGCCTGTTGAACATCTTGTGCCCACTGAAATGGCCGGCGAACAGGCCACTATGCGCCTCATCGAACAACTTATATCTGAACTCTTTCGGAACAACCCATACCGCACGTCCGTCTTCTAAATATATCTTCAACTCTCCCTCATCTATAACAAAGTCCGACGTTCTCAGCAGCCGCTTTTCTCCTGGAAACCTTACTATTTCATCTATGTTTTCTTCTACGGCTCTCACAATATCTCGGAAGTGGTCATCTCTTCTTAGTGCTCCTAGCCACTTAGTCTCTTCTTTAACGCTCTCCGAATTCACTACCGCTTCATGAATTCCATCCAAGGACTCTGTCATCGAACTAGCAGCCGGGATTCCTCTACTTAACGCATCTGCTACTCCATTCGCACGTCCTTTCACATACCTAATCTCAAGGCTGTATCTTTGTAGCTCTAACGACCACCTGAGCACCCTTGCCGACACATCAGCACGCTTAAACAGAGCTACCAGGGGCTGATGGTCCGTCATGATGACCGTTTGGACGCCATATATGAACAAGTGGAACCTTCTGACTGCAAATACCACGGCTAACGCTTCCAAGTCAGTAACGTGGTACCTCTTTTCTGCTTTACTTAAGCTCTTCGAGGCGAAGAAGATTGGGTGCACATGTTTATCCTCCGCTTCCTGTGACAAAACCGCGCCCAGACCCTCCGTAGACGCATCCATGTGAATGTAGAACGGCCTCTCTCCTCTCCTAGCCCCCTCGATGTCAGGCTGTTTAAGGACAGGAGCGTTTGTTATCATTTCCTTCATTCTCCTGAATGCCTCTTCGCGTTCCTCCTTCCACGTCCACTTTGCCTTAGCTGATGTCAGACCAAAAAGGCATCTGGCAATTTTCTAGAAGCCCAAACAAAACTTCCTATAGAAGGACGCCATCTCCAAAAACGTCCTCAACTCCTTCACGTTTCTCGGCGCCGGGTACTCCTTTATCACTCGAATCTTCTCGGGGTCCATATGTACACCTTGGCTATCTATTACATGCCCCAGAAAGGAGACCTTTGATTTCAATAGGTGACACTTCTGTGCTTTTAAGCGCAAGCCAGCCTTTTGCATCCGTGCAAGCACTTGCTAGAGCAGTTCGATGTGCCTTTCCTCCGAGTCGATACATATCATGACATCATCGATGTAACAAAATATCTCCTCCCCTTTTAGATCCTTTAGCACCGCGTCCATCATTCTTTGGAAGACTGCCGGACTCGTGCTCAGTCCGAACGGAGTCACCCGGAAATGGAACAGCCATTCCGGCGTGATGAAAGCGGTTTTCTCCTTATCTCCTTCTGCTAGGGGTACTTGCCAATACCCGCTACACAAGTCTAATGTTGAGAACCAGCGTTTCCCTGTAAGACTTTGCAAAACTGACTCAATGTTCGTTAACGGATACGCGTCTAGCTTAAGGTTCTTGTTCAATTCTCTGTAATCAATAAAAACCATAGGGCACCGTCCTTTTTCTCCACTAACACTATCGGAAATGCCCAGTCGGACTTACTCGGCTCTATCACTCTTCTCTCTATCAAGTCTGCTAGCATCTCCTTCAGCTTGGGTCTTACTCCTAACGGAACCGGTCGAGCTTTCATTCTGATAGGAGGAATATCGCCTGTTTCTATCTTCATTTCCACAAGGTCGGTCTATGATAGCTCTTTATCCGATACTGCGAACGCCTAGGAGTGACGCTCCACTAGTCCTCTCACCTTTCCCTCTATAGCCCTCTTTTCCTTCCGTATTCCTTCCAAGTAGCTCGCTTAGCTTGTCTACTCTCTCACTTCCCTTCGGTACCTCCTCGGTTTGCATTAGAAAAGAATTCATATCTTCCCAACGGTCATGCCATTTGTCAGTACCCCAATTGCCGACATCCTCGCGCTTCTTCAATAGTACTGGCTTATCACTATCGTTAAACACAGGGACTTCTGTGCGCTGAACCCTTAATGGCGTGGACTCCGGGTTCTATTCCTCGTTTCAAAGGCCAAATAACTCTCTCGACCACTTCTCCCAAATCCCCTTCACAACCGACCTGCACTGTTTGCATACCTCCAGGAGGAATATACGCTCTGTTCATTACAGCCACTCTGTTATTTGCTCCTTCCTCCCGTGCCCTCTTCACTGACACCTCTACCCCTAATCGTCTCAGTGCATTCGTTCCTATTATCAGCTCTTCCTCTTTAGATACACTGATATGGAAGCTACTGGGCTGGCTCCACCTCCCTCCAACTCAACATCCAAATACACCGCTCCAAGGAAATCCATTCGATTATCTGAGGCGCCGTGCACGGACGTCAGCTTCGACTTATCGAGAAACTTCAAGGAATCGATATCGTATCCCTTATCCTTTCGCCAACACCTCCACAGGGACAATGCTTATCATAGAGCCAGTATCCAACAATGCCTTGATTCTTCCTCCCAACACCTTTGCTGATGCCGACATCCCTTCTCCTAATAATTCATCAAGAGAGCTGTCCCTCTCACCGCGAACCCCTAAGCTGCGCACCCTTTCAATAATATCTGCAAGAGACTCAGCTTCCTTCTTTGGCTGTGTTCTGGGGTCTCCCACTATCTGGTTTACTCTGGCCAACCGCTGGGGACACTCACGACCAATGTGCCCGTACTTGGCACAATTGTAGCACTTACGATTCATATTGCTTGTTGCCCCGCTTCTCGGACGCTCCACTTCATTCTGCCCACTCGGCACACTCCTCTCCCTTACGCTCGACTCCGACTCCCTTGCACCTCTAATCGTGGAGCCACCACTAGCATTTGCATGTGTGGTCCTAATCGAACTCGACGGTGTCTCACCTAAGCCTCCGCTTCTGCCATCCTTATCTTCTTGGTACCACGACGCTCTATTCTTCCAGCTGACACTGTTACCCTTCCTATGGTGCGCCCCTACCCTCCTGGATTGTTATATACTCATCGCCAGATGCTTCACCTCTTCATACACTTTCTTCGGTTCCATCCTATGCACCGCCGCTACGAGCTGGTAATGCTCCGGCCAACTACAAAGATTATCTAGCAAGATCTGCGCGTATTCCAGCGACCGATCTTCCACTGAGCATCCGGGGTTAGCCTCTCTCCCCAATTTTTCCAACACAGTGCAAAATTCAGCTACCTCCTGATTCTGGCGCATTGTCAAGTTTCGCAACTCCGCCAGAGCTCTTTGTCTGCCTGCCGTGGAATCTTCGGCCAACAACTTGGACATCTCGTTTACTACCGAGTCGAACCCTCTTTCTTTAACTTCCCCGGGTAAGGCTATGAACATATTGTTTGCTCTACCACTCAAGTGATCATCTACCAAAATGTCCAACAATGTGGCCTCACAGCTTATCACCGACTCATACTTTCTCTTACATCTCCTAATGAACTCATGAAAATTTTCCTTTCTCTCTTCCTTAAACACACCCGGACTCACACGAGCCATCGACCTCAAGTATGTTACCAGCGTACCTGCATCGTCCACTGCTGGTCTCCGGTGTCCCCGCACGACTCCTCAAGGGTTCTGCAAAGTAAAATTGCAGGAAAAATTCTTAAGGTTAAAGGAGCAAGAGCGATGTTTTAGACCCCAAGCGTCAACCAGTAGTCACCATACAGTTGAGGAAAACGAGGGTGGAGTGCGTGCGGCACGTGTGACAGTCATCGGCAACGTCAACATGTCGAGCGGCGCACTCTCCGCGCTGGATTTGGCGCCCAGTTTCGCCCCGGCTCAGTGTTTTTCTGCTAGCGCAGCGCGCAAGATCGTAGGCAACCTCCAGTCGTTGCATGATCACCTGCGGCATAGGGCCAGGATCGATGCGCGGGGGATCGGGTCCGGTGTTGCCAGTAGCACGACAATACCGCCTCCTCCCTTCCCAGCTACGTACATTGGGTTACAGGAGACAAATTCTGTGGTAGATGCAAAATTTCGCATATTTGCGAACTCCCTGCTCACGGTGCTGCGTCGGAGTGCTGAGCAGTCCTGCATCTCCAGGGTTTCTAATCTGACAGCGGTTGAAATAAGTGGTTTGAGGGAAATAAGGGAACTGGCAAAATCTGGTGCCATAAGAGTCACAGTTAGTGACAAAGGTGGGGAATTTGTGGTGCTCTCTCAAGAGCTGGACAAGGCCATAACGAGGATTCATCTTCAAGATGACACCGTTTATGCCCCTTCCTCTCATGAGGAATTTGTCAAGCAGTTCCGCCGCCTAAACAGGAAATGGACAGAGATTGCCAGGTCGGCAAACCTTCCTAGAGGAGTAGTTACACGGCTCAGGTGTGAACTACCTGTGTGTCCAGTGCTATACGTACTTATTAAGACACACAAGCTACCTCCCGGAGGTGCTACCGCTGTCGACCCCTCCCTATTTAAGGTTAGGCCCATTGTAAGTAACGTTGCTGGTCCCACAGATCGCATCTCGTGGCTTCTCAATCTTGTCCTGTACAGCTGTTCAAATTTATTCCCTCACACTTGCCAAACACTGAGGCATTCCTTCAAGTGCTCAACACAACCAGGGTTGAGGATGGGTATGTGATGGAATCGTTTGATGTATCCTCGTTGTACACAAACGTTTCTAAGGAAAGCGCCTTGCAGGCCGTCTTCGAAATCCTCACCGAACACCAGGCCAGTTTGAACTTGTACGGCCTCAGCATTGAGCAGATCATGACATTGCTGGATGAGTGCCTAAAGTGCAACATATTCAGGTGGTGCGGAGAGTACTACAGTTAGGTGAGAGGACTGGCAATGGGACAACGATTGGCTCCTGTGCTTGCGGTAGCATTCATGTCGAAAGTGGAAGCTCCGCTCATAGACCGCAAACCTATCGTTTACTGTAGGTACATAGACGACTGTTTCGTAGTGTGTTCCACTCAATCTGAGATGGACACCTGTTTCCACCTGCTGAACGAACAGTCGGAGCATATAAAGCTCACTAGAGAAGTACCTACAGACAACTGGCTTCCATTCTTGAACGTGCAGGTTTGCCTCTCTGGAGGAGTTTTCAGGACGAGGTGGTACCGCAAGCCGAGCAACAAAAATATCCTTGTCCACTTCCGATCCTCTCATCCGACCAGTACGAAGAGAGGAATAGTTCGAAATATGTTTCGAACAGCGGCCTTAGTTTCGTCTGATGCTGAGCAGAAAGCCACGTCAAAGAATCTGGCGAGTGATATTGCCAGAACAAACGGGTATCCCGCGGAAAGGTTTCAGGGATGGCGGAGACGGCGAGCTGTGGCGGCGGCTCATCGTCAGGACGATGGAAAAATACCCTTCTGCATCTTTTGGACAAACGAAACAAGTGCGGCCGTCCGCACATGCCTACGCAAGGCAGGTCTAGAGGAGCTGGTGAGAGTGATAGAGGTTCCTCCCACCAACCTAAAGGGGCAACTAGTCCGGAATCGGCTGTACGACAGGACATGCACCACGCCACCCTGTGTTATCTGCCCGTTTGGAAGCGAAGGAGATGCATGACATCGGGGGTGGTGTATCTCATTACCTGCAGTCAATGTGGAGAGGGGTATATAGGGGAGACGGGCAGACCCCTTTGTACAAGGGTAAAGGAGCACTTGGACGGCCTAAAGAAATCCAATGTGTCGACCCCTTTGGGGGAGCACAGGGTCCGAAGCCATGGTGGCGCAATGGTTGTGGTGGCTGTGACGATCTTGGCGCGCGAGCGCGAAATCTCGGCACGCAGAACACTCGAAGCGTTTTGGATCGCTGCCCAAAATCCAAAAATCAACCGCAAGGAGGAGTGCATCGCGGTGACGCAAGAACTGGCGCCCTTCGTCGACCTCTGCGGGTTTGACCTACGTGGTCGTGCTCAAGGGGGTCCCCGGGGCAGGTGGTCCGTAAATATAAGCTCGCCCACCCACCTGGGTTAGCCCACCTCCAGCTAAAGGTGACTGGTGGATCATCTCGACCCCAACCGTAAAGGTTAGCGTTGCTGGTTTCTACTACATCGCTCCTTGTCTCCTTGTTTCCTTAGGAACTAGTTTCTGTAAGATGAAATGGTGTTTGGGCGAATAGTTTCCAAATGTTACTTCGACTCTTCCAGGCTCTGACGAAGGCGACATCGCCGAAACGTTAGCCAGAATAAAGGTCGATACCAATCTTGGTCAACAGCTGCAGTCAACTTCATATCATCAGTGCTAACAATGCCAAAATTTATGGAAAGTCGGACGTGGACGGTTCTGCATAACGTCGACCAGTCAAATACGCTCTCTCCTGCAACAACTGATTTTGACTCTGGTCGATACAAGTCATTGGTAAGGTGATAACCCCACCTGGTCCTTCATGACTCTTCCTCGCTGCCTCCTGCAGCTTCGCAACGTCCGACTTCAACTGAAACACGTCTGTGCTCATCATATCACAAATCTCCGACAACAACTCGCCATCCCTTTCCATCGTCATTACATAAGTCGCCCACTCCTCTGCCGTTTCAATACCTCTCTGACTTAACACAGCAAGAATTCCCGCTACCAGTTCTTGCGACAACTCAGTGCTCAACTCCACACCCATTAAGGACGCCTCTACAACGCGAATTGCCTCTTCTATTTCTCTCTCTACATCAGCCCTTTTATCTTTTGCAATACGGGATTCACTTAGAATTTCCCCCACTTTTCTTCTCATTTTCCTCAACACACCTACACACAGTCCTCTCTTTCCATCACTTCCTACCTCACCGAAGCTATTTCCTACTTGCGGCGCTCCGTCGCACTCCATTCTGTTCTCATCGTTTTCCGCGCCCGAACCCATCACTCTGAAAGCACACGTACAGGGTTGGACCTCCTCAACAACTCTTACACGCTCACGCACGACGATCCGTCACTAAGACACAATCTTCGTACCCCTACTTTACGGCACGACTTGCTGTCACCCCTGCTTTACGGTGAACAGCTGCACTCCACAACAACGCTGCACGAAGCGACGAAGCAGTGCCACAAAGTAGGCGAGCAGGTACCAGCACTCAGCACGGCAGCCCTCCTCTCCACCGGCAATCGATATCGTTCACCCTATTATTTAGTTTAGTTCGGCCCCCATGTAGTGGACCGGAAGTCTAAGGGCTGACAATATCGACCGTTAGAGCGGATACTCCAGCAACGAGAACACAGGAGACAAAGTGGTTTTATCGGCAACGTACACAATAGGAAAAACAAGAAACAATCAAAGAAACGATCCACCACAGCGGTGAAGTCCACGGACGACGACGAGACTCGAATGAAGGCCGTAGGCCCAAGATTCTGAGAGAGGCGCCAAACTGATCAAAGGGCGCAGAGCAGACGGCGGGTGTCCCTGGAGCATGTTTTTGTACTTAGCCTAAACGAAACGTCATCCAAAACGAGATTCGCGATTGGAGCAGATCTCATCCTTCGGGCAGCTTTTCTTCTCGCCTAGCATGATCTCCGCTTGGGCGGCGGCCTGCCGTCTGCTCCCGACATCGTTTTCAGTATTTTAGTGTTTTCTTGGTTTTGAGCCTATTGGCGACAATTACGCCATTTTGGCGTTGGATTTAAAGAATGTTTCCAGTATCTGTACAGGTTGTTTTGCCAGTACGAGGTTCGTTGAGTGTGGAGTTTATTGTACTTACTTACGTTAGTAGAGCTCTGATTATAGCCCTGATTAGTACTTATGATAGCGGTGTAATCCGCTAGAAAAAAGGCGAATTTGTTGCCCTGCTTTGTCCTTTTTTAGACAGCGATCTATCCCAAACATAGTAAGGGTTTTTTTTGCTTGGATACTGGATTTTGAGTTATGAAAGAGTACTTATTTTTTCTTAGTGAAAATCAGCAGATAGAATAGTCTTTGTAGGTTTTATCGTATTGAGTAAATGAGTCGGAACCGTCGTAGTGGGTTGTAAAAAGAATACGCCATGGGCGTGGTGGACGGCTTTCAAATGAAAGGTTTTGATGTGGACTCGATAAGGTCAGTGAAGCGTATGAGGAAAGTGCAAGAAACATATCGTTACTTGTGAGTTTGACCTTTTTTTCGAATGTACACGTTGAAGCGTGTTTTCGATTTCTATTAGAGCGGATACGATCTCTTGATCGTCGACGATAGGTATTATGTAGAGAGTTGTTGTCACCTTCTTGTAGAGAGTTGTTGTCACCGAATGTTTTTTAGTCCATTGTTGAAATGGTGGACATTGAACTCAGGCGTTGGGTCGCTGTTAGCCCTTGTCTAAAATATCGCTTCGGTTTATTTCGTTTGCAAAGTTTCGTTTAGTTATTTGAGTTTCACGAGTGAGGTGAGAAGTCCACAAAGAGAATGTGATAGCAAGTCTACGGCTTAGTTGCAAGGTAGTCTCTGTTGAGACTGGTTTGTTATTTTCTGTTACGGTATTGTAATGTTTAAAGGAAATTACTGCCGTTAATTAGCATAATTGTGACGGTTTGACATGTTGTTTCGTGAGGTTGAATCTTGAGGTTTGTCGTTCGCCACAGTCTGCAACGGTGTTGAGTTCGCTTTAAGTAGTTTTAATGTTTTTTCCAAACAAATAAGAGGTTTCCCAAGTTCTGACTTGAGGAGAATGTATTCGTTCGTCTCGTCCGTCAGTGTTGTCGTATTCGGTAGATACCGATATTATTGTGCATTATAGTGATCGCTGCGTTATTGTTGCAAGGTATGATTGCTCTTTTGACGTCGTTGATTTGGTGTAATACTCTTTGTTTTATGCAGCCAGTCGTAAAGGCATTCAGATCTTGTGTTGACATTAAGTCTGTTGTAGCGAACAAGGCTATCGCACATTTATGTGCGTGGGTACTCTTATGTATGCGTAAATGTTGAGCCTAGTGGGCTAATTTGTTCGTCAAAATTTTAATTGCAGCGTGCGTGAGATCTTTTTAGTCTTTTGTGAATAAGTTTTCGGTATGGGTTGATGCTGCTTGATAGTTATGTTCTAGTTTTTGTAGGCTATGCTGTCATAAGACAGTTTCTTCTTTTTAAGCTGGGGTAGTAAATTATTTTGAGCCCGAAGCGTACTTTTGATTCTTCTTATTTCTAAAGTCTCAGAGCTTGTTGTGCAAGCCAAGTATTTAGAATTTTTGTTAGGTTAGACTTCACTGTATTTAGGGTGAAAGTATTTCGTTTTGAATTGGTAGATTGTTCCGGAATGGTCATAGTTCTGAGTTGTTCTTAGTGTGTCCTCATATCGTAGTAGTTTTCTACTAGTTTTCTGAGAATTGCCATGATTTGTGAAATCTGATGGCTTTTATTAGTTTTGGCTTAGCGGTTTCGTTAAAGGTTGAGCTGTAAAGTGTTCGTGAGCGAGACTTCATTGTGTGAAGTCTGAAGGTGTGTGATGTTGATTCGTCTCGAATTAGAAGCAGTTTTAATGGACTGATAGTTTTGACTTATTATTATGTAGTATATTTTTATTTTTAACGTACCGTGTCGAAACGGTTTTCTCTATTTTCTCCCATGAATTGCCATGTGATGGCTTTTCCTTAGTTTTAGTTCACTAGTAAAGTTGTCGTTAGAAAAACTTCATTGTTTGAAGTCTGAGGGCATGAGCAGGAGTTTTTGTTTTGAGTGCGAGCGTTTGGTCGAGCTCGGCAGTTGTGTTGTTGTACGAAGACTTGGTTGTTGAGGACTTGTAGTATGAGAAGTAGTATTATTTGGGTGTGAGTATTGATTGTCCCCTGGATGCTCTGAGCATTAGGTGGCCTTATGTAGGCTTTGGAGTGGTACCATTAAAAAAGCTTTGTTATCGTGAGTGTAAGTTGTAAGACACTTATGGATCTGTGGCCGGCGTTTATAATGAGTAATGATTTGATAAGCTTAAGCTGATGAGAAACTGCGACGAGCAAGCGCCATTTTAACATATTCCCGGGAGGGCTTCGCGGTAGTCTCGTTATAGAGGTTTTGATTGTTTTATAAGCTAGTTGTATGCGAAGCCGTATAGCTGAATGTGGCGTTATTGTTTTTAGTGTTATTATTGTAGTTATCCTGTTATCAACCTAGGTGGGCTTTCCGAACCGCCAATTCGGGTTATTTCGCACCCTAGGTGGCCCCAAATGGGCATATATAATGTCATCCGAGGAAGGACTCTCCGAATTGCCATTTCCGGTTAATTCGCATCCTCGAGGGTGGGCACCCTGCCTGAGCTTATCGCCACCATAACTGAATGAGGCGCCATAGTAATTGTCTGTTCCATTATTATCACATTATATGTAGGTAGGTTTCCCAGGTCGGGGTTATCGCTAGCAGTATTATTGTATTGTCGTGGCCTTTATGAATTGAAATGAGAGAAAGAGTTTTTATTGGGTTGTGTGCACGCGAGTTGTATTCATTTTGCACTATAGGCTTGTTAGCCTGCAGCTCGGAACTAGTGTGCTTTTGTTGTAATTGTCGACTATAGTCTTTATGAGTCGAGTATAGTATTAAGGTTGAGTACTCATTTGCTTATTAGTAGTCTTACAATCGTAATGGGTTTTATAGCTTTACAGCAAGTAAAATGCTGTTTCGGGAGTTAATTATTTTCTGAGCGCCATGCTTGGACGCCTCATCTTGATCGTCATGAACACTTGAGAGTCGAAGCGCGCGTTCTTCTTGACTCAAGGGATTCTGTACGGCTGGTATAGGGATGATCTTGCGGCGCACTGACTGGCCAGTATCAGTTCGTTGGAAGCTCATCCGTGTAGAATCATATTCATGATGATCAAGTCGTTTAATTTTGCTCATATTGTAGAGCTAGTTTTGTTAGTAGTCGAGACTTTTTATTAGTTGGTTGGAGTTCATATCGAGAGGCGTTATCCGTGCCTGCGCTCGTTCCGAACAGATGAGTGCACCGTTTTCGGTGCTTGAATTCGTTTTGAGTTAGATGCATATTAAGTCCCTTTGGTTTTCAGTTTGGAACCTTAGTTCTTTTATTTGTATAGTCTTGGTAGAGACGTACTGTTGTACACCTGTTAGTTTTTTGGGAATTCCCATGGCTTCTGGAATACCAATGTGTGGTTTTTACACTAGTCCGCTGTAAAGGTGCGGAATGGGGCCTTCCGTGTCCTCTGGAGGGGCGAAGTTAGCCGGACACGGTGTAAAATTCCCAGCAGGGCCTGGCATGTAGCGGCGCGAACGTGAGTCACCTGTATCACCTGTACCACCTGTCGTCCCGTTGATCATCGAATTGCTCGAACGGGTGCCAGCAGCGTCTCCATTCGTCCCTGTCGCATGCCAGAGTGGTCCAATGGATCCTCCTCGCTCGAGGGATACGAAGAGCGTCATATCGGTCGTTCAGGGCTTTAACGAAGAAGTCCGACCAACGCGTTGGTGGGCGTCCTGGTGTTCTTTTGACATCCCGCGGAATCCAGTCGGTGATGGCTCTCGTCCAGCGGGTGTCTGCGAAGCGCATTACGTGGCCGGCCCACCTAATTTTCGACAACTTGGCCCACGCGACAGCGTCTCTGATCTTCGAACGTCGGCGAAGCTCGGAACTCCGGAGGCCTTCTCTCACTTGCGTGAGTCGTGTCAGTCCGAGCATCGTCCTCTCGATTCCACGCTGCGCGACGCTGATCGCGTGTTCATCCTGCTTTCGTATAGCCCAGGTCTCTGAGGCGTATGTTAGGGCAGGAAGAACACTGGAGTCGAATAGGTGGGAACGGAGTCGGACGTTCTTCGTCTTCTTCACGACTTCTTCGACGCTCTTGAAAGCTCCCCGAGCCGCTCGTTTCCTCCTGCTCAGCTCTGGTGCTAGGTCGTTGGCCATGTTGACTTCGCGAACCAGATACACATAGCTGGAGCATTCGGAGATGTTCGTTCCGTTGAGCGAGAATGGGGCATCAGAAACCCATCCGTTCCTCATGAACATCGTCTTCGTAAGATTCAGCTGCAGTCCAACGTTCCCACATACACGATCAAAGTCGGCCAGCATTCGCTCCGCCTGGCTTATGCTCGGTGTTATGAGCACGATGTCGTCAGCGAAGCGAAGATGATGTAGTTGCCGGCCGTCGACCTTCACTCCCATGTCTTCCCATTCTAGTTCGCGCATGACGTTTTCGAGAGTGGCGCTGAAGAGCTTCGGGGATATGGTATCCCCTTGCCGAACCCCTCTCTTCACGTCGATGACGACGTCGTTGTAGAATGGTGAGATCTTGGTCGTGAATCCACTGTACAGCTCTCGAAGGACTCTGATGTACTGAGTAGGAACGCCCTGAGTGAGCAGGGCTTCGATCACTGCTTCAGTTTCGACAGAGTCGAATGCCTTCTTCAGGTCGATGAACGAAAGGCAAAGCGGCAGCTTGTACTCTCGCGACACTTCGATGAGCTTCGTAATGGTGTGTGTGTGTGGTCGATCGTGCTGAATCCTCTCCGAAATCCTGCTTGTTCGCATGGCTGTCCTTCGTCCAGCGTTCGGCCGATCCTATTCAGGATAACTCGAGTGAACAGCTTGTAGACTACGGACAGCAGACAGATCGGGCGATAGTTGCCAATGTCGTGCACGTCTCCCTTTTTGTACAGCAAGACGGTTCTACTGGTCTTCCACTGAGATGGAACATTGCACTCCGGCAGGTAACGTGTGAAGAGCCGCGCCAGGGTGTTGATGAGCGCTGGCGGGAGGTTCTTCAGGTGTTCGGGTCTTATCCTGTCGGGATCGGGTGCTGTACGTTTTTTCACCGACGAGATGGCGTGTCGGATCTCGGAAGGGAGAACAGAGGGGACGACGTATCCATCCTGCGGAAGATGGCATGAGGGCAGGTGGACGTGGCTATCGAAGAGATCGGAGTAGAAGTTGTGTGGATGACCTTTTCCATGGTCCTTCTGGAAGAGGTGACGGTTCCGTCGGGACGTCGTAGAGCGGTCATCTTGGTCTTGAAGTTGGCGAAGTTCCGGCGGGCATTGCGGATCCTCAACCCTGCCTCTGCAGCTTCAGCCAACACTTCCGCCCTTCTCTCCTTAACATCCTCCTTTATTGCCTCTCTGCATAGCTTCGCAAGCTCGGACGTCAGTTGGTAGTTGCCTGACGCTCGTGCTGCTCCACGCTGGCGTATCAGCTTGAGAGTTTCCGGAGACAGACGTCTCTTGGTGGTCTTCAAGCTCTCGGCTCCCTTAGCACTATCGTGGAGATGGTGCATGAAGCGGTCGTATTCCTCGTCGACGTTGTCCATGACGGCATCTTCCCAAAGGCCGACAAGAGAGGTGTAGAGATCCCTGTTGATGGTCGTTCTGGGATTCCTCTTCTTGAACTTCGCGGGCTTCTCTACTTGACGCGAAAAGCGGAACCTCGCGCGAAGGAGGCGGTGGCCCGATCCCGTGTAGAACTTGGGGACAACGGAGACATCGGTCAGGCAATACTTGCGATTGAAGATGATGTGGTCGATCTCGTTGTGGAACTGGCCACCGGGGGATTCCCAGGTCCATCGTAGGGAGGGAGGCTTCTGGAACTGCGAGTTTCCATTGATGGTCTTGGTTGACATGATAAACTCAGACAGCATTTCACCTTGCTCGTTCCACTCCAAACCGTGGGTTCCGGTGTGAAGTTCTTCCGGCGACCTTCGCGGTCCGATCTTGGCGTTGAAGTCGCCGACGATCACCTTGTAGAAGGTGTGATCTTCCTTATAGAAATTCTCCAGCTCTACGTAGAAGGGTTCGACCTTTTCGTCATCGTAGTCGGATGTTGGGGCATACGCGACGAATACAGTCAACACTGGCACGGAGCCACATCGCTTCAGTCGCAGACGTCCGATTCAGGTTGTCAGAGACTTGTACGAATCGATGTTCATGGCCAAGTGCGTGTTGACGAGGACGCCTACTCCTCTGCTGTCGCATGTTCCGAGGAACAGTTCTACTCCGGAGTCGTAGGCGGCTTGTAGGGGGTGGGGTCTTCTCGTCTCGGTCAGTCCGATGACGTCGTACTTGATCTTCCTGGCTTGCATCATCAGGTCCTCGACGGATGCTTCCGATGCAAGCGTGCGGGCGTTGTAAGTACAGATCGTCATCTTAGTCCTTCTCAATTTGCGCAGCCTGGTTAGGCCCTGAGATTTTAGCAGCCTCTCCGTACTCGTCCTTCCGATCGCTGCAGAAATGGGGGCTCTTTCGGGGTCAGGGGAATGAAGCCCTTTAGTGCTGCTGTGTTTGACTTCCATAGAACACGGGTAGCTAGTCAGGCTCTGTCGTGCGGGCGAAGTACTTCGTTCAGGCAGCCAGACTGCCCGAAGGGACGGTGCGAGACTTTTCAGGCGGCCTCGAATCGCCTTACGATGTACTCCCAGTCTACCGAGTGCAAGCTTTTGGCCGGGCCGACGCAGTTACAATCCGCACAGTCACGGGCACATCCGCGCACACTGTGCACAAACATGCTGCTCCCACGCACAAGGAACGCGTCGACCCGACACAGCAGGAGCAAGGAGTCCATCCCCTGCATCCCACCTGCGTCTCTGGGCACAACACGGTCGCATTTGGTTCGCGTTTAATTCCCCTATGCACCACCCGGGAACGCGCCACGTGGCCCTACAACAAGCGGCCCGAGATCCCTCTTAACAAGAGAGCCCGAAGGCTTTCTATCGAGGGAGATCCGTGGCGAACGTGAGTCACGCAGAGTAATATTCCCGAGGCGGTCAGGAATGCGGCGTCGCGCACATGAGTCACGCAGTGTAAAATTTGGTGAATTACGGTAGGCTGCAGCGGTATTAGTCTTGCACGCGTTAACGGTTCTGTAGTTTTATTAGTATTAGTATTATTATTAGTATTAGTATTTTTCTTAGTATTACTAGTATTAGTATTTTTGAAGTGGGAGACGAGACAAGTGATTTTAGTTGTTGCTGAAGCATCGCGTTTTGTGGTGCCAAATTTCGTCTAGAATTTATTGGTGCGCCTTGTATGGTGCTTTAGTTCGTTTCGAGTCATCTGGTGCACAATATTTGGTCTGGATTGGTTTTGGATCATTCAGTGCATGTCACCTTGTTCGGTGCATGCCTACACTCCTGCCTTATTTCGTCTCGCGTCGATCCAAACACTGTGTAGAGTGTTGAATTCGCTTCGGCCGTAGTCCGTTCCGAACCTGGCTTGAACTATTCGTTTGATGCGTGAGATTGCTCCGGCCTGGGCTCGTTTCGGATCGGCCGATGCACCACGTTTGGACTGCATCAAGGTCCAATACGGTTTTGGTGGTTCAAAGCCAAATCTCTTCCGTGAACTTGCACATCTTGTCCGACAATCTTTATTGTGTAAAGTGGTGCATGTACGGCTAAAGAAGAAACCAGATGAGATAGCGTTTTGTATTAGTTATTCCCACTTTTAGTCTTAGTCTTTCTTGGGTTCTTGATGGCCAGTCGGCCTAGTTCTTGCAGCCCTGTCGGGCAGGAACGGAAGCGTCCTTTAGGGCGTCCGTTTTTCTGCCTCGGCCGCGGGCCGTGGGTAGCGGCGCGAGCCCGATGGCGGCTCGTGCGGTGGCAACGGGCGACGCCGACGACGGTGGCGACAGAGGAGGCGACGGCGGAGGCTGAGGCTGAAGCTGGATACGGAGAGCCGCTGGTGCGAGAGGCGTATGAGACTGCGATACTGGACGAGACCGGGCGAGACTGCCTTCGGCCCTGAGGCGGCTGCTTGTATACGTTTTCTGGGTGGCGGGCAGTGTGGCGGCAGAGGCCTGTTGGGAGCGTGCCGCTTTACAACCGCGCCGGCGGGCAGGCCGGCTCTTGAGCCGATTATTGATTGAAGTATCATGATTCCGTGTAAGGAAGTTATGACAGTATGTTCCCTTCTCCATTCGATAGATAGGAACATGATTTTGCATCAAAAATCCGTTAAATTTTCCGTTAAATTTGGGAATCTTCCGGAAAATTTCGTTATGGAAATTTACACGAAAATGCCGGTAAATCCCTTAAATCGATAAATCCTCAACCGTTAAACGCATACTCCTTTGTCTGATGGAGTGAATCTTCCAATATGCGACAGTGTCTAACGACTTCCCGGTGTCTTACATTGTACATTGCTGACTGTGAACACTTTTACGGCTCAGCCTGCGCAAAAAACGTCAATAATGCATTGTCGCGCAAATACAGCTCACGACGATGGGTACTAGAAGGGAAGGACACAAAGCCAGCATCTAGCTCGTTCTCAATTTCTGTGTGGGACCAGAGTTCAGCCTTGATCGAGTTATAGGGAGTGTCGCGTTATATGCTGAGTTCTTCTCTGAACCGCGCTGTAACGGGGGCAGCGTTATACCCAGCACGTCTTTCCCCTAAGTCTAGGTTAAATCGGAAGTCGTGCCTTCTCTGCAGACATAACTGAAGGGGACAGTAAGTGACGGCGAACTAGGAGGTAAGAAACTGAAGTAAAAAAGTTTGACATAATTGCACACAGCGGACGTCAAAAATGGAGAGGAATTCCGAATACTGAGACATCAAGTGAAGGAGCTTCGCGTGAAGAAGAAGCTCAACAATAGAACAAATGTTGTTTTAGGACTGACACCATAAATGATTCATGTGAGCATGGAAGGCGAACTTTGAGCCGCAGGAACGGAGCACACTCTTCATTGGGGTCGTGCCGAAAGAGCAGCAGGACTTCCACAAAGTCATTCTGTTTAGATCACATCATCGATAAGGTCTGTCCGAACTAACGTCAAAACAGTCATAAACACTTTATTTATAGTTACACTGGACGTTCAGCGGCCTACTGGCCGCCAACGTCTGGTTGGGGGCTTCGCCCCAAACCCGGAGAATAGCACATCCCGTCTTCTTGTCCTCTTTAGGCCTCTCATTCATTAGAGTAAAAAAACTGGTTTTGCTGTATAGAATAGAACAGCGGGATACGGTAGGGCAGAATGTTCGAAGCTGCTCCTATGGGGGCTTCCCACCCTCTATGACACACACGCGAATTCATTCTCTGAGCTACTCGTTCTACACATAGCGAGAAACAGATAGAGATCCTTAATCCGAAGTGCTTATTCCGCAGAAACACAAATGAAATCAATTGGTATTGGTAGACCGCTGGATACGCTTCACAGGAACGGGAATAACATTACTCCGATTCCTTTACTCAATCTCCCCACCCACTCCACCAATACCCCTTACCCATGTGCCGGCAGAAAACGGAAGGGGGAATCAAGTACGCGCACACTCGTTGCACGAAGCCTTTAAAAAGTCTTCTGAAAATCTCACGGATGCTGTGCAAGGTCTTATCTGTGGCACGTCTTCTGGATTCGGATGCACATTGGATAACGTCTGTGACAGATTTGCTGAGTCCGGACACATATGTCACGACGTCTACGACACGTCTTTTGCACCTCCACACACGTGGCACGACCGCTCCCCATTGCTGCTTCCACTTTCACTGCTCTTCCCTTCATTGGTCAATTCTTTACAGGTCCCCATTCACTGAGCCTCCCATCCCTCCTTCACCGGTCCCTACTACTGCTCCCACCTTCACTGGACCTCCCCTTACTGGTCCACTCTTCACTGGTCCCCCTATCCTTCACCGATCCCCATTACTGTTCCCACCCTCACTAGTACCCCTTTTATTCATCAACCCTTTTCCGGTCCCCCCTACATTGGACCCCTCCCCTCCCCCTTCACTGGTCCCCATTACTGGTCCGTTCCTCACCGGTCGCCCTTCACCTGGTCCCCTTCACTGGTCAACTTTCTACTGGTCCTCCTTCACTGGATCACGCCCTCCCCCTCACCGTTCCCCATTGCTAGTTCCACCTTTACTGGTCCCCCTTTGCTGGTCCCTCTTCATTGGTCCCTCCTTTATTGGTCCCCCTTACTTGTCCCTTCCTCACCGGTCCCCCATTCACTTCGTCCCATCTTCACTGGTAACACGTCGTGTGAATTCGGCACCCGTGGCGCGACATCGTTGACATCTCTTCTGAACCCGGACGACCGTTAAACAATGTCGGTGACATGTGTTCTCAACACGAACGTGCTTAGCGCAACATCGGTGACACGCGGTCTGAATCTGGAGCCCCTGGCGCGACATTGGTGATACCCCTTCTAAATCCAGGCACCTGATGAACGACGTCGGTGACATGTCTTCTCAAACCGGACGTGCTTTGCGCGACATCGTTAACACGTCGTTTGAATCCGGAACCCCTGGCGCGACATCGGCGACACGTCGTCTGAATTCGGACAGGCCTTTCGCGATATCGGTGACACCTCTTCTGAGCCTAGGTACCTGATAAACGATATCGGTGTCATGTTTTCTCAACTGGGACTCTCGCTTTCACGACGTCGATGACACATGTTTGGAACTCGGACGCCCTTTGTGTGCCATCGGCGACACATCTTCTGACCCCTCTCAACACGACGTAGGTGACACCTCGCCTGAGCCCGGATTGCTAGTACTCGAGATTTACGAAAGGCCACCTGGACAGACGGACGGACAGACGGACGGACAGACGGAAGGACAGACACAATAGCTTACTCTTTTATATATAGTAGGAATTGCAAACACAATGTGCGTTACAAAGAATTCGTATGTAGTTACCTCTTAAGCAATTGTTTGGTTACAAACTTTTAGCACATAGCAAACAACAGAAAGAACAACAGTATGGCAGGTAGTCGTCGAGCTGTCGTGCCAAGATTGATATCGAACGTTTATTCGGCTGACGTTTCGGCGTAACCGCCTTCTTCGGAGCCTGAAAAAAAACAAGCGGAGCTAGAGAAATTACCCGTCCAATAGTCATTTCAAGTTTCAGCCATCTCAAAAGCTAAAGGGAGAAAGAGACGAACCGCGAGGAGGACAGCCCAACTGACCTTATGTAAACAGCCAAAGGCTGTGGAGTCACCCTTCAGATGGAGATAAATGTGGGTGAATGAGGTCCTCCCTTCGGGTCAGCCCCTCAGCGACCTTCCGGCTGGCGCCCTCCGCGGTCAAGCCCACAGAGGTTAGCAAATGGAGCCAACTCCTGGGTTATGGCCACCCGTTCCTCCTTCCTACTGATTGTGGGGTTCTTGAACGCAATCCACAGCGCCTCCAAGGCCTTGCGCGCTGCGATATCGACCTCGCGAGCCAGGATCGTCACCGTCACTCCAACCACTGCGCCACTATGATTTCGCAGCCTGTGCTCCCCCAAGGGTGTGCTAACTTTGCACCTGTTGAGCCCGTCCACATGCTCCTTCACCCTTACCCAAAGTGGTCTGCCCGACTCGCCAAAGTATTCCTCCTTGCATTCAATGCAATTATGAGGTATACTGTTCCTGAAAGCCTACAGTCGCCTTCCCTGCCGAATGGGCAGACCACACAGGAGGGCGTTTCACAAGCGCAATCATAAAGACGGTTCCTCACCAGTTGCGCCTTGAGATTAGCCGGAGGCACCTCAACGACCCAAACGATGTCACCCAGGTCAGCCTTACGAACGCATCCCCGTACTTAAGCACTGAGAGCGTCCGAGATAAAAGATACCGTGAAGGCGATTTGACCACGCAATTGTGCCCTGTATGCGTGCTGGTGCCCGTGGTTGACGGCCTTTGGGCATGTTGTGCGCAACATACCGGATAAGGCAATGCGAGATGCGATTTCCCTAGATGAGGACTTGAACTCGCTTTTCGAGAACACCAGAGCAGCTGTTTGGAACATATTGCGGACATTGGCCTTCTTAGTGCTATATGGGTGTGCGGAACGATAGTGCACAATGATGTTCTTGTTGCTGGGCTTCCGGTACCACCTAGTTTGGAAGGTGTTCCTAGAGAGACGAATTTCCACGTTGAGGAACGGCAACCAGTGACTTGTCGGCTTCTCCCTTGTGAGCTTAATATGCTCAGCCTGATCGTTAAGCAACTCGAAGCAGGCATCCATTTCCCTCTGCGTGGGACGTACGATGAAACAGTCATCTATATACCGACAATACAGCAAAGGTCTGCGTTCCATTACGGGTCTCTCTATTTTTGACATGTACGCTATAGCTAGCACCGGAGCCAAGCGTTGACCCATCGCTAGGCCTCTAACCTGCCTGTAGTACTGTTTGAACAACTTGAATATGTTGCACTAAAGGGACTCCTCTATGAGCACCATTATTTGGGCAATGTTGAGTCCAAAAAAGGGCCAGCTGGGCTTCATGCTCAACAAGGATCTCGTGTACCGCTTGCATGGCATTGCCTTTGGAGACATTTTTGTCTAACTACGTGACGTCAAACGACTCCATCACGCAGGTATCTTCTACATTAGTCTCCCGGAGCTTATCCAAAAGGGCGCTGGTGTTAGGAAGGTGAGCTGGAATGAACCGTAGTAGCTGCGTAAGAACCAAGTTCAGCAGCCAAGATATACGGTCTGCAGGACCACCAATGCCACTTATGATAGGCCTAACCTTATACAGCAAAGGGTCGCTAAGGGCACCACCTGGTGGCAACTTATGGGTCTTGATAAGAACATACAAGACCGAGCAGACGGGATGCTCACACTTCAGCTGCGCTGTAATGCTTCTAGGGAGGTTTACTGACTTTGCAACCTCAACCCACTTTAGACGGCGAAACTGTTTACTAAATTCTTCTGACAGTAGACGGTGCTGTCCTGGAGGTGGAGTATGGTAATACTCCTATCAAGTTCTTGTGGTAGCACCACAAACTCGCCTCCCTTATCACTAACGCCCACTTTAATTGCTCCTGAAGCCGTCAAGTTCCGGATCTCCCTCAGACCTCTACGCTGATCAACTGTGAGATTTGGAGTCATCCGCCTTGCCACGTTTCTCTGCAGAAAGAACACCGTAGAAATATAAGAGTGCCGTTAAAAACATGAGACAAAGTGAGGGCTAAGGAATAAAGTTTTTCACAAGGGTTTTTCTTGAATAATTTAGTTTGTTGATGCTTTACGTGTTTCCACTGAAATATTTTCAATTTTATAGTGCGCATTGGCTGCTACCGAAGCTGGCCATCCTGGCCCTCTTCACCCGTCTCTCAACAACGGGGAACTCTGTCTTGACTTAGATAATGTATTGTAGTTTCGCCATTTCTTTTGATACTGCGGAATTCAAGAAAACAAAACCGTAAGAACTCCAAAATAGAGATAATTAAAAATTCAAGCTGCGAAGCCAGGACTGTTGGCAACACTTTATTCGACTGACGTTTCGCAGTAACCTCCCTTTTCAGAGCCTGGAAAAGTCAAGCGAGAACTGTAAGGTTACTCGTCCAGGAACTATTTCATGTCACAGCAGTTTCAAAACGTAATAGGAGGAGAAAGCGAAGTAGTATGAAACAGCCTAACTAACCTTACGGGAGTGGCATGGCAGTTATCCTCGGGTGGAAAAGGATTGGATGGGCGAGTTCGAATCTCCTCGTTGGGTCATCTTTCAATGATCCTTCGACTATCGCCTTCGGAGTCGAGCGCACACGTCGGCAAAGGGGCCAGCTCTTAGGCTACCCCGCCTTCTCGAGAGCAATCCACAGCGTCTCGAGAGCGGAGTCGACCTCGCGCCTCAAGGTTGTAAGCGCCACCCCAACCACTGCGCCACCATCGCGCATTTCGCTGTCTGCTCCCCCCCCCCCCCCTCCCCCCTCGCCAAGGTAGAATGGTGCACCCGTTTATTTATTTATTTGCACGTTTGCACATAAATGTGCGCTTTTTTCTATAATAGACGAAACTGAAGGACACAGCATGACGAGTACTACAACGGTGTGAAAAAACAAATAAACCTCAGCAAATCAAAGCGCAACATCGTGTCGTACTATAATATTGTAAGAGAGGGAAAATTTTATGAAAAACCAAATGCTGAAATATTTTGATGTAAGGCAAAACTAAGGACTGAGGTGCTGATTAGTAGAGCCGTTGATGGAGAAGAGCAGTGGCCCGCCAAACACTGTAAGTCGCTATCGAAAACGACTTCGGATATTAGGAGGTCCGCCAACTCCATCACTCCATCAACACCCGTATAACGTCAAAACACAAAGGAGGAAAAAATCGAAAGTTTTCAGTGCGAGATAAGATGCAAAAAAAGAAAGATAAAAGCTGCAATGGTGAGCACGAACAAAAAGGATCACGGCAAACTCGATGGTCACGAACAAAAAACAACCAAAAAATAGGAACAATTAGAAGCACGAATTAGAAAACGAGAGCAAGGAGCACAATTACACTTCAGCAACGAGTTCATTTACATGAAACTAGAGGTTAAAGGGACGAAACTAAGATGCTGCCTCTAGATGATGTCAGCTAAGTGCAGTGTAGATAGATTAGGTCTAATTTCTTCAACATTTTCGAAGAACGAAAGCATTTGGTGACTCTTGTATGCCTGGAGGTAGCATTTGTAACCAACGAGCGCCTCGGTAAAAAATGAATTAAAAACCTTTTCCTTTACCGCTTTATATTTGGGTATTGGAAGCGAAACCTATTACGATGACCCAATGTAGGCAAAAACACCCAGTACTTGGAAGGTTTCAGTCCAGACACTGAAGCAAAAAACTAAATCGCTGAATATGCGTTTGTAGAAAAGTCTTAAATTTAAAAAGCCTAAGCAGAAATCTTTCCTGATAGTGTTTTGCTAGGCAAATTGTAGTGGCTCTGGCTCCAGTCGACCAGGCAGCCCCGGAGAGGGCCATGGGAGGAGCCGCATTGTCTGAAGTTCAGCGAGAAATAAACGCGATCAATCTAGACTCGAAAACTTTCCTGATAATTTTGGGATTGCCCTCATGCCACAAGAACTGGATATACATCAAAATAGAAATTTGATGAAGACTTCTGAACCTTCTCAATTCTTCCCCCGGAGTTTTTTTTTTTTTGAAGAGGGAGACCAAACCTGCGAATAGTACTCCAATATAGCGATCACATATGCTCTATATTAACTAATCAGTATGGGTCTGTCATTGCATTTTATCTTTTTGGAAATCAAATGCAAGATGAAAAAGCTTTCCTCACCACATTATTGATTTGCTTCTCGAACTTCAATTCGTTATCTGTGAAAATGTCAAGATCGCGACCATTAGAGACGGAAAGCAACTCGCAACTGTTGACTTTGTATATAGCAGAGGCATTATCAATGCGGAAAACGTTTGTTTTAGGGAGATTAACGGGAATTTGCCAAGCTTCGGCCCACTGCAACATATTACCGCTGGACTGACTTGGCGCTTGGTTAACAAATGTTTTGTTTTCTTAATATCGTTGTTTCCCTGAGCTTCATATTTACATATCCTTCTTCTTAAGAGTGAAGCTCGAATTAGCGAAATGTTTATTGACAACGTTTTGGGCCTTAAGCCCTTCTTCAGGTCTAAAAGAACTATGATGCTTATACAAACAACAACAACAGCAATCGACGCATCACAGACCTGGGTTCCACCGACAGGAAGGGGGGGGGGGGGAGGCCAAGAAGTTACAGTGGTGCGATTTGGCCAGAAATGAAGTGCAGGGTCTCTGGGCTATTTATATAGATCCGCGAGCAGTGACCGGTCTCTCGTCTCCCAAAGTCGCCATCATCCTCAGTCAGTCACGCCGCGTAACCTCAGAGACTGATAAGGCTCATTGCATACTTCATTTCTTCCTTCTTGTTAATGGGTGGCTGCCAGTGTTTTATCTCAAGCGCTTCCTTAATCTTCCTCTCCACTGTATCCGTCAGATTTTTGTGAAGGATCGAGACTCGCAGCTGCGGCAGTGGATCTCGCTGTTAAAACGCTCTGTTTGAAATTCTTTCATAACTTTGATGAAGTGTTGCTGAGAAATACTGTTTCTCATAAAGAGTTCTCGTCGTGAGAAATTGCGGTTACTGTGCAGATGTGTTACTTGTGATACTAAATCTGAGGCCAGTGTTTGCTCTGAGATCAATTTCTTTGCCAGTTTTGCCGAAATTCTGCTCTTTGTGAGTTTTCGAAACTTCGCTCCTCTGCACTCTACCGGGCTTTTTATGCGCACTGCATTTGTTGGGGTTGTGAGGCACGGAATATGTAAATAGATCTGATAACGGTGCAGCTCTGATAGAGTATCCAGATCGAAATTCTTTCGCGTCATCGGCTGCTGAAATGATTGAATTCTGGCTTCCTTGGGGTAGTTAGAATAGCTTCTATATAAGCAGGGATATCTGCCAGAGTTAGCGCAGATAATCTCGTCTGCTTCTCATCCGATGTGAGTTGGCGAGCGGACACTGAAGTGACTGCAGGAAGGGACGCAGATCTGGAGAAGTCTGCAAGTTGCTGTTACGCTGTTAAGAGAATTTCCGCCAGTGTTCGCACCTTTGTACACAAACATACCCCAAATGCTTACTTACTTACTTTACTTTGATGATCCTTTTGTCGGCTGGTGGTCTTCTCAGCGGAGACCACAACTCTTCCAGACCGCTCGATCTCTGGCTGCTTGCATCCAGTGAGGCAGACTCCGCTCTCTGGAAGATCTTGAGAATGAGTCTGCCCATCGCGTTGGAGGTCGTCCAAGTGGTCTCGTATGGCCTCTCTGGAGCCATTCTGTGACACGGAGACTCCATCTATCGTCCTGTCGTCGAAGCAGGTGTCCGACCCAGCGATATTTGGACTTCTTCATGTACTGCAGCGGGTCTGCTAATTGCGACTTCTCCCGTAGCTCCGAGCTTCGTAGGCCTTCTTGCCATTGCTGACGAAGGCTTGTCCTCAGAAGACATCTCTCCAGTGCACGATGCGTAGTTTGCATTGCTCTGGCGATTGTCTTGTTGTCGGGCCAGGTTCCCGTCGCGTAACACATCGCAGGCAGTACAGAGACATTGAATATTGAGGCCCTGATGCCGGCATCTTTGACCTGATCGGTGACTTCGCTAATCGAACTGAAGGCTGCCCATGCTGCCCGTCTTCTGCGGGCGATTTCAGAAGCGAGGTCGTTACCCATGTTCAGCTCTCTTCTCAGGTAGACGAAGGAGTCGACCTGTTGTAGAGCGACTCCATTTAACCTTACGAGTCCCGTGTCACACCACTGGTTGGCCATAAAATGCGTTTTGGACATATTCATGTCCAATCCAATCTTCATATCTGCCACAGTGAGCTCGTTCAGCATTTCCTCGACTTCTGCCATGCTGGTAGAGATGAGAACAATATCGTCGGCGAAGCGAAGGTTGCTGATCCGTTTACCGTCGACAGGGTAGCTTTTATCGTCCCAGTTCAAGTCCTTCATGGAATCTTGGAGTCTTCTTCTTCTTCTTCTTCAGCGTTTGTCCCGCATCGTAGCGGGGTCCGCTATTCTGATGTCATGACGCCACCTTTCCCGATCCAGCGCTAGATCATGGTGAACACCAGTAATCTTCAAGTCCGTATGTAACGTATCTAACCAGCACTGCTTTGGGCGCCCTGTAGGCCGCTTTCCAATTACGTCGAACTTAAGGCCTATTTAGCGGACGCTGTCTTCTTCTCCACGCAGAACGTGGCCGTACCATCGTAAGCGAGCTTCGCGCATCTTGTCAGCTATCGGCGCGACACCGAACTTCTGCCGAATAGCATCATTTCGGATGCGATCCAGGAGCGTAACTCCTTCCGTCCAGCGCAGCATCTTCATTTCCATTACGCTGAGGCGACTTTCCGCTTCCTTTGTCGCAGGCCAATACTCAGCTCTGTACATCGCTACCGGCCGGACGACTGCTCTGTAGATCTTCGACTTCAAGCGCTCCGTAATCTTCCTATCGCAGAGCACGCCAGTCAACGAGCGCCACTTGGACCAAGCTGCACTCACGCGTGAACTCACGTCGACCATCAGTTTGCCGTCAGACGTGACGGTGTACTCCGACAGAGATGGGAAACTCCATCGAGGTTCCTGCTGCAGCTGGACAAGGGTAGAGAATTCGCACCCACTCTATGAGCTCTTCAGGAACTCCATGTTGTCGCAGGGCGTACCATATCACTTCACGCGGTGCGCGGTGAAAGGCCTTCTCTAACCACAAGACGAGGAAGGCGATATGCACTGGCTTCTGCTTCTCGCGATGCTTCTCTAACAGGAAGCGGGCGGCATGTATGGCATCAATGGTGCCACAGCCAGCTACGAGGCCGCACTGATTGCTGGAAAGCTGGACGATGTCACGAATTCGCCCGTCGACAATTCGCTCAAAGATCTTCATGCTGTGCGAAAGCAAAGCAAGCGACGGACGGTATCTGGAGAAGTCTGCAGGACTGTCCTTCTTCTTCCAAATCGGAATCGTCGTGCTTTGGCGCCAACACTCACCAGGGAATGCCGTCAGCTTCCCATGGAACTTTGGGATGAGACCTATATCACGTGAAAGAGCTCGAGACGCTGATCACAGATATGTAGACCAAATTTGCTAAATGGATCTCCTAAGCGAGTTATGACCGGCGGAAGCCGCCGTGTCTTCCATGTGTTAGGCGCTCTCAATGGGCGCAGTATTGCGCGGTAATCAGCGGTTCGGCTATTAGCGCCGTCAGCAGCGGCGGTGGCGCAGTGGTAGGGTGCTCGCTTCACAGGATTGAGGCCATTGGTTCGGTTCCCGTCCCTGACGGCTTTTTTGCATTTTGTAACTTTATCTTCGACGAGGACCTATAATTCCATTTTGAGCACATTTTTGAGCGAACGGCTGATGGCGTCTATTTGAAGACGGAAACGTGTTTCAGGTAAAATGTTTTGTTTTAAAATGTTTTGTTTTCATGACGTGAAGCAAGTCAAAAATTCAAAGCAAAGCAAAAATAAAAAGTGAAAATAAAATCAAAAATCAACAAAACTTAATGAACATAATAAATAGAAAGTAAAGGCACTACTTGAAAGTTCCGACTCCACCGACACGACATAGGTCGAAAAGAAATTGCGCTGAAACTTCGTCTAGGGGGTTATTTGGGGTGCTGATCACGAATCTGACATCGGTTTTTCACGACTCGGTCGGCGACCACCCATACCGTTAACAAGGGTGGTCCAGGCAGGGTCACCGATTTCGCTGAAACTTCGTCGAGGGGGGTTATTTGGGGTGCTGATCACGAATCTGACATCGGTTTTTCACGACTCGGTCGGCGACCACCCATACCGTTACCAAGGGTGGTCCAGGCAGGGTCACCGATTTCGCTGAAACTTCGTCGAGGGGGGTTATTTGGGGTGCTAATCACGAATCTGACATCGGTTTTTCACGACTCGGTCGGCGACCACCCATACCGTTACCAAGGGTGGTCCAGGCAGGGTCACCGATTTCGCTGAAACTTCGTCGAGGGGGGTTATTTGGGGTGCTGATCACGAATCTGACATCGGGTTTTCACGACTCGGTCGGCGACCACCCATACCGTTACCAAGGGTGGTCCAGGCAGGGTCACCGATTTCGCTGAAACTTCGTCGAGGGGGGTTATTTGGGGTGCTGATCACGAATCTGACATCCTTTTTCACGACTCGGTCGGAGACCACCCATACCGTTACCAAGGGTGGTCCAGGCAGGGT
>OX377203.1:52490435-52526449 GCA_947396885.1 Heligmosomoides polygyrus polygyrus | reverse complement strand
CACGCGGGTCCTGCCTACGTTACGGAACTTTCGGACTAGCTCAGTTGCCGCCCGATGCCGTCCTCGCATCAGGGCCACTCGCATACTTTCCACACTCGCCGGGCTCTGCGAGTGCGCGTCGGCTCACTGCCGACGCCGTAGCACTATCTCGAAATACGTGAGCTGACATGACCATGTGATGTGACATGGGTCTTCTTAGGCCGGCCTGTCACAAGGGTCTGTTGCCTGCAATCGAATGTCCGTGATCGGCTTAGCACGCAGAGCGAACAGTTTCCAGTGGCACCACGTGGAGGAACGGACAACGGATCGCCAGCCTTCATGGCATCTTGGAGTGCCGCTGTGAATAGCTTAGGAGAAATAGTGTCTCCCTGCCGTACTCTTTTCCTGATAGGAATCTTAAGCTTTCGATGGAACAATTGGATGGTGGTCGATGTGTTCGAGAAGCATTCGTCGAGAAGTCGGATGTAGGGCGATGGTATACCAGCATGCACCAGCGCGTTCAAAATGGCGTTGATTTCCACAGAGTCGAATGCTTTCCGATAATCCACGAAGACAGGGACAAGTGGGATGTGGTATTCGCGGCTCCTCTCGATGGGTTGTGAGACAGTCTGAATATGGTCCATGCAGGAGGAATCCTTGCGAAACCCTGCTTGCTCCACTGGCTGATACTCGTCCAAGCAACGCTCCATACGATTGAGTAGTATCTTGGTGAAGATCATGTACGCAACCGAGAGATGGGTCGATAGTTGTTGATATCCTTCTGCTGACCTTTTTTGAAGATTAGAACTGTTTTCGACTCCTTCCATGAGTGAGGAATCCTACCAAGTCGAAGGTAGTGGTTGAAGTGCTTGGCAAGAAGTGAGCAGAGGGGACTGCCACTCGCACGAAGGAGATCAGCAGAAATGCCCTCCGGTCCGGGAGCAGTGCCTGGCTTCATCCTTCGATTTGGATGGATGAATGGATTTATAGCCGTGCAAAACGTAACACTTTAAGAAATCAATCACTTCTGTTTTCAGTGCGAATGCATTCCGGACTCCTAGCAACACGGACCTGTCACGTGGTTTTCTTGAAATAGTTTTATTAGGTTGCAACGAATTAAATGGCACGGGCTCGCGCCATTTTTTGGCGCGTCTTTACGCGTTTGATCAAGAACAAACCGTAACATGTGACATATCATTTAGAAGCGCAAACTTTGCTCTACCGGTGAGTACCAAATTTTCTATGTAAAAGTGGTAAAACTTTAGAGTTTTATTGACTTTTTTGCAGATGGACAAAAGGGTAATCCGAGGCATTTACTTGTATGAATTCAGCTGGGCACTACAGCTAAGGAGGCGGACGAGAAGATCAACGCCGCATTCGGTCAAGGATGTTCCACAATTCGGACGGCGTATCGTTGGTATCAGAAGTTCCGGAATGGAGATGAGAGCTTGGAAGAACATGAAGGTCGTAAGAGGCATAGTGATGTTGATGAGGACAAGATGAGAGATGTGATAGAGGAGGATCCACACAAAGGTACCAGGGAGATAGCGAAGGTTCTTGGCGTCAGTCACAACACAGCTGCCCGGCATCTGAAGGAAATTGGAAAGACCAAAAAGCTGGAAAGATGGGTGCCTCACGAGCTGTCTGAGGAGCAAAGAAACCGACGATATGAGATCTCGTCCACACTGCTTCTACGGAACGAAACGGACCCATTCCTTGATCGCATCGTAACCTGTGACGAGAAATGGATAATGTACGACAACAGGCGACGATCGGCACAGTGGGTGGACAGCGATGAGAGCCCCAAGGTTTTTGCGAAACCGGAATTGCACCAAAAGAAAGTAATGGTGACAGTATGGTGGTGTTCGCTGGGAATTATTCACCACATCTTCCTCCCTCCCGGTGACTCCTTCGCGGCAGAGAAGTACTGCATTGAAATTGAAGAAATGATGAAAAAGTTGAAGGATATCGGCCGGCCTTGGTAAACCGAAGGCGAGTTCTCCTTCTGCATGACAATGCTCGCCCCCATGTAGCACGAATGACGTTGCAGAAACTGAATGAGCTGAGCATTGAAACTCTACCACATCCTCCGTTTTCTCCCGACGTCTCCCCAACAGACTACCATTTCTTCAAGCATCTTGGCGACTTCTTGGTAGGGAAAGTATTCAAATACCAACAGGATGCCGAAAGTGCCTTCGAAGACTTCATCAATTCCAGAACTTCTGATTTTTATGCGACTGGGATAAAAAAGCTTGTGTCGCGTTGGCAAAGATGTGCAGAATCAGAAGGTTTTTATTTCGATTAACAAACTTGTCTACAAGCCGAGATATTAACTGTTTAAATTTACAGTGGTTCAGTGCCATTTATTTCGTTACAGCCTAATAGTTTTAAACATCATATCATTTCATTGGTTACTACTTACCTACTAGTCTCTTCTACTTATTGCTTACCTGCAACTACGGACCAACTAGAAATGCACAATTATATGTATACAGAACATCCGGAGAGGTGGGGTTTTCACTGTCCACAGAGATTCAGGCCTTCCGAGGTGTGCGAGCAACTCCTGAGGACAAGGTGCTAGCTGTCTCACCAATATCTAAGAAAAATAAGGGAAAGAGATCAAGCAGTGGTTGCGGAGAGTAGCCGAAGATGTGGGGATTCTCCAATTTGAATCTGTCTGGCCTCGTTGGCACCGACAAAAACACCAGATTTAGGTGCTAGTAGGTCAGTGCACCCAAGGGGCCGATGAGACTGGATGTCGAGGGTTGTTTTCAGGAGGAAAAGTGCAGCCTCGCTGCTTCAGTGGGTTCAACCATGTCCTTAAGAATGCGAAGTTGCCATTAGCAAAAGACTCCGGGCGACGCAGATCATCAGAATTTTGAAAAGGTAGAGGCACTGCATGGTTTCTCACTGCTGTAGGTGTGGCAAACAGAAATGTGCCTTTTGGTGTGGGAGATAGGGTGCAACATCAAAATGTCTTGTAAGCAGTGGTTTAGAATCGAAGATAGCAAAAATCTCTGTTTCGTTCAGCTGCTTCGACGGAAAAATCGAGTTCACAACACCTACGAGGCGCAAACGGAGTTCCTCCAGAAGTTCGGCCACGGAGGCAACGAGGGTGCCACTACAGCTGCAGCTTGCACTGCGCCACAAACGGAGGCGCAGCCGGCGACGGAAGGTTGGACGATTCTTGATACACCCAAATTCGGATAGCGATTCTCTTCCCTTAGGGTTCCAGGACTTACTGCAAACTTTTGGGCAGCTCTTGCGGCGCAGCATCTCGCCAAGATTTTTTGCGAGACTAAGAAATCAGCAACAGCTCCGCTGGAGCTCTGTTTCGCGTTCGCTCAGTGGAGCTGACGTGGATAACTGCTCTTTTCTCGCAAATCAAGCAGCCGAGTTGTATTCTTTGCGGTAAAAAGGACGGATATACGTAATGCAATGTCGGCCCCAGCTCGTTTGTGTAGCGGTATGGGAAACCTCATGGAAGTGACACGTGTCCAAGCGGTGATGATCCAGCATTGACCGTGTCCCCCCTGCTACTCGTTTTCTTTTTTAGAACAATTTTTAGAAGAAAGAAGCCCGACAGAATCAATCGAGTGAGCGCGAGAACCTGTAGAGCAAATTGCACGCGCGGCCGTGTTCGGAGCGCAATAACTCTCAAGTCCTAATCGTTTCGGCTGCAATTCGAGGGTTTTGTAAGCAGCGAAAATATGTAGTAGAAGGCTAAAGAGAAACGGTGTAGCTCATGATTAGGTAAAATTATAGGGGCGCGAATATGCAGGTTAGCCTTGTGTGACACGATTTTTTTTCGGATGTCAGTCGACCTCTGCAGGAAAACGCGGAGACCTAACGGCCTACAGACGCGTAGGCGAGCAGGTCAATTAATGCACTTTACGATGACATTAATTGTCCTGCTCGCCTACGCGTCTGTAGGCCGTTAGGTCTCCGCGTTTTCCTGCAGAGGTCGACTGACATCCGAAAAAAATCGTGTCACACAAGGCTAACCTGCGTATTCGCGCCCCTGTAATTTCACCTAATCATAAGCTACACCGTTCCTCTTTAGCCTTCAACTACATATTTTCGCTGCTTACAAAACCCACGAATTGCAGCCGAAACGATTAGGACTTGAGAGAGTTATTGCGCTCCGAACACGGCCGCGCGTGCAATTTGCTCTACAGGTTCTCGCGCTCACTCGATTGATTCTGTCGGGCCTATATGCATTGCTCAACTCTACTGAGACCATAGGTCATAAGATAGAGCTTGAGCTGCTGAGCTCAAATATATGTTTCTTTTTACAAGTACTTGATTTTTAACAAAGTTATTTAAAAAGCCCACATTGGACCGTTCCAAAGCAGCCTATGTTGACCTTTCCGGGATTTTCGGCGAATGAGCGGAGGGACATGTCGGTACTGTACTCGACAGATGAATAACATTTGCTGGCCAGTCTATGAACAAATCAGTGTTTTGTCATTCCCAGACACGTGTGGTATAAAATCACCGACCTCGGAGGGATGGAAGTCGGAGCGCACTCCGATTGCCGACTACTATCACACGTGCAGTAGTAAAATAGGGAGCAAAAATGTCCAAGGAGAAAAGACTAAGAAATTGAGGCCTCCGGCAGAAGGCACGAGTTGCTAGGTATTTCCTCAGCGAATCCGGAACCCATCATGAAGAAACGAGTGGGAAGTGAAATGTTTGTGTTTCCAGCGACCAAAACTCCAGCGCTAGGAGGGATTTCCATCAAAGTCCCATGTTTCCCACGCAGAATGTGAGCCTACAACTTCACCTCTTTGGCCGCACGCAACATCCGCGGCGCTCTCGTTGCAATTTTCTACGGATGAGTTGGGCGTGGAATTAGTTTCTGATTTTCAGGATCAGCGATACAAGGGCTGGTTAAGACGTGGACCATCGACGCCTCGCAAGACAAGTACTACTACTGGACGGTTGTGGTACTTCTTTTAATTTCTGTTGCATTCGTGGTTGTAACTTTTCACCCAATATCTTCTTGGAGTTGAACTTCTGGGGCAACCAATCTATGCGTATTGCGCCACGCGTCTATTTTTTGCTAGAACAGTTCTCGATGTGTAGAGAGGAGTGGACGATGTAGGCGGTGCCGGAAGGATGTGGCATCCATGATCCAAACATCGCCTCGTTGTGCCTGCCACTGTCGTGTAGCAGTCGCCTTTACGAGAGCGAATTTGACTGTCAGCGAACAAAGGGCCATCAGATTTCCGATTATTGAGCGTGATGTACAAAAACGCCAGTGGAGATTCCTCATTGTTCCGGAGGGTTAGGCTGCAAAGCGAGAAGGCATGCTGAGAAAGGGTGAGAGAATTCGAATGCGAGCAGTGCAGGAGCGCTTTGGGTAATTTATTTGGTTGAGGCCATCATCTAAAGGAGTTATGGTCTGAATCATTTGTACAGTTAGCTTCCCTCTCACATGATGCGTAGCACTCTGTTGCCGCATTATTTGATGAAGAAGATCAAAGATGAAGGGGAGAAATTCCTCAGTGCCGAACCACTCTCCAAAGCGAAGGGAACCAATAAGGATGCGCAGGATTCTTAATATTGGCTCCGCTCAGTGATGTGGATGCTATCTCAGAGGTCCCGTTTTTCTGGGACCAGTTCTTACTCGCAAGACCGCGCCAACTCTGCTCTCTTCTGTAAAACACACAATGGGTGAAAGGATGGCAGTCCTTGCTTGGGATGAGTCTATGTGTTCGGTACTTTTGCAAAATTTCGTCAAGGCCGTTTGGGTGAAATATGGCACATACGATGACTTGCGACTGCCAGCCGACGGACTGGCCAGTGTTTTATTCCTGCTCACCGACCCCGGAGGGATGGTTAAGGTGGACGTGAAATTCGAACCAAAGGCATCGGGTGCACGCGACAGCCAGCAGCTCCTCCCACTACCCTTCACGCACCAGGTGCACTGTATACGATACGATTAGCTAGTCGATAGATCAGTGCACATATCTGACGATCACTAAGGTCTTGAAACCCTTTAGGCTATTTTGTCCAAAAAAACCCTCTCTTATCAGGGAAGTGGTTTCCCATTTTTTCGCTATAACTTTAGGTTGGTTTTCGAGCTGGAAGTCATAGGGAAACGGGCAAAAAGTGCAATCATAGGCATCACCCCAAACATTTGGGACTTGGATTATTAATGGCGCCAGTGACTCCCTCATGCCTTGCAGACATCCAGTGGCGATCGCAACGCATGAGGGAGTCTAAATATCTATTAAAAAAAAAGGAAAATTACGCTTGAAGTGAGCTTGGGAACGTTTCTGCAACTAAAAGTGTAGGCGTCTCTGTTCAGGCAAAAGGTATGCACCTTTTCGGAATACATCCTGCAACCACACAGTTCTCTGTCTCTTTTGAGAATCCGCTTCGCCTCAATTTCCACGTCCAAAGTTTTCGGCGCCTGAGCGGTGCACCCGTTTAGGTGTCGGTGGCGTTTGTCTACAATCTGCTGTTTGTGATCGCCCGGCAGGTGTTCGTCGACTTAATAGGTCCAACAGGAGTCTCGATCTGTGCGGAAGGCGCTCCTCCCTACCGGAACTTCTCAAGGGAGTGCACTGACGACCAGCTGATGAACATGAAGGTGAGCTTTAGTGTACCTTTCTCACGTATGCACCTATCACGTTACCTGAAAATGACTTTGGGACACATGCGATACATGGCCTCTCTCGATTCTCCACGAATTCTTCAAAGACCTTATATGGTTATGATTGAACAAAGACGCAGTGTGGCTCCATTGTCCTATTTTTCGAGCACGTTTCCTCAACAAAAATAAACGTTACGATCGCCGAGTTAGAGATGTTCCGTTTATGTTGTCCCTACTTCCCAAGCCTTCAACTTTGCCTTCGCCTACATCACCTCTTTCATGCTTTTGGTGAGAAAGCACAGAAGTATTTAGACAAGATGGTGCAGGATGCCAAATTGAAGAGGTCCTTTATCCGAAAGATTGTTGCGGCTTCATTTTGCTCTTTTCGGCATATATTTAGTTCCATTTATTTATTTATTCATTTTGCGTTTGGAGACTACAAACACAAAAACACGATAGCACAACTAAACCACGCCATGAGAGATGCAACACCAGGAATAAGCAGAAATCCTAAACAGCGGCGCCATCTCTTGGCATCGATGAGCAACGCATCCAAATGGAACTGGAAAGCTCCATAAAACTAGATGAATAGACAACTATATTATAAGTTATATGCAAAGTGAACTTCGTCCCACCGAAATAAAACAACAGATTCATTACACTGATTTCAAACACCGCTCCTCCATGCACAGAATTTTGTGTCTAATTATCTCTGGACAAGGGGTGTCGAACTATGACGTGCAGCGGAGTCTTCCAGTCTCCGTCAAGGTATCCAGGCTGAGAAGGAGTTCGGCATTTATTCGAAAGCTTAGCGAAGTTTGGACCACACCCCGAAGTCGCTCTGGCAAGACTGTTCATACGGGGTTTCTTCTTGGCACAACTGCCCAGCACGAGCCAAAGATGACGGAGCCTGAGCGCCCTGAACTCTGAGCTCCGTCATCTTTGTGTCGGACGGCATAACAACCGGCGAGAGAGGGAGAAATCTCAGGTGGAACAAGACATCATTCATTCAACCAAGACGACATGAGCACGGACCCTCGGAGACTGCTTCATGCTTTGCGCCTACAGCACCAGGGTAGTCTTTTCAATCGTCGACCTGCATGTTCTTCTTGAAACGTATCAGGGCTATCAAGTTCCACGTGATCGCCCTTCAGGGGCCAGATTCATCAACGACTTACAGCAATTTAACGAAAAAATACTACCAAAATCCCTGATAGCGCGGCTTATCAAGCGGTATGGTGAATGGTATGTTGGTGAATCCGGCCCCAAGAGGACAAGGCTTCAAAAACAACGTACGGCACTTGAGAGACCGAACACCCGCTTTGAGAGACGGAACACCCGAACACTCGTAGAGTGAAGGTCCTATCCCGTAATGTTGGTGTAATAAACCTGTCCCCTCAGGTTTATTCACGTGTAGATCATACGGCCACTTAGGCCCGTACATAACAAAACATAGCGATAACACGAAGGTTTTATTAACAGTGGGAACGCATGTGGGCAGAATTGAAGTCGCAGATATAAGGCCTCAGAGGGGGGGGGGGGAAGAAGGGAAAGGGAGGATCGGGGCTCAGAAGCTCCTCAAGGGCGGGGAGGCGCCGGAGCTGAAACCACACGGCCGGCGATCAGACTAGGACGAACCCCGCAGCATTCGTAGAGGTGCTTTTATATCCTTCAGCCAGTGGGAGTGAAAGTGAAACAACGGCTGTCACTGTTACAACATGCTGAAGACACTCGAGAGTTGATTCCGAATAAATGCCTACGCTCATTACATTGGTTTTGCGCCCATATGTCCCATCTCGTCGATTCCTACGATGTTTGGTCACCTTGTCTGGCCGTCTACATCCTCACCGTCGAAACCCGATCAATATCATCAGCTGCCATTTAGGAAGGCAGCAGCTGATGAGATGAAACTTGACGATTTTTACGAGGAGGAAGTTACACGTAACTAGAAGTTCCCTCACAAGTTCGTGGTCGGAGACTTCAATGTAGGAATAGGAACGGCTTTCGAGAAGGAATATAGAGTCCGAAAATTTGGATCTGGAGACAGAAATAAAAGCCCATCCGCCTTTCCATGGAGACGGGCTTCATGAGGGACATACATCGTCGGTGGACTTCGCAATCACCCAACGGGACACACGTGAAACTCGACGTGTTTGCATGATGTCGCAGTAACGCCATCGTTCTGCAGTAGATCGCATCACTGCTTCCTTCGAGCAAAGAACGATCCAGAAAAAAGGTGGAGATGAACATCAGTCATCGCGCAAGAGAGGGAACTAAGATACCGCTTACGATGATGACATTCTTTCGGACTCCGAATCTTATTACGACCGCCCGATCCAGGAGAACCCACCGTGGACTACGACTTGCTTCTTGACGGACTGCAGTTCTGTGAAGGGCTCACCTTAAAGCCTCGAACAACGAACTTGGACCGCATTTTACACAGCACCAAGGAGTTGCTTCAACAAAGAAGGGCTTAAAGGCTGGATTCGAATGCAACACACGTGTAGCGGTTGGTAGCTAACGCTAGATGGAGAATAGCCTTGCAAAAGGATTTACAGTGCTACAGACGCGATGAGTTGTTGCAGGCAGCACAGTCCGACGACCTAGTCTGAAGAAGTGCCTCAGGGACCTCCGCGAACACGATGCTTCGCTGTCAGCTTGCTGAATGAAGGTACGACAAATTCTACACGAGCCTCCTTCGCTCATCAATTCTCCTACCAAGCACCAGCCTCCCTGCTGGAGAAGGACCGCCTTCGATTCTTCCTTCAAAAGTTCGTGCCGCGGTCGAGAGCATGAAGAGCTGCACAGCCTCTGGGATTGACTGCATTTCGGCCAACCTTCTTTGGTCTGGTCTGGGTGCATGTCATACTTACACACGTCGCAAATAAGATCTTACCTCTTGGAAAAGGAATCCTTGAGCAGTGGAGGAACAGTCCTTCTGCAAAAGAATGACAGAAGGAATGGAAGAGAATGGCGACGGAAGAGATTTTTGAAACTGCCTGCTGAGTATGCTCCACAAGCTGTTCACAAGAATCTTCCTTGCACGCGTATTGTTAAGAACTGTGAATGAAGCCCAACCTGCGGAGCTGGATTCCGCAAGGGATTTAGCGGCATGCATCACATCCATATCGAAGATCATTGAGATTTTCCAGGAATACCGTCTGCGCCTCGTTTTCGCCTTCATCGAATACGACAAGGCATTCAACAGCACTGAAACGAACGCCGTTTCGTCTGCGTTCATCGACCAAGGAGCGGGCTCATCTTACATGAGAACTTTGCATACGGATGCAAGACGAGTTTTTAGCTGTTCCAAAACACCTTAATATTCCGATTGGGAAGGGGTGCGACAACGCTACAGTGTGTCACCAAAGCTGTTCACCGATGCGCTGCAGTGGACGATGAAGACGTTCGGCTGGGACGAAGGGGCATGGGCATGGATGGGGAAGGACTCCAACGCCGTTTTGCTGGCGACATCGTACCCCTCCCGAATTCTACTCTGAACCGGAGGCAATACTTGCTCAGATAAACGAAGCGGGAAAAAGGGTAGAACTGCTCGAATCATCCGGAGGTAGAAACTGTTCCTCAAGAAGGTCTACAGGAGGAAGAAGGAATTCAACTGGGAGGCTCTTACTCGCTGCCTACGTCGTCTTTCGTGTACCATGAGCGTTTCCTAAACATGAAGAAGATATGAAAGACGAGCTGGATTGGGGTCGAGAAGCTGCACGGGCCGCTTTTGGACCTCTCAAGGAGGCTACAGACCATCTATCAGGCCTCGACCTCTGAGAGAACCTTTTCGCTCAACTGCTCTGTTGCGCTGTGTGCGGCAGAGTCGTGGATCGTCACACAAAACACTGCTGCCTCGCCAAAGGCGCACCGCACAGAGTGCAGGGCGACGTATTCTGAAGTAAAAGCGGGAAACTCAACGTCGAGCATGATTCGCAGTTTTGACGTGCGAGGAATTCCTCTTCTTCGTGACTCATCGGATTAGATGTGAAAGGCTGAATACCGATGGATCGGTCACATCATGAGGGGACAAGACGACCGATGGACGGAACTCCTTTGGGATGTGCTACGCACTACACATGAGCATAATGTTTTGAAAAGTACTGAATTTGTACACGGCCCTTAAAATGATTCCGTACGCCAGACAGTAGACATCCCCCTTATACATCTTTTCGGGCTCGCTGGTATGGCAAGCCGAAGAACTAGAGGCTAGGTTGATGTGATCACAATCGGTCGCAAACATCATTGGTTTCCATGAGAATGGCACCCGCTGTAGGCTGCACCACATGCGTCTTCTATGTAGATGATAAGGGGGATTGGTATAACATGCGTCTTCCTTCTCGGACGCAGAGATCTGCAGCCAGGAGCTAGAGGTCTTCTCTGCGATGGCTGTAATGAAATGATATCTAGGTGATGCCGACCATCGAGCTCTATCCGGACATGGGCTGGTCCCGCTGGTGGTGGACGCGTATGATGTGGGCGATTCTCGACCTGGTCATGGACTCCATCTACTGGTTGGACATCTTCGTGCGTACCCGCACCGGTTAGTTCTGTCATACTTAGTTATAGTTAGAACTTCACTTTTCCTGCGTTTCAACTCGGCGCTGTTCGCTCAGGGAGAGATATTCAGGATTTCTCGAACAAGGCCTCGTTGTGAGAGACATTGAAAAGATCAGGAAGAACTACCACGAAAGCAAGCAGTTTAAGTACGACATCATCAGTATCATACCGATCGACTACGTGCTTGGTGAGCATTGCAAAATCAGCACATCGGGGGCTGCCGCACTGTCCACGATTTCAGGATGGCCGTGGCCTGTCTCGTGGTTTCGACCGTTCCCTGTGGTCCGCCTAAATAGACTTCTTCGCATCGACAGGGTCCGCGACTGCATGGAGAGGACGGAGACCAGGTGAGCGACTCATAAGAGGGACGGACGGAGAGAGAAGTAAGGCAGTGCTTCAATTGCATACTTCTAGAAGCTCCATGCCGAACGCGTTTCGGGTGCTCTGTGTCGTGTGGTACATCATAGTGATCATTCACTGGAACGCTTGCTTCTACTTCTGGATTTCTGAGATGATCGGATTGGGCTCGGACGGCTGGGTCTACGGACCGCTTAACAAGCAGAGTTTGCCTGAGTGAGTTGCCTCAAAGGGAAGCAAATAATATTGGATTTCTCGACAATTGATGTCATTTTTCATATTTTTCAAAGTAAGTTTATTTATATAACCAACAAACATTAATCAATGATATATTGGCCATTTTGCTGGACGACCCGTTTGCCATGTTCCGGTAAGCTGAAAAATTCCAGGAGCCTTAGTTTTTAGAAGCGAAGCCCCGATGCAACTCAATTTTAGCAGCTTGATCGGAATCAAAAGTTTCACCATTTAAATGATTTTGAAGGGAGCGAAACAAATGCTGTGCTACGCAAGTTTCGAACTGGGAAATTTTAGAAACGTGAAGGACACGCTTCTTCGTCGCTACATATACAGCTTCTACTGGTCAACTTTGATCCTTACAACTATTGGAGAGGTAAGTGCGTCCTGCCAACCTCAAGGCCGTCGCATGGCGATCCTCGTTCACAACATTTGCAGGTGCCGTCTCCTGTTCAAAACGTGGAATACCTTTTCGTGACACTAGATCTGATGTGCGGAGTGCTTATTTTCGCTACCATCGTTGGTAACGTCGGAAGGTTGGCGCAGTCCGCTAAGACATCCCATAATGCCAAGAAGAAGTACTTGATTTCAGCATGATTTCGAACATGAGCGCAGCCAGAACGGAGTTCCAAAACAAAATGGACGGCATTAAGCAGTACATGGAACTGCGGAGGGTCAGCAAGCAGGTCAGAGGGTGCTCGTGTCGTCGTGAGCTCATGAAGAATCATGATTTCTGACAGCTTAATTTTCAGCTAGAAATGAGAGTGATAAAGTGGTTCGACTATCTGTGGGCCAACAAGCAGTCTCTGAGCGATCAACAAGTGCTTAAAGTACTTCCTGATAAGCTGCAGGCTGAAATCGCTATGCAAGTGCACTTCGAGACTCTAAGGAAAGTTCGGATCTTCCAGGTCAGATTTAATCGGGACCGTTTCACTCTCACGATGGTCGCTGTCCTATAAAACGAACCAAAACCCTTAGCAGTAGTGGGCACGATTCTTTTAGGGTGTTCAGAAAGTATCTGCACAAAATTTTGCAACACTCCAGATTTTTCTAGAATGTTTTGAAGGTTTCAACGTAAGTGCTATATATGGACACTATCCTGTTGAATCTGCACAACACATCCAGCTCCGTCTTCCTTGCCTATTTCACTGTACGATGGCCGAACTGTCTATCCTTGTGTACTGTCTACCCGTGTGGACATCACTCAGCTGCTCTCCCGAAGTAGCACCTTCAACTGTATGGGTAGGATCGTCACAGGAGATGAAAAGTGGGTCCTCCACGTCAACCACGCTCGTAAACGTGCGTGGTACGAACGCGATGAAGTGCCGGAATCTTTCGTAGAGGTGAAGTTCATGAGAGGAAAATCATGCTCAGCGTCTGGTGGGGAGGGGAGTTTATGGGATTGTCATTTCGAGTTGCTTCCTGACAACACGACGATCACTGCCAAGGTCTACTCTACCTAAATGCAGAGACTGGCAGGGGAGATGCGCAAGGAAGAGCCCAAGCTCGACAAGCTTCGCTAATGCACGATAACTCGTGCCCACACATCGCGAAGACGACTTCTCAGAGATTTCTGGAACTCGAGTGGAAACCTCTGCCGCACCCACCGTACAATCCAGATACACACCCAAACGACTACCACCCTTTTCGACCACTTCAGCATGATCTAGAAGGGAAGCGTCATGAAGATTGTGACCACCTCGAAGATGATCTCCGAGCTTTTTTCGCCTCCAAGTCGACGGATTTCTATGCCAGAGGAATTTGAAGTCTTGTGAAATGTTGGAGGAGGGTAGTTTTTGAAAAAATTGTCGTATTTCTACAGATACTTTCTGGACACCCTAATAGAAGTGCTATAGAAGCTGGAATCAGAATGGCAACATTAAAAAATTAACTCATATAAACCTTTTATGCACGGGTTAGGTATATTAAATGTGACAGTTAAAGCTCCCACCCCTTTCAATGGTGTCTGTCCACAGTCCACAGTTTATTGTCGGTACGAAGAGAGATAACGTAGTGCCTATATCTCGCCGTGTTGTATGGGTTGGACATCGACCGGCCAATGACAGCACATCATCGATCACAGGGCCGACATCTGAGGTGTTCATGCGAAGAGCTCATGTTCTGCGAACTGGGCACCCTGGAGGCTCTTCCTTGCCCAGTTGTGTACTTCTGTGATACGTCACACTTAGCAAGTTTAACGCGCTCGTGTTCAAGCTAACGTGGCTGTTCAATGGTCCCGTTGACAAACGATTTGCAACTGGCGTTCCCGGTGTCCCTTGAATGTGGAACTAATAGTCAGCTTATCTTTCTGCGTGAAGAACACAAGTATGAGGCGAGATTTATTTACAACATTCACACTAAATGGGGAGTGTTGGAGTCGTGAAGAAAGTGGCCGTCGTTTAAATCTTTCTCTAAGAGAAGGATCCATATACACAAATCGCGCCTTCAGCTACTCTGCGGTTTGGGCCGCCTGCCTATCCGAGGGGATGGAGCATCCGTCAGTCTCACTGGCCACAGCATCACAGCCCTCACCAGCGCACAGGGAGCTGTGGATTACGGGGGACGATCAGGAGGTACATCCCCCCGCCCCCCTGCTGGGGGCGCGGGTCTTCCTCTCATCCCACTTGCTCACCCACCTCCAACCCCCTAGGCTTCACCGTGAGTCTAACGGCTTCTCCTTACGAAACTTTTGACACGCAAAACAAAAGTTTCCGGTCCGCACAACAGCGGCTGTACCTCCTGACGCGACGCCCCCAACAGGGGGCGGGTGCACCACCTGTCGCGCTGCCGTGGATTACGGTGGTAGAGCTGACCATTCCTCATATGGTCACACTATGCTTCTTTTCTAGCCGGGTGGCGATGTCCGTTCCTCCAAAACGTGCCACTAAAACCGGCTTGCTTTTGCGTGCTGAGCCAGTGAAAACAGGAAACATACTGTTGTGACCTGTGGAGTCCCATGTCACCTCGCTTTGCTAATGACGTTATATGACTGTTGAAATAATGCTGCGGCATCCGCGGAAGCCGACGCGCAAGGGTCCGAGTGTGGGAAGTAAGAGAGGGTCCCTGATGCGAGGACGGCATCGAGGGACAACTGATCTAGTCCAAGTCCCACAACGTAGACAGGACTCGCATGGCTACGCTGAATGTGGGTGCTGTGTGGTGCTCTCCTGCGAGTTAGCGGAAGCACTGGAGCAAAGACTTACTATATGCACGCTACAGAAGACAAGGTGGTCGTCGTTTTGCAAGTCAAAGTGCGTGGAACGTTTCAATGACCGCATGTTAAGGCCGCTCTCGTTGCTGAACAGCGAGTATACCATTTCTTCTCAGCCTACGGTCTACAGACAGGTTGCTCTGAGCAAGCCAAGGATGAGGTTTTAGGCCCTGCTTGATGCGAAGACAGCAGAGTTGCCATAAAAGACGGTGTCGTTATCGCGGGTAACCGCAACGATCATGCTAGAGCTGCGAAGTTACAGTTCTCATGGCGGTTTTAGCTATGGGGCACGTAAAGCTGATGGTAAGCGAATCCTTGAGCATGTGGATTCACATAGAATTATCATTGCGAACATCGTTTTTCAAAAGCGTGATTCCTATCTCGTGTCGTTCTATGGCGAAATTACAAGGGTACAGATCTATAATACAGCATTGATTGGTCGAAGACCTGTCACATACAGGTTACATATGCGAAGGTTGTGCCATACAAGACTGGCGCCATTGAGCATCGTCCACTGATCTGCACTCAGTTCATCCCTAAGAGACTGAGGAATGTCGAGCGATGCGGTACAGCAAGAATTAAGTGGTAGCGGTTGGAAGCAAAACAGCTGTTGTTTTTCGTATTCGGTTGCCGACGGTCAGCAGTGTTGCGGAAACATGGAAACATCCACCTGATATAAATTAATTTACAAGTGTTCCGACACGCCTAACGGCGTGTCTCTCACTTGCGCGCTTCGCGCGACTATGCATCACTGACCTATGGGAAGTAGTTTTTGTAGAACATAAATTTCTCTAACATCTAAGACCTGCTGCGTACTTTATCAGCATCAAGTCGTTCACAACTTCGGTACCTTTCGTCATAGAAATTTTTTCCAGACCGTCCAGTAAAGTCATTTGTTTGTGCTGCGCAGTACTTCTGTCCCTCAGGTTGCTCCTCCACAACTGTTCTCATGCTCAACAGTTAGCTTTTCCAGATATCGTTGACATGTCTTCCGAAGCCAGGTGCCCCTCACTCGTTTCTTCTTATTAGGTCTAATAGCTGGTCCGCCTTTACTAGTTTTCACCCCCCCCTCACCTTCCTGGTCCCAACTCCTGACCCACTTCCTTGTTTCCACTATTGACCCCTCACTGGTCTCTTCTAGCTGGTTTCTCCGTCCTGGTTCCTCCTCCAGGTTGTTCTTTTCCTTCCTGGTCGCTCTCCTGGTCCACCCTGGAGATCACCCTTCTTACGTCCCTTCTCTACCACCCCTTAGTGGTGTTCCCGTGCTCACGGCAGACGTCGGTTAGGACGCAGAGTATCTCGCGCGGGTAACATTTTCCGCTCAACATGGGATTATGCTGAATTCTGAAAGGGGCCGCTCGTCACACGACGTCGGTGGTGACACTTCTTCACACTCTAGACGCTTGTTGTGCGACGGACCAGTATTCTGGATCCTGATGCTCAGAAACGTGTGCAGATGCCGCTGTGCCAATAAGGAGGAGCCTGTGTTTCCTCGGCAGCAGCAGCACCTCATTTTGAACGACAAACATTGCCCGCGCGAAGTACTGGGCACTAATTTAAGGGCACATTTCGTCCGCGCTCGATGAGGCGTATCTCAGGTTTCTAACCTGCGTGAGATGCGTCTCATCGAACCCCGCGTGAAGGCTATCTCAATTATATAGAGGTAGATAAGCAGCACGTTCCGGTGGCGATGTCCGTTCCTCCACGTGGTGCAACTGGAAACTGCTCGCTCTGCGAGCTAAGCTAATCACGGACATTCGAATGCAGGCAACAGGCCCTTGTGACAGGCCGGCCTACGAAGACCGATGTCACATCACATGGTGTATGAATAGTCATGTTTGTCGAGATAGTGCTACGGCGTCGGCAGTGAGCCGACGCGCACTCGCAGAGCTCGGCGAGTGTGGAAAGTATGCGAGGGGCCCTGATGCGAGGACGGCATCGGGCGGCAACTGAGCTAGTCCGAAAGTTCCGTAACGTAGGCAGGACCCGCGTGGCTATGATGAATGTGGGTACGTTGACGGGCCGCTCGTGCGAGTTGGTTGAGGCACTGGAGCGAAGAAGAGTTGATTTCTGTGCGGTGCAGGAGACGAGGTGGTCCTGCAGCAAGTCAAGGAACATAGGACGATGCTTTAAGGCCGTCCTGTATGGAAGTCCCAGGACCACCAGTGGTGTCGCAATAATCGTCTCCGAACAATTTCGTCACTCGATTGTAAGCGTCGAGCGCTTTGACGATCGATTGATGAAGATCGTTGTCGCCGCTAAGGAGCGACTCTATAAATTCTTATCTGCGTATGCTCCGCAGACTGACTGCTCCGATCAAGCCAAGGATGAGTTTTGGAGCCTGCTTGATGAGAAGACAGCAGATGTACCGCCGAAGGATGTCATCATAGTCGCTGGTGACCTTAACGGGCACGTAGATGCTGCGAAGGAAGGATACAGCTGCCATGTTGGTTTCGGATACGGGTCATGAGCGTATTCTTGAGTATGCGGAATCGCATAATCTCGCCATTGTGAACACTGTTTTCCGAAAACGCCACTCCCATCTCATCTCGTACTATAGTGGAAGCTCCAAGTCTCGGATAGACTTTGTCCTCGTGAAGTATCGCGACCGGAGCATTGTCACAGACGCGAAGATCGTGCCATACGAGACGGTTGCCCCACAGCATCGACCGCTGATTTGCACCCTAAAAATCGTTCCTCCGAGGCTGAGTCAGATCGAGCGATGCGGTGCTGCAAGAATCAATTGGTGGCGAATGAAAAGAGAAGGAAGCAGCTGTCCCGCGTACGGTTGCCGACAGTCACGACTGTCGACGAAACTTGGAAGAGAGCAACAGACGCGATACGGCAAGCTGCAAGATTGGAACTCGGCACTACGAAGCCTGTACGACGCAAAGTCGACAAGCAGACATGGCTGTGGACAGACGATGTGAAAGCGAAGGTTCGAGAGAAGAAGTCGCTGTATCATGCGTTTCTCGAAGACAGAACAGCCGACAACCTGCAGGAGTATCAGAAGGCGAAGAAGGCTGCAAAGAAAGCCGTGGCTGTTGCGAGAGCCACTCATTATGGTGATGTCTACCGAAAGCTCGAGTCGCGCGATGGTTAGCGGTATTTGTACCGACTTGCTAAGACCCGCCATCGCCAAACCGAGGATATTGAACAGTTCGTTGGCATCAATGATGAGAGCGGGCATCTTCTAACAGACCGCAAAAAGGCGATGAAGCGATGGCGTGACTACTTTGAGGAAATTTCCACCATGGAATTTTCTCATCCGGCCATCCCTTCTGTGGCTTCTGTTCACGGTGCCGCCCACAAAATCACCGTGGAGAAAACAGAAGCGGCTTTGAAGAAGATGAAGCCATGCAAGGCTACAGGACCGGATATCTGGCACCCGATGTTCGGAAGTCGAAGCTCTGGGACCCTTCTGAGTGGTTGACTGAGTTCTTCAACCAAGTAGTAAAGGAGAAGAAAGAACCGGAGTGTTGGCACAGCAGTAGACGATTTCGATTTGGAAGAAGAAGGGCAGTCCTGCAGACTGCTTCAATTACCGTCCGATTCGCTTGCTTTCGCACAGCATGAAGATCTTCGAGCGAATCCTCGACAGACGAATTCGTAAAATCGTCAAGCTCTCCGACAATCAGTGCGGTTTTGTGTCTGGTTGTGGGACCATTGATGCTATACACCCAGCCCGCCTCCTGGTGGAGAAGCACCGCGAGAGACAGAAGCCGGTGCATATCGCCTTTCCCGACTTGGAGAATGCTTTCGACCGCGTATAGCGTGAGATTATATGGTATACCTTACGACAACACAACGTACCAGAGAAACTCGTAGAGTGGGTGCGGATGCTTTACTCTTGCCCAAAGAGTATAGTGCAAGCTGCAGCTGGAACATCAATGGAGTTTTCCATCTCTGTTGGGGTGCACCAGGGTTCTGCGCATTCTCCACTCCTCTTTGTTGTCGTCATGGATGCCACTACGAGAGACCTTCAGAAGCCTGTCCCATGGATGTTGCTTTATGCTGATGACGTAATGCTCGCTAGCGAAAATAAGAATGAACTCGAGCGGCAGGTGCAAGCTTGGTGCGACCACCTGGCAATGTTCGAACTCAAATTGAACGTCAAGAAGACCGAGTACCTAACGACTGATGTGAACGAGTCTGGCTCCTTTAAGATTGACGGCACTGAGCTTGCACGCACTTCGGTGTTTAAATACCTGGGATCAGCAATAGCGTCTGACGGCGGTCTGATGGTTAAAGTGAAGATAAGCTGCACGTTCCGAACTAGGCATATCGAAGCCTGGGCGGCGTTCGCCTTTCCCGGGCGTCCCTCCTATGCACGGTTATGTATAGTAAATCACTGTGGAGGGGCGTAAGTGACTTCGAGGAAGATGCAGGTAATCCAGGTAATGCAATAATTCGAGGACATGGCGGCCGACCTGGTAATTCCGAGGACATGGCGGCCGACCTATTGGCGTAGAGGTGCTAGACCCCTGCTGAGTGGCTAACAATGTCTTCAACCAGGTTGTTGCTGGGAGGAAGGAGCCTGATAAATGGCACCGAAGCACAACGATGCCGATTTGGAATAAGAAGGGCAGGCTTGCGGACTGCACAAGTTACTGTCCGATTCGCACAGTATGGAGATCTTCGAGCGAATTGTGGATGGACGTACAACTCGTGATATCGTACAGCTCTCCACCAATCAATGTGTTCATAGCCGTTTGGAAGACATCGATGCCATACATGCTAATCGTCCTCTGGTAGAGAGACATCGCAAAAGCATGCGCTGCACAGTGATTTTCTCAAATTAGAAAAAGCATTTGGTCGTGTTCCGCGTGAAATCATACGGTAGGTCTTACGAGCGGTGTTCCCGAAGAGCTTATTGAGTGAGCGCGCATGCTTTACTCTTGCTCGCATGGCAGAGTTCGACCGCCAGCCGGCATGTGCACGGTGTTTGCTATCTCAGTCAGTGTTCGCGAAGGATCTGTGCTTTTTCTGCTCCTTTTCTTTGCTGTAATGAATAGCATTTCGAGAGGTTTTTAAAAGTCTACAATACCGCTCACGTGGCACAGTCAAACGGAAAAATACCGTCGTAAGCCATCGCATGCTCATAACTCCTTCAGTTTTGTGTTTTTTGAAGAAGGTCGGCACCATTCGATTCGTCTCTCTGAGTTCTATACAAAGATATGTACAACTTTACCGGAACGCCCATATTTTCGCCGTAGGTAGTCCAAAAAGTGACTGAAGTGGGCTCTTGCGATTAGAGCAGCTTATTTCCTAGGACATGCGTGCTCTCGGAGCACCTAAAGCATGGCGTACCTTGCCATGCACTGCCATGTCAGGAATAGTCCGAGAGTGCGCCGTGCACAATGCATATGGAACGAACCTATCAATCGAGTAGGCGAACGCATGCCTACTGCGCTTCTGTCTACTCTTACTGGGAAATGCGAAGCCTTCAAGACTATTTCGAACTGTTTGGAGAATTTTATCATCAATTTTAAGCGCCCTACTGAGAAATTTCTCTAAGGCCGGGGGCATACTTCCATCGCCGCGATGCCATCGCGGCGCTCAGTTCATGGCCATTCCGCCGCACGCGGCCGAATAGTCAAAGAAAACCTCGCCGCGGCCGCCGCAACAGTGGCGGTCGGCATGCGCGATGGCTTCCCGCGCCCATCGCGGGCATGGCATACTTTTTCGCGCCGCGCGCGGTGTTTAGCGTTGATCCTGGACGGATCGCCGTCGCGCTCCCTTGCAGAGCGATGGGCACAGAGAAATTCAAATTCTTTCGCGTCGCTCTGCAAAACTCATCGCCGCGATTCAATCGCGGCGACGGGAAGTATGCACGAGGCCTAAGGCTGTCCAGTTAACCTTTGTAGTGCACCGTGAACAATGCATATAGAATCGAACCTTTCAATCGAGGGGGGAGGACAGCTTTATTGCGGAACGCGATTTTTGGTATTTGTTCAGAAAAACAATGTGATTCCACTCAGTGAGCGATTGCTGGGAGGCTGCGAGCGCCGTTCCGTTGACCCTCTGATCGCGCGCAACCGGCATTTGAACTACTCATCCAATATTGGCCCCAATTCTAGAACGTTCCTCAAGTACATAAAAGGGCAGCTCAGAGCGCGAGAGCAGTAATTCGCCGTCTCCTACCATCGTCTGCTGTTCCCTTCCGCACTCTGCCGCCTTCTGCCGCCCTTCATCGGTCTTCAGCTGTCTTTTCATCCCAACGGAGCCCTCTTTTCGGCGATAAGGCCATCAATTAGCAGGGTAGAATTTTGTGTGACTTTATCCTTGAAACCATAAATGCGACTCCCCGCCGTAGTAAGGACAGACTTGGGTGCGATTGCAATGCAGACCTCAGCAAACGATGCCTGCCTGCCTCCGTGATCTATAGCTATAGATCACCCCACTGCCGTTCCTGCTTGTTATCCTAGGGTCCTTGTGTGTGAGTTGCCTTGGTTGCCCCCCTCTTGGTTGTTGAAGTATCTTATTTCACCTTTTTCTGCTCCGTTAAATACATTCCTCTATTTCGTGTACTATTTTTTGTTAACCCTTAGTTGTTTGGTTTTGCCACTTGCGAACAGTCCCTTAGGGCATATGGAGAAATGGTGTTTGCTGCCTTCACATTTCGGACAACAGGTGAAGTGCGTCCCTTCACAAAATGATTTCTTCTGGCGCAGTTCATACACAGCTGCTTGCCTTTCAAAAATTCCCTTTGATCAATTACTGTGGTAATTTTTGGACACCGCAGCGAGTTGTGCTCGTATGCATCACAACAGATGCATCTGCTTGAGAGACTGTCCTTCACTCCTTGAAGTTCTGTACCGATATTTTCCATTTTCTTGAAGCATATCGGCCATAACCTCTTCCGTCTTTATAAGGGCATCCAGGGGCCGTATGCTCGTCTACCCCGAGTCTCCCCCAATGGGGAATTGGGGCGTGATGAGATATGTTGATATTGATTGATTTTCCCCCAACGGGGGAACACGAGCATACGGCCCCAGCTCTCCTAATTCGACGGCAGCCAATCGTCATCTGCATGTTTCCTTTGGCACCTCTTCTTCAGCACCTTGCGCTGAAAATTGGGTGTAAATTTCGATAACACCTTTCGTGTTATGAAACACCCTTTAAGTTCTACTCCATTTTGTTGTAGCTGTACAACAATGGAGATTGTATAGTCAAGCAATTGCCTTTGATCACCGGCGTGGCCTCTTCTTGCAAAGGCTTCTTCAAGCTTGACTTGTAGTATGCGGTATAACTTACTTTTGTCCCCAAACTTGGACTTTAAAAGATTGAGAGCTGGTAAATGATTCTCCTCCTTTATAGGGTAATGCTTGATAGCTTCTCTCCCATTGCCCTTCAACACTGTTAGCAAGTATTTGAACTTCTGCAGGTTGGTGAGGTTCTGGCTGAGGACATTCGCATCGAACAATGACCAGAAGTTTTCAAACTCGCTTATTTTGCCATCAAATGTCGGTATAGATATCACTGGTAAACTGACATTCGCAATATGCTGCGCTTTGCTGCGCCGGTGTCGCACGCGCTTTGCGTCTCCGCTTTTCGCGATTCCAGTCTGAACAGAAGCGTTTCAGGGCAGCGGACTTAGCGGTTGAAGCTTCCTGCGCCCATATTTGAGTTTTTGACACTCGCAATAACACCGTTAGCTTCGGCACGAAAAGCTCTATTGAACGATGTCAATCTCGACCAATTTTAGGAGAATCGTTTTTTGACAATTTCCCGTCGAGGACGGGAGCGAGCCTGCGCGACGATGACGTCATCGAAAATCGATATTTTGGAAATTGGCCCAATTTCTTCATTCAAAATTATCTAGGAGGTATTTGGGGCGCTAATTACGAATCCGGCGTCCGTTTTTGAAAATTCCGCCCATTTCGGTAGATTTTGGATATTCTTCAGGATAACTGAGGGTGGTCAGGATCAGCGATTTCGCTCAAACTTCGTATAGGGGCGGGGCTTATTGGAGATGTCGAACACGATGCCGAAATCCACTTGGACGATTGCGGCAGAAGACCTCCCATACCGATAACTGAGGGTGATCGGTGATCCTGATCCGACCACATTTAGACAGAAAGCAACCTACCGAAATAGCCGAAATTTTTATAAACGGACGTCGGATTCGTAATCGGCGCCCAAAATAACCCTAGATGATTTTGGACGAGGAAATTTGACCATTTTCGAAAATACCGATTTTCGATGACTTCATCGTCCTCGCAGTCTCGGCTTAGAGCGCCCCCGTCCTCGACGGGAAATTGTCAAGAAATCGATTTCTCTGGAATTGGTCGAAATTAACACCATTTGATATAGCTTTTCGTGACGGACAAAACGGTGTTATTGGGTGTGCCGAAAATCCAAATATGTCGAGTAGGCGCAAGAAACTTCAACCGCTAAGTCCACTGCCCTAAAATGGCCGCTGGGGGAAGGCAGCTTAAGAAGCTAAGGAGTGTTGAGCAGGTCATCTTGAAGCATCTAAAGGTTCTTTTCGCATGCGCATTTGTAGGCCGTTAGCTCTCCGCGTCTTCCCGCAGGGGTCGGCTGAAATGGGAAAAAAATCATGTCATACAAGGCTAACCTGCATTTTCGCAGAGCTGTAACTTAGCCCCTTCATGAGCTACACAGTTGTGCTTTAGAGCACGTCAAGAAGCTTGTACTGCCTACAAAGTCTTCAATCGCCCCACTCGGTTAATGGATTCAATTCCATATGCATTGTTCACGGCGTACTCTAAAGTCTCACCGGGACAGAGTATAGCAATTCCTGAGTAGGGCGGCTGGAAATTCTTGACAAAACTCGCCAAACGTTCACTCTTCAAGCTGTCGCGTGCACTCGGTTGATAGGTTCGATTCTATATGTATTGTTCACTGCGCACTTCAAGGGCTAGCTGGACAGCCTTACAAGGGAAAGGTCTAAGCGTATGTCCCAACAAGGGGAGCGAGTCATATAGAGAACCTCTGCGAGTCGGAGCGCAGTGGAAGTGGGGTTGTTTCATGCGAGGAAGCTCGGGGGTTTGGTTCCTGCGCGCTGCTCCATTTTTGCATTTCGACTGACTGGTTGAGTTTTGGGGATTCTGACGCCTATACCATTACCGGAGCTAGCATCTTACAAATACGCAGGCGAGCAGAACGCCTAAAGTTCTTTACGAAAACGTGCTCACAATTCCCTAGCTTATTAAATTGCCTTAGTACGAGCTGCCGTTTTAGAGCGGCGGAGGCAACAGTGAAGCTTCTTCCGCCCTTAATCCTTCCGGTTTTGGGTTTTCGGCACTCGCAATGACACCGTTCTCTTCAACTCGATGAGCTTTATCGAAGGGTTCAATCTCGGCCAGTTTTGGAAAATCGATCTTTTGACAATTTCGCGTCAAAGAAGAGGGCGCCGCTCTAGGTCGCGGCAGAGGGTGATGACGTCATCGAAAATCGATATTTCCGAACCGGGCCAAATTGGTTAAGATTCGATAGAGCTTTTCGTGCTGAATTGAGCAGTGCTGCTACGAGTAGTGAATACCGTAATCTGGGCGAGTAAGAGCAGTGAGAACATCGACCGTTATTGTGCTAAATTGCACATGCGGGCGTGTTCAGAGCGCAGTAGCTCGGTCATGTTCGAGTCGTTTCGGCTGCAACTCGTGGGTCTTATAGGCAGGCAGTAAAATGTTCTAGTAGTGTGCCAAAAGACAGTAATGTAGCTTACGAAATGACAAAGTTACAGCGCTGCGAAAATGCAGGTTAGGTTTGTGTGACACGATTTTTTCCAAATTCAGTCGATCCCTGTGGGAAGACGCGGAGAGTTAAAATCTTACAAATGCGCAGGCGAGCAGAACGTTTAAGCTTTGTTACGAAAACGTGCTCACAACTCTCTAGCTTATTAAATTGCTTTAGTACCAGCTGCCGTTTTAGGGCGGCGGACTTAGCGTTTGAAGTTTCCTGCCCTCTTACTCACCCATATTTGGGTTTTCGATACCCCAATAACACCATTAGCTTCACCGTGAAAAGCTCTATCGAATGGTAACCAATTTGGCCCCGTTCGGAAATATCGATTTCCGATGACGTCATCACCCTCTGCCGCGACCTAGAGCGGCGCCCTCTTCTTTGACGCGAAATTGACAAAAAATCGATTTTTCCAAAACTGGCCAAGATTGACACCGTTCGATAGGGCTCATTGAGTTGAAGAGAACGGTGTCATTGTGAGTGCCGAAAACTCAAAACCAGAAGGACTAAGGGTGGAAGAAGCTTCACTGTTGCCTCCGCCGCTCTAAAGCGGCAGCTGTAACTAAGGCAGGTTAGGCAGCTGGAGAGCTGTAAGCGCCTTCTTGTGAAGTACGACAAGCGATCTGGCCGTCAGCTCGTCGCCTCTTCCCGGAGTGATCGCCTGAAATCGAAAAAAAATTGGTTGTACAAGCCTGACCTGCATTTTTGCACCACCGTAACTTTATCATTTCTTAGGCTACATCGCTGTGCTTTGACAAGCTGTTAGAGCTTTCTACTCACTACAAAATACATAAGCTGCAGCCGGAAGGGTACACACTTGACAGAGTTATCGCGCTTCAAACACGCTGGCGCGTGCCATTTGCGAGCGCTCGCGCCCACTCGATTGATAGGTTCGATTCTATATGCATTGTTCAGGGCGCACTCCAGATGCAAACTAGACAGTCCTAGAGCAGCTCCTGAGTAGGGCGGCTAAGGATTTCTGAAAAAAAAAACTCCCTAAACGCGCACTCTACAAGCTGTCGCGCCCACTCGATTGACAGGTTTGATTCTATATGCATTGTTCACGGCGCACTCCAGATGCAAGCTGGACAGTCCTAGAGTAATGCCTGAGTAAGAAGGCTAGGAATTCGTTTAAAATCTGCATGCGCTCACTGTTCAAGCTGTCGTGCCCACTCGGTTGATTCTGCCGGCCTACATGCATTGTTCAGAGCGCGCGCCATGCCGGAAGTTAGTTCCAAACAGTAAGCCATGCTCGTCCGAACGCATGGATAAGCTCCTTCATTCAGTCTAACGTCCAGAAGTTGAGGACGCCGCGCACTAACGCGACTTGCCTCAGACGCGGCGCGTGGCGAGCGGAAAACGGCGCTCTCCGGCGCCCTTTTGCGCCGCTTCTCATCTTTTGCGCACCTTGTGCTTGTTGGACGCAGCGGCATGTCCGGTACTGTAGATGTGCCTGGAAAGCGTTCCAGAGGGCGAGTGTTGGTTTGATACGTTGCATGGGGACTTGAAGGATGCTGGTATCCACCCGATCAAGCAATTGATTGCGTGGCTCCTTCACACCAGAAGAACGGACCCCGACGCTAAGCGGGACAAACTCTGAAGAAGAAGAGTATGTTCCTTCGCTTGCTCAGACACAAATGCTGAAACAGCCACTGTACTTACATATTGAGGGCCTGCATCATTTTGGCCTGTCGCGCTGATGGACAGCCGCTGGCCACTATCCCTACCATGCACTCCTGGCCCAGGGGCATTATCTCTACATATAACTATAGCTATAACTCAACCTTAGTGTCTAAAGTTATACCCTTTCGCGACAAACCCCATCCGCCTTCTTCCTGTTTTCCTCCTTTAATTGATGATTCAGCAGTACCGTAACCCAAACACGTGCGTTCTACATAGCAAGAAATGCGTTCTTACAGGATTGCGAAGCAGGACTATTGGCTGAGTTGGTGCTCAAGCTGCAACTGCAGGTATCCAACTTGTGCGGCAGCAGTTACTAATCAGCTACAACATCCCGTATTCAGGTGTTCTCTCCGGGAGACTACATCTGTCGAAAAGGAGACATCGGCCGAGAGATGTACATCGTAAAGAGAGGCAAGCTGCAGGTTGTCGGCGACGACGGCCAGAAGGTAGGTGGCCAAAGGCACGGGTGACTATACTGAAGCAAAACAGGAATTCATAGGCTACAAAGAAACTAGTCGGCACTGTAACGAGAAAAGATAGTTACGGGAATGGCAGGCATCATCGAGAACGAATAAGCGGTGCTATCCGCGACACTTTGGCCCGATGCGCTACTGAGGAATTCTTGTGAACAAGCAAATGATCAAACCGCCATATTAAACAAAAGAGTTTTTGCTGTCCAGGTCATCTGATTTGATTATTGAGAGCGAGCCCTCTAGCTCCTTGCTTCCACGACGCTTTGAACATTCCTTTTTGGGCACTGACCGCAGAGAAAAGAAACCGAATTATCTTTGTGGTCGGCGTTCAAAAAGAAATATTCGGAAGGCATGAATGCAAGGAAGTAGAGTTGTCGCACTGAATAATCCATTCAGCTCCAGAGGGTTTAAGAAGCAAAACCGCTTTCGGGTAACGTGTGTCCCCATGTCTTCGCGAAAGCTTTGTTCAAAACAAAACATTCGTGTAGAACATAGAGAGAGGAAATTGTTTCCGCGTTGTCCACCACTAATCCATATAGTCAATGAAATTAAAAAGTTCTATGTAGGGATTGAATGTGGGGTTCGATCGCACACAGCTTTATTCGCTGAAGGGGGCATGCTATGAGAACGGCATTGAATCGTGCATTTTTAATGCTGTCTGATTTAGTGCAAAAAATAAAGGTTATCTAGGCAGTTTTCGAAATCGATCAGGACTAGTTCAATTTTTGCTCGTTTTAGCAAAGTGCCACAGCACGACTCTTGAATGGAACCCCCCCCCCCTCCTAATCATATCGAAAATAGCTGGAGAAAGGCCTGATGTTTGTATTGTGCAATAAAACAAGCTTTCGAAACATTCACCTGTATCACCTGTCGCCCCGTTGATCATCGACTTGCTCGACCGGGCGCCAGCAGCGTCTCCATTCGTCCCTGTCCCGTGCCAGAGTGGTCCAATGGATCTTCCTCGCTCGAGGGATACGAGCGTCATATCGGTCGTTCAGGGCTTTTACGAAGAAGTCCGACTAACGCGTTGGTGGGCGTCCTGGTGTAAACTTGACATCCCGCGCAATCCAATCGGTAACGGCTCTCGTCCAGCGGGTGTCTGCGAATCGCATTACGTGGCCGGCCCACCTAATTTTCGACGACTTGGCCCATGCGACAGCGTCTCTGAACGTCGGCGAAGCTCGGAACTCCGGAGGCCTTCTCCCACTTGCGTGAGTCGTGTCACTCCGAGCATCGTCCTCTCAATTCCACGTTGCGCGGCACTGATCGCGTGTTCATGCTGCTTTTGTATAGCTCAGGTCTCTGAGGCGTATGTTAGGGCAGGAAGAACAGTGGAGTCGAATAGATGGGCACGGAGTCGGACGTTCTTCGTCTTCTTCACGACTTCTTCGATGCTCTTGAAAGCTCCCCGAGCCGCTCGTTTCCTCCTGCTCAGCTCTGGTACTAGGTCGTTGGCCTTGTTGACTTCGCGACCCAGATACACATAGCTGGAGCATTCGGAGATGCTCGTTGCGTTGAGCGAGAATGGGGCATCAGAAACTTGTCCGTTCTTCTTGAACATTGTCTTCGTAAGATTCAGCTGCAGTCCAACGTTCCCACATACATGATCGAAGTCGGCCAGCATTCCGCCTGACTGATGCTCAGTGTTATGAGCACGATGTCGTCAGCGAAGGGAAGATGGTGCAGCTACCGTCGACCTTCATTCCCATGTCTTCCCATTCTAGTTCGCGTCCGCGTTTCGTTCTTCGAGGGTGGCGCTGAAGAGCTTCGGGGATATGGTATCCCCTTGCCGAACCCCTCTTATCACGTCGATGACGACGTCGTTGTAGAATGAAGAGGTCTTGGTTGTGAATCCACTGTACAGCTCTCGAAGGACTCTGATGTACTTGGTAGGAACGCCCTTAGTGAGCAGGGCTTCGAGGACCGCTTCAGTCTCGACGGAGTCAAATGCCTTTTTCAGGTCGATGAATGTAAGGCTCAGCGGCAGCTTGTACTCTCGCGACACTTCGATGAGTTTCGTAATGGTGTGTATGTGGTCGATCGTGCTGAATCCTCTCCGAAATCCTGCTTGTTCGCGTGGCTGTCCTTCGTCCAGCGTTCTGCTGATCCTATTCAGGATGACTCGCGTGAACAGCTTGTAGACTACAGACACCAGGCAGATCGGGCGATAGTTGGCAATGTCTGCACGTCTCCCTTCTTGTACAGCAAGACGGTCTTGCTGGTCTCCACTGACGTGGAACCCTGCACTCCGACAGGTAGCGTGTGAAGAGCCGCGCCAAGGTGTTGATGAGCGCTGGCGGGAGGTTCTGCAGGTGTTCGGGTCTAATCCTGTCGGGACCGGGTGCTGTTCATATCTTCACCGACGAGATGGCGTGTAGGATCTCGGAAGGGAGAACAGAGGGGTGGACGTATCCATCCTGCGGAAGATGGCGTGGGGGCAGGTGGACGTGGCTATCGAAGAGATCGGAGTAGAAGTCGTGGATGACCCTCTCCATGGTCCTTCTGGAAGAGGTGACGGTTCCGTCGGGACGTCGGAGAGCTGTCATCTTGGTCTTGAAGTTGGCGAAGTTCCGGCGGGCATTGCGGATGCTCAACCCTGCCTCTGCAGCTTCAGCCAACACTTCCGCCATTCTCTCCTTAAGATCCTCCTTTATCGCCTCTCTGCATAGCTTCGCAAGCTCGGACGTCAGTTGGTAATTGCCTGACGCTCGTGCTGCTCCACGCTGGCGTATCAGCTCGAGAGTTTCCGGAAACAGACGTCTCTTGGTGGTCTTCAAGCTCTCGGCTCCCTTAGCACTATCGTGGAGATGGTGCACGAAGCGGTCGTATTCCTCGTCGACGTTGTCCATGACGACATCTTCCCAAAGACCGGCAAGAGAGGTGCAGAGGTCCCAGTTGATGGTCGTTCTGGGACTCCTCTTCTTGAACTTCGCGGCCTTCTCTCTTATACGCGAAAAGCGAAACCTCGCGCGAAGGAGGCGGTGGTCCGATCCCGTGTAGAACTTGGGGGCAACGGAGACGTCGGTCAGGCAATACTTGCGATTGAAGATGATGTGGTCGATCTCGTTGTGGAACTGGCCACCGGGAGATTCCCAGGTCCATCGTAGGGAGGGAGGCTTCTGGAACTGTGAGTTTCCATGGATGGTCTTGGTCGACATGATAAACTCAGACAGCCTTTCATCTTGCTCATTCCACTCCAAACCGTGGGTTCCGATGTGAAGTTCTTCCGGCGACCTTCGCGGTCCGATCTTGGCGTTGAAGTCGCCGACGATCACCTTGTAGAAGGTGTGATCTTCCTTATAAAACTTCTTCAGCTCCATGTAGAAGGCTTCGTTCGACCTCTTCGTCGTCGTAGTCGGATGTTGGGGCATACGCGACGAACACAGTCAAGGCTGGCACGGAGCCACATCGCTTCAGTCGAAGGCGGCCGATTCGACTTGTCAGAGACTCGTACGAATCGATGTTCATCGCCAAGTGCATGTTGACGAGGACACCAATGTCGCCTACTCCCCTGCTGCCGCATGTTCCAAGGAACAGTTCTTCTCCAGAGTCGTAGGTGGCGTGCAGGGGGTGGTGTCTTCTCGTCTCGGTCAGTCCGATGACGTCGTACTTGATCCTCCTGGATTGCATCATCAGGTCCTCGACGGATGCCTCCAATGCAAGCGTGCGGGCGTTGTAAGTACAGATCGTCATGCTAGTCTTTCTCAATTTGCGCAGCCTGGTTAGGCCCTGAGATTTTAGCAGCCTCTCCGTACTCGTCCTCCCCATCGCTGTAGAAGTGGGGGCTCTTTCGGGGTAAGGGGAATGAGGCCCTTTAGTGCTGCTGTGTTTGACTTCCATACAACACGGGAAGCTAGTCAAGCTCTGTCGTGCGGGCGAAAAACTCCGGGCAGCCAGCCAGACTACCCCAATGGACGGGGCGAGACTTTTGAGGCGACCTCGAATCGCCTTACTATGTACTCCCAGTCTACCGAGTGCAAGCTTTTGGCCGGGCCGACACAGTTACAATCCGCACAGGCGCGAACACATGCACGCACACTGTGCATGAACATGCCGCTCCCACGCCCAAGGAACGCGTCGACCTGACGCAGCAGGAGCAAGAAGTCCATCCCCTGCATTCCGCCTGCGTCTCTGGGCAGTCCACGGTCGCATTTGGTTCGCGTTTTCGTTCCCCTATCCACCACCCGGGGACGCGCCATGTGGCCCGAGATCCCTCTTAACAAGAGAGACCGAAGGCTGTCGAGTGAGATCCGTGGCGAAACATTATGTGGTACAATTTCATTTTCTATCGTTCTCTCCCTTAAGCAGAAAAGACTTTATTTCTGTAACAAGTAAATTCCTTGACTACGATCCGTGATCGCTTCAAGGAGTGATTCAAAAATCTCTCTAAACTGTTGAATATCTTTAAAGAAGCACTTCAATTATCGTTAACAAGCGGCACCAATATTCTAAGGGGCACAATTTCAGATCAAGATGTTGCTCGGTCTGGTAGAAGAGTGTGTCGTACTATGGCATTCTACTAAAATCGGCAAAAAATTGAAGCCGTCCCGACTGATCCAAAAGCTGCCGTAGAGAATCTGTTTTTTTTGTGGCAGTGGAACAGTCAGCAAAAAAAAAAACCCTGCAAGACTGTACTCGTAGCATGTCTCTCAGCGAACAAAGTTGCGCGCAAATCTCCACAGTGTCGAAGACACATCTGGAAAGAACAGTTTAAAAGAAGTTACAGAAGCAAGCTAAAAGCTGAAAAATTACGAGATAATCCTTTTCCAATATCAAGACACAGTACTGGCTCCCCTCCCAGAGCGACCCCCGTTCGATTCTCGAACGTCAGGCTTGACGCTGTTGGTGCGAGAAAGGCCAACAGATCCAGGGTGACCGTAGAAGGTTGTCAGGAAATGAGTCGTGGTAACAGTTTTGATCGTGGTCTTGAAACTCGCAGTCCGCTCGTGGCACGCGATTCGTCAGTCTGACTGCTTGTTTCGAGGAGGGGCGGCACACAAGTGAGCCCCTCGGATCGAGAAGGATGCCTCTTTGCTGAAGCCGCCTCATGCTTTACTGGAATGACGAGCGAATGCTGCACAGTGCAAATGCAATCCACCGCGCACTCGCCACCAGTAGTCGTGTTACTACCAAGAACGCGATCCGTCGATCGTTTTCTCACAAGGAAACGTTCCCAACTCAAGGTGAGCTTTTGCGATGCTATTTTGACGGGGTGTAGAGCCGCGTGGGCCGGGTCCACAATTACAGTTAGTTTTGCTGAACGCTTTCCTCAAAGACATGGAAAAGGGGTGTGAAAAGGTGCGCTCAACACTCTTCAATCCCTATGACCCCTCACGAGATGTGCCTCGGAGGCGCAGTCGGTGGGAGTTCCGCCTCAGAAGCATAGGAGTGGGCTTTTGAGTTCGAGTCGGTGCACTGCCAATACTTTTGCACATATTACCATACTTAGTTGTTGTTACGCATTTTTATGATTACAGGGTCAATTTTAGACCATCGACGCTTACAACAATCGGACTCTGCTCACAGGGCCCTACATCCTGTCAGAATAGCATAGCAAAAGCTCACCCTGAGTTGGGAGCTTTTTCCTGTCAGTAGCTGTTACTGCTGGAAGACGTTTATGTTTATGCTTATGTTTATTACGTCGCAGAAGGCAGACGCGAGACAGAACAAAACGAAAACAAACAAACAAGCAACAAGCATCAGTAAGTAACACGAACATAACAAAATACTGCATATAGCCGATCTCCAGATCTAGATTCCGTCAAAGTTAAGTAAACTTTTCGATGCGTAGCTGTAATAAACTAGCGGCTCAGTTTGTCAGCGTAAGGAAGAGGTGCCCGAAGGTACGATTCCGTAGTGGAAATGAGTTACACGATGCTTGTTGTTTATATTAGTTTATCTGGTTTATCTGGTTATATGTTGTTTATACAAGTTTATTGAACAAAATGATTATGAAATATGAAACACACGAGAAGGTTGACTATAAGGAGTAGGTTACATTACATATAGAACGTATTTGGGAGTTACAATAAAACTACAATCATAAGGTGGAGGATGACACACAGTGAGAAGGAGAAAGAGGCAAGGAAGGCACGAGCTTGTTTAAGGAGGAGGAGACGGCCAGGCGCTTCCCTGGCCTGCTGTTCTATAGCCTCCTCCGAGGGCGGAACGGCATGTGCGTGGGCGGCCGGAGGGCGTGGATGGTCCTGGTGATCATAGAGAACGGGGTCACCAGGACCATCCCCCCTCCAACCATCCACGGAGGGTTTCCGAATAAATTCGGCTTTCTCTCTAATGTTCACCACATCCCACACCACTCGGAAGTCCCTGTCCTCAGGCACAAAATATTATATTATGATATACGGGAATAAGAAAAAGTTAGAGGTTGGAACATGAGCTTCCATTCGATGAGCGTTGGCGATCCAGTTGAGTAGGAGGATCCGCCGCTTCGCGGTAACAGATTGAAGCATACAGATTCCAGCAGATTTCCATTTCTTTCTACGGAAACGATTGATATGTCAGTGACTCATTTTTTAAAAAAGTTTGTTGGTTATTTCTGTCCTTCGTCTACGCTTTAGATACAACGTCCAAGAAGTACGGGAGATAATAAGTCGGTCTCTTGTACTTGGTAGATTAAAAGCGTATGCCGTGAAATATGTATTGGTTAGTCTTGAGAATAGTAGGGTTTAGCACGATTCATATGAACGGTGCGCTGTCGAGACCTGATCGGAAAATGTTGCAAGATTCGAAACCATGAATGAATGAATGTGAGGAATAATTAAAAATGGTGTTATCTGTAGATTGTAGGCATGAACTGCTAGAAAGATGATATCGTCCCACTAAGCATTTCTTTGAGTGGTTGCATAGCTATAAGCTCTCCTATGGTGCGGTGGGCGCGTTCCACTTGCCAGTTAGGCAAGGTGGTAAGGTGTGCTAGTTCTGTGATGAACTTGAATGATTTTGAGCGTATCTTGGAAGGTTTCTGTAAGATAGTTAGCACGTTGATCCGTGACAAGTAAGCGAGGGGGGCCAAAGCGCGTAACGAATCGGTTCATGAATGTATTTGTGGTGGTAATGGAACTTTGATCCGGTATTGGCTCAGCAATTATGAACTTTAAAAAGGCATCGACAAAAACGATGATAAATTTATTAGTGTTTAGTGTCATTGGTAAGGGACCTATGGTATCTGAATGAACTCGTTCCCATGGTCTTGTTGTTTGTTCAGTGTTTCATCGGTTCTATAGGCGTGACGTTCTTTTCTGAGCTGACACTCCTTACATTTAGTAATGTAGTCTTTAATGTCTTGAGACATTTTATACTGTAATTCTTCTATTTTATTCTGTAATCTTTATACTGTAATTTTGGAAATCATGCTCTGGGTTTTGGCTATCCCAAGGTGAGCAGTACCCATTCAGGATGAGTGAATTTTAGAGATTAAGGTTATTTTAATTTTGAATCATCTGGGATACCAGTATGGGGCCATGATTTACTGTTGAGGGTATGCGATATAGAACATTATTGAGAGTACAATAGTCCGACATGTGGGTGCAATCAGCATAATCAAAATTGGAATCTTCTAGAATGCTTTCGTACTCTGTTATCCACGGGCATTTATCTTGCTTTTCACCAATGTTACCTAGATTAAGCAGATGGTGAGTGTTATCGCTAGTGTTTGCGACGTTGATTACAGGTGGATAACTTGATAACGCATCGCACGACGTATTTTTAATTCCCGTGCGGTAAGCAATAGTAATATCGATTTTTTGAAGTGCTATTTGATATTTCGTCAATCGTCCATTTAGTCCAGTTTAAATCTTCGCGATATAGTAGTGCCTTAAGTAGAGAATGAAAAATTACACTGGTTTTTGCACCGCCTATATGAGAGCGGAACTTCTGCACTGCAAACACTAGTCCTAGTTCTTATGTGTCAGTATTTTGTGCCACACGAGGTTTGTAGGTGGATCTTTATTTGCGGCCTGACGTTTCGACTTTCCGTCGTCTTCAGAGGCCTAAAAGTGGAGCACAGGTTTATGTTTGCGCTCTACCCCACCAAGCGCCTCAACTACCCTAGACATTTTCGACCCACCCCTAGAATCACCACGGATAGCCCAAACGAAGAAGGCGAACTCACGCATAGGATCCACCGCAGGGCTGACGATCGCCCTCTATAAGTAACCAGTAGAGGCGAATGAGACACACTGAGTGGGAACTGTCGCCGACCGGTCACTTACAGTTCACAATGAGGTACAAACGGCAAGAGGTCACTCGTAACAGAGGGGCACTCATTTCGGTTGTTCATTACTGGATTTCTTGTGGAAATCCAGAACGCCTCCAACGCCTTCCTAGCGGAGATCTCTCCCTCAACGGCCAGAATGCTACACCTCACCTCATAGTCGTTCCCGTTATGCACATCCATTCTATGCTTACCAAGTGGACTAGTGAGCAATCCTCGAACTCACGCATAGGATCCGCCCTGCGGTGGATCCTATGCGTGAGTTCGTCTTCTTCGTTTGGGCTATCCGTGGTGATTCTAGGGGTGGGTCGAAAATGTCTAGGGTAGTTGGGGCGCTTGGTGGGGTAGAGCGCAAACATAAACCTGTGCTCCACTTTTAGGCCTCTGAAGACGACGGAAAGTCGAAACGTCACCTACAAACCTCGTGTGGCACAAAATACTGACACATAAGAACTCACCATGCCGAGGTTTCAAGAAGAGAGAAGTTGGGAACTACTAGTCCTAGTGCTTCCAACTCAATAACAGGGTAGCGAGCTTCATGCGTATTTAGGGTTCTGTTCAGGCAATAACTTTTAGCTGTCCATTCTGATCTTGATTAAGAGTCCCAGCAATGCCTTTTGCTGAGCTATCGGTTTCGATGACAAAACGTGATCCCAACCGAGGCGCTTGGGGCCGTAGTCAACGCTTCCTCTAGTTAAAGCATCGCATGCTCACACTGGTCCGTACAACTGAAGGAGGTATGCTTTTTAAGCAAATTTGAGAGGGATTCCGCTATAGTGGCAAAATTACGTACAAATCGGCAGAGAAATAAGCACATTTCTAGTTGCGTTTACCTCCGTAATGGGGTCGGCCTCAGATAATTATCAATAGCTCTAGTTTTCTCCGGATTTGGACGTGTTCCGTCTTCACTAGAACATATCCGAGGAAGTTGATCTTTCTGCCAGCAAAATCGCACTTTAAAGCTTTTAA
>OX377203.1:52405795-52490235 GCA_947396885.1 Heligmosomoides polygyrus polygyrus | reverse complement strand
ATAAGCGATAAGAACCCTCCTTGTGGTACCCCACACGTAACGTGCTTTACTTCGGAGAACACAAGCCCAAATTTAACCTGAAACGTTCACCCATTTAGGAAATCAGCAATCCACTTCGTAAGCATGGGATGTGTCCCAAGTTTTTCCAGTTTGAATATCAACTTTTGAGATGCTCTGTCAAACGCCTTCGCAAAGTCGAAATATAGAACATCACGGCAGCGCTTGTTATCATGCGCTTCCGTCCATCGTTTGCGTCATCCACACATTTAATTAGGTTCGTTTCTACAGACCCTTCTAAAACAAACCCATGCTGTTGTTTAGGAATGATCCTATGGACAGAAAGATGGTGAATTAAATGCTACATAACTACCTTCTCAAGAAGTCTGCAGAAAAACAATGTAATGTTAACTGATCGGAAGTTATCTGGACATTCAGAAGGTTCTTTCTTTAAAATAGAAGTGACAAACGAGTGTTCCCACCTTTACGGTACTTCTGCATACATTAATGATTGATTGAAAATGAACGCTAAGGGACCGCTAAAAAATTCTGCAAGTTCCCTTTTACAAATGGTGATACAAAATCTAAAGTGACTGAAAAGGATTCTGGGCAGTTCATAATCAGTCACAAAGCTGATGAGATTGAAACCACAGAATAACCTTCATGGGCGTACTACAGTGCGTTTCAAAAGTATCTATCCACTCAAAAACGTGCCCACATATTGTTTCGCGTTTACTTCTGAAGGCCCGCACTTGCTCCACTAGATTCCCCGTAATCGAAAATAGGTAGGCACTTATCTTAAGGGATTTTTTTGTCCTGCACGAGAATCAGACTTTTTTCAAGAAAATTGGTTCAAAATTGGCGTTTCAAAAGTATGTATCCACTCGTGAGATTGGACCGCCATTATTTCTTATAACATCAAACGTCATATTATTCATGCTACTCACAAGGCTCTGAATGATTTTGTCTTCGCTTGTGACCCATGTAATCAAAACTGCGACCACGTCGTTGAACTGTCAGTTATTCGCGTAGACTCGTCGAACCACAATCCTCCACATGTTCTCCATTCCGCTGCTGAAAAACCCCGACCACTGTTACTAATGAGTTGCTTCCAAATCGCGTCCAAGGATGCGATGACGAGGGCTTCTCGCAGCTCTCCAGTAATGTCGGTATCCATCAGGGTCATCCAGATTAGATTTTTCCCTGTTGGTGTAGATGAAAGAAATTTAATCTGGATGACCCCGAGGATACCGACATCACTGGAGAGCTGCGAGAAGCCCTCGTCATCGCAACCTTGGACGCGATTTGGAAGCGGCTCATTAGTGACAGTGGTCGGGGCTTTTTCAGCAGCGGAATGCTGAAGCTTAGGCTTCCATCGTGTCGCATGGACCTGGAGTGTCAAGGTGTAGTGGTGTACAGCCCTATGCCTTTCTTGAGAGGCAGAACACATCAGAGACATATTGCAGCAGGGCAGCGCTGCAGACCATGTGTCCAGGTTGACCAAAGACTGGCTCCACCGTCACAACGTTCAAGTAGCGGACTAACGGGCCTGTTCTCCTGACAGCAAGGGCCTGCAGAAATAAACGCGAAATGAGATATGGGCAAGTTTTAGAGTGGATACATGCTTTTGAAACGCACTGTATCAGAAGAGTACATGGCCGTAACGGAGCCATCGTCAATTTAGAAAGCAGTTGCAAACTGATCCGCTAAAATGTTTTTGTTATAGTGTCTTTGTCATAGTCAGTTGTTACAATAAGCCCGTCTTTCTTCAAACATCTGATTCTTTCCTTATCGGTAATTTTACTATTCAAATACGCGTATAACTTATGTTTGTTACCGTCTTCAATTACCTTCTTCTCTAAGTAACAGTTATATCTACGTAATTGGGCATTAAGTTCAGGAGAGAAAGATTTACAGTTTGACGGGTCATTAGATCTCCTAGCTTCTCGGAATAAACAGTCACGGCGTTCTAGCATATTTTTTATATGAAAGAGAGACGGGTAGATTTTAAAGAAGACACTCGGTTCCAAGGAACATGGCACTCAATAACATCATGCAAGACATGCAAAAACAATTCATACTTTTCATTAGCATTATTTTTGGTCTCTAAAAGATCTGTCCATCTTATGCCTGCCAGTTCCTTACCGATTTCAGTAAAATGGCAACATGCATAAATACGACGGTAGGCTGGAATACCAATGACATTATCGCGATAGTAAATGAAGTACTGTAATGATTGCTTGTTCTTAGTGGAGCTAGGATTGTAATTCCATTTATTAGATCTTGTCTTGTAGCAATGACCAGGTCTAGAATGTGGCCCACTCTAGTAGCCTCTTTAACGTATTGCGCAGGATTGTGAATGTAAGCCAACTCCTCAAGTAACATTGTAACGGAAGAACTAGGAGAATCTCCACACACACTGTGCCAAATTGTGGTACATTAAAGTCATCTACAATTACCAAATGTAGCTCGCAGGCAATCAGGTCACTTAGAAATTTAAAAAGCTGTTCAGGTTTTGAAGGAGGGCCTTCGATGTCAAACTGTAAATCTGAAACTGAAATTTTCCTAGCATATACATATCAACGCACAGTAATTCATAAGCGTTCTCACCAGACTCCTTAATAACAATCGAAAGAAAAATTCTACTATACACGAGTAACATCACTCCCCACCTTATTTTTTGCCTATCACACCGATGGATTTCGTAATCAGAGACTATATCACCTAATAGAGAAGACATAGAGTGACTACTATTTAACCCGTCTCACTAAACGCATGTATATATATATATATATATATATATATATATATATATATATATCAAAGGTTCTTCCAAGTACAAAGTTGACGGATGTGAATTCTTGGAGATCGATCTTACATTGGCATAGAAACACTTAAATGAGCCCCAATATATCCGAGGAGGACACATCAGTTTTCTTGCTCAGTAACAACAGGAATCGATATTGGGCCAAAAGCAGATATGGTGCGCTCCAATTGTCGATTAATGTCAGGCAGTGGCGGACCGGAACCAGCCCCTGCACGCCGATTGCGCTGCTCTTGTCTCCGCTTCCTGTCTTCAACAGTTAGGGATTCACGGAGATAAATCCTACCTCTAGTGAAAAACCTAAGACGAGGAGCTCTCCTAACAGCATAACGTCGATAAACACGTGAAGGAAGTACAACTTTAAGTAAGCGGCCCTTACCTTGGTTAGATCTGCCTAGACAGACACTGACGGGATTGCATTTCACATTAAAAAAGTTCATAATATTACAAACACTTTGAAAATCATACGAAACACGTTCTCTCGCTGTGGAAAACTTCAACTCAGGAACACCGCTAATTACAATTGAGCCTAATCTTTCAAGCTCATGACACGAATTAAATTGTTTCGACGACTAGTGAGGATGTAATGACATGAGGAGGAGAGCTCGGAACGAGCTGCATTTTGAGACTATAAGTTTTCCGCCTAAGCTTTTAACGTTTATTAAGATCCTCATTTTCGATGCGAGTGAGACTTAACTCCTGAGCCATAGCCACTCGCAGTCACTTTCTTGACTACCTCAGGAAGTCTGCTCGATCGTCCTATTTCATGAAGTTGATCTTGGGGTTCCTTCGAGAGCGACGGAACCTGGATCTGTGCCCGCTTGGATCCTTTATCACGACCAGCCACAGGTGTTCCATCTCCGGCCATAGGGTGAAATAGATTAGTAGTTCAAGATAAATCGAAACGCGGCAGTATGGTAAACGTAGTCTATCGATCGAAATGTACCTGTTGCTGTTGCAATCAGGAAACCAGAGATTCTGCCCACTTGCCACAATGAGCACAGCCAAGGAGTGACGCTGAGAGTAAGCTGGAAAGAGCTACACCGTAACAAGTTCGCCCGACCATAGCGAGAGCACGACAGCGAGCAGCCACGCACCAGGTCACACCGGTGTGGAATACTATCTCTAGTTGCGAAAGTACGTGGCTCTGAGAAATTTTGGCGTAGCTCATCAATGCTTGTAGATCGTTTCGCTAGACCAGGAAAGCCGTAACAGTTACTCAAAGTTACTCTTTTCTTCCTCTTCAGCGTCTGTCCCGCTTCATAGCGGAATCCGCTATGACGCCAACTTTCTCGATCAAGTGCTAGATTAGGGTGGACACCAGAAACCTTCAGGTACATTGTAGCGTATCAGACCAGTACTGCTTGGGGTGCCCTCTAGGCCGTTCAAAAATACCTCGAAGTTAAGGCCTATCTTGCGGATGCTGTCTTTTTTCCACGCAGAACGTGGCGTACCACCGTAAGAGAGCTCAGCGCATCTTCTCCGCTATCGGCGCAACCCCGAACTTCTGCCGAACGACATCGTTTCGGATGCCGTCCACTGCAGCATCTTCGTGTCCATGACGCTGAGGCGCGTTTCAGCTTCATTGGTCGCAGACCAACACTCAACGCCACGCATTGCTACTGGCCGGACGACGGCTCTGTAAATCTTGGACTTCACGCGCTCTGGTATTTTAGATATTTTATATTTTAGATATTCCTATCGCAGAGCATGCCAGTCAACAAGCGCCTCATGGACCAAGCCGCACTCACGCGTGAATTTATTTCAATCATCTGATTGATTGCCTTCAGAGGATCTAAAGTACTTAAAAACCTAAATGCGTGGAAGCTCGACGTCGATAACTTGACGGAGCTGGACTCGGTAACGTTCGTCATCGTTAGATATTCGGCCTTCTTCACGTTCAGTTTCAGTCCAATACGCTCCAAGCGCCAAGCGTGCCCTCTCGCTCGAGTTCCCCTTTATCTTCGCTAGCGAGCATTAGTCATCGTCACGAAACAACGTCCAGTGGAGGTGCTTCTGAAGATCTCGTGTGATAGCATCTATTACGACAACAAAAAGGAGTGGCGAAAGTGCAGAACTCTGGTGCACTCCGACAGAGATGGGAAACTCCATCGAGGTTCCAGCTGCAGCTAAACTCTACTCTTTGGGCAAGAGTAGAGAATTTGCACCCATTCTATGAGCTCTTCAGGAACTCCATGATGTCGCAAGGCGTACCATACCACGCGGTACGCGGCTAAACGCCTTCTCCAAGACGAGGAACGCGGTATGCACTTGCTTCGAGATGCTTCTCTATCAGGAGGCGGGGGCGTGTCCGGCATCCATAGGGCACAGCCAGCCACGAAACCGCCCTTGCTGGAAATCTGACGATGTCACGAACTCCTCCATCGATAATTCGTCAAGGATCTTCATGCTGTGAGAAAGCAAGCGAATCGGACGGTAGCTGGAGAAGTCTGCAGGATTGCCATTCTCCTTCCAAATCGGATTTGTCGTACTTTGGCGCCAACACTCAAACACTTTCTTCTCCGCTACAACCTGATTAAAGAACTTCGCCAGCCAATCAGCAGGAAACCAGCACTTTGACTTTCATGAATCGGCCGCTACCTCGTCAGGATCAATCGTTTTGCCTGGCTTCATCTTCTTCAAAACCGCTTCACTCTTCTCCACGTGATCTTCTGCACGGGTCCGTGGGTTGGAGCCGTCGAAGGGATGGCTGGATGAGAAAATTCTATGTAGGGATTTCCTCAAAATAATCGCTCCATAAGTGCCATCTTGCGGTCCGTAAGAAAATGGCCGTTCTCGTCATTGATGCCGAAAAACTTCTCAATATCCTCCGTCTGTTGATGGCGATTCTTGGCAAGTCGATACAGCTACCGCTCACCATCACGTGACTCGAGCTTCTCGTGGTCTCCATAATGAGAGGCTTTCGCAACGGCCACGGCTTTCTTTGCAGCTTTCTTCTGGTACTTCCGTCAGCTCTCGGTTGCCTTTTCGCCGAGAAACACAGATAGAGTGGCTACTTAGCGGTGACAGCGATCTTCATCAATCGATCGTCACAATGCTCGACGCTTACAATCGAGTCACGATTACTCCGACAACACTGCTGGTCCTGGGACTTCACATAGGACTGCTTTAAACCCTCTTTCTATGTCATTGACATGCAACTGGATCACCTCATCTTCTGCACCGCACAGAAATCAAGTCTTATTCAACCAACTCGCACGAGCGGCTCGTCAACGTATTCAGCGTTGCCACGCGGGTCCTGCTTACGTTATGGAACTTTCGGACTAGCTCGGTTCCCCCCTACCCCCCGGATACCGTCCTCGCATCAGGGACCCTCGCATACTTCTCACACTCGCCGGGCTCTGCGAGTGTGCGTCGGCTCCCGCGGACGCCGTGCACTATCTCGAAAAACATGTTCTGTCATGCACCATGTGATATGATGGTCTTGGTGGGGCGGCATGTCGCCTGCAATCGAGTGTCCGTGTTTAGCTTGCTTCGCAGAGCGAGCAGTTTCCAGTGGCACCACGTGGAGGAACGGACATCGTCGCCACTCAAAGGAAAGGTTTAGCAAACCCAATTCAACATCAGTAGGATTTGAAATCCGCGGGATCCCAAGTGGTGTGGTCCAGTGCGATTAAAGTGACTATTTTATAGAATTAGTAAAAGCAAAAATTAGAATTCTTGTAGTACTGCGCTGTGATGTAGCGTGCGTAATAACACTGTCGGAGGAGGCGTCGGCTGTCGTGTGCGACTCAAGAGCTCTTAGTTTGGCTCCCGCCAGGCTTTCCATTCATCCGGGGTCGGTGAATTGCTACAATACAGACTTTCCTTATAGTTAGAATGACTTTTGCATAAGCTGAGTATCGCAAATCATTGCGCAGGCCGAGAGCTCATCAACGATATCGCGTAGAAGTATTTAGAGTGCACCCCGAGCAGTATTTGACTCTTTATCCTCTATACTGCTTCCGCAACTTTAGTAGGTGAATGTTAGCAACATAGAGGAAATGTCTCACAAGGGACGTCAGCGAAATTACCCCAGCGGTTCACAACAAGGCTTACATGGCCTTGTAGGGCATCTAACAAAGAGCACAGTGGTGGCGATCGTTTTGCTGTGGCTACTGGATGGTTCAAAATGATAAAAAATTGACGCCTTGTAACTCTTGGACAAGAGGTCAGGGTACGTCCCCTTCCGTATGCAACTATTGCTGACCGTTTTGCCGTGCTCACTTTAAATCGAATTCGTGTAAGCTTTTCAATTCAGTACGAAATGTGGACCAGAATTTCTTCGGCACTCGGGTTAACCCGGTTTATACTCCAATCACCTCGCGACGCGTCGTAATGGGAATCATCTATATTGAGAAGGCTGTGTGGCCTGCCTTAGCGATGGAAAATAAGAGATGCCAAATGACTTGCTTCTTTCCCAATGAGAAAAAGCGAAATTTAGGTGTTCGCAACGCTGCAAGAAGGCGCTGTATTTGGAGAATTGAGTATCTTGAACATTGCAGGTAAGTCCTAAAGCTTCTAGATTTCCTTAGCCTTGTGGTGCCCTGCTGCTAAACCTTGTCCATCAATATATAAAAGAACCTTGCAGGTAGTAAGAACGGAAACCGTCGTACGGCAAACGTGCGATCTGTGGGTTATACAGATTTGTTTGTCTTAAACAAAAACGACCTATGGAATGCACTCAGGGAGTACCCAGATGCAAGGAAGCTTCTGTTAGCCAAGGTGAAGCTCTGCGCCGGAACGTCCCGACTTGTCAAACGCAGCCTTTATCGCTATCTCTTCTACATCAGGGTCGAGAACTGCTCAAAAAGGACAACCTTCTTGACGAAAATGCTCCAGAAGAACAACAAACAGTGGAGGAGTTGGCGGAGCAGCTAAACAGTTCCGTGAAGGTGCTACAAACTAGGTACGCTCTCCCTCCTCTATAGCTGGCGTTGAGTTTGGAAGTGATAGGAAAGGTTTTAAGTTGGAGGAAAACTCACTGTGTCCACGCCAGCCAGCGTCACCAGAGTCCATTAAAAAATAGGCAAAAATGAGGAATTATAAGTAGAAGTGGGTCCATGGTAGCTTCTTCTCGGATTAGCGCGTACTTTTATAAGTTTAGCGCTTCCGTAGCGGTTAGACTAGTAATAGTGAGAGATTAGTTGAGAAGTGACAAGAAAATTGGGTTAGAGTTGGATGCCTGAAGCTATTAGAACATCTTGGAAAGCTTATCTGCTTTTAGGATGGCTCGACTAATCGCTGAGCATACAAGCACGGAAACGAAGCTCAACAGCCGCATCGAGTTCCTGGAGAAGCAGCTTCATCGGTAAATGTTGTTTGTTGTTGCTGCACTGTTTTGGTCTGCTTGCTTATCTGAGCTGGCATTTAGGTACAAAGCGATGACCAGAAAGCACAAGAGCCTTCAGCTTCAGTCAATGAGTCAGGACGAGGGCTAGCTGCTCCCCCTCTGCCGGCGTTATCAGCCAGGCCGATCCGATGCGACACCCGACGTGCTTCTTCACGAGAGGCGTTCGGTCATTTGAGGGAGCAGGACGAGGGTCACGGGAGTCTACACGCGAAAGAACTGAAAGACGGCCTTTAGAACGCCTTTTCGCAGTGGGGCTACGTCTTATGTCAGTATGTCCACTATGTAGTTGGTCCGAGTCAGTTTCTCCGAGTTGGCCTACAATTAGGATTTGTTCCTTCAAAAGGGAAGCGGTTGGAGGTCCTGCCACTACGTAACGTAGCGTAGTAAAGAATGCGTCATTTTTGTGGCTACATCGAGGTTTCTATTTGGACAGCAATTTTGGATGCATCAAACTTCTAATCACAGAAATTGGGTGAAAATTATTCTTAAGAGCTAGTCTAAAACATGTTTACTCTCGTTTTTGTTCAATTGACGAGCCATACGTTTACCGTAAAGGATTTCAGTTGTTTTTCTCTTCTTTTTAGAAGCACTTTGAAAGTATGGCTCAAACCATGTTCGATTCATTAAATCTGAAAATCTTAGTTTGTTTGACACTATAATACGGTCTGCTATAGGAAGGAACTGCTGATACCCGCGATATGGGCGGACCATATCCCCACAATATGGGGAAATTTTGGGATTGTTGAATATATGACTTCTTTCAAGTCCTGGAAACAACGTTACGATCCATTAGGCATAGTTTATACGCTATTTTTTTTACATCCTTCAGCTAGCATTTACACCACCGAGGGACGGGGATCGTGACATATTTGGCGTGTAGATCTGGACATATCAGAAATTGTTGATACCATTTGATGCTATCGCCGTTCCCCGCTCCTTGAAATAAGTGGGGGAGTCCTTCTGAAGCTAAAAGAATAATGTTAAGATTAATCAATTGGCAAAAAATTTAGTTAAAGCTTCCTGTGTGCTAAGAGCTACAAACAAAGTAAGGCACACAGTTTTATATTCACACTTGGTGATGGACCGTGCGGACGCGATCTCGGTTCACCCTTTCCGTAGGTTTGTGTCTACAAAAACATGCTGGATGGTCGCTCTCAAACGGGTTTTGGTGGAAGAGTAAAATTAGCTGTGGCTGGACAATTGTCTTCCTCATTCGGTGCTCACGCCTTCTTACGACTAGTTCCATTGTTGTAGCATCTAGCAATCGTAGATTCACTGTAGACGATTCCGCTAGAAATAACTGCTCTTTCGTCCAGAATGGCGTTCAACAGCTGTTACGTCATTGTTTTGCTCAGTGATCACCTGTGTTAGATTGTTGTGTTTCCGTCATTCTATTGGGAGGTTTTGGAGTCATAAACATATCGATTGAGCGTTGAGGACTCCACTTCATATTCATTTCAGGCGCAATTGTGCATTACCAACAGAGATGTTAAGGAAAAGGCAGGAAAAAGAGCGGAAGCAAAATAAATAGGAGAAACACGAGGACACCACAGCGATATGCTAAAGTCATCTGAAACACAGAACGGTCCCGAAGTTTGCAGCGCTTGAAATGGTCGAGAGCATCTGCGGAAGTCAGTCATATGTTCATATTGATCCCTTTCTGGATCTTCGTTTACTCCAAAGTTTGCCTTTCTGAGGCGAGTTGTAAAAAAGAATGCGCCTTTCATCTTGATGACAAAGGTATACAATACACATCTATTACTGGTGTGTATCGTCTCTTCTGTTATGTTCCCTACAATGCTCCTGCAATGTTTGTACCTTTCAACATTTACAAACACCATTGTATTAGGTATCCTTCTGAAATTGAAAATCTATTGAGCCAGAAGAATCGGTTGCATCAGTCTTTGGACAATGGCTCGGCATTAAGAGCGGTGTAAAAAAATCATAACATTTGAAGCAATTCGTCTATAATCACGTTTTCGCGCACTTTTCGGCATTGTCATTGGAAAATAACTGCGTTCACTTTATGCGGTTCCCTTCCACGCAGTTGACCCGGACTCCCATAATCTTCGTGTTTATGCGGACGTACGACTCTCCGGCTGCCGGCTAGTCACGATAGGCCGGAGCGATGACCCAGAGTGTCCACCTAAGGCCTCTGTTATACTCCCGCGGGAGCATCCGCGGAACGTCCGCGGACCAATGGTGCACGGCGGAGGCGGGCGTGGCGAGCCGCGACGAGTGGCCCGGCGCGGGGTCCCGACGCGATTTCTGCCCATCCGCGGAAGCTCCCGCGGGAGTATAACAGAGGCCTAACACCTAAAAAGGGAGGTCAATGAGCGACCCGTGGCAATTTTAAAAATGACCTATTGAGGGTTGTGGGGGACCGCAAGAGAAGCACCATAGTGGTTTTCAAATTTCCTGCGGACATCTGGGTAGGTCAAAATTTGAAAAAAATCGGAAAAAAAGTTGTTTTTTCCAGGAATGCTCACGAAGGTGTGGAGTCAAACTGTCGATTAAAACTTCATTTGGTACAACTCCACTTTCTGATGCTGTTTCCAGCAGAAGAGAGAAAATTATTCCGTGACAAGTCCATCCTTCGGTTGCCATTCGGTCATCGCTTCGTAGAGTGCTTCGACAAATCTTGTAGGAAAAGCACTCAATTTTCCTTAGCAATTGACACTTCAAATTTTACTGGCTGCAATTTAGGACCTAGATGTCGCTCGTTCAGGCAGAAAACTGTCGCGTCCATGGCTTCCTGAAAAAAAAAACTGAAAAAATGGAAAGTTCTCATCGACTCCAAATCTGCCGGCGGAAAATCTTTATTTTTAACGAGTAATACAATTATTATTTGAAACTTTATTATATTAATTTTTACAACTTCGCGGGACGAACGAGAGACACCACACCTTCGTAAGCATTCCTGGAAAAAACAACTTATTAAGAAATAAAATCATCACCTAAAAACCTGTAGAATATGAGAGAATCCTCTGCCAAAACCGGAAGAGCACGACCCGCCCCTCCAGACGAGGCCACAGTACGACCCCCCCCCCCTTCGATTCCCGAACCTCAAGCTTGACCCTGCTTATGATGGAGGCGATTTTATTAATAAATACTCCGGTTGCCACGCGAATAAGTAGTCAGAAGAGGTTTTCTCGATTTTCGAATTCAACGATGAACTGCCGAAATCAATTCTCTCCGATCATCGGCGACTTTTTGCCGTCTACCCCGCTGTGTGGGCTCTGACATATACACTGTACACTTCTATGCACTTACGGGGTGTTCTAAAATAACGTGATAAAGGTTTGCCGTTCTTCCAAGCGAACGTATTGAATGCAGCATGGCAGCAATAGCGCGATTTTTTGTGCGTATCTGTCCGTGTTGTAATTTTTTAAGTTCTATTTTGTTCCGATTATGGTTTTCATCAAGATGTCAAACCATCGCACTGCGATTCTGGTCTTCATCGTCAAGGAAAGCACGAATTCGACATCATTAACCAGTTCGGTCGACTGTCTCCACAGAAACTCGTCGATGTGCGGAGCTTAGCCATGAAGGTGATCGTCCAGGACAAGGAAAAAATAGCAATATCAATACGCCGCAGATCCGGAAAATCATCGAAAAGCGAAAAATCTCAAATCCGACAGTCTTCTGAAAAAATCGCCCGTGATATCGGTGTCATTCTCACATCAGTGCATTGAATAGCAGAATAAAACACGGACACAAGCCTTACAAGTTCCTTAAAGTCAGCTCTAGATGGACAAGAATAAGCGCGAACGGTTCCATTGATGCCAACAGCTGAAGCTGCGCGGACGAGAAGCAGCTCACTGTGGAGTAGGCTCACAACCGCCAAAACGGTAGGATCCGGTCTGGAGAGACTCCAGCCACCTCCGCAATTGCCGAACACCGTCGAAATCCGCAGACGCTCATACATAGTTTGGGGAGGAATCTACACCAGCTGAAAGACCTCTCGGTTTCTGTGGAGGAATGAGTAAAAAATAAATCGAAATGTGTACCGACGGGACATCTTTGAAGCTGTAGCACTTTTCTAGTCCCAGCGGCACTTCAGCAATGCGCAGTAGGGGTTTCAGCAAGAATCAATCCCTGCACACAGGGCGAAAAGTGCGCAAGCATGTGCAAGGCCAATCCCCGTACTTCATCATTTCCGCGGAATGGCCACCGCACTCCACGGATCCGAATCCAACAGACTAGAGCGCGTGGTCCATTTTGGTCTGTGCCACGCGCCACCACGACTTGGAGGCCCAGAAGGAATCTCTGCGTGTGAAGTGGGAACGACTGTCTCCAGATGACCTGCGGCCCATCGCCAAAAACTTCACCAAGCGTTTTGACTTCTGTATTCTCGTCAAGTGAGACCACTTCGAATCCGGTCGAATATAACGCTACCTAGTGTCTATGCTGTGTATTGTTTTGTATTGTTTTATGTACTGTATTTATGTATTGTTTTGTAAACTTCTCAGTTGTTTCGTAGTTATGATTTAGAAACCTTCGTCGCGTTATATTGGAACACCCTGTAACATCATTATAGAATCGCAGGTGGTCTGTTGCTGTATGGTGACCGTATAGCTGAACTTACGTGCTAGTGGAACAACGATGGCTTAGCGCCAATGCGATTCTTCTTGACGGTCTTGGGAATTCAAACAAACTAGCCGAGTAAAAAAAAACGTAAGTTTTGCCGAAAGGAGAGCCAGATTTTATTTTCAAGCATCTTTGAAGCATTTGAGAACGAGACATTGTCGAAATCTCAGCCAAATAAGACGAGACATTGTCGAAATCTCAGTCAAATAAAGTTGCGCCATCATGTAAAACCTGTGTGTGTCCGCCGCCTCCGCCGGCGCCGACGCTGGAGTGTGCGGGCCACGCCAGGCTAGCGGGCTTCGCCGGCATCGCATCCGCGGGCCACGCCGGGCTAGCCGGCTCCGCCGGCGTCGGGTATAGCGGGCCACGCTAGGGACGTAGCTCAAACCTAGACTGCCTGATCAAAACGCCCAATCCACTGTGGAACGCTCCCGTCGGCCAACACAATCAGGCAACTCCAATCCCGATCGGTTAGGTCTGAGAGAAAACCGATAGCACCACTGGTCATTTGTTTGATAGTGCGAATGCCTCTTAATTAAACCACCAAAGTGGGGATATGTGTGTTCCTCACTGTTGTATTCGTTGTTCAACTTCTACTACAATACCGGCCTTATCTTTTGGTCTTTGGGCGGAAAAAGCGAAAAAAAACGCCTTTTCCACCGCTTTTCTGTACTGCTCTTCAAATTGAGCGCATTGTAAATTAAAGCACATATTCGTGATCAGCACCGAGCTCTCCTCCTGATGAGCTGCAAATCGCCTAGCGAGCGCCTGAAAAATAGTTCAGTGACCTAATTTCTGCCTGGCGCGGCTGACCTCTTCCCTCATCATCATTTTCATTAGCGTCTGTCCCGCTTGGTGGGGGGGGGGGGCTGCCCTAGAAAGAGTGTGCCGGCGATCTGCACCGAAGAAGGAAAGAGACATGTGTTGAGGATGAAATAAGTCTGACGACTCCTGGTAAAGAAGAGGGAGTGGTTGTTAGTGCTGACCTCTTCCCTCGCGGGAGATAATTACACCCGTAGCTCCTAGGTAGCTAATGAATCAAGAGATTCGGCCTATTATAGCCTACTTTCTACCTTATATATAGTAATACATAGTTTTCTGGATTCCCTCGCACCGAGATCACAACGATATAATTTTTCAAAGGATCCGATTGTTTAAGTGCCATTAATTTTAGAAAATGTCTCCACTTTAGAGGACTCTAACTCTAGAATATCAAGTTTGTGTACTCTTATATTTGTCTGTCCCGTTAGACGTAATGGCTGAAATCAAGCCGCGGAGTTGGAACCTTTAGGGTTGAAATCTGTAGTAATTATGCGCTGGCAAAGTTGCCAACATGGTACTTCTTTGTGCTTATCCGCGCACTTTTCCTATGGTACTAGCGAATACAGAAGCATTTCTTTGAAGGAAGAAGCACAACGATTTGGAGGCCTATGAAAACTCCTTATTGACTTCCACAGGTAAGATTTCGACCAAGCTAGAAGACATTTAAGTCACTCAGTTACGAAGCAAACTCACTCCAAATGTGAATTGAGTGAAATTGAAAAAACTTCAGAAATGGGAAAATTACCCACGAGTGCATTCACCAATTAAATCTGACACGAACGGTGGTTCAGTTTCCATTTTGCGTTTATTTGCACAATGTTATCACGAATCGAATGCCTAATAGCCCTGGTTGGGACTCAAATTAGGTGCGGAGTCAGTCCCGTTGCCTGCCCTTGTGACCCGTCGCGCCGTCTGAGGACGCCGTAAATCGCCTAACCGGAGTCTTCACACCTCTGATGTTGCGGTGTATTATTGATCCTACCAAACACCGCAGAGGTGGTGTGGCCCACGGTCGAGTTTTGACCATATTTTGACATTATTCTCCCTTTTATTTTTTTTATTGCACAATTTAACCCATGCTTTGTGCAGTTTTATTCGTTTTACCTCCATTTCAACTCAATTTTTTACATAAGCTAAAATTTCTTTTATTATTATTTTTAGTTTGAATTTTTGGGCGCATGGGAGTTGGTGACCTAAATAAAGCGGAGATAGAGTACGTGGCCATCCCGTTACTCAATCCCTATTTGAGATGCGGCACGAATTCTACTTCTATAGTGGAGGTGACTTAAATGTGTACTTGTCGTAAAAATTGACTCTCGTTGGCCAGCCGATGGAACAGTCTGTATTGTATCCTTCCCACACAGGTCTGCTGCGTATGCCCCGAACCCTAGGAGTTAAAATAAGAAAGACAAGAAATGATAAGAAATATGGGCTGATCACTTTCTTCTAAAAGTTTTATTTCTATTTCTATGTTCTATTTTTTATTTATAAGTATACATGCATTGTTTAAGCCAAATAAAAAAAACTCAAACTGTCTCCTTGGTTGGTATCTCTAAAAGTAGAATGCGTAGCGCATTCCAAAAAGGGGATTCAATAAAGCCATATGTCACCCCTAATTACCATCAATGTCGAAAACGAAGCCGCAGTTAGTAGTATGAATATGTGAATATGAATAAATATGAAAGACATGTTCTGGTAAGATGGAGCATGTTAAATGAAAGGCGGAGGTCGATGTTATCCAAAACCTATTTGGTGTACGCCGCGTACTCTACTCCACCCTCGTTTGGAAGGATCAATATGGCGCCACGGCAACGGATTTGTGAAGACTCTAGTTAGGCGATTTACGGCGTCATCAGATGGCGCGAGGGGTCACAGAGGCAGGAGAGTGGACTAGCTCCGGAGCTAATCTGGGTCCCGACCAGAGCTACTGGATATTTCACTCGTGATGAACCGGTACAAAGGAACCAAAATTTGAAATCGAACCACCTTTCAACTCAGAATTAACTGGAGAATGCTCTTGCAGACTATTTTTCCGTTTTTGAACAATTTTTTAAATGACACTCAGTTAGCATTGGGGTGAGTCTGCCTCGTAACTACGTGGCCAAAATGTCTTCCAGCCTAGTCGAAATTTCACCTATTGAGGACTATTAGGTGTTTTCATGGGCCTCCAAATATTTGTGTTTCTTTCTTCAAAGAAACGATTTTGTGTTCACTTCAATCATGCAAAAAGTGTGCGGCTAACTGCAAAGAAGTGTCATGTGGCCAACTTTGCCGGGGTATAATTACTACCGATTTCAACTCCAAAGATTCTACTTTCGCAACATTATTTCCACTGTTGCCTTCAACGGGACAACCGAGTACAGGAACACATAAGCTTGGCGTGCCGAAATTATTGTCCTCCAAACTGGCGACATTTTCTGAAAATAATAGCACTTATGTTATCGGATCCTTTAAAAAAGTACATCATTGTGATCGAGAAATGCTAGGGAACCCAGAGAGCTATATGTTACTACAAATAAAGTTGAAAATAGGCTTTAATAGGCCAAATCTCTTCCATCACTAGCCGCTTAGGAGATGCGGATGTAATTATCTCCCGCGATGGAAGGGGTCAGCCGCGACAGCCAGGAATTAGGTCACTGAAGTACCTCTCAGGCGCTCGCTATGCGCTTTGGAGCTCATCGGGAAGAGGGCTCGGTGCTGATCACGAATATGTGTTTCAATTTTCAATGCGCTCAATTTGAAGAGCGCTACAGAAAAGCGGCGGAGAAGACGCTTTTTTCGCTTTTTCCGCCCAATGACCAAAAGTTAAGGCCGGTATTGTATCACTCGAATAAAAATCGCTCATTCGAAATAACTTCGAATGGGAGAATCTTACAGCCCCCAGCTAAGAAGCAAATATAAGAGAAATATAAGAATACAAGTGCTCCGACACGCCTAACGGCGTGTCTCGCACTTGCGCGCTTCGCGCGACTTTGCACCATCACTGACCTAAAGAAGGTACCTTTTGTCAAACTTAAAATTCGCTAACATCTAGGACCTGCTGCGTACTTCATCGGCATCAAGCCGTTCACCACTTCGGTACCTTTCATCATAGTCATTTTCACCACACCGTGCAGTAACATCATTGGTTTATACTGTGCAGTACTTCGGCCCCTCCACTGTGTAACCTCTTCCGAATCCGGGCGCCAGCTTCCCCCTCACTCGTTCCACTCGTTCCTTCTTTCTAGATCTAATTGCTGGTCCGCCTTTACAGGTCTTCCCCCCTCCCCCCCCCCCCCCCCACCTTCCTGGTCCCAACCCCTGACCCACTTCCTTGTTTTCACTATTGACCCCCTACTGGTCTCTTCTTGTTGGCTTCCCCGCCCTGGTCCCTCCTTCAGGTTGTTCCTTTCCTTCCTGGACGCTCACCTGGTTCACTCTAAAGGGCCCTTACTTCCCTTCTCCAACACCCCTTAGTGGTCCTACCATGCTCAAGGCAGACGTCAGTGACATGTATTCAGAATCAAACGCTCAGAAACGCGCGCAGACGCCGCTGAGTCTAGCAGGAGGAGGCTACGCGTCCTATGCTGTAACAACATCCCATGTTGAACGGCAAACACCCCTTAGTCCAGGATCCAGGATCCAGGATTCAACATGGGAGGAGCATCCCATGTTGAATCCTGGATGCGGCCGCTCGTCGTACGACGACGGTGTCACCTCTTTTGACCCCAGATGCTTGTTACGCGACGAAGAGGACCCGTCTTCTGAATTCAGGATTCGCTCAGAAACGCGCGCAGACGCCGTTGTGTCAAGCAGGAGCAGGCTGCGCTTCCTCTGCTGCAGCAGCATCTCATGCTCAATTCTGAATGGGATCCCTCGTCGTAGGACGACGGTGTCTCCTCTTCTGACTCCAGAAGGTTGTGGTGCGATGAAGAGGACCCGTCTTCTGAATTCAGGATTCGCTCAGAAACGCGCGCAGACGCCATTGTGTCAAGCAGGAGAAGGCTGCGCTTCCTCTGCTGCAGCAGCATCTCATGCTCAATTCTGAATGGGATCCGTCGTCGTAGGACGACGGTCTCCTCTTCTGACTCCAGAAGGTTGTGGTGCGATGAAGGGAACCCGTCTTCTGGATTCAGGTACTCAGAAACGCGCGCAAACGCCGTTTTGTCAAGCAGGAGAGGCTACGTGTCCTCTGCTGTAACAACATCCCATGTTGAACGGCAGACGTTGCCCGCGCGAGATACGCAGAGGCGTACCTGGCGCGGGTAACGTTTTCCGTTCAACATGGGATAATGCTGAGTTCTGCATGCGGCCAGTCGTCGTACGACGACAATGAGACCTCTGTTTCCTTTCCTTTTCGATCTTCTGAATCCAGACGGTTGTGGTGCGACGAAGGGAACCCGCCTTCTGGAGTCAGGGACTCAGAAACGCGCGCAGACGCCGTTGTGTCAATAGAGAGGAGGCTGCGCTTCCTCTGCTGCAGCAGCATGTCATGCTCAATTCTGAATGCGATGCCTCGTCGTTGGACGACGGTGTCTCCTCTTCTGACTCCAGAGGGTTGTGGTGTGACGAAGGGAACCCGTCTTCTGGATTCAGGTACTCAGAAACGCGCGCAAACGCCGTTATGTCAAGCAGGAGGAGGCTACGCGTCCTCTGCTGTAACAACATCCCATGTTGAACGGCAGACGTTGCCCGCGCGAGGTACGCGGAGGCGTCGCAAGGGGTTCCATGGGATTGCGCGTGCTTCCACGAGGCGTATCTCAGCCAGGTTCCCAACCTGAGTGAGATACGCCTCACCATCTACAGGGCAGGGAGATAACTCAATTATATAGTGGTAGATAAGAATGTAAGAGATAGGCGCATTAAGAGATGAGATCACGCCATGCACTCCAAAAGTGCCACATACTTGATCCTCTAAAAGAGGGGATATGTGTGTTCCTCACAGTTGTATTTGTTGTTAGACTCACGCTATCAATCGAATAAATATCTCAACGTCTTGGAAGGGGCCCAAGCGATAAACAGGAATCATGAGAGGGCAGAAGAATCTGATGCGTGCGCACGACACAACGAACTTCGAATGGGAGAATATTACTTGCAGCCTAGCTAATGAGCAACCATATAGCGCACTAAAAGACGAAATCGCACCATGCACTCCAAAAGTTCACCGTGGCTATTATGGGATTGATAGTGTAAACGGGACTTAGATGAACCACCATGGTGGGTATATATGTGTTCCTCACTATTGTATTTGTTGTCTAACTAACGATATCAAGCGAATAAAAAGAATCTTACAGCTCACAGCGAAGAAGCAAGCATATAGCGCACCAAAAGATGAGATCGCGCGATGCACTTCAAACGACTTGTCAAAGTCTCGCATTTACGTGGTCTCAACGACACTCCGTAGGACTTAGCCAAGCAAAGATAAAAAACCCAAGCAAGGACTCTCTAACCAAGCCCTTTATACTCTACGACGTAAATTTATGAAGCGAAAACAAAACGGAAAAAAAGAAAACGGTAATTTAATTCTAATACATTTTGGGATACATCAGTGAGATCCAACTAGTTTCTTGAGACCCATCCTAGAGTTAATAGGAAATGGAAATTTTCACTGCGAGTCCAGGACGCAGTCACAACTTCACTGACGTACCGGGCTAATCTAGCTACGATGCTGGCAGGCTCAGAGGTGTTTATCTACTACCTAACTAAATTAAGTATTCCTTGCCATGCTTCCGACATTCATCCAATGTTATCTAAGTGTCATTCTAGGACTTTCTTCCATGAGATGTGCTGTTGGTGAGAAATAATAAAGGGTGATTGGAAGAACGAAGGCATGAGTTTTGAAGGCGTTGTGAAGGTGAGGCGAGTTCGAACAGTCTTTCTGAGATGCGCCACGCATCTAAACAATGCTAAAGCGTAAATGCGAAATGAAAAATACAAGCGTATAAGTATAAGGGAGAAGTCGTAGTTGTCGGAACCTTGTTTGGTGTACGCCGCGAATTCTAACCCAGCCTTTGGAAGGATCAATATGGCGCCGCGGCACCGGAAGTGTGAAAACTCCAGTTAGGCGATTTATGGCGCCCTCAGATGGCGCGAGGGGTCAGAGAGGCGGGAGAGTGGACTGGCTCTGGAACTAATCTGGGTCTTAACCAGGGCTATGGTACATTTGACTTGTGATAAACCGGTAAAAGTGAACGAAACTTTGAAATTGAGTTACCCTTCGAGTCAGAATTAACTAGGAATGGTTTCGTCGACAATTTTTCAGTTTTTGACATTTTTTAAACGACACTCAGTTAGCATATGAGGTGAGTTTCCTCCGTAACTGCATGGCCAAAATGTCCTCCAGGCCAGTCGAAATCCTACCTATGGGAGACTATAAGGTGTTTTCATAGGCCTCCAAATACCTATGTTTCTTTCTTCAAAGAAACCATTTTGTGCCCACTTTAATGATGCGAAAAGTGTGCGGCTAACCACAAAAAAGTGTCATATGGGCAAATTTGGCAGCGTACAGTTGCTAACAATTTCAACCCTAAAGGTTCCAACTTTGCAGCTTGATTTCCACTCTCGTCTCCAACGTAACAAACGAGTATAAGCACATACAAGCTTGATATGCCGAAATTAGTGTCCTCCAAAGCGGAGACATTTTCTGAAAATAACAACACTTAAATTGTCGGATCCTTTAAGAAAGTAGATCATTGTGATCGTGAAATACTAGGAAATCTAGAGAGCTATGTGTGACTATGTGTATAATGTAGAAACTAGGCTTTAAAAGGCTGAATCTCTTCCTTCATTAGCCATGGGAGCTGTGGGTGTAATTACCTCCCGAGAGCACAGGGGTCAGCCGCGCCGGGCAGAAATTAGGTCACTGAACTACATTTCAGGCGCTCGCTATGCGCTTTTCAGCTCATCGGGAAGAGGGCTCGGTGCTGATCACGAATATGTGTTTCAATTTGCAATCCGCTCAATTTGAAGAGCGCTGCAGAAAAGCGGCGGAAAAGGCGTTTTTTTTTCGCTTTTTCCGCCCAATGACCAAAAGTTAAGGCCGGTATTGTACTTGGCGAATTGTTGCAGTTTAGCTTCAGTCATGAAGACCATTTGCTAAGCATTAGCCAGTGTAGGTGTGGAGGGAATTACTAGAGCTCAGAAGAGTTTGGTTGTGTACGTGTGCACATGAGCTGCAGTACTGGCGATTGCGTCAGCTCTGCTCCAGAAGATTTCGACTATGTACATCCAATCAATTCTCATAAGAAGACCGGCAGTAACATCGCGCGAAGCCGTAAAAGTCAGCGAGTTGAGAACGAATTACCAATCTGCGGCACCAGCGCCTCCTTGCTGCGCCCGGTCTCCACGTCTCGCCTGATCTTCGGAGGAAAGTTTCTCCCTGTCTCCGCCATTCACCAGCGCAGCAGCTATTCCAAGGATTGCACAATTTTCATAAACCAGTGCAAGCGAATTTCAGGTGGCATTCGGATGGGACGCCTTGGCGCAGTTGCAGATCAGCTGATGTTGGAAAGTTGGGTCACTCCGGCTATGATTCCCCACCGGTGAATATTTTTTATATTTTTTATATAAACGCTGTGCAATTTCTGCTGAACTAGTTCACTGCGGCTGATATAAGAGCAAGTTGGATGGAGGAGCATTATGAAGAAAGCGTATAAACGCTGGCCTTTCTTATATAAACGCTGTGCAATTTCTGCTGGACTACAATCTAATGCAGCGCAGCGTTCTTTTTGTTCTAATCGTCCTGTCCCGCACCTTTTTAAGGTCTGCTGTTCTTGTCTTCCACCCGAACCCTTCCTGTCTCGAGGGTGCTTCTGGGTAGCGTTGAGTTCTGCGATATCTCTCTTGATGATGTCTCCTTTCTATAATGCACACCGGCTCTTCGAACTCTCGGCCAACCTGAAGGAGTGAGTTTCCGGTTTTCTCACTAGGTATGCAAGCACCTCAGGCGTTTCTTCCTCCAGCTCCTCGACCATCCGGGCTACACTTTCTTCCTCCACCAACTCAGTCTCGATGTTCGGGAGTTCCTCCACTTTTTTGGTACTATGTCCTTTACAGTTTAGAGTGGGACCGGTAACAATCACAAAGTGCATGAAACGGAAGCACTGGTCACAATGCGGACAGCGTATAAAACCTATAGCTTCCTGCTCACTGCTGCTCACTGCTTGCTTGCCTCTCCACGTCCATCACTTCATCTTGCGGATCCCAATATTCCTCTTCTTCTTCCACCACTTCCAGCTGTTCGTCTTCGTCAACTTCAAGTTGACGTGCTTCGAAGTCCTCTAGTATGCTGGCCATCCGTCCGCCAGCATGATGTCTTCCCTCAAAGGTTCCTTGTCTAAAGGAAGACCACACTTCAGCGTAAGCAGGTGGATCACCACTCGACCGTCGGCGGACACTGTTGGTGTTGGTTCAAGAAAACCTTCAGCAGACCTCTGATTTCCAGGTGACAGGCGAAGATGAGGGAAAGCGTGTATCGATGGGTTTTTAGATTAATTTGCGGGATCCACACACCTCGTTTCGCATTTTATCCACCTCCGATGTCACATCCTGGTCTCTTTTGAAAATCCGAGCAGGATGCTGTTACAGGATGTTTTGCTGCGATCAAAACTCTTGCGCCAGGCGGGACTCGAACCCGCATCTTCTGCTTTCCGGGCAGCGATGTTCGCCTTACACCACCGGCGCTGTTTGACCGCACGTAACATCCGCGATATCCTCCAGGTTGTTAGCCGAGCAGGATGGTTTTTCCAGAGGTCATTGGTCCATGTATGGAAACAAACTGTGAGGAGCCTGTAGCCTTTGCACGCTGCCCGTATTGTGCCCAGTACTGCTTCATGCACTTTGAAGATGTGTATCACTGATGTTGAACATTTCTACATCATCATGTTGATACCACAGTGTACAGCTGGAAAATGCGAAGGAAACATCTGAAAAGGTATAGGCGTCAGAATCCCTAAAGCTCAACCAGTCAGTTGAAATGCAAAATTGCAGCAGCGCAGAGGAACCAAACCACGACCTTCTTCGCATGAAGCAACCGCACTTCCACTGCGCTCCAAGCCGCGTGTTGGTAGTGGCATCGCGGGCGTACAAGGCCTCAGTCTCATGATGCGCCGTATCCCATTGTGATCCTTTGCTCCTTGAGTTTAACGAAGAAATAAACACATTTTCATACTAATTGAGGGGTGGAGATTCTCCCTATATGAGTCGCTACCCCCCGTTCAGACAAACCTTCAGACCCTTCCCTTGTAAGGGCTTCCCAGGGCGGTATTTTAGTTGCGGGATACATTCCGGATCCAAATGGTTAAGAACATTCTTAACAAATTCGAAGTCATCTATGGCACGCTCACAATCGACTTACAAGGGAAGGGTCTGAAGCGTATTTCTTAACGGGGAGAGCGAGTCATATAAAAAGAATCACCACCCCTCAGTTTTCGTAGAGCCTATTCCTGACCGTTCAATATTGCCGTTTAGTATGTTGACTAAAACGACATCATTTTGCAACTGGCTCGAACTGTACTCCTCTAAATCACAGCAGTAACTTTATCAAATACGAAAGATAAACATAAGGGTTCCCTGATATTTCGTGGCCCATTTTGTCTTCGGTAAGTACGTTGATACCGTGACGACACACAGCCATTTTACATGGCTATATTCGAAGCCATCCGCGGTGGCTCTGGTCGCTCCTCTTCAATTGTACATATCTGCGAGACCGTTCGAAACATGTTTCTAGCGACGCTGTTTTTCGAACTTGGCTTTCGCTACCACTTTACGCTAACCATGCCGTTAGAAACTTTTATCTGTGTATTAAAGTATCGAAGCCAGCCATTCTTTAGAGTTTCCCTTGTAAGCCTAATTTACGCGAAAAATGCAAACGTCGTTCATATACCTGCAGTACATTATTGGTGTTCGCGCAAGCACTGGTTCCTATCCTTGGCTCAAGCAGATGGCAAGTACGAGCGTAACCGCTGTGCCATAGCCAGTCCTCTGACTTGTGAATAGAACGTACCTGACCATTAAAGATGTTACAAAATAGACATTCCTTTGTTACGGTCATGATGTTTGTACTAATAAGTCCAAATGTCCTAATACTATCAATGTGCCTATCCAACATTTCTGACAAGGCTTGCAAGGCATGATCGCTTTGGACGTTCGTATAAAGCGATGCTACATCAAAAGACTCCACTATGCAGTCACTACTATTGTTAGAGGTGCGTAGCTTTTCGAGGAATGTTTCCGTATTGGTCAGGTGAGAGGAAACTGTAGGCAAAAGCTGGCTTGCAATTTTACTAAGGAACCACAATATTCTATCGGCTGGTCCATCCATACAGATAATGATGGGCCGAATCTTAAAAGCTTCCGCCGACGTGGCTTCGAATATAGCCATCGAAAATTGCTTTGTATCGTCACGGTATCAACGCAGGGTTTGTGCCTACCGCAGACAAAAAGGACTACGAGATAACAAGGCACCTTTATGATTACCTTTCATATCTGATAAAGTTTCTGCTGCGATTCAAAGGAGCATGGTTCGACCTTATTTGCAAAACGATGTCGTTTTAGTCAACATTCCAAACGACAATATTAAACGCCAACTGATCTGGAATAGGCCCTTCGAAGGCCAATGCTTATCAGAGAGTTGTGTTACATGCCCAAACGGCAAGGTCGGAGGTTGCCTCGGGAGGGAGCGAGGGAGCAGTTTATGAGATTGAGTGTGAAACATGTAACTCCACATATATAGGGAAAACAAGGAAATGCTAGCCATTCGAGTTAGAAAACACCTGGCTAGTAAACAACGTGGTAACATTAGAGCACCTCTCGGAAAGCTGAGCAGCATAACGGTAATGACTTTGAGAGAAAGTGCAAAGTGCAAGGTGTTGGCGGTAGAAACAGAAATATCGGCAAGGAAGGCATTAGAAGCGTTCCGGATTTTTGCTAGAAATCCTGGTATTAACGACCGTCAGGAACGCCCGTCAATTACGGATGATTTTCTGTCGTGCCAAAATGCAAGCTCTAGAAAGAAAGAGCGCATGTGCAGGTCGTTGTCCGTTCGCGTGTTCATCCGCCGCACCGCAGTAAGTCTGACTCGCCCCATGGCACTAACAGAGAGCTGTTCCTTAGGTGGACCGAACGTGAGGTTTGCTCTTTGAGTGGACTTTCGTGGTGATTTCTCTGAGGAAGTGGAACCGCTAGAGTAGCGATAGCGCTTGGTGGGTAAATCGCATATCTAATACTTGACTCATTGTTTAGGCCTTTGAGGAAGACGGAAGCCTAGAGACGTTAGGCCTGGAAATAAGGATCCACCATAACAACTGGAACGGCACAAAGCAAAAATACTAATAATTTTCAAGTTTTTCCCACCCGCAGCTAAGAATGACCCTCACTCCCATTCTACAGACATTTGATGGTCTGTGGTCTCGCAATCAGACTCCTAACTAGAGCTTGAAGAACAAGTAGCGCAGTAGGAAAGGTTCCCAACTAATGGTGATCTTTGCATTGAAATTTTGGCAGAAAGTAGGGCCCTGTGAGTGGAGTCCAGAACCACAGTCAGTTTTTGCTGAACGCTTCTTTAAAGACCTGAAAAGGAGTCTGAATGCGTGCGCGCAACTATCATCAACTCCTAAGACACATCATGAGATGTGCCTCGGTGGAACAGCCGGTAACGCTGCCGCCTCAAGAATGTACACCGTCTGGTTTTCAGTTCGGAGTCGAGTGATGCCATTGTTTTTGCACGTATTAATGTGTTGTTATTGCACTTTCTTATAATCACAGGAGTCAATTTTAAGCCACCAATGCTTACAACAAACTAAGGCTCTCTATTTGCGTCTTCATATGTGCTATTTTTTCAACTACGCATATCCCTACCACCACCATATCATACCGTATCACCAACGACACCGTAATTACACACAAATACGCTCATCTTATCGCTGAGTATTATGAACCTGGGCCATATCGGTACATAAGTGCACTAAAAATATCGTTCTCGCCTGAACGTGTTGTCGGCCGACTACTTTCCACCTTCACACCGGATTTCACTTCTCCGACAAGAGAGAGATTTCGGCTGTGGATGCCATAAAGAGGGCTCCTCCTGGACGCCATTTATAAAGATGTCTGTCTTTCATGGCAGTTTGTTGCGTTGATATTCATTCAGGACTCTACACGCACAGATTACGCGTTCAACGAAGAAGTGGTCATTCCTTGCCAGGGAGAAGGTTGTTCCTCACTGGCTTCTGTAAGGTGCTGCTGGTGTGACAAACGCTTGTGTTTTGCATGTTTCATAGTTTTGTACCCTAGCTGTTGACTAAAAGGGAAATAATAGATATAAGACTTTTAATTTAATAATGTATATACTTTCCATTCCCAGAGAAATGCTATGGTGCAAATATGAATAGTTGAACAACTAGCACATATGAAGGCGCAAACAGACAGCCTTGGTTTGTTGTAAGCATTGACGGTCTAAATCTGCCCCCTGTGATCATGAGAAAGCGTAATAGCAACAAACTAACACGTGCAAAATTACCGGCAGTTCGCGGACTCGAACTCAAAACCACATCGGCGTGCTCATGAGGCGGCACTCGTACCAGCTGCGTCGCCGAGGCACATCTCATGGTGTGTCTTAGGAGTTGATGATAGTTCCGCGCAGGCTTTCAGACATCCTTTTCAGGTCTTTAAAGAAGCGTTCAGCAAATCTAACTGTGGTTCTGAACTCCACTCACAGGGCCCTACTTCCTGCCAAAATTGCATCGCAAAAGATCACCATGAGTCGGGAACCTTTCCCTGTAAGAAGCGAAATAAGGAAAGAACAAGGATCCTTCCCTCTTCTCTCAGGTTTTGATGAAAGTTGGACCGGTTCTTGGTGCAGCATCAGGTTATGAATGTAAGACTACGTGATGGCAGCGTTGATCTCCGATTAACTTATGGACCGTGACTGTTGGTAGTGTCATTGCTTCGCTTCTACTGAATTTCATGCCACGCATGTCAACAGTCTTGCTTGACCATTTCGCCTTCTTTTAGGGCTCTCTTAGCGGTTGTCTTTCGGAGGAGCACAGTCAATATATGTACACATGAAGCAGTGATGAGTTTAGACCAAAACTGGATTTTTTTTAGCTACCGAGATTTCTTCAACTTCCACGAAAAAGGTGCATCTTCGAATGTGCAGGTTTGGTTCTATAATAGCAAGACATTTCCCTTATGTCTATGGATTTTTTCGACTAATTTGTGAATTTACTATAATATCGTTCCTCAACCCCAAATGTGCTCAATAGGAAGAAATTGAGAAACCCAAACACATTCGGACCTCAAGCTAATGTGACGGCAGCCTTCTAGCACGTGCTTATCGAAGTGATCAATTGCAGAGGTGTCGTAAGGGTATGACGGAAAGTGATGAGTTCTATTTGGAAGAATTACGGAACAGAAAGACAAGATGGACCACTGTTAATAAAGGACGAGCAATGCACTCCTAAATGCAGGCGTTTCTTATGCGTTTCCTTTGAGTACAGAATAGAAAGACTTAACAATTGAAATCTTCTTACTAGGATGGCAAAGACAATTGCTCAATGCAGAAAAATTCGCTTCCATTAAAATTTTTTCAACAGACCATGACTGCTTATTCAAATCTCAGCTGTTATCTGCTGGAAGAATAGGAACTTTTGAGACAGAAAGAACCGCTCTGAGAAACAGGCAGATCTATGGACTTCGCAAATCTCTTCCAAAGGCGAACTGTACCAAGGATTCGCGTTGGTTACTGCCTGCCCTATATTCTTCGTTAAAACATTCTGTAGTTTTTAAAAACAACTGTGGAAGTACAGAATCTTAGGCTGTAGAAGTCTGCTTAGCGAACCCAAATTCTATAAAAAGTATGTTCAGGACAAATGAAAACGCTCAAAAGCTTTGCGCTGTTCTATGGCTCATAGCACTTTGAACCTTCCCAGAAGCTTGGCGACTTTCCGAAAGCTGAACAAAATAAGCATATTAAGAAATTTGTTATTTTGGAAATCTCGTTCTTATGTTTGGTTTTAAAATCGCAGTGATTTTTCTTGCTTGGCAACTTTGTTGATGATAGATGACTAATGTTCTTTGTTGTGATGATCAAAGCATCGTCCTATATAGTGATACAATGGTGAAGTAGATGGAGTCGAAAAAAATCAATGAAGAAAAAGATCTGGCCTTTTACCTGTATCACCTGTCGTCCCGTTGATCATCGACTTGCTCGAGCGGACGCCAGCAGCGTCTCCATTCGTCCCTGTCACGTGCCGGAGTGCTCCAATGGATCCTCCTCGATCGAGGGAAACGAATAGCTTCATATCGTTCGTTCAGGGCTTTCACGAAGAAGTCCGACCATCACGTTGGTGGGCGTCATGGTGAAATCTTGGTCGTGAATCCACTGTAAAGCTCACGTTGGACCCTGATGTACTGAGTAGGAAAGCCCTGAGTGAGCAGGCCTTCGACGACCCTTCAGTTTCGCAATAGGAGTTGAATACTTTCTTCAGGTCGATGGATGTAAGGCACAGCGGCAGCTTGCACTCTCGTGTTACTTCGATGTGTCTCTGGTCGATCGTGCTGAATCCTGTCCGGAATCATGCTTGTTCGCATGGCGTCCTTCGTGCGCCAGGGTGTTCATGAGCGCTGGCGGGAGGTTCTTCAGGTATTCGGGTCTGATCCTATTGGGACCGGGTGCTTTCTTCACCGACGAGACGGCGAGTGGGATCTCGGAAGGGAGAACAGAGGGAACGACTCATCCATCCTGCGGAAGATGGCATGGGGCAGGTGGTCGTGGCTATCGAAGAGATCGGAGTAGAAGTCGTGGATGATCTTCTCCGTGGTCCTTCTGGAAGAGGTGACGGTTCCGTCAATACGTCGGAGAGCGGTCATCTTGGTCTTGAAGTTGGCGAAGTTCCGGCGGGCATTGCGGATGCTCAACCCTGCCTCTGCTGCTTCAGCCAACTCTTCCGCCCTTCTCTCCTTGAGATCTTCCTTTATCGCCGCTCTGCATAGCTTCGCAAGCTCGGACGTCAGCTGGTAGTTGCCTGACTCTCGCGCTGCTCCACGCTCGCGTATATGCTCGAGAGTTTCCGGAGACAGGCGTCTCTTGGTGGTCTTCAAGCTCTCGGCTTCCTTAGCACCAAGTGCACGAAGCGGTTGTACTCTTCGTCAATTTTGTCCATGACGGTATCTTACCAAATGCCGGTGATAGAGGTGTAGAGGTCCCAGTTAATGGTCGTTTTGAGTCTCCTCTTCTTGAACTTCGCGGCCTTCTTTCCTTCGCCTTCTCGTCAAGTCGTGAAAAGTGGAACCTTCCGCGAAGGAGGCGGTGGTCCGATCGAGGGATGGGCGGAAAATATGAAAATTTTCCCAGAAAACAGAAAATCCCTTTTTTGCATGACTAGAAATGTTGTTGTGGACAAGTGTTTTAGCTTGCAAGCGTATATAAAAATTCCCATTATAGAGCACTCCAAATTCAATGCAATCAGTAGATTGTAAATCTTGACTGATAGATCTTAGGAATCTCGACATTTAAAGTATGCTTCATTACCCCTCAGCTCCCTTTCATAGCTAACGCCCTAACGGTTACATCGATAATCACAATACTGCGAGTGGAGCAGCATCAAAATGGAAGGGTTGCTTAATATTGGGCATTCAGAGGGGACTTTTTGGAAACGATGCACTACCGAGTATTCGAAGGCGGCAGAAGGCTTCAAGAGGGTTTGAATCACGAATCTAACCCTTTGACCGGGAATTGCATATCTTTAACTCCGTTGTCATTCTAGATATGGCTTGAGACACCAATTCTAGTCCAGCGTTCTGTAAGCAATATAGCAATATTGCTAACAGTGTTTTCTTTGTATACGGGACATTCAATAAGGCCGATTAAGAGCTATGAGTGGCGAAATCTCTGGCTTCTTACTCGTTTGAAAACGCTAGCCTCTTTGCGCTTATAATGCCTTTTTTCCTACTTACAGAATGATTTTGCATAAACTTCGATTTGTTTGTATTATTTGAAAGTTACTCTAACAGCGATAAGAATACAAGGTTTTTTTTTTGCTATATGCTGGGAGGGGAGTGAAAGGGCTGCCCTGTCTGCTTCCCAAAATCGTTAGCGGTAATTTAGTTTTTGTCATCATTTTGGATAACTCCGCCATTGCCGGTCCCAAGCCCGGATGTGAAAGGAGGAGGGTTGGGCGACGGGCCAGCAACCCGTCCCCGTAAAAACCCATTATGCTACAGAAACGACGAACTTATGGATACTACTGAAAAGGGAAAATCGAAGCCGAGCTTTGTGATGGGAGACCTGATGCTGGACTCGGTTTTCTCTCCAAAGAACATCACGCGTATTGGAACCTGGAACGTACGCACGCTTCTCCAAACTGGGCGTCTCGCCCAACTCCTCCAGGAATTCGATATTTACGACCTAGATATTCTCGGTGTCAGCGAGGTCCGGTGGACAGGAAGTGGACGCTTGATCAGTGACGGAAAAACTGTCCTGTTCTCTGGACCAGAAAGAAGACATAAAAGAGGAGTGGGAATCGTCCTCAGTAAACGAGCTGCAAACTCTCTCGTCGGTTGGGAACCAGTAAACGACAGGATCATCACTGCGCGCTTTCGAACGAGGCATACTCGAGTTGCAGTTATACAAGTATATGCTCCAACGGAAGACGCAACCGTCGAAGAGAAGGACGATTTCTACGAGCGGCTACAAGATACCATCGATGAAATGCCACGACGGGATCTCAAACTTGTTCTGGGCGACTTCAACGCGCAAGTGGGAGGCGATCGAAACGGCATGGAAAAATCTGTTGGAGCGTTACAAAGAATTACAGAACGCCTTAGCCAAGAAGCAGGCAACATTGGACTCCGAATTAGTCCCGAAAAGTCAAAGGTCATGTGCGTAGGAATTGCGAGCCCAAGGGACGCCATCTACATAGGATCGTACCGTTTGGAAGTAGTGAACAGCTTCATCTACTTGGGAAGTATGATCGCCAATGATGGAGATGCTGAGACCGACGTTCGTTGTAGGATCGCGAAGGCGACAGCAATATTCCGAAGGCTCAGACCACTGTGGACGTCGTCCTCTATTTCAAATAACATAAAGCTGCGTTTGTATTCGTCGATAGTCGTCCCAACCGCAATGTACGCTAGTGAAACATGGAAGACGTCAACTAGTATCATCAGACGGGTCAACGCGTTACATTGCAAACGTTTGCGGCAAATTATGAGGATACGTTACACGGACCACGTGACGAACGAAGAAGTATTGCGGCACTGTCACTCAAGGTGCCTCTGCGAAACCGTTACGCAACGTCGACTTCGCCTGGCCGGACACATCCTGCGTATGCCGGAGCACCGACTGCCGAGATCAGCCATGCAATGGACTCCGCCAGGAAAACGAACTAGAGGACGTCCAAGAAACACGTGGCGTCGCACGCTCATGAATGACCTAAAGGTTATGAATATTTCTAGGCAGGAGTGCGAAGAAATAGCCCAAGACAGGAAAGACCTCGTCGCCCTATGCGCTCAACAGCACGGGAGGAACTAAGTACTAAGGAAGTAAGTACATCATTTTGGATATATTTATGAGAAATGAAACCACTCAGCGTTTCTGTTTCCGTGTTTCGTATTCCGGTTTTCGCCTATTTTCAAGCTGTTCCTCTCCGCATTCCGTGCTTCGTTTTTTTCGAAAACATTTCCGCGCATCCCAGCTTTTTTTGCTTTACTATACAGTCGGGCGCCAGCAGGACCCGCGCGTGGAATAGACAGCGTTGGCTTTCTCGGGGATTAATGCGAAGGAGGACTACAATTTCTTGCAGTATTTCTTTATCAACCGCGAGCGATGAAGGTGGAGTCTGGTGAATCTCTTGCGCATGTATGATATCCCCAGCAGCTCGTGAAAGACGGGACCCTTAGCCCTGAGTTAGATCGTTTTTCATCGTGTGAGAGGTCTCTCTTGGCGCTCAACAAAACCCAGCTGTCTTCGTAACCCATCCCTTTTTCATGGCTTAGCGAAGTTCCTGTTGCGTTCAGGTAGGGATGGTAGCTTGAGTTTGTTGTTGTTTCTGACCCTTCTCAAAAGGATATTTCCCGTTCGAAAGTTGTTTTTTTTTGAAAGTAGTCCTGCCTTCTCTCCTTCACATCAGTGTGGTTTCGCCAGCACTCTTTGCGTTTGACTAGCTATGTATATGTCGCGGCTTTCTTGATGTTGTACCTCTGCCAGCCTTGGATAAACTTTTTAGTCTTTAGAACATCCAGCTTTCTTTTAGAACATAAAGCCTAAGTTCTCCCTGAAAATTGAGAACTCAAAATTTTATAACCGTCGCAGTGGTAACACTAAAGGTTCCACTACCTTTGCATTCGAAACGACGCCAACTGTGATAGGATTGTGTGAATGAGTGCAATAGTATTTGCACATCTAGACGCTTCAGCTCAGCTAGGATCATATCTAGGCCTCCATCTTCTCGGTTTCGAGGAACCAAATTGTTAAACAATCTGTCGCTGAACATCAGTTGATCTTCGGCTGACGTTTCATCAGCTGATCTGCAATGCGAGGTGCTACTTTCTACTATGTTGTCCTAAGCGTGGCTCACAATCTTCTCCTTGTCTGTTTACCACTTCAAAGTGATGCTACAGCTGTACAGCAATCTGCAAAGCCTGATCGTTTTCTTGTTCAGGAAAATATTCGCCGTGCTCGCTGCCTTCTTCGCGGTTTTCTCCTTCCTGGTGATTGTCGAGAACGTCGCATTCATTGTGATCAGCAGTAACGAGTACGTCTATCATTTTATTTTGTGACTAGCGAAGGATCTTGGGAGGGAGCGCACATATGCCGACCATGTTTGAAGGTCCTCGTGGTCACCCAGTTATTAAGAGGCTCGCAAGGGGACTCTTGATAGACAGCATTCGTCCCACTTTCCGTTGAATGACTACAGTACTGACGCGATCAGGGGGAGGGGGAGAGGGGCATGAAGTCTTCATGGGCATGAAGGCATGAGGTCTCGCCCGGCGCCCACTCTCGGCCCTCTAGCGCCGCCCTATCTTGGACGAGTGTGTGGCGCGCGAAAACTGCGCGGCTTGCCGACTCTTGAATTGGCGTAACGCTGCCCAAAAACCAGAGCAATACCTGCCTTCCGGAACCGGCACTATTCATGATAACATGGATGAGCGAATGAAACCTCGAAGCCGGACACCGGACAAAAATGAACAACGGAAAATTTTGGGGAATAGCTGAAAATAGACAAAATGGATAACCAACAAGTAACAAGATATGAAAATAAGCTTCAGCTCTCCGTTCGCTTGCAAAATAACTGGAAGCTGCAACAACAATAAGTCGCTTCTGGTCCTTGAATTCACCTAAATGATGATCTGCGATCGAGATGGGCATCAAGCAATCTTTCCTGTCGTTCTGCTTTGTGCTTCTACCTACCTCCTGGTGAGTCAAACACAGCGGACCATTAATCGACCTTCACAACTAATCCAGTATTGGGGGTATCGCTGTATCCGCGGTAATCTCGTCCGCTGTTGGCACTCGGAGTGCGTCTGTTGTCCCACCCACTACTGATGATGAGGGATGTGCAAAGTACACACTCTGCACCGCAACAGCCGAAACAGTGTAACAAACCTAGCGGTCCGGTTTGTCAACTGTAAAGGATGCTCCTGAGAGGCTGGATCCATAGTGGGAAAAAAAAGCCCATAAAACTGAAGAAGGAGAGTTTATCTGACATGCATTGACAGGTTACAGCATTGAGCAGAATTACATATAGACAAGGTGGAAGGACAGACCTAAGGCCTTAATGCTTACGCAGGGGGGGGGGGGTGGCCAGCTCGGCCAAGGAGGCAGCCAGGTGCCGGGGAGGGGCCAAGTTGGAAAAAAACGGGCGCCTCAAAACGGCTACTCGCCGGGAGCTGGGAAAAATGTAGCGGCGGGGCGCCCCATATTCCCGAGAGCAGCTCTTTTATAGCCTAGCCGAGCCCCAGCATGTGATTGGTCGGGGGGTGGCTGGTGATATCGCACCGGGCCGGGCCTTGCTGGGAAAATAGGTGCTAGATTCGCAAGACTGGGAGGTTTTGGAAGTGATAGGGCACCACATCCTACCACCCGCGGTTGTTCCTGTCCCCAGGAACGGAAAGGATCGGGATTGGTGAAGAGGTGGAAAATGGAGGGATCTGGTAGGGTAGTAATAGGCTTCGCCGTGCACAGAATCTCATGGTGGTCGGTACCACCGCATTTTGTGCACGGAAACTTGCTATAACACTCCTCCAGGGAATGGAATCCTATGTATGCATCTATGCATCTACTGAGTTTATTAAGAATATGGGCTTTAACGAAATAAGGGAGCTCGGCTCTACACGCCACGGTAGCATGGTTACCCCACAAAGAGCGCACGGATGATCACTGCCGAGATTAAAGGAGCTCGAATTCTGTTGGCATCTAGCGCAAAACGTTGAGGGGATTGAATACATTTTTACTTTGGTACGATGGGCTGTCGGGTTTCCTGAGCGGTGAGCAGGGGGTGGGCTAGGAGTAGGAGCCCTTACAGGTGTATGAGACCTATTATCCGGTCTCCCTGTTTCTTCGGATGGTTGCTCGGCCGTGGGTTGTACGATGGCGTCATTGCCAACGGGACGGGTCTGAGGTATGATTTCAAATTCTGGCGATGATTCGCGGGATCGTGAGGTGGGTCTGCGATGGTGGGGGTACGACAAGAGACTGGAAATGGACGACGCATAGATCTGGAGGCGGGCAGCATGTAGCGCCCTCGTCCGCGTCGTGCCATCTGCTTCGGACGCATGATGCTGAGTCCTTCATCGTAGGTAGGCATAGGCGTGGTGGAACGTGACAGTTCCTCTAATGTGGGCGACTTGGACGTGTTGGACGATACATCAGTGCAGGGCGAGCGGTTGAAGCGCATTGAATCAGACTGTTTAGCTTCCATTATACTGAAATCATAGGATTGTTTACGAAGAGGGTCAGTAGAACAATGGAGAAAAGCTAAGAGTCGGGCCTCGCTCTTCAATCGGCTTGTCGTGGCCTCGCTCTTCAATCGGCTTCAATCGGCCAACAGCACAGCCGTAATTTTTTTGAGGCGCTTTCAATACGATAGGACGATTCTACGTTACTACGTTATATGTTGTTGGATAATTGCCTCGGGGCTTTATTGGATGGGCTCACCTGAAGCTATTACTATTATGGGAAGAAAAGGATCAGCTCCATAGTCAGATGAGTAGCTGTTATTATATTACATGGTTGTCAGGCTCCCAGGGTGATAAGGTTTAGCACGGTTCATGTGGATGGTGCGTTGACGGCGCCCATCGAGGATTGTTATATTGGGGCTCGACATCAGTGATGGGAAAGGGACTTTCGAATTTAGGCGCAATCTTAGGTCCAACCTCCTTTCGTATTAGTATGTGCTGTCCAACTTTGAATTGGGATGGTTTCACACGCTTGCGCAGATCGTAACTGCGTTTCTGTACCGATTGGGCGGCTGCTATGTTTACAATAACATTCTCCCAAATTGATTGAGATTGAATTGAGTGGAGCGAATGTTGCGTCGTGGAATTAGTTGTGGAATTATAAGCATGTATGGCTAAGAATATAATGTCGTCCCACTGGTCGTTCTTTTGGGTGGTAGCCATAGTTACGAGTTCTTCTATGGTACGATTCGCACGCTCAACTTGGCCGTTGCTAATGATAAGGGGTGCTTGTTTTGTGAGCAACGTTGATGTTGCTAAGCGTTTTCCTGAAAGTCTCATTCAGAAACTTGGTACCCTGATCTGTAATTAGTAGGCGAGGAGGTCCGAATCGAGCTACGAAGCGGTTCATAAAAGTAGTTGTAGTTGTGATAGCTTTCTGATCGGGCATGGGTTCTGCTACTATGAATTTTATAGTATAAATCTGTTCCCGTCATTGGGGCACAAAAGTAGAGGAGGACTCTCGTATGATTCCGTCATTGAGTATTTGTATAATCTGTTTTTCTACTTCTTGACGTTTTTCTAATGGAACTCTATATATTTTTCGAGTGGGGATGACTGCGTTCTCAATGAGGTCGATTCGATGGCGTATAGGACCGTTGTAGTGGCCCAAATGCCAATCTGGCCCTACAAAAGCGTTCTTATTCTTCCTAATAATGTTTAAAAGGTTGCACATCTGCTTCTCGTTTAGGTCCGATTGGGTCAAATCAACTTCTCTTGCTATATCATAGGTGTCCCTATGGTTGACAGAGAAGTGAGGCATTTTTGATTCCCAATCTGCTTCTGGTGGGACGTATGAGTGAAAATGAGTCGTATTGACAGCCGATATCTGTTCTTGGGAAGGAAAAATGGGGAATGCTTTCGCAATATTCATATCTTTGTAAAACGTAATGTCACTCCAAGAGGGGTTCAGAACCAGTATTGGACAACGTCCATTTTCACGAGTAGAGAGGCAACGCCCTATGGCGTACATGAAGTCCGAAGGACGATGGTTATCTTCTAAAATAAAGGTGGATTCAGTGGATGGACAATGGTCAAGATATACAGCAATGAAGTTTTTAATCCTTTTTGGCAACAGGACAGTGTCCTGTACTCTGACATCATAGTGTATAGGAAGGCTGGATACAGCGTTAACCTGTATTGTCCTATGAATATGGGACCCTATCTTCTTCTTCTTCAGCGTCTGTCCCGCTTCGTAGCGGGGTCCGCTATTCTGGTGTCATGACGCCACCTTTCCCGATAAAGCGCTAGATCAGGGTGGACACCAGCCGCTTTCAAGTCCGTATGTAACGTATCAGCCCAGCGCTGCTTCGGGCGCCCTCTAGGCCGCTTTCCTATTACCTCGAAGTTGAGGCCTATCTTGCGGACGCTATCTTCCTTTCCACGCAGAACGTGGCCGTACCATCGTAAGCGAGCTTCGCGCATCTTGTCCGCTATCGGCGCGACACCGAACTTCTGCCGAATAGCTTCGTTTCGGATGCGGTCCATGCGCGTGACTCCAGCCGTCCAGCGCAGCATCTTCGTCTCCATGACGCTGAGGCGCGTTTCATGTTCCTTGGTCGCAGGCCAACACTCAGCGCCGTACATCGCTACTGGCCGGATGACTGCCCTGTAGATCTTCGACTTAAAGCGCTCTGGTATCTTCTTGTCGCAGAGCATGCCAGTCAACGAGTGCCACTTGGACCAAGCTACACTCACGCGTGAATTCACTTCGACCATCAGTTTGCCGTCAGACGCGAGTGCTGATCCCAGGTACTTAAAGACCGCAGTGCGTGGAAGCTCGATGCCGTTAACCTTGATGGAGCTGGACTCGGTAACGTCCGTCGTTAAATTCTCGGTCTTCTTCACGTTCAATCTGAGTCCAAACCGCTCCAAGCGATCACACCAAGCTTGCAACTCTCGCTCGAGTTCTCCTTTGTCTTCGCTAGCGAGCATCACGTCATCGGCATAAAGCAACGTCCAAGGGACGGGCTTATGAAGATCTCGTGTGATGGCATCCATGACGACAACAAAGAGGAGTGGGGAAAGCGCAGAACCCTGGTGTACCCCGACAGAGATGGGGAACTCCATCGAGGTTCCAGCTGCAGCTTGAACTCGACTCTTTGGACAAGAGTAGAGAATTCGCACCCACTCTATGAGCTCTTCGGGAACTCCATGATGTCGCAAGGCGTACCATATCACTTCACGCGGTACGCGGTCAAAGGCCTTCTCCAAGTCGAGGAAGGCGATATGCGCTGTCTTCTGTTTCTCGCGATGCTTCTCTATCAGGAGGCGGGCGGCGTGAATGGCATCAACGGTGCCACAGCCAGCCACGAAGCCGCACTGATTGCTGGACGAAAGCTGGACGATGTCCCGAATTCGTCCATCGACAATTCGCTCAAAGATCTTCATGCTGTGCGAAAGCAAGCGAATCGGACGGTAATTGGAGCAGTCTGCAGGACTGCCCTTCTTCTTCCAAATCGGGATCGTCGTACTTTGGCGCCAACACTCAGGCACCTTCTTCTCCGCCACAACCTGATTAAAGAACTTCGCCAACCACTCAGCAGGGTACCAGTACTTGGACTTCCACAAATCAGCTGCCACGTCATCGGGCCCAGTCGCTTTGCCTGGCCTCATCTTCTTCAAAGCCGCTTCAATCTCCTCCACGGTGATCTTCTGAACGGGGCCGTGGGTTGGAGCCGTTGAAGGGATGGCCGGATGAGGGAACTCTACCGTAGAGATTTCCTCAAAGTAATCGCGCCATCGCCTCAATGCCTTCTTGCGGTCCGTAATAAGATGGCCGTTCTCATCATTGATGCCGAAGAACTTCTCGATGTCCTCGGTCTGGCGATGGCGATTCTTTGCAAGTCGGTACAGATACCGATCACCATCGCGAGACTCGAGCTTCTCGTTGACATCTACATAATGAGTGGCTTTCGCAACAGCCACGGCCTTTTTTGCAGCTTTCTTCGCTTCTTGGTACTTCCGCCAGTTATCGGCTGTCTTTTTGCCGAGAAACACGTGATAGAGCGACTTCTTCTCTCGCACTTTTGCTTTCACGTCGTTTGTACACAGCCATGTCTGCTTGTCAACCTTCCGTCGCCCAGGCTATGATATGGGACCCTATGGTTATGGATTTATTGAAGAGATCTAATGTAACATGTAATCCACGGGTGTTCAAGGTATGGATGAAATCAGAGCCCATCAGGACTGGAGCAGGACATTCGTTGTCCATCGAGATGTGGAATAAGTGATCGATAGATTGCTGACTTATTTGGACGGGAAGAGTCACTGTACCTAACAACTTTACGGTGCTGCCATTAGCTGCTCTAGCTGAGTGCAGTTAGAAGGTCGGGCCTGGTTTGCAGCGCTCAGAGCACAGAGCGATGCTTTGCGCATGTAAGAGATTGAGGCACCACTATCGAAGAGCGCTATAATTGGCACTCCATTAATAACTACTTCGATACAAGGTAGTAAGTTATTGTCCTTATTGATTGAGGAAAGTAGTGCATATATTCGAGGTACAAAGAGTCGCTGCGAATCCGGTGCGCTAGCGTGTACCGTAAGCGAGTTAATTTTTAGTTTCCTATTGGCCCTGGGGGTTTTGGGAGCAAATGTATAGGCTAAATCGACTAGAGCACTCGCAGCTGTGGTGCTGGCTCTGCGGATCAGACAGAGCTTTGTATAGTAGACGCAGAAGACGACTGCGAGCATATTTAATAACGCTGGGATAGTTATCCACATTACGATGGAGATTATAGATCATCGGATACTTTCTACTCCGTCAGACAGTTTTTGTGTAGTGGAATCATAAACGTTACGGACCGATTCCGTAATTGAGGTTAACATACTCTGGATGCGTGTTAACGTGTTCTCCAGAACACCTCTTTTGCGTAGACGGTCTTCCAGTTTATCATACTCCTGTTGTAAGAACTGGAGTTGGTATTGCGTAGAGTGGGCAAAGCTTCCAGATATGTGATGATACATGAATGGAGCATTAAAAAGAAACGGTTGCGCGTGGCCTTTTCCCAAGATATTAGGCGGTAATAATTGTTGGTGGAATGCAGGAATTGCAAATTGTATGTGTGGGCATGGTACTTCGGGCGAAAAATTAAGGAGGTCGTCCGAATTTGGAATAGAAAAGACGAGGTTATCATTAATTTGATCTGGGAGAAAGTCGAAGCAAGTATTATTAACCAAATGATCCGCAAATGTAAATGTGGCATTGACAGCCTTGCATCGAGTGACTAATAGTGCTCCGTTTTCGACTGTGGCGGATACATCCATACGGTCTAACAAGGCTCTGGCGGTCCAGGTAGGATCTACTAAACTCAGAGAGTGGATTTTGTGAGTGTTTAAATATTGCCTGACACAGATATTGTTGAAAGTGCGTCGCAGTGGTACGTTGAAGATAAAAATTGCCCGCGTGCGTCCTAGCGGCTCTGGTGGTACCAGAGTGGGCGTTATCTGTTCCGTATTAACATTATAACCAGACGTCTGAGGACTATTCGACTCCTCTATATTAATTGTGTCATGTAGTAAAGGAAAGCTAGCTACAGCTGGATTCGCTGAGTATTGGGCGTTAATTGGAGAGTATGTTTGAGGTGGTATGAAAGTTGAGGGTGATGGCGACGATTTCTGAGTTGTTCTAAAGTATTGTGGCAAAGGGTGTAGTAAGAACTATGGGTGCATGGTATTTAGGCGTTGGTGATGCCAAAGCCGTGCGACCATTAGTTAGGAAGGCAGATGTTATCGAAGATGTAAATGGAGGGGTCGTGTAAGCAAAGTGTCTGCTCGTGAGAACCGGAGGAGAGGTAGAGGTGTGCGTCCGATTGGAGTGGGTCACCAAAAGTAATAAGTCGGCATGGTCAAAGAATGGCACTTTTCCTCTTTCTTCTTCGTCGATGATAGAGAGCTGCAGGGCCAGTGAACCAAATTCTTCTGTTAAATAGTCATCGATTAAGTCTCTGTAGATAGTAGATTTCGCATAGTTTAGTAGCCTTTTGGATTTAATGTATCGAAGGTGTGATATCCGGCGATATCTGTACTCTGCATATCTATTTTAGGATCTTCTTTCACATAGTACCTACTGCGGTAAAAGTCGTCGTTGGTCACGTTCCAGCGCAGAATTTCGTTCAATAAGCGAGTATTTTTGATCGGTTTGTTTCGAAGGGAGGGATGTCCGCTATTGATGATTTGGAAAATAACGACTGTGATAGCCGTGGCATCTGGATTGGAACTTTGTCGTACTTCGACTGCTTTCCCTGAGTATCAGTTATGAAACGTATGCTGCGCTTGTGTCGGTGGACTGATGACTTATTAAGCAAGTAGTCCCGAAGCACAATGTTGGATGGAATATTTGGGAATGCTAGCATAAGAGAAGAAGCGGTCAGATATGTTTGCGTCAGAGAGTAATGCTGAAGGAGTTTGGATTGCATGTAATAGTCACTACTGAACTGGAAAACCAGTTCATGGTTATCAATTACAAGATAGCGGAGGGTTACTAAAGCGTCGTAGGTGCCGACCAATTTATATCGACAGTGAGGGGGTCCCGTTGAAGCTCCCAAGTCAGCATTCCTCCAACGATCACACAAACACCACTTGCTAAAGAGCAATTATCCGTGCTACCTAAAGAGCTAGATACAATTATTCTATCCAAGGATACAATTTCGCCTTCCTCAATGGAGTTTATGCTTCTTATATAGTAGACGGTCCTACCCCAGAGTAGAAGAGAGATGTCGGGGTCTTCGATTTCAGACGTCATGCAAAGACCGGGGGATACCTCCGTAAGGGGGTGTTCATATATCGTGTGAGCTTGTACGGCTTACTTACAATCGTTGACGGGTATTCCTATACGTTGGCGCCCTATGATTGTTCGAGTGGTTCGAGTATACAAAAAATTATGGATTTATACCTTGATGAGATCTCTGTAGCAGTTAAAGGCTTGCATTCGCAGCGGATTGTTACGTGCTATACATAATTGAACTGATGTTCTTAGCATGGGTTCTTCCATGGTAGAAGAACATTTAATGAGAGGTGGAAGAAGGAGGGTATTAGAAAATGGAGTAGTGCCGCAGAGTTGGTATTTGGGCACCAGCTAGAGGAGCAAACAGTAGAGAAATCAAAATTAAAACACAAAAGAAGGCAAAATTCGACATGACGGCTGGAAGTCGAGAACTAGTTTGGGAATTTGGTGGTTGCTGCGATTGATTTATGGGTATCTGAGGAAATTGTTGGCAGTATTGTGTGTACGGATTCCCATGCATTGGCATATAGTTTTGTCTGGGAGGAGGCTGGAAAAAGCGGCGAAAGTTCCAGGGATTTGGGAATCTTCTCGGGAAATTTCCTCTTAAACGGTAATTATTGCGAGGATAATTGAAAGAAGACGAATAATTCGGATTCTGTTCTTGGAGCTGGTTGGGTCGCTCTCTATAACTGCGATTTTGCCCTCGAAAAGGGTTGGTTTGTAGTCTAGTATTTCTAGGATTAGGACCAGGTTCGACTGTGCGTAAGTTTTAACATGATGATTGAACTTGTTGTTGCTGTTTTGATTGTAGCCAAAGCCAAGACGGTAATCCTTTATTCGGCTAACGTTTCGGCTATTCGCCTTCGTCAGAGCCTGGAAAAATCAAAGACCAAAGTGATCAAACCGGTCCCAACTGTCTTTTCAGGCTACAATACATGACAAAAGGCGGCCACTCAGTACCAAGTGTAGTGGAACACGTAGACGCAGGAAATGCTCACCTAATGAGATGGAAAGGACCTGATGGCAGACCACCTCCTCGCGTAACGTGCAGTGGGTAGTCTGATAGACCGACGAGAGGTCCTCCTGACTTGAAGACGTTGCGATCAAAGTCTACAGAGGTCAAGGAAGGCTGAGAGCTCATTAGTGATGGCAAGGCACTCATCCTTTCGATTCAGTTTTGGACTTTTCGCAGTAATCCAAAAGGCCTCTAACGTCTTGAGTGCTGAAGTCTTGGGTTCTCGTGCCAGTATCTTTATGGAAACCGTAAACTCTTCTCCTGAAAGACCCTCCATCCTGTGCGCACCAAGGGGGTCGCCATATCTGACCTCCTCAGTCCATCTAGATGTTCTTTAACTCTCAGCCACAGGGGTCGCCCAGTTTCCCCCATGTACTCGGTTCCGCAGACCTCACATGCGACGAGATAGATTACGCAGGAGGTCATGCAGTCTCCTTCTCGCCCAGATAGACAAACTGAACAGTTTGGCGTATTGCATAGGCGGTCGTGTTGGCGATTGCGCACCAGCTGTCGTTTCAAGTTAGGTGGTGGAGGTGACGTCGAATGATTCCATCACCTGATTCCTTCTAAAGTTGGTGTCCCCTAGTTTGTCAAGGAACATGCGTCTATTCGTGAGGTGAGCGGGGATGGGCGCTAAAAGGTCGTGTAGATGCGCAGTATTTGGCACATCCTTAAGACGAAGTAATTCCTATGGATGTTTGTCCTTTTCTCCACTGATCGGCTAGTTTTTCTTAGATTGGACATTATGCTAGAAAGAACTTCGCTGAAAACCCCACAAATAAAAATGAGCAAGGCAGTGTCCAGCATTTCAAAACGCGCTATGAGCAATTAGAAAGTTTAGTCTAACTATAGCATTGAGAACTCTGAGAATGCACCGACCTGACCTTGCAAGCGTATCTCTACTGCCCGTGGAAAAAACACAAGATTTTTTAAAAAATTGTCCTTTATTCAACTAAGTAATCACAAGTTGTCACATTTTGTTGTTCGTTATCCGGCGAAAGAATACCCGGATAACGAACAACAAAACGGACAGGCCAAAACCCACCGGAAACCGGATAACGGATAACGGTTAATCCGCTCATCCCTGGTCGTCATGGACGTGAAGAGTAGGGTTCGGCAGGGGAGACCATATCCCCGAGGCTCTTCAGCGCCACCTTCTAAAACGTCATGCGTGATTCAGAATGGGAAAGTATGGGAGTGCAGGTCGACTGCCGGCAGCTGCACCATCTTCGCTTCGCTGACGACATCGTGCTCATAACACCGAGCATCAGTGAGGCGGAGCGAATGCTTGCCGACTTCGATCGCGTATGTGGGAATGTTGGACTGCAGCTGAATCTTACGAAGACAATGTCCATGAGGAACGGACAAGTTTCTGATGCCCCATTCTCGCCCAACGGAACTCACTTTCGAAATTCTCCAGTTTACAGCTTCGCTCTCTGGGTTGCGAAGTCAACATGGCCAACGACCTAGCGCCAGAGCTGGGAAGAAGTGAGAGAAGGTCTTCGGAGTTCCAAGTTTCGTCGATAATTTTCTTACTGTTATAATTTTCCATGATACAGGTGATACATGAAAAATTTCGTGTATCACTACTGTATCACTACAACAGCGAATTCAAAGGTAACTAAAACTTTTCCGTCCCTTACTAATTTTTGACAGTCATAAGCTGAGCAAGGTTCAGAGTTGGAAAAGCAGCTTCGCCAAAGGCTCTGCTGAAAGCGACCATTGGGGATGACAATTTTCTATGTTTAAACCGGTGATGGGAAATAATTCTACCCACAGTACAATACCGGCCTTAACTTTTGGTCATTGGGCGGAAAAAGCGAAAAAAAAACCGCCTTTTCCGCCGCTTTTCTGTAGTGCTCTTCAAATTGAGCGCATTGTAAATTGAAACACATACTCATGATCAGCAGCGAGCCCTCTTCCCGATGAGCTGAAAAGCGTATAGCGAGCGCCTGAGATGTGGTTCAGTGACCTAATTTCTGCCCGGCCCGGCTGACCCCTGTGCTCGCGGGAGATAATTACACCAACAGATCTCAAGTGACTAATGAAGGAAGAGATTCGGCCTTTTAAAGCCTAGTTTCTATATTATATACATAGTTACATATGGTTCTCTAGATTCCTTAGTATTTCACGATCACAGTGATCTACTTTCTTAAAGGACCCGACATCACGAGTCAAATGTACCATAGCCCTGGTCCGGACCCAGATTAGTTCCGGAGCCAATCCACTCTCCTGCCTCTGTGACCCCTCGCGCCATCTGAGGGCGCCGTAAATCGCCTAACTAGAGTTTTCACACTTCCGGTGCCGCGGCGCCATATTGATCCTTCTAAACGAGGGCGGGGTAGAATACGCGGCGTACACCAAACAAAGTTTTGACAACTACGACCTCTCCCTTATATGTACTTATACGCTTGTATTTTTTCTTTCGCATTTACGCTTTGACATTGTTTAGATGCGTGAATCCCAAAAAGACTTATAACTAATTAAAATCCCAGAAAGACTTATAACTAATTAAAAGTTTATGTCCTAAATAGAAAACATATAAAAAGGTCCGTTTTGCCACTGCCTTCAGATGAACCTTTGGGTTATACTCCTCCCGTGACTCTTCAGTGAAGAAGAGGAGTATATTTTAAAATTTCTTTAAAATCTGTCTAATGACTTGCGGTGGCCAGAGCATCCATGAGTAGGAGTATATTTTAAGATTTCTTTAAAACTCATCGTTTTCGGAGAGATGGAAGGCCTAGAGGCTTTGGGGGAAAATTCGAACCATGAAATTCGATTCAGGATGCACCTGAAAGCCAATGCGCACCATGCAGCAAAACGAATGCAGCAACGGTAACAAGATTGTGACAGGCATTCAGCCCATGCAGAACCAATCGAGTCCGAAATGCAAGGTTTCGTGCTGAGGCATGGCGCAATCTTGACTCTTTACATCTTGACTCTTAGAAATGTCGTTGCCCTGCGCTTTCATATGATTCTTAAACATCTTCAAAAACATTATTAGCAGCAATGATAGAACCTTTCAAATACTACCTGCAGTTTTTAGGATACCCTGCAAGATTTCAGACGTGCATGGTGCTTATATGTCATAAAATTTCTATTTTCCTAAGCTTTCAAACTCTCAACCTTTTCAGTAGCTTTAGTGTGAGCAAAGTTATCACCTTTCAAACAGTGTATACATTTTTTGAGACACCCTGTATACATATTACGCTTTCTCGCTTTTTTTTTATTTTGAATCTAGGCGTGCTCCGCCTTTTCTTTTTCATCAAAACTTTGAAACATTCTTAAAACTCTTTTCTTTAACTTTTATTTTTAAAGTCTTCAACGGTTTCTATTATTTTTGAAAGTGTTTGCCTTTCCACTTTTCTAGAAACGAACATTTTGGTGCAGCTGCATCCTTATGCTTTCTTATGCTTAGCACCTATTGTGTTTAGGACTCTTATTTTTTGCGAAATAGAAGGTTTGATAGACTATTAGTGAGCAAACATAATGTAAAACTTGTGAAATCGCATTAATCGCATTAAGCCGTTCAAACACGTGTGCAGCATTCTTCGATCCGTACTTTTGAAACAGTTTTCGATGAGGGTAGGCAAACTGAAGCATTGGTTTTCACTACCCGAAGATTCTAGTTAGTTGGTTGTTTTTTCATTACCATTGTGGGTATCCATTTAGATTCTTTGATTGTTAGTGATTCCTAGCTGCTCTTTCTTCAATTCATTTATTGTAGAGTAGTACGTCTTCTCACAGCCGTTTCTTCCTAGCTGTTTAGTAACTGCTGATAACAGTCTCAATACTCGTGCAAAGCAGCAGTTGGGAGCGGAAACGTGAGTTTCACGTATGCGCTAGCATGTCCTCGGGAGTTCTGCCCCATGCTCAGATCAAGTATGAATTCATACACTGATTTGGCTTTCGGCTGGACGCATAGGTGATACTGAAGACCAGATATAAGCTTGAAAGATCTCTGGTGCTCGTTCTATCTCGAATAGTTACCCATTGTAAAGATTCATTCTTTTTGAATCCACTCCAATGGCGTCGTTTTTCGTTGTCGCTAAAAATTTCGGTTTTCGAGAGCTATTTTCGGAATTTTTTTTATTTGGACATGGGCGCGTGTAGCGCAGTCGGAGGAGGCGCGACTGCGGCGTGCACCCGATGCCAGGTTCCTGGTTCGGATTTCCCGCCCAGGCCAACCAAGCCTTCTATCCCTCCGGGGTCGGTGAATTAGTACCAGACTTGTCTGGGAAGGATAAAGCGCTGACTTGTTCATCGGCTGGCCACCGCAAGTCATTGTATGGCCAAATACGCATTCATGTCGCCTCCACGACATCCCGTAGAAGTAGAATGCGCTGGCGCTTCCTAGAAGGGATTGAGTAACGCCGTCCTTTATCCTTTATCCTTTTTTATTTGGACATAGAAAATCAAATTTTCCGACATTATTTCCGCCAAAGTGCTTCGTACAACGACTGTACGGTTGCATGCACACTATAATCCAATGCGTACGTGTCTCTCAAATGCTTCCCACCATATATCATCGTTTACTCTGCATAAATGCCGCACGATGTCAGAGGATTCATCGGCGACGGCGTATGTCTTGAGCGGAGGATTCTAGCCTGACCCTAGCCATCCTGAGTGTCTTTCTATAGCTACACTGCGAACGAATTAGTGCTTAACGTTTCCATTTTAATATCTACTGTAAAAATTCTCTGGATATTACGAGGAAGAAGGACTGTGAGCTCCCAATCTAGAGTTGTTTCTGGGTGACGTCCCCCAGCTCGACTTCTGCAACTGCACTGTATTCCCCGTAGTCGTTTCTCGTCGGCGAAAGCTTTCGATAGTTTTATGGTTAGCCTTACCTTCACCGATTAGTCACGTCCTGTGTTAGCACATAGCGATCATTCCTACGTGGCTCATGCTATGAAATGAAGGCTTAACGTTGATTTTTATTCTTGGTCCTCTATAATATTACTTTGAGTCATAAATTTGGCTTGTTTTCCGCCGAAAATGTTGCACTATAAGTTGAATGATGCCATCTATTTACTGAAAATTTATCGTTTTGTTAAACAATTGTTTTGCAAACCGGGTAATTTTGTAGAAGAAAGGCATCTGGGGAATTTCAGTTCAAGTGAAACGAAAAAAGGATTGGAAATAATGAGCTAAGAACTCTAATGAAAAAGGTTTCTTCATGCACGGAATAAAACTCGGCACTAGTGAATCAATTTGTGTGATACACCACGCATTCTACTTGTACCGTAAAAGGTGTCTGAATACGAACTTATTAGACTTCATCTGGCTAGACGATGATCAAGTCATTGTTTTGTCTTTCCCACTCATGTCTCTGGTACCAATTCATCGACTCCATAGGGATGGAAGCCAAGGGTTGGCCTCGGTGGTGTCCGAAATCTGAACCAATTCGTGATGCGCTCGAATGCCGGCGCCCTTTCCGATTATATCGGTAAATCTTAAAGGATAAAGATAACAACGGAGTTACTCAATCCCTTTTGGGAAGCGCCACGCATTCTTCTTCTTCGGGATGTGGGCATTCTACTTGTACAGGTTACCGCAAAGTTCCTCTATAACTACACCAGCGTCGGTCGCCGGCTCGGTCCGCGGGCCACGCTAGGGACGAAGCCTAGCTGCGCTCATCCCAAACAACTTCGAATGGGAGAATCTTTCAGCCCACAGCGAAGAAGCAAGCATATGGAGCAATAAAAGATGAGATCGCGCCATGCACTCCTAAAGTTCACCGCAGCTTTTATTTGATTGATAGTGTAAATGCCACTAACGAACCACCAAAGTAGGGGTTTGTGTGTTCCTTACTGATGTATTTATTGTTTAACTTACGCTATCAATCGAATTCAAATCGGAATCTCTTGGAAGAGTGCCCAAGTGATAAATAGGAACCATGGGTGGGCGTGAGAAACCGATCCATGCGCTCATCTCAAACAACTTCGAATGGGAGAATCTTTCAGCCCACAGCGAAGGAGCAAGCATATGGCGCAAAAAGATGAGACCGCGCCATGCACTCCAAAAGTTCACCGCAGCTTTTATTTGATTGTTAGTGTAAATGCCACTAATGAACCACCAAAGTAGGGGCTTGTGTGTTCCTTAGTGATGTACTTATTGTTTAACTTACGCTATCAATCGAATAAAAATCGGAACCTCTTGGAAGAGTGCCCAAGCGATAAATAGGAAGCATGGGTGGGCGGGAGAAACCGATCCATGCGCTCAACCCAGCGAACTTCGAATGGGAGATTTGTACAGCCCACAGCTAAGAAGCAAGCATATAGCGCACTAAAAGATGAGATCGCGCGATGCACTTCAAACGTCTTGTCAAAGTCTCGCATTTACGTGGTCTCAACGACACTCCGTAGGACTTAACCATGCAAAGATAAAAAACCCATGCAAGGACTCTCTAACCCAGCCCTTTATACTCTACGGTGTAATTTTTATGAAACGGTAATTTAATTCTAATACATTTTGAGATACATCAGTGAGATCCGACTAGTTTCTTGAAACCATCCTAGAGTTATTAGGAAATGGAATTTTTCACTGTGAGTCCAGGACACAGCCACAATTTCATTGAAGTACTCGGCTAATCTAGCTACGATGCTGGCAGGCTCAGAGGTGTTTATCTACTACCTAACTAAATTAAGTATTCCTTGCCATGCTTCCGACATTCATCCAATGTTATCTAAGTGTCATTCTAGGACTTTCTTCCATGAGATGTCCTGTTGGTGAGATAAAGGGTGATTGGGAGAAGGAAGGCGTGAGTTTTGAAGGCGTTGTGAAAGTGAAGCGAGTTCGAGCAGTCTCTCTGGGATGCGCCACGCATTTAAACAGTGTTAAAGCGTAAATGCGAAATGAAAAATACAAGCGTATAACCCCGCCCCCGTTTGGAAGGATCAATATGGCGCCGCGGCACCGGAAGTGTGAAAACTCTAGTTAGGCGATTTACGGCGCCCTCAGATGGCGCGAGGGGTCATAGAGGCAGGAGAGTGGACTGGCTCCGGAACTAATCTGGGTCCGGACCAGGGCTATGGTACATTTGACTCGTGATAAACCGTTAAAAATGAACGAAAACTTGAAATCGAGCTACCCTTCGAGTCAGAATTAACTAGGGAATGGTGTCGTGGACAATTTTTTCAGTTTTTGGACATTTTTTAAAATGACACTTAGTTAGCATTTCAGGTGAGTTTGCTCTGTAACTTCATGGCCAAAATGTCATCCAGACCAATCGAAATCCTACCTATGGGAGAGTATAAGGTGGCCTCCAAATACCTATGTTTCATTCCTCGAAGAAACCATTTTGTGCCTACTTTAATGATGCGAAAAGTGTACGGCTAACTACGAAAAAGTGTCATATGGGCAACTTTGGCGCGTACAATTGCTAACGATTTCAACCCTAAAGGTTCCAACTTCGCAACTTGATTTCCATTCTTGTCTCCAACGTAACAAACGAGTATAAGCACATACAAGCTTGATGTGGCGAAATTAGAGTCCTCCAAAGCGGAGACATTTTCTGAAAATAGCAACACTTAATTTGTCGGATCCTTTAAGAAAGTAGATCACTGTGATCGTGAAATACTAAGGAATCTAGAGGACCATGTATGACTATGTATATAATATAGAAACTAGGCTTTAAAAGGCCAAATCTCTTCCTTCATTAGCCAGTTGGGAGCTGTGGGTGTAATTATCTCCCGCGAGCACAGGGGTCAGCCGCGCCGGGCAGAAATTAGGTCACTGAACCACATTTCAGGCGCTCGCTATGCGCTTTTCAGCTCATCGGGAAGAGGGCTCGCTGCTGATCACGAATATGTGTTTCAATTTGCAATCCGCTCAATTTGAGGAGCGCTACAGAAAAGCGGCGGAAAAGGCGGTTTTTTTCGCTTTTTCCGCCCAATGACCAAAAGTTAAGGCCGGTATTGTAACTCTAGGACAAGTGGCTAGTTAATACATATTAAATTCCCCTCAGAACACTAGTCTTACAGCCTTAGTATAAAGCTGTAAGTAATTGCAGATGTTCCATACTAATGTTATAATCGAAAGGAACACGAAGCCGAATTAAAAAAAGAAACGTCCAACGAAGGAACTCCTTCCCAGCAGCACTTGCACAATCAATCAGATAGACAAAGCTGCATAGCTAATGAGTTTATGGTGCGATTTCTACACGAGCACATCCAAAACGCTACATGCTTGCTATTTGAAGTACTCTAGAAATATTATTTTGGAATGAAACCCGTGATTCTATAACACTTTTTCTATGCTTTTTATTGGATTTCCATGATATAATTTTGTTCGCAGCTCTTTTTCTGTTTTCTGGCCAATTTTTGGCCATTTTCCCAGAAAACAGAAAAAATTTGCCTAAAATGGCCAGAAAATCAGAAAACAGAAATTCCGCCCATCTCTGATACCGATGCTGTCTCGTCCCAATGAACCAGCTTCGTTATCCACTGCGGTAAACAGGCTCGGTGACACGTGTCGCCTTATCGTTCTCTTTCCCAGTCAGAATGGAAAGTGGCAGTGGATCAGTTGAAAGCTCGTACTGCATACAGCGTAGCAGTCGGTCAGTGAACGAGTCCACTACTTGGTCGACGGACGCAGACAAAGTGGCGTTCGTTTCAGCTGCCGAAGCCTTCTCGCAGTCGGCGATGGGGTGAACTAGGAGCAGACGGTATTCCAGGCAAAGCTCAGTGGTCATGTAGACAGTCTGTATGTGATTCGTGGAGCGGAATCCAGTTTTCTCCACTGGTTGAACTTCATCCCGTGTCCTTGATACATGTGCAAGAAAAATCTTCATGAAGGGTTTGTTAAGCACGCAGGCAATAGTGCGTTTGATTCAAAGACTTTCTCTGTCGCTCTTCCAATGCAGAGGGACGCTGCGCGAGTTTCTTCATTGGTCGCGGATTCGTCACTTTTGAAGGTAAAATGGCAGGTAGGCATGACTTGCAGCAGATGTCGTCTGTACGGAAAGTCAGCTGAAACGTAGTCTGGCCCAGGAGCCGTGCCGCTCTTCATGCTGTCTATCCGATACGAACTTCTAAAGGAACAATCGAATGCGGTCTTTCTCCAGCGGAGAAGTTGGTGCTTGGCAGGGGAGTTCATGAGCTGGAGGTTTGTGCACAACTTCCCGTTATGGACTCCACACGGGAAGAGGTGAGAGTCCTATCCTCGTCTGCAAAGCTTACAGCGTTGTACTGTATTCACGGCACTTCTTCAGATTAGACAGCTTGTAGAAGCAACTCTGTGGCGTTCAAAATGCAGTCCATGTTCGTTGATCGCTGTTCTAAGGCGAGCCCTCCACAGAACTGCAGTCCGTTGACAAGCAAATAGTAGTTCACTTCTTCATCAACAGTCGTATCTCGATATGGAGTTCGAGAGGATGTCCTCATCATAAACGGCATCTCTGCTCTCTCTCTCGCGCAATAAATTGTTGACCTCGTTCAGCCTGTGGTTGGACCGCATTTTCACTCGAAAGAGGCGATGATCTGATCAACGGCAGAACAATGGCAATACTGCGATATCAAGCAGACACTTCTGGTGGTCGCTCGTTCGTAAGAATAAAGTAGAGCTTCACGTGAGTCGTACCGATGGGTGATTTTGGAATCCACCGACGATGTTCCCTCTTTGTCAAGAAAGTTTCTACAGAAAAGGCGTCCGGCAGGTAGCGAAACGATTCCAGACCCAAATTTTCCAACTGTGTCTTCAACCGTCGTACATCGATTTTGAAACTCTTGGCCTCCTGAGGGGCGATCACAAGAAACTTGGCATCAGGGATGAGCGGCTTATCCGTTATCCGCTATCCGGTTTTCGGAGGGGTTTTGGTCTACCCGTTTTTTGTTCGTTATCCGGCAATTTTGGGCCGGGTAACGAGCAACAAATTCACTGGATCCTCAGGCCTGACGTAATGTTGCACGGTATGTGCAGAAGATCCTTCACAATCATAAGAGTGCCGTAAACAACAACAGGAGGGACTTAAATACAGATGGGATATGTGAGGAATTTCCTCACTTGGGCACTGCTAATACACTAGGAATGATACCCAACTTGAATAGTTCCCGGATCGTAATCATGTACCATATATCCGTGAGACCTAGCAAGCACTGAATTATTCAGCGGCTTGTCACCGCAGGTCATCTGCATACTAGGAAAGAATTGAAGCTGATATTAGTGATCGTTAGAAGTGGAGGGCCTGACACAACCTAGGAAGACATACTTTGTAAACCCGCGACTGCACTGTGCTCGATTTGATTGCGTGTGGCAATGCAATCCATTTAGTCGGCTGTTGGAAATCATCAAACACGCACCGTGGTGTAGTAACGAAATCCAACCAGAGCAGAATAGGTTTAATCCAGGTAAACGGAGAAAAGACGCTCATACAATTAAGGGATGGGGATGGCCTTAGTCAATCCCTTATGGGATGCCCCACGCATTCCAGGTCTATGGACATGGACAAGTCGGAGTTTTATCTAGTGCGTGTTCTACAGATAAGTCTGACATCAACTCACCGACCACCCCTACAATTACTTGGAGTACTTGGGGGGGGGGGAACGTGCGTTCCTTACACGATCTCGCCTGCCGCCCACTTTTCGCCCTGCCGGCGCCGCCCTATGTGGACGAGTTTTTGGTGCGCGAAACCGCTGTTTGCGGATTCGTGAATTGCGTGACGTCGTCCAAAAACCTGATGGGAGATGAATGAGGCACGTTATCTCGTGGGGAACTCCGAAGTAATTTTTAAGGCATCCCTCGCTTCATTCTCTCTCAGCGCCAATTGCAAATTATTACTTAAATGGTGTATGAAATGATCCTTGGACGAATGATTTTTCAACTCCCTCCTTATTTTTTCTAGCACTAAAGGACGCCGAAGCATCAGACAAGTAGAAATGTTGCAAAGTAGTCTTCATTTCACATCATAGCGGTATTACTACCGTCAATCCCATACTCCTGGTAGCAGTTCGCCGACTTCGGAGAACGAGAGCTTTCGCTTAGCTTGATGCAATTTATCTTGTGATTGGCTCTGATAGCACAGAAAAACTGATTCTCCCTTCTGACAGGCTCAACATTTCCACAGAGCCTCGTTGTTGTATTGACTGCACGGCGTGACGTGTTTCAAATGTTTCAAAAACACTACTAAAATGGTTAGAAACGGTTTATAATTTAACAGTGTTTGAATTCCTTATCTACTGTTGGAACTAAGACAACTTAAAACCCGCTTTGTTTTTGTTGTTTGCTCGTTATCCGTTTCTCCGTTATCCGGCCATTTTTGGGCAAAATTATCCGCTGTCCGTTATCCGGGTTTCAAAATTTAAACACACTAAGCATGCTCTTCCATAAGCAACGATAAGCTCCATCTCACAAGCTTATTGTAAACCTCTTAGCAGCGATATACTTGCTTTTTACTACTTACCATACTTTGACCTAATTGAGGGCGTATGTAAAGCAAGCGTTCAACAACAACACTTCCTATCGTCGGAGCAACTCAAACATGTTTCGCAACTGGAGCAGCGTGTATAGACTACACTTATGCTCGAATGACCTATTCGAACAGGTATTCGAATGACTTTCATTCGAATTTGAATATTCGAGTTCGAATATTCAAAAAATCGCGTTTTTCGAATGTATTCGGTTTAGTGCTCGAAAATTTTCGGTATCCGGTAAGTCGTTCGAGTACAGTACCGACGGTAAGCATTCGCCAAAACGCGGCCGGCGGCGGATTAATCCGCCGTTTCCGCCGTTTTATCATAACTCACATCAAGGTCGATTATATCCAATAAAGTGCACATTGCTGGAATCAGAACAACAAGATCTACCCAATGGCATAAGGATCTTGGTAGAATTATAAAATTTTTGAGTTTGAGATGACGGAATTAGGCGAGCCTCCTAATTGTCTTGACCTGACCCATATTCGCTCCTGATTCTCGCCCATTTATGCCTCCTGGCAGGAAGGGGCCTGCCCAGTAGTTTTAAAATTTTTAAATGGTATCAAAAATGCATTTCACGCCAATTTTTGGTTTAGCCTCATCACGTCGATCAATTTGATATCAAATTTGATTAGTTTGACTCCATGTTCATCATTCCATGCATTCTCAGCTGCCGATTTTTTCCATTTTCGCTAATTATTTGCGCCCACATTACTTTTGTTCTAAAGCTGATTTTCGTTCAAGTTCTTGACTACGAGGCGTGTATTACAATTGCAGGTTTTTGGTTTATTCTGATCAGAAATAGGATAATAGCCACTAAATTGATCGTGCATTAGGGTTCCAAGGAGATATGTCCTGCAAAGGCTAATTCACGCGTGTAGATCTGTATCTCCACGCGGCGGATCATGATTCAGCATCCAACGTTTTATCAGACAACATGCAAAGATGCTGCAGCCCAAAAACGATGAAGCTAGCAGCTCACGTCTGGCAGCTCTACTGCTTCAAAAAGGCTACTTTATTCTACTCCGACCATGACACTCAACGTCGACCTCTGTCCAGACCTCACAGAATAGTTTCTGTCATGTAGGGAAGCTCATATTTGCACTATTTTTTTAAAGAATGTTTCATTTGACCTCAATCTAATTCATTACTTGAGAATGTTCGGACCGGGAGTCTAGACTGTTGCTGTACATAATTGCAGTGACCTGACCTGCCCCACCAAACATGTCCTTTGGACATACAATCACTGCTTCCATCCTCTCACTACTCACACTAACCCAATGCAGGGTCAGGCTTGAGTTCAGAGAATCGAAGGGGTGACGTTTTTTTTGAAGCGTGGAGGAGGTCATACTCTCTTTTGGATTTGGCAGAGAAGTTCCTCGTATTCTTCGTTGCTTCTCATAAACCTTGATGAATTTTTTCCTATCACACGGTAAAAAACAAGCTTCTCCGTTGCAAAATTCGACGCAATTTGCGGGGAGGTCGTCTTCAAAATCCTCGTTGTTCATGAAAACAAAGAAATTGCCTGAGCAGACAGCAAAAAAACAACCCATATAGCTGAACTTCTGTCTCAAATAATGTTGAGGAAAGAATGATCACATGTCACAGTGCCAATGATAGTTGATATGGAATGCCATTGTTGTTGATCTGTGACTATCAAACTAATCAATCAGGCGGCCCTGTAAGCCCTATGTAAGGCAGTCGTTCTCACATCGGTAGTTCAGTGTTCTTCCGTCTAATAGACCTGTCTTCACGCTGTCGGATCTTCTACAGTGGCGATCAGGACCTGCAGTCGACGACGCGATGCCGTCAACACCAACAGGTTGGTCGTCAACAGCCACCACTCCACCTTCCACGTTGTCAGAAGCCGCCCCTCAGCCATGGTTGGCAGCAATGCTGTCGGTACTCCAACAGCAGAACCAGCAGATGGTTTCTATGATGGAGAAACTGCTGGAAAACAAAGCTGCTCCAACCACACCGCTTGCCATACCTCTCCTCGCAACCGACCCATACGGCGACCTCGTCAGAGACCTATCCACCTTCTGTTACGACGACGACGACGATACCACCTTCAAGGACTGGTTCAGGCGATATGGACCAGTCATCAATGATCGAGGTTCGTCGCTGCCTGACGAACGCAAACACAACCTGTTGCTGGACAAGCTCGACAGACACGCGTATAAAACCCATTCCGACTACGTTCTACCACAAGAGCCATGACATATCGACCTGGCTGCTACTCTGGACAAACTGACCAAGCTATTCGGACCGAAACAGACGTTGATTCGACGACGTTTCGAGTTCCTGCAGTCAACATGCGAGCCGTTGACTACGTCACACGTCCCCTATCGAGACTTCAGCAACAAAATAAAGAAGAAGTTCGAGGATGCTTCAATGAAAGACGTCGACGACGATTCTCTAAAATGCCTGGTATTATTATCAGGACTAACCGACCCGTCCCACTCTGACGTCCGGCTCCGACTGCTGAATCGTCTCAATTGCTTGAAGGAAGACGATGCATCACCCTCCCTAGACGACTTTGTAAACGACTGCAAAACCTTCGTCGCCCTCAGATCCGACAATCGCACGATGGAATCCAAAGAGGTGAATGCTACACATTACATCAAGCCAAGCGGAATGAATAGACGGTGTCCATCTCGGAACGTGATGTTCCGCCACCGGTCGACAACGCGAGAGCCACGCCAAGAACCAACTTCGACTTCTACCACCAAAAGGACACGTTTTTCTTCAAAGAAGTCGAGATTCCGACAACGAAATATTCGTTGCAACAACGCGTCATCAGCGACACAGAATGCACGCACCTACCTGAAAGTAGAAATAAACGGATTTTCCAATAGGCTCCAGCTGGTCACTGGTTCCGACGTAACCATGATTTCGCGTCGAACATGGAGCGAGATGGGATCCCCAACCATCAATCATGCTGCTGTACCGGTCAAGACAGCCGACGGATCACCAATGCACATCATTGGACTACTCAAGGCAAACTTCACCACATTTGAACGTCACCAGAGAGTCACAACGGGACAAGGAAACTGCTACGTCACCGAGGCAACTGACCTGCTCGGACTAGAATGGTGCGTCGAAACGGAGCAGTATCGCCAGCTTAAGGAGCAATTCCACTGTCGACTAGCCACAGCCGCACTCAGTGACATCCGGAACGAAGCGGTCGCCTTCATAAAACGTAGTTTCGCTGAAGTATTTCTTCCTGGCCTTGGACACTGCACAAAGGCAAAAGCAGAGCTATTTCTTAGACCTGACGTCCAGCCTGTCTATTGTCAGAGGCGTCCTATACCCTTTGCTTCTCAGACCAGCGTCGATTAGGAAATCGACAGACTTCTCGCTGAAAATGTTCTGTCGCCAGTTGACCACTCCAACTGGGCAGCTCCTGTAGTGGTTGTGAAGAAGAGCAATGGATCAATTCGTCTCTGTGCAGTCTTTTCCACTGGACTCAACAAGGCTTTGATGCTCCATTTGCACCCGTTGCCTACGACCGAAGAAATATCCACGAAACTCAACGATGGTGAGCTTCTTTCTCAAATCGATCTAGCGGATGCCCATATCAGAGCGAAGTGGAAGACGAATCGAAGGAGCTACTCACCATAAACACACATCGCTGTCCGCTACAACCGCTTGCCGTTCGGGGTGAAGTCAGCCCCCTGAATCTTCCAACAGATTATCGACTCAATGATATCCGGACTTCATGGAGTGGCAGTTTACCTGGACGACATAATCGTGACCGGAAGGGCAATGGAAGAACATCGCAAAAACTTGGAAGCACTATTCAAACGAATCCACGATTACGGATTCCGTATTCGACTGCAGAAGTACCATTTTATGATGTCAGGAATCAATTATCTCGGCGTCATCATCGACAAGAATGGACGTCGCCCTGACCCGAAGAAAATCAGCCGAGGTCTGAACGAATCGGAGAAAAAGTAAGGCCAAATAGAAAAAGAAGGACTTGCACCGGTTTACGCCGTACGCAAGTTCCACCGCTACCTGATGGGACGACACTTCACACTGCTGACGGACCACAAGCCACTATTGACTATTTTCGGAAGCAAGGTGTTTCGACTTACACCGCTAATCGACTTTTGCTGCGGTCGCTGATTCTGATTTCCAGATCGAGTACAGACAGACAGTGGACTTCGGTCAAGCGGATGCGCTGTCCCGACTGATCGCGGAACAATCACAGTCCTAGAGGACCTTGTCATCGCCACGGCAATAAGAGAAGTGGAAGCAACCTGTCGTTTCGTGCACAAAATCCTGCCCGTCGATGTGGATAAGGTCGCCGGAGAAAGCGCACAGGATGAAACACTTCGCAAGGTGATGGACTGCGTGCGAGCGGATCCTTGGCCACTAAGGTCATCTCTGAAGTAGCACGTTACGCCAGCCTTCGCCAATCACTATCGTTGGACAACGATTGCCTTTTCTTTGGACCCCGAATCGTCATCCCGAAGAGTCACCAGTGTCGAGTATTGAATCTGCTGTATGACGGACATCCCGGAATCACAAAGATGATGATGCTCGCCAGATCTTGTGTGTACTGGACTAATATCACAAAGGATATCGAAAACTGCGTGCGAGGATGTCGAAGCTGTCAAGAAGCAGCAAAGGAGCCTATAAAGGCGACTCTTTTCTCTTGACCAATGGCAAAAGAACCGTGGGCAAGAATTCACATCGACTTTGCTGGACCACTAAACGGGAAGATGTTCCTCATTGTGGTCGATGCCTTCTCTAAATGGCCTGAAGTAATCGAAATGAAATCGACAACGGCTAATGCCACAATTCGCCAGCTTTCCCGACTCTTCGCTCAGTTCGGGAATCCGAAAACACTAGTGTCCGACAATGGAAGTCAGTTCACCTCAAGGGAGTTTGCCGACTTCTGAGAAATCAACGGCATCGAACATGTCCGATCGCCGCCGTTTCACCCTCAATCGAATGGACAGGTCGAGCGCTTCGTAGACACTTTCAAGAGAACCATGCGGAAGTTGGAGAGCCCGGAAATGGGCGCGGAAGCACTTCAAAAATTCTTGGCAGTGTATCGGAGAACGCCGTGTCCATCATCACCAAACGGACGATCTCCAGCCGAAAACTTTTTGCAGAGGAAGATTCGATCACCATTGTCTCTGCTGACTACACCAACAACTCGGAACAGGGCGAGAAACTACTCCATGGAAGAGCAATTCAACCGGGGCTAGACCCAAAACCTTCGCTACAGGCGAAGTGGTATGGGTGCGCGAGTGCGGAAGGCACCAAAGCAAATGGACACCAGGAAGGATCGCTTCCCGTCATGGCAACGCTGTATATGATGTACTTGTGGATGGCACTATCCAGAGATGCCACACAAATCAACTGCGTCACAATATCCAGCAAGACGTCGGTGAAACAACAGCCAATTTGGACAACCTACTCATGGACATGTTCACAACTACGTCATCGCCTACGACAGCCACTACAACGGAGCAGCCGGCAGCTTTGGAACCAGGGAATGGATCGGAGCCGGGGACGACGGTACAAGCAGAACAACGACCTCAACGCAAGCGACGACCACCACGCCGGCTACAAGTGGACCCATTATTGTGATCATATACATAGGTTATCAGATGAATCAGTTGTGTTGTTTCAACTTTACAATGTTCATCTTAGGAGGGAGGTGTTGAGGAAAGAATAATCACATGTTACAGTGCAAATGATAGTTGATATGGAATGCCATTGTTGCTGATCTGTGACTATCAAACTAATCAATCAGGCGACCCTGTGGGCCCTATATAAGGCTGTCGTTCTCACATCAGTAGTTCAGCGTTCTTCTGTCTAATAAACCTGTCCTCACGCCGTCGGATCTTCTACAAATAGTTTCAACTTCTGATTACAATCCCAATTTAGTCACAGTAGACCTAAAACCTGTATTTCTAATCCACTCTTCACAGGCAAGAAATTTGGTAAAAATCAGCCCTGGTCGCAAATAATTAACGAAAGTAGAAAAAATCGGCAGTTGAGAATGTAAGGAAGAATGTAAGGTGATGAACATGGCGCCAAACTAGGCAAATTTGATATCAAATAGATCGCCGTGATGAGGCTAAGCCAAAAATTGGATTGGAATACATTTTTGATACCGTTTAAAATTTTTAAAACTCTACTGGGGAGGTCCATCTCTGCCAGGAGGTATAATTAGGCAAGACTCAGGAACGAATATGTGTCAGGTCAACACTATTACGAGGCTCGCTTAACTAGATCATCTCGGACTTAAAATTTTAAAATTCTGCCAAGATTCTTATGCCATTGGGGAGATCATGTTGCTCTGACTCCAACAATGTGCATTTCATTGGACGTAATCGAATTTGAAGATAGTTATAGCAAAGCGGCGAAAACGGCGGATTAGTTCGACGCCGGCCTTTTTTGCGGATGTTTACCGACGGTACTGTATTCAAAATTTCCCACGAAGCCAAAATTATTCGAGTATTCGAAAAGTGTCATTCGAATGCCATCGAGAATTTGTGTAACGGCATATTCTGAAAGGGCTTGTTAGGTTTGTAGGGTCCTTAGGATCTCCAGAACGGTTGTTTCTGTGAGTCAAATCTCTGTTACGGCTACGACCTCGTCGATTCTGGTCATTACTACGCCTGTGCAAAGAGGCCGAAGAAGAGTAGGAATTCTTAACTGGGAAAAAACTTGGAAATTACGATTCTAATGGTGTTTCAAACGGATGCTACTTGTCCTTCACGCTGCAATTAGTAGTCTGAGACCACATGCCATTAAATGTCTGCAGGATGAGAGTGAGGGTCGACAGGGGCTTCGGTCTTGTGCCACGTCCGATGCCTCCTTGTTCAGAGCAGTGTCTTATGGAGTCAGTGCTCCTCCGTGGTCACTGAATGCTCTTCTTTTATTTTTGTTTCTGCAACTACGGTTCCGCAAAAGCTATATTATTTGGTTGTACGAAAAGTTCTCAGCGTTTCGAGTGCTTCACCCTGAACAACCGCAACTCTGCGTCCGATGGTCGCCCAAAGTTTGAGGTTAACGCACGGCGCGTGCAGCTTGGTCCAAATAGCGCTCGGGTGCTCTGTAACACGAAGGTGGCAGAATGCTTGAAGCAGGCGATCTACAAAACCAGTGGCCAACAACAGCGTTAGATGCTGGCTATTGATGAAGGAAATTAAATCTCGATCAGCCTAGGGAAAAGGTGCGTTGGACGGCTGGAGCAGCGTACCTATATCACACTCATACGAAATGATGGGGGGGGGGGGGGGAGGGGTGGAAGGATATCACGAAGCACGAAGCGGCAGCGATCGTCGCGCAGCCGCTGATCACGGTCGCGCACGCAGGGACCGCTGTCACGAACTGCGGAGAAGGTGTTGTTCGGAACATGCGACATCGGCTGCGTAGTATAGTTGTGCCCGAATAAATATTCGAGCATTCGAATTCGAATATTCGTATTCGAACGTTCGAAAAAACGAAATTTTCGAATGTATTCGAATTCGAATGCTCGAAAATCGTTGCTATTCGAATATATTCGGTTATTCGAAATTTTTGGGAGAGCACAACTATACTGCGTAGTACAAGTTGCAAACTTTGCTGCGTTCGAGTACGCTCCACCTCCGAATACGACGACGAAGAGGTCAAACCCTTCCATGTGATGCTAGGAAAGTGTTGTAGGAAGGTTCACACATTCCACGAGGTGAACGTCAGCGAGTTCAACGTCAAGATCGGGTTGCGAAGGTCGCCCGAAGAACTTCACTTTGGGACCAACGGTTTGGAGGGAACGAGCAAGGTGAAAAACTGCTTGAAATTGTCATGTTGACCAAGAACATCCATGGAAGCTCACAGTTTCAGAAGTCTCCTGTCCTACGATGGGCCCAGGAATTCTCCGGTGACCAGTTCTACAACGAGATCGACCACACCATCTTCAACAACAAGTATTGCCTGATCGACATCTCGATTGTCCCTAAGTTCTACACGTGATCGGAACACCGTCTCCTTCGTGCACGATTCCGCTTTTCGTGTCAAGAAGAGAAAGCAGCGATATCAAAGAAGAGGACACCAAGAACGACCACTAGCTGGAACATTTACACCTTTTTAGCACACCATTGGGAAGATACCGTCATGGACAACATCAACGAGAAATACGATCGTTTTGCGCACCACCTCCGCGGCAGCCGAGAGTTTAAAGACCGAAGGGGACTGCACCGTATCAGGTGTGGTATACTTCATTACCTGCCACAGCTGTGGCGAGGAATATATCGGTGAGGCGGAGCGAGCCTTACATGTAAGGGTCAAGGAACACCTTGACGGCAAGGCCAAGTCTAGGATGTCCATTGCAATGGGTCACTATAGAGTCCACGAGCATACGGGGAGAACTTTGAGGTCAGGCTCAAACTGCTGGCTGTCGAAGCCAAAACTGCCGCCCGCAAGGCCCTGGAGGCATTTGGATTCATACCAAAGACCCCAAGCTAGACCGAAAAGAAGAGTGCCTCTATATAACACAGGAGCTCAAGCCCTACAGCAGGGTGACGTTCTGATTGGGGTGCCTGTGTCTCGACGACGTCTGGCTTCCTGTAAGGTAAGGATTTTGATCTCTCTATTGACTACGTGAAAGGTAGTCATTTGCATTTCTAAGGTTGAGGCGACGTCTGACGCGGTAACCACATCTTGACCTGATCCTTCCTTTCGGGCTCTGAAGAAGCCGATACCGCCGAAACGTTAGCTGATAAAGACCTGTATAACCTCGTGTGGAGCTCAGTCAAAACAACGCAACAGGTTTGAAGACCACCAAGAGACGCCTGTCTCCGGAAACCTGGCGAAAAAGGAGAATCTTAAGGGCTAACGAGCTGTCCTTGAGTTCCTCCTCGACAATATTCACAACGAGCAGAAGCAGACAAGTCGAGACGAGTGTTGCTACCTCCGCTCTGTTTCATACACCTATAGAATAAAGTGGCTCCATAAACTGCTGAAGTGAGAAAAAACACAACTATCGCGTGAAAGTTTATTTCAGAAGGGCCTTCCTACTGCTGTTCCCGTACGTGCTGTCATGGGTGCTCGTCACATTAGCCTGCGTCTTCGGTCGCATCGCATTTCTCCTGCATTCGGCGATAAATGAGAACGGTGAGTGTCCGTCACAAGAATGATTCTATGGAATACCTAAGGTTTCTGTAAAATATGAGATGCCTAAACGCGCGTAACTGAAATTCGGGGGTTTGAACCATGCTTCTCGGCTTTACGAATTCTCCTATGAATTCTACTTGAAACGCTTGACGAAGTGCTTCCTTTTCCTAACTATGGCTACTAGTTAATGTTGCCACTGTTTCGCCTTTCTCAAAGCTATCCATTAACTCAAGCTATTCAATCACACAGTATATTCGAACGGTTTATGCAAGAGAAAATGAAAAAGAAGTTCGACACATTTCTAGGAGCGGTTTAGACTTGTAGTTCCAGTCAGAAGCCAGGCTTTTCCGTAGATGGAAGAAGTACAGCGATAGCTTGCTTGTAGAAAACGTGCTATGTATGTATGTGGTTATGCACCCTGGATCTGTTCTTCAACCACTTTACACCTACTTTTTGTTGTTGTTGTTTTGTTGAAACAATTGTATTGGAGCATTGTGTGTTTAATTCTGTTTTCATTTGCGAAATTTAGTTGTTAGTACATTAGACTGATGGTTGAAGTGAACTCACGCGTGAGTGCAGTTTGGTCCAAGTGGCGTTCGCTGACTGGCGGATCTGCGATAAAAAGGTACCAGGGTACTTGAACTCGTAGATCTACAGAACCGTCGTCCGGCCGGTAGCGATGTATGGCGCTGAGTGTTGGCCAGCGACCAAGGAAGTTGAAACGCGCCTCAGCGTCATGGAGACGAAGATGCTGCGCTGGACGGCTGGAGTCACGCGCATGGACTGCATCCGAAACGATGTCATTCGGCAGAAGTTCGGTGTCGCGCCGATAGCTAACGAGATGCGAGAAGCTCGTTTACGATGGTACGGCCACGTTCTGCGTGGGAAAGAAGACAGCGTCCACAAGATAGGCCTTAACTTCGAGGTAAAAGAAAAGCGGCCTAGAGGGCGCCCGAAGCAGCGTTGGGCTGATACGTTACATATGGACCTGAACGTTTCTGGTGTCTACCTTGATCTAGCGCCGGATCGGGAAAGGTGGCGTCATGATACCAGAAAAGCAGACCCCTATACGAAACGGGACAGTCGCTGAAGAAGAAGAAGAAGAAGAAGTACATAAGTGAAGACACACTATTATTCTGTACTATACTAACAACTAACCAGGGAAGGGTCTCAGGCGTATGTCTGAACGGAGACCTCGCGCATACGTGCACTCTGATGTGTGGGACGTGTCGGAGGGCTTCACGGCAAGCAAATCGGTGGCTCGGCAGAGTGCGACGCCGCCTCACAGGTGCTAGGCCAGACGAATACGGTGCCTATAACCTTGCAATGCACTCACTGACGGTGCAATACTGTACCCCCAAATTCGAGGGTCCGTAGCTCTTTTCGCTCAAGGACTCAGCAAAAACGAAACATGTTTTTCACTATATGAAGGGTGGAGGTTCTCGCAGTACCATCCATTTCCCCCGTTTAGGCATACGCCTGAGACCCTTCCCTAGAAAGTTAATTAGTTACCTTCCTCACTGATGATATTCGGGGTAAACATGTTTTTTATGAAGGTAGGAGCGAAATAAAACATGATCAATGTTGTTGTTAGTTGTCCCCGGTTTGCTTGTTATTGTCCTTTGTTTACGATTGTTGTGGCAATGAGTTTTATGCTGTTTAAGAACTATGAGATCTTGAATATTTTTTACACATGGATTTGCATCTGATTGTATTTGCAGTACAGTTCATACAAGGTTAACAGACTTCCGATTTAGCGGCAGTTCGTCCTCGCTCGCCTACTGCGTGGCTGTCTGACGGTCGAGCTGTCTCTCCGATATCTGCAGTAAGTCAAAGCGAAGGCTTCCCCACACAGTTGGGCACCATTCAGAAGTAGTTGTTTCTGATACGATCCGAGTAAATTTTAGCAGACACTGAACAACTCGTACAACCCTCAGCAGCACCCGTTTCGGATCCCTCGCTCTGCGGCCCAGTCTCCATTCTGCGTGGCGGTCCTGGACGAACTTTCCACACCGTAGGCGCTAGTTTTTGTAGTTTACAAACAACACTGAATTGCCATTGATGTCTTCTCTGTTCGAGCAATGACTGTAGATCCAATTCTCTTTCCTGAGTGACGCTAGAGCTACAGTACCGGCTGTGCCGCATCGTCCAACAACAAACAATGAAGAGCGGTGCAAAAGGGTGCCGGAGAGCGCCGTTTTCCGCTCGCCAAGTCGCGCTAGGGCGCGACTCTCAACTTCTGGAGCTTAGGCTGATGGAAGGAGCCTATCCATGCGTTTGGACGAGCATGGCCTACTGTTTGGAATTAACTGCCAGCATGGCATGCGCTGTGAACAATGCATATAAGCCCAGCAGAATCAATCGAGTGCGCGCGACCGCTTGCAGAGCGACGTTAGGCTGACGGGCTGATGGAAGGAGCCTGTCCATGCGCTTGAACGAGAGTGGTCTACTGTTTTGCACTAGCTGTTGGCATGGCCCGCGCTGTGAACAATGCATATAGTTCCGGCAGAATCAATCAAGTCAGCTCGAGAGAGCAGAGCGGACGATTTTCGACAAATATCGATTTTTTTATAATTTCGCATGGGGGCAAGGGCGAAGCGGAAGGGCGATGGCGTCACGGAAAATCAATACTTTGAAGCTCTAGCAGTTCGCCAAAACCCTGCGATGTAGGTTAAGAGCAGACAAAAGCTGCAGTAGTGCGAAAATGCAGGTTAGCCTTGTGCGACGCATTTTTTTTCAAAGTTCAGCCGTCCACTGCGGTAAGACGGGGTGGCATGCAAATCCGTATGCCAGCACGGCACTGAAAGCATTTACATTGACGTGCTCACAGCTGCCAAGCTGCCTATGCTGCCTTAAGCACAGATGCCGTTTAGAGGGGACAGCAGCGATGAGCTTTCTTCCGCCCTTGCTCATCCAAATTTGAGTCTTCGCGATTCGCGATGGGAATGTTCTGATCAGCTCGGAAAACTCTATCGAACGGTATCAATATCGACCAATTTTGAAAATATCGATTTTTTGACAATTTTTTGGATTCGTAATCAGCGCCCCAAATATCTCCTAGATCTTGAACGAAAAAATTTGGCCATTTTCGAAAATCTCGATTTTCGACGACGTTATAGGCCGCGCAGACTCGGCCACGTCCTCGATGCGAAACTGTCAAAAACTCGATATTTGTCGAAAATTGTCCGCTTCGCTCTCTCGCGCCGACTCGATTGATTCTGCCGGGCCTATATGCATTGTTCACAGCGCGCGCCTTGCCGACAGTTAGTTCCAAACAGTAGACCACTCTCGCCCAAGTGTATGGATAGGCTCCTTCCATCAGCCTCACGTCCAGGAGCTGACGCGACCGCGCCCTAACGCGACTTTTCTCAGACGCGACGCGTGGCGAGCGGAAAACGTCGCTCTCCGTCGCTCTTTTGCGCCGCTTGTGCTGGTTGGACAAAGCGGCACAGCCGGTACTGTATTACCAATTAGTGCCCGAAGTCTCTCTTACCGCGATCAGATGGAGATAGCTCTTTCCCCTTTGGAGCAACACCGCAGGGAATTTATGCGTCTACACAATGAATACTGCAACAAAGAACTGTGAAAGTGCTTGCTTGGAAATTACTACAAACCTCCTCGGGAACAGATATAAGCAGGATGAGAATGTCGTCTTGTGCTTGGACTTCTTCTTTTTCGGCGTTTGTCCCGCTTTCTTGCGGGATCCGCTTTCCTGGAATACTGGCGCCACTTTTCCCGATCAAGTGCCCAATCAGAGTGTAACCTAGCCATCTTCAAGTCCTGGTGCAGCGTATCAAGCGTACCTACTTTGGTCTCCCTCGTGACCGCTTTCCGGGCACTTCGAAGTTAAGGCCAGTCTTTCGGACAGTGTCACCGTTTGCGCGAAGAACATGGTCGTATCATCTCAGACGGCTTCACGCGACTTCTCCACTATCGGGGTGACACCAAATCTTTGCCGAATGGAGTCGTTGTGCGCACGGTCTAAACGCGTAACTCCGGCCATCTACCACAGCATCTTCGTTTCCATTACGCTGAGGCGCCTTTCAATTTCTTTGGTAACGGGCCAGCACTCAAATAGAGTAAATTGCTACAGGTCGAACTCTGTAGATCTTCGATTTAAGTCGCTCTGATATCTTCTTGTCGCAGAGCACTCCCGTCAGAGAGCGCCATTTGGACCACGCTGCATTCACGCGTGAGTTGGCCTCAACGAGTAAACCGCCATCGGACGCGATTGCTGACCCCAAGTACCAGGCTGTCCAATAATTCCTGTCCGAAAATTTTCAAAATTCTATAATTTTCCTTAGAAGTGTTATAATATCAGGCAAGTGTAAGAACCTTCTAGAAGGTTCTCCAGAGTTCCACGCTAGGGGTATATAAGGCGCAGTCGCCGCGTCTAGCTACCAGTACAAGCTAAAATGGACCAAGGTCGAATTCGTACGTTCGTGTACTACGAGTGGCTGCTGGGCAACGACACGGGCACCGCGGTCGCCAACATCTGCAGAGCGTGCAAGGAGGATGCAGTGTCCCAACGCACAGTCAGGTGCTGGTTCAATCGTTTCGAGAGCGGCGACACGAGCCTCGAGGACGGGGAGCACAGCGGGAGGCCTTCTACGGTGGATGATGACGAAGTCCGTCGCTGTATCAAGAAGAAGCCGGAAGCCACCACCCGTGAACTGGCGACGACGCTCGGCTGCAGCAAGTCCACCATCCACAATCGACTCAACTTACTCGGCTACCACAAAGTTCTGGCCCGTTGGATCCCCACCGTCTGACGGAAGCCAAAGAGCAGAGCCGCGTGGCCGTCTGCCAGTCCCTCCTCCTTCGTCCGCATCACAAGGAGTTTCTCGAGGACCTTGTCACTGGGGATGAGAGCTGGATCCTCTACGACAACGTCGCCCGCCGTGCCGTCTGGATCCCGCGCGGAGAAGAGCCGCCGACGACGCCGAAAGCCGACCTGCATCCGCTGAAGATAATGCTCTGCTGCTGGTGGGACGCCAAGGGCATGCTGTACTTCGAGTTGCTCCCGCAAGGCAGGACGGTCGCCGCTTCCATCTACACCGATCAGCTCTAGAAACTAGCCGCGGCCATCCGAGAAAAGCATCCCCGACGGGCCTCGGTCCACCTGCTGCACGACAACGCGCGCCCCCACGTGGCGAAGGAGACCCAGCAGAAGTTGGCGACGCTCGGCTGGGAGACGGTTGCCCATCCGCCGTATTCCCCGGACCTCACCCCCTCCGACTACCACTTGTTCCGCCCGCTGAAGCACCATTTGGCCGGAAGAAAATTCACCAACTACGACAACCTCAAATCCGACATCGCGGACTTCTTCGAGTCGCAGCCCCCGGAGTTCTGGGCGAAGGGCATCGGCGACCTGCCCAATCGATGGGCCACTGTTGTGGACAACTGTGGTGATTATATTGTTGATTAGACTTGTTTTTCAATAGAGTTGAAAAAAATTTAAAAATGGTGAAATTTTCGGACAAGAATTATTGGACAGCCTGGTACTTGAATACCGAAGTACGTGGCAGCTCAATGCAATTTACCTTAACGGAGCTGTGCTCATATTCGTCAGTCGTCATATACTCGGTCTTTTTGACATTAAGTTTGACTCCAAATGTCTCCAAGCGATCGCATCAAGCTTGTACCTGCCGCTTTAGTTCAATCTTTTCTTCGATAGCGGGCGTTACATCGTCAGCATAAAGCAATGTCTTGTGCTTGAACAACGAAAGCATACTTTCAACAGTGCAGTGCGCATAAGACAGTCCACCGTGCTTTCTTGGATATGTCCGGGAATTTATCAATTTGTCAATTCTCACCAGAGAATTTGTCATTTGTTCAAATTCCATGCAGCAAGCATTACGTAAATAACAATTTGATAGCCATGTCGCCTGAATGGACGTGGTGATCTGACACTAGAAATAATAAAGAAAATTCAAAGCGTAGTGAATAAAATTACACATTTTTCTTTTTACAAAAGGTTCGTTTCGCCACCTATCTTCAGACGAACTTTTTGTTATAACACCTTCCCGGTGGCTCATCAGTGAAGAGGAAGGTGTTAAAACATTTTTGGACGTGCATATTATTAATTTACTAATTCAATTTCTGATAATTTTAATGTTTATTAAACTTAAAAGTTTTTAAAATTTTATTTTTATATTTTATGTTTAGTTTGAATGTTTATTTTATTGATATATAATTTATTTTACTAACATTGGATTTAAGTTAAAATTATAAAGGTTTTTAAACTCACACTAGTCGATCAGCTGACGATCAGCTGACTCTAGTCTTCGCTTTAACAAAAATAACCCAACTGTAGTACAGTATTTGCTATCAGAACGGATAACTCGTATCATTCCACAGTGTAAGTCATTTTGCTTTGCTAGGAATGATATCACGGCGGCATTATTTTCTATCTTAATCTTGTTTTTTAGCTTTAATTTATTATTTTCAAGTTTAAATGATTGATTTAAGTTTTGTATTAAATTACAAAAGCAAAGTTTCATGAATATAAACATACACATATGTGAACAATTTAATGACGAGTATATTTTAGTAAATTTTCAAATTCAGCTTAATGTTTTCACAAAGTTTATAGCCTTTTTGCTATGGTCTAACAAGTTGTATTTATACAATATTTGTTAAGCACTACATTACGGAACGTTTTAGAATCCTACTATACAACAAGATTGTGACAAGCATTCAGCCCATGCACAATGAATCGAGTCTGAAATGCAAGGTTTTAGGTGGCACGGCGCAATCTTGACTATTTACACGCCACAGAAATCTCGTAGCCCTGCGCTTTTATATGAGCCTCAAACATCTCCAAAAGCTTCATTAGCTGCAATGTTAGAACCTTTCAAATAGTACCTGCATTTTTTGCAATCTGTAGAGTGTTTTTAAGTTATAAACCTTAAAAGAAGCTTAAACCAACCGAAACGGCACTTTGTAAAGAAATTATGGCAAGCATTCAAGCGGAACACAATCAACCGAGCGTAAAATTCAAAATATCAGACGAGCGCATGGCACATTCCACACCGCTCATACGTCAGAAAATTGACATTTTCTTATGCTTTTACATGAGCTTCCAACTTCTTCGCTACCTTTACTGTGAGCAAAGTTACCGCCTTTCAAACAGTGTGCACATTTTTTGAGACACCCTGTGGCTAAGCGAGAACGGTCGTTTGTCTGTCTGTCTCTTTGTTTGCTTGCAGAGGAGTGCTGGAGTAGTGTGTTGGGGGAAGTGTGAGGGATGGGGGGAGGAGTTGTAGTTGTGCAACGTGCCTGGCGACTCAGTAGACGTGCCGAACACGTTGCCGCCCTTTTGAATGATCCATCTGCCACTTATCCTAAATACTATACCTATGCGTTGCCCAGAAGTACTGCGCATTACAAAGCAGTGACGTTCATGCAGAAGTAGGCAGCAGGATTTTATGTCTGCAAAAATTGGCTTGGCACTCACAGCACGACCCGTCGCCTGCGCGACGCTCGAGCATACCAAGGGACTTTCCGTAGGTTAGTGATGTGACAAGGTTGCGCGAAGCGCGCAACTGCGAGAGACGCCCTAAGGCGTATCGGAGCACTTGTAGTTACACGAGTACAAGTGTGTAGTAGCGGCCGCTGAACAGATCAGTACGAGAACTTTTCGCCACTCCATCTCTGGGCCTTGGCCTTGGCGCTCTGCTCTGCTTATGTGATGGAGCAACACACGTTTTGTTCGCTGCGTGGAATAAAAACAGACCAACAATAGTGACTTGATACTGCTAACTAGCGCATTGCGGAGCGCGAATGAGCAGCATCGGGCAGCATTATTCAGTGCTCACCATTGTCCTTTCTGCGTGAACGTTTGGCTTCAGAGCTCGAACGAGTGAGGAGGAGCACTCTTTCCTTGTGAACAAGAGCTCACCGGAGGTTGCTACACGGCTCAACGGAAATAATTCGTTTCAGCTGGCAAGGGCGGCAATATATTTGTTTGGTTCTTGTGGACTGAGATGGGAAGGACTTGTTAATCGGCTGGCCATCGCAAGTCACTGTGTGGCCAAATACGCATTCATTTCGCCTCCACGACATCCCGTAGAAGTAGAATGCGCTGGGGCATCTTAAAAAGGATTACTTAACGCCGTACTTTATCCTTTTTTATTTTTTTAAATCTTTAACGACCATTTTTTAACGAAAATGTTGCCTTAAGACCGGTATATTCGGTAATTTCGTTAGATAAAATTTCCTTAGCTGCATTCAGTTTGGAAATATTTTAGAAGGTGAAAGGCTAGACTGGGAGTACATATAAAGGCCCCCGCACACTTCTGCGGCAACGCCGCGGCACTATCCTTAACAATAGCGGCGAGAGGCACTGCCGCAGAAGTGTGCGGCGGCCTTAAAGCGGTTCGAGGCCGCCTTTTAGCCTCGCCTCGTCCCTTCGGGCAGTCTGGCTGGCTGCCCGGAGTTCTTCGCCCGCACGACAGAGCCTGACTAGCTACCGTGTGTACTCCATTCAAACACAGCAGCACTAAAGGGCTTCATTCCCCTGACCCCGAAAGAGCCCTCACTTCTGCAGCGATGGGAGGGACGAGTGCGGAGAGGCTGCTAAAATCTCAGGGCCTAACCAGGCTGCGCAAACTGAGGACTAGGGTGACTATCTGTATTAACGACGCCCGCGGGCATTGGAAGTACCCGGTGATGCAAGTACGACGTCATCGGACTGACCGAGACGAGAAGACATCACCCCTACACGCCGCCTACGACTCCGGAGAAGAACTGTTCCTCGGAACATGCGACAGCAGGGGAGTAGGCAGCGTTGGTGTCCTCGTCAACACGCACTTGGCCATGAACATCGATTCGTTCGAGTCTCTGACAAGCCGAATCGGACGTCTGCGACTGAAGCGATGTGGACCGTGCCAGCTTTGACTGTGTTCGTCGCGTATGCCCCAACATCCGACTATGACGACGAAGAGGTCGAAGCCTTTTACGTGGAGCTGGAGAAGTTCTATAAGGAAGATCACACCTTCTACAAGGTGATCGTCGGCGACTTCAACGCCAAAATCGGACCGCGAAGGTCGCCGGAAGAACTTCACATCGGAACCCACGGTTTGGAGTGGAACGAGCAAGGTGAAAGGCTGTCTGAGTTTATCATGTCGACCAAGACCATCCATGGAAACTCGCAGCTTCAGAACCTTCCCTTCCTACGTCGGACCTGGGAATCCCCCAGTGGCCAGTTCCACAACGAGATCGATCACATCATCTTCAATCGCAAGTATTGCCTGACCGACGCTTCCGTTGTCCCCAAGTTCTACACGGGATCGCACCACCGCCTCCTTCGCGCGAGGTTTCGCTTTTCGCGTCAAGGAGAGAATGCCGCGAAGTTCAAGAAGAGGAATCCCAGAACGACCATCAACTGGGATCTCTACACCTCTCTTGTCGGGTTTTGGGAAGATGCCGTCATGGACAAATGACGGCATCTTTCCAAGGGCGAATACGACCGCTTCGTGCACTTCGTGCTAAGGGAGCCGAGAGCTTGAAGACCACCAAGATACGCCTGTCTCCGGATACGCTTGAGCTGATCCGCCAGCGTGGAGCAGCACGAGCGTCAGGCAACTACCAACTGACGTCCGAGCCTGCGAGGCTATGCAGAGCGACGAAAAAGGAAGATCTCAAGGAGAGAAGGGCGGAAGTGTTGGCTGAAGCTGCAGAGGCAGGTTTGAGCATCCGCAATGCGCGACGGAACTTTGCCAACTTCAAGACCAAGATGACCGCTTTCCGACGTCCTGACGGAACCGTCACCTCTTCCAGAAGGACCACGGAGAAGATCATCCACGACTTCTACACCGATCTCTTCGATAGCCACGTCCACCTGCCCCCACGCCATCTTCCGCAGGATGGATACGTCGTCCCCTCTGTTCTCCCTTCCGAGATCCGACACGCCATCTCATCGGTGAAGAAACGTACAGCACCCGGTCCCGACAGGATCAGACCCGAACACCTGAAGGATCTCCCGCCAACGCTCATCATCACCTTGGCGCGGCTCTTCACACGCTACCTGTCGGTGTGCAAGGTTCAATCTCAGTGGAAGACCAGCAGACCGTCTTGCTGTACGAGAAGGGAGACGTGCACGACATTGGCAACTGTCGCCCGATCTGCCTGCTGTCCGTGGTCTACAAGCTGTTCACTCGAGTCATCCTGAATAAGATCAGCCGAACGCTGGACGAAGAACAGCCATACGAGCAAGCAGGATTTCGGAGAGGATTCAACACGATCGACCACATACACACCATTACAAAGCTCATCGAAGTGTCGCGAGAGTACAAGCTACCGCTGTGCCTTACGATCATCGGCCTGAAGAAGGCATTCGACACCGTCGAAACTGAAGCGGTCATCGACGCCCTGCTCATTCAGGGCGGGCGTTCCTACTCAGTACATCAGAGTCCTTCGAGAGCTGTACAGTGGATTCATGACCAAGATCTCTCCATTCTACAACGACGTCCTCATCGAGTAAAGAAAGGGGTTCGGCAGGGAGATACCATATCATCGAAGCTCTTCAGCGCCATCCTCGAAAGCTTCATGCGCGAAGTAGAATGGGAAGATATGGGAGTGAAGATCGACTGCCGGCAACTACGTCATCTTCGCTTCGCTGACGACATCGTGCTCATAACACCGAGCATCAGCCAAGCGGAGCGAATGCTGGCCGACTTCGATCGTGTATGTGGGAACGTTGGACTGCAGCTGAATCTTACGAAGACGATGTTCATGAGGAACAGACAAGTTCCTAATGCTCCATTCTCGCTCAACGGAGCGAAAATCTCCGAATGCTCCTGCTTTGTGTATCTGGCTCGCGAAGTCAACATGGCCAACGACCGACCTAACACCAGAGCTGAGCAGGAGGAAAAGAGCGGCTTGGGGAGCTTTCAAGAGCGTCGAAGAAGTCGCGAAGAAGACGAAGAACGTCCGACTCCGTGCCCACCTATTCGACTCTACTGTTCTTCCTGCCCTAACATACGCCTCAGAGACCTGGCCTATACGAAAGCAGGATGAACACGCGATCAGCGTCGCGCAGCGTGGAATCGAGAGGTCGATGATCGGAGTGACACGACTCACGCAAGTGAGAGAAGGCCTCCGGAGTTCCGAGCTTCGCCGACGTTCGAAGATCAGAGACGTGGTCGCGTGGGCCAAGTTGTCGCAAATTAGGTGGGCCGGCCACGTTATGCGCTTCGCAGACACCGGCTGGACAAGAGCCGCCACCGACTGGATTCCGCGGGATGTCAAGGGAACACCAGGACGCCCACCAATGCGTTGGAAGGACTTCTTCGTGAAAGCCCTGAACGACCGATATGACGCTCTTCGTGTCTCTGGAGCGAGGAGGATCCATTGGAGCACTCTGGCACGCGACAGGGACGAATGGAGACGCTTCTGGCGCTCGCTCGAGCGACGACCCGTGATACAGATGATACATTTGGGGTTGAGGAACGATATTATAGTAAATTCACAAATTAGTCGAAAAAATCCATAGACATAAGGGAAATGTCTTGCTATTATAGAATTAGGCCTGCACATTCAAAGATGCACCTTTTTCGTGGAAGTTGAAAAAATCCCGGTAGCTAAAAAAACCAGTTTTGGTCTAAACTCATCACTGCTTCAGGTGTACGTATAATGACTGTGCTCCTCCGAAAGACACCGCTAAGAGAGCCCTATAAGAGTTAGGCGGAGATCAACGCTGCCATCACGTAGTCTTACATTCATAACCTGATGCTGCACCAAGAACCGGTCCAACTTTCATCAAAACCTGAGAGAAGAGGGAAGGATCCTTGTTCTTTCCTTACTTCGCTTCTTACAGGGAAAGGTTCCCGACTCATGGTGATCTTTTGCGATGCAATTTTGGCAGGAAGTAGGGCCCTGTGAGTGGAGTTCAGAACCACAGTTAGATTTGCTGAACGCTTCTTTAAAGACCTGAAAAGGATGTCTGAAAGCCTGCGCGGAACTATCATCAACTCCTAAGACACACCATGAGATGTGCCTCGGCGACGCAGCTGGTACGAGTGCCGCCTCATGAGCACGCCGATGTGGTTTTGAGTTCGAGTCCGCGAACTGCCGGTAATTTTGCACGTGTTAGTTTGTTGCTATTACGCTTTCTCATGATCACAGGGGGCAGATTTAGACCGTCAATGCTTACAACAAACCAAGGCTGTCTGTTTGCGCCTTCATATGTGCTAGTTGTTCAACTATTCATATTTGCACCATAGCATTTCTCTGGGAATGGAAAGTATATACATTATTAAATTAAAAGTCTTATATCTATTATTTCCCTTTTAGTCAACAGCTAGGGTACAAAACTATGAAACATGCAAAACACAAGCGTTTGTCACACCAGCAGCACCTTACAGAAGCCAGTGAGGAACAACCTTCTCCCTGGCAAGGAATGACCACTTCTTCGTTGAACGCGTAATCTGTGCGTGTAGAGTCCTGAATGAATATCAACGCAACAAACTGCCATGAAAGACAGACATCTTTATAAATGGCGTCCAGGAGGAGCCCTCTTTATGGCATCCACAGCCGAAATCTCTCTCTCTTGTCGGAGAAGTGAAATCCGGTGTGAAGGTGGAAAGTAGTCGGCCGACAACACGTTCAGGCGAGAACGATATTTTTAGTGCACTTATGTACCGATATGGCCCAGGTTCATAATACTCAGCGATAAGATGAGCGTATTTGTGTGTAATTACGGTGTCGTTGGTGATACGGTATGATATGGTGGTGGTAGGGATATGCATAGTTGAAAAAATAGCACATATGAAGACGCAAATAGAGAGCCTTAGTTTGTTGTAAGCATTGGTGGCTTAAAATGGACTCCTGTGATTATAAGAAAGTGCAATAACAACACACTAATACGTGCAAAAAATGGCATCACTCGACTCCGAACTGAAAACCCGCCGGTGAGCATTCTTGAGGCGTCAGCGTTACCGGCTGTTCCACCGAGGCACATCTCATGATTTGTCTTAGGAGTTGATGATAGTTGCGCGCACGTGTTCAGACTCCTTTTCAGGTCTTTAAAGAAGCGTTCAGCAAAAACTGACTGTGGTTCTGGACTCCACTCACAGGGCCCTACTTCCTGCCAAAATTTCAATGCAAAAGATCACCATTAGTTGAGAACCTTTCCTTGTTAGTCTCTCTTCTTGTTTTCTCGCACTATTTGCTTTTTTCGCATTTTCGATTCTTTTCCATCCTCACGCATAAAACAATTATCACAAAAAGGCTGCGGAAAAAACACTTTGGAAGGTATGGGGAATTAAGATGTAGCAATCAAATTTCAAAAATGGCGCGTAAAATGTCGTTAATGCAAGTTAACGGAAATTTTCGTCGTTAAATTTTGTTAAAGTTTTTTAAACGAAAAATGCCGGGAAACCGTTTATCGATAACCACAAACCCCTGCTCCCGATCCTTTTGGGCACTAAGCCTAAGACGACGCGTTGCAGATGTAAGATTGATTTTAGCCTATTCTTTTCAGGGCAGATGAACCTAACTAACAGTGTCTTCAATGTCCAAGGATAAACAAGAACAGAGTTTTGATCGTTAGCATTGGGGATTGCGAAATAAAAGAAATCTTCGACAAGATCTAGTGGAATTTGAAGGCCGCGCTCTAAAGTCATTCACCATCAATCAGATGAAAGAGGAGGAGAGATAGCGATTATTCGCCTTATGTACATCGCTTTCCTGAAGTATCAAAGGTAATTTAGTATGAAAGGCGAGTAGACGATACAAGGGACTACGTCTTGCTTTGTCCAGCACTCATAACGATTCGATTTTCAGCTGCACCGGAAACCGTCCTCCCAGTTACGACGAGGCAATTTCAACTCCGACGTCACCGTCTTACATTTCTAGAGCCACAATCCCTCTCTGACATTGTATTCTAAGTCCCCACCGTTTTTTTTCAACGATTCATTGCGGATTTCGCCGGCGGTCTCTTGCATAGCGCTATGCAGCTTTCGAAAGAAAATGATTTGCTCTATCAGAGCATGTATTGCATTTATTTTTCACCCTAAAATTTGTCAATTTTTAGGTCGTTAAAGTGAAAAGTAAAAAAGTGAAAAATTAGATTTTTTGCGCAAATTTTTACAGCGTTTGGAAGACAATTTTTTGTACTACAAGAATACGTGTTGGCCCTAGTTGCTTATTCCTCATTTATTGATTTTTAGGTCATCAAATTGGGACGTCCGGCTTTTCCGTCCGAAATTTTCCGAAACTCCTGCTCTATGGTAGGATTTTTTGGCTCAGTGTTATATGTCTTTTGGAAGAAAATGCCTTGCTCTATAAGAATTCGTGTCGCGTTTATTGGCTCATGCCGATTTCTGTCGAATATCAACAAAATTCCAAAAAGAGAAAAACCATCTTCACCGACAACTCCTTCTCCTTGTTCGGTCTGCCTTACTCAATTTTATATGACGCTTGATATCGCACTCGAAAGTGCATGTCTTGTTCTACCAGAATATATGATTTGTTCTTCGGTCATTTAAATTTTTGCTAATTTTCAGGTCATCAAAAGCAATGTGTAGCAGTGCCACGTCGACGAAGATGAGCACTTTTGGCATCTTGTTCCCTTTGCTTTCAACCAGTGTTCCAGTGCCTTAGCCGCACTGGAACCATCGTTGAAAGAAAAAGGAAGAAGGTGCCAAAAGTGCTTATTCTTGTCGACCTGTCACTGCTCCGATTTGATTACCTGAGAATTAACAAAAATTTAAATCGCCGAAGAACAAATCATATATTCTGGTTGAATGCGAATTTGAGCACCCTACTTCTGTCGCCACGCGGTAGATCACACAGATTTATTGCCGGACAACCTCAAACTTGGGTGATTAAACCAATATTAAACCTTTATAAAATAACAACAATCGGCCGCGATACGAATAGAGTTACATAGGAAATATTCTAAAGACCTGAAATAGATCGCAAACTATTGAATGGAAAGCGATTTCAAGAGAATAGAACATGAACTGCATCAGATCCTCGTCGTCGCTGCTGCTCCAATGTCGAGTGTCGAGCTCAAGTCGTCACCGAGCTTAAATGCGCGCGTATCAGAGCATTCCACCACCACCGCGACGCTTTCTGCAATCTTCAAACAAACGTTGTGAGAAAGAGATATTACTAATGATAACGAAGTTCCTTCTAAAAGGAATTTATCATTACAAATAAAAATTGTTCCTCTAATTTAACTCACGGTCGTGATATTGAACAAGACATGCACTTTCGAGTGTGATATCACTAGTCATATAAAAGTGAGCAAGGCAGACTGAACAAGGAGAAGGAGTTGATGGTGAAGACGATTTTTCTCTTTTTGGCATTTTGTTGATATTCGACAGAAATCAATGAACGCGACACAGATTCTTATAGAGCAAGACATTCTCTTTGGAACGGCATATAACCCAACCAAAAAGCCCAACCACAGAGCAGGAGCTGTCGGCAAAAATAACTCTTCTCCTTCGGACGTAAAAAATACGACTCTAAAAAATAGACTAAAAATAAAAATAGAAAATAGAAAGTAGACGTAAAAATAGATCAATAAGGGACAAGTGAGCAAATAAGACCAACACGTATTCTTGCAGTGTTCCAAATGCTATGAAAAACTGCGCGAAAAATTCCAACTCAAGCGGAGAGAACAACTGCGCCGATGGCCACATTTTCACTTTTTCATTTCTTACTTTGACGACCCAAAAATTGATAAAATTCTGGATGAAAAAAGAAATTCAATACATGCTCTAATAGAGCATAAATAAATAAATATATGTATAAAGATAGATAGATCGATACTTTCGTTAGTTTCCTGTCATTACTCACATGAGTATTCCGCACTCAACTTTTCTTTCTATAATTTTAGGTCGGACCAAGTGTTTCGTGATGTCTCCAGTGTTCTCGCCTGTTTTTCATGTTCCTTACATCGTGACTGCTTCGTGGTCTTGGTACCATTATGTTGAGGAAATCATGTTGTTGCTTGCAATGGATGTGCGATTTATCCCAAAGGCTCAAATTTCAAGCCAAATATCGTGACCGCAGGTAGGAGGTTGAATTTTTGCCTTCTAGCGCTCCACAGTTTGAGTATCAGAAATGGTGTGCTATAGTTAGGTGGAAGGAACATTTAGAGCTGAAGAGAAGACACAGAAATCGAATACTGGGGATACATCAGCACCTTCGGCTACTTGGAAAAGGGACTGTTTAACACATTCACGACGACAGCGTTTTCGCGCCGAGCGCGCGACGACCGACTGGCGCCGCTCAATTGTGTGAACACCCGCGAAGAACAAAGAAACGAAAAAATCTTAGACAACGCTACAGCCGACTCAAGAAAAGTAAAAGAGAACTGCACAGATTGCTATAAAAAACTGAGCAGTAGCCTGGGAAGAAGTATTGCCAAGAAGTAAAGAGAGTCTATACTATACTTATGCTCTCGGAAAAATTTTGAATATTCGAATGGTTACGAATACCGAAAATCTCGAGAATTCGAAATCGAGTATATTCGAAAAACGTGATTTTTCTGAATATTCAATTTCTGAATACACTCGAAAAACGCGATTATTTGAATATTCGAATTCGAGTATTCAAATTCGAATGAAAATCATTCGAATACCTGTTCGAATAGGTCATTCGAGCATAAGTGTAGTCTATACACGCTGCTCCAGTTGCGAAACATGTTTGAGTTGCTCTGACGATAGGAAGTGTTCTTGTTGAACGCTTGCCTTACATATATAAAGCAAGTATATCGCTGCTAAGAGGTTTAGAATAGGCTTGGTGAAATGGAGCTCATCGTTGCTTATGGAAGAGCATGCTTAGTGTGTTAAAAGCACAAGATCTTCTTTGAGTCACCCGTCTGCCTTCTTCACAGTCAATTTTTCAAGGTGCGGTGTAGCAGCATCGCACTGCTGAACGTTTCCTTTTCTCCTCAGCGAACCCTCACTGGACGAGTTGCGAGATTCTAGGGCTGGGGTGTGTGCACTGTACTGGCAGAATTGTTTCGTGGTGTCCTAGCCTGTCTTGACGTAGAACAAGGAGGTCTCCCCCGCAACAAAGCCTTCGTTCCACGATCCTTATCACGTAAACCCCACCCCGATCGGTTTAATATCGCAGAAAACCTATCCTATCGATCGATATTGGTTGCCGGAACGATATGGGGCACACCGGGTGATTTATATCTGCGAACGCCTTCTGAACCCCATCACATGTTGGACAACTGGTCCCTCTTCCACCTCCCTACCCCCCCCCCCCCACCTTAGTGGTCCCCCTTCACTGGTTGGCCCTTACTGGTCAGCCATCCTTACTCTTCCCTACTCTCCCCCCCTCCCTCACCCGTGGTTCCCCTTTTTTCTACATCTTCTGAATCTCGACGCACCAACGTCTGCGGCACGTCTTAATACGATGTCTACGGTACCGGGACGCTCAAAAATGCACGCAGTTGTTATGTCAAGAAGATCAGCCGCGCTTCCTCTGCCGCCACGGTTTCCCATGTTGAACGAAAAATCCTGCCCACGCGAGATACGCTGAGGAGTGGAGGCATCACCAAACGTGATCGACGAGCAAACTCTTATATATGCTTGGTGATAGTTGAAGACCTCACTATTCTGAAGGAAGGCCTGATGCCAATCAGTACTGCTGGCTTGGTGAAGGAATCCCGTCTGAGCACGATATGTGCTGTACGACTTGTTCTCATGGCTTTGGCCAATAAATAAGAATTTCGTGGATTTGTTCTATATCAGCAAAAAAATCAGAAAAATATGAAAACGTCGATCCTTTTGAATGGCGAAGTCTGACATTAACTTTGGACCCACCAACAAATTCAGGGCCGTAGGAGATTGCGTCCAAAGCGAAATGCCGCCGGACTACTGCGCCCCTGCTCAGCGCTTCTGTCGAGCAGACGACGAATGCTGTCTCCACTCGCGTGTTTGCTCGGCTGTGGGAAATGGTGCCGCGCGGGACTTACTGTCGGCCACCACCGTCTTCTTGGATCTCCGCTTCTTGTTTAATGAGGCCACTGTGGGGCGCGATATGCAGTTGCAGAGGCGAATATAAAGTGGAGGCCTCTAATTGGTGAAGCAGTCTGGAGCTTAGGGCTGGCTTTTCTCCTCATTTTATATCAGCCTTTTATTTGAGGTGGCAAGCTAGTCTCGACCTCAGCTGTATTCTTGCTGCTGCAGCGGAATTCGATCTGTGATCCGGTTATTCGTGGAGTGCTGCCGAGCTGTTAGGTCGGACCTTCGAAGGTTTCTATTGTTTTCGACCTCGTAGCTTCGAGTTGTCTTCAAGGGCAAACCTACGGAACGGGCGTCCAGAGCAGGAGTCTGCCTTTGAGACCGAAGTGGCCTACCCGAAATTTCTGGACCGGTACTTGCAGTTAGTCCTATCGAGCGAGATTCTTGTTTTAGTCGTGTCTGTCTGTCTGACTGTCTTTCTTTCACATCCTGCAACACGCACCGTTTGCTCCAACTTCAACGTGGCCATAAAATAAGTGACGATACACCAGCTGGGAATCGATAATGCCCCTAATTGAAGAGCAATAGAAGCGCTCAAATGTAAGCCCCTGTAGGTGTATTGCAATCTGTACATCAGCGAACGTCAGTACGAGTAGCACCAAGTGATTTCAACGAATTTAAATTTTAAAAAGAAATTCTGGTCATTTATGGCAAGCCTTTCTAATTCCACTTAGCTTCCTCTGTGCCTTAAGAAAGTGAAGGACAGACACAACGTACTGAGTTCTACAACAAAAGTTTCTTACAGCAAGAGTTCTACAACGGCAGAGAAATGCAATCAACTGAATCAGAACGGTCGAGTGTCAGGAACGTCGAAATTTGGGATCCGCTACAGTTAAACAATAGCGACCCAGGATTAAAGCTCCATTACAGCTCATCCCTAATCATTCGCAGAGTTTGAAGAGCTTTCTAAGGAGCAGAGTAACGCGTAACAGAGTACGAATGTACTACCGCCGCATGTCCTCCCTTTGCCATGCCGAGAACTGGACACGTTACCTGTCCAGTTCTCGGCATGGCAAAGGAACGAGAGTTTTATTATCCAAATGTCGTTTTCCCTTCCCTCTTCACCCAGGGTAGGATACGCCAAGACGGTGGATACGGTATCAGATCGGTTGTTTGCGGAGGGTCAGCAGCAGCATCAGGTGTGTGTTTGCGGCGATCTCAAAAACGTGCGCTCCCCTTCGAACTGACACTTCTCCAGTCGCGAAAGGTCACGCGTCTGAAGCGATCTAAGCACCTCAGCCCGTACGACCTCTTCTTCCCGCTCTTCCTACCAGAGCTCTCATTTGGCATTTCCATTGTTCGTGTTCGTCGTCAACGATAGAAGTCCTGTTTCCCGAACTCGGACAGCTGCGACATGCTGCCTTGTTTTACGAATAGTGGCTCCTTGAGGGGAACTTTATTCCACAGATTCGGGTTGGAAACCATTTCGACAAAAATGTCTCGGAAACGAAGACAAGCATGTTTGTGTGGAGCCAACTGGCTTCAAGCGGAACACGCTTAGTAAGGTTGGAAAAAAGTCTTCTCACTTTTTAAATATTTATTACTTCACGACAAATTACAAAGTCAAATCAATTGAGATAATACACATTTTGTTCCACTATACTTTTCCAAAGGCTGGGTAATTTTCTAATTCCTCTCGGGTAAAAGACTACAGATCTGGAGTCGAACCGTTGCTGAATCCAAATTTTGAGATCTTCATCCGTTTCAAAATATTTCTCTCCAATTTCTTGCTTGAGAGCACGGGAGAGATGGTAGTCAGGGTTACGGTAGATGTGGTGTTATACCTCTCTGCCAAGCTCTTTCATTGTTTCTCTTGTGAGTCTGGCAACATGTGGTTTTGCACTGTCATGCAGGATCATCACCTTTGACTTCTCAGGCCTCTTTTCTTGGAGAGCTTCGGCGACTGTGTGGAGTTGGCCACTGTATGTGGCAGCTGAAAGTGTCTCTCCACTTCTGAGAGTTTCCCAGTGAATCACTCCTCTGATATCCCACCAAACACACAAGAGAATCTTCCTTTCGTGAAAATTGGGCTTGAGATCAGGCTTAGGGTTTTCTCCTTTTTGTACCCATTGGCCCTTTCTTCGAAAGTTGGCATACAGGACCCAGGACTCATCGCCTCTCACAATCCGCGGCAGACCCGATTTTCCTTCGTACCTGGACAGAAGTGAAGCAGCGGTGGAGAGCCGTTGAGTGTCTGTCAGGGCATGTGGAATCCAAGTTCCAAATTTCCATGCAAAGCCAAGATTCTTCAGATGGATTCTCACTATCCTATGAGACACTTCGACCTTCTCTGCCAGTTGACGTGCTTTCGGCCTACTACCGGTACGAATAAGGTGGAGTAGTTCAGTGTCGTCCAATTCAGTTGGCCTTCCTGACCTTGCTTTGTCTTCGAGTTTTAGAAACAAATAGCAAGTTAAGCAAGATTAGAAACAAATAGCAAGTTAAGCAAGTCAAGTACTTCAGTAGTATTGCGATAAAAGTACAAAATGAGCAAACTAAGCGGTACAACTATACAGTACGATAAACAATACAGCAATGCAACAATAACTATTCAAAATAGTACAATGAGCATTAAGGAAGATTAAAACGATAGACCGACCTCCAGAAGGCGAAACGTAGATTCACATTGGCGGACGCTTCCAGGAACAAGGTAGAGATAGAATGGCGGTCACCTCAAGAAAATAGTTCGAAATGTGATCTATCCTATGGCGCAAGCAGTAAGCACCAGACTGAAGTCTCAAATGCAGCTTATCTGTTTCTTCGTCACTACTAATGAACTGTGAAGCCTCAAACGGAATTATGCAAAGCTGTACTTTGAATGGTTTAAAGCTCAAAAGACAGTATTTTGTTTCCGGTATACTACGGCAAAAACTCCGTCTTGTATTTCTACTTCACGTACAACAACGGCTCCAGTCGCTCCAGTCGCTCCAGTCGCTCTTGTCGCTTGAAGCTGGAACAGGCCCAAACTGCAAATCGCGCAATGACAACAAAGAGTGGAGGGGTCGGCTTATATGATACGGGGAGACTCCAGAAGAACGTTGAATTCGTTTTGAAAAACGTTGAATTTGAACTGGAATGGTATATATATATATATAAAGGATAATAAATAAATAAATAAATATATATATATATCAGGCGTTCAGCGTCCTAGCGGCCGCCAAACGTCTAGTTGGGGGCTTCGCTCCCAAATCCCGAGAATAGGACAACCATAGTCTTCCTCCTTTCTTTTTTCAGCCTTCCTACGTTTATTACAGCAAAAAGCTGGTTTTACTTAGTAGACTAGTGCAGTGGGATATGGCAGGGAAGGACCTTCACTGCTCCTATGGAGCCCATCCACCCTCTATCGCATGTACGCGATTTATTCTCCAAAGTGCCCGATCTCTACGTGGCGAGATACAGGTCATGAGAGAAACTATCCGAAGTGCTTAGTCTGCAGAAACATAATTAAAATTAATCGATATTGGTCGAGATGTCAACACCGATTTACGGTGCGACTGCAACAATACCCCTCCGAATCCCATAGTCATTCTCTACCTCTTCCCCCTCCAGCCCCTCTCCGGTAATAATTCCTTACCTATGTGTTGGCAAAGAAACGGAATGAGAGTCAAGCACGCACTTGTGACCTGAGTCCCGACTCACGTGTCACCACCATGTTTCCACGAAGTCTATGACACTTCTGCACCCCGACACACGTGCCACGACGTCTGTGACCCGTCTTCAGCAATCCACGCACATTGACGATATTGAGGGAAAATACTGGTACCCCCGTATTACCGCCCCTCTCTCTAGTGATTCCCCTTTGCTGATCCAGTCTTCACTGCTCCTCCTACTGGTCCTCCTTACTCGGAATTCCTACGCAAGTTGGACGTCTTCGGCACGTTTTCTGAATACCGACGCACGTTGGACGACGTCTTTAGAACATCTTCTGAATCCCAACGCACGTTGAACGACATCTAGAGCACGTCTCCTGAATCCCAACGACCTCTAGAACACGTCTTCTGAACCCCGACACACGGTGGACGACGTCTGCGGCACATCTTCTGAATCCCTACGCATGTTGGACGACGTCTTTAGCACGTCTTCTGACAAGAGAAGGTTCTGAAGCATGTGTCTTAACGGGGGAGCGACTCATATAGGGAGAATCCCCACCCCTCAATT
>OX377203.1:52383907-52405595 GCA_947396885.1 Heligmosomoides polygyrus polygyrus | reverse complement strand
AATCCAGAGTTCTCGAGGCGATGAAAGCGTTGAAGGCATTTTTGGTGTCTTTGTTTTTAAAGCATTTCTCCTTCAGGAAGTTGTCCAAATGCTTGAGGAAATGACAGTCGCTGGGGGAAAGATCTGATAAATATGCTGGATGTGGCAGAGTTTCGTATCCTAATTCATCCAGTTTCTGGACAACAATTTTTGAAAAGTGCGCAGTGCGTTCTCATGCAGGAGGATTGGGCCTCTCGATTGACCAAACCCGGCTGTTTCCAGTCAACTTCTCGTGCATTACTTCAATTTCGGCACAGTACTTCTCTGCTGTGATAGTCTCTCTAGACTTCAAGAACTTGTTATGGACTATACCAGTCATTGCCCACCACAAGGTCACCATGTTCTTCTTTGTATGGAAACTTAGCTTAGGCATCTCCTTGGGACTCTCATTCTTCTCCAGCCATTGTGCATAGTGACGACGATTGTCACAAAGGATCCCTTTTTCGTCGCATGTCACGATCCTGTCCAAAACAAGTGGCTGAAGTGCTTGACAAGAAGTGAGCAGAGGGCGCTGCCCCCGCACGAAGGAGATCAGCAGAAATGCCGTCCGGTCCGGAAGCAGTGCCCCGCTTCATCCTTCTGATGGCATGAGCAACTTCTGATTCCAGAATGGGAGGTACTTCCTCAGCTGGTGGCACCAAGTATTTTGGGACGCTGATGGAAGGGCAAAACCTATCCGTGTAGAATTCTTGAACGATTACTTCCGTCGCTCTTCAAGACGTTTGCGTTGTTCCATCCTTATCCACAAGGGCTGACATTATTGCCTTCTGATCGCACAGATCTCGTTTGCAGCGCTTTATGCTAGCTTCTTTACTTCCATAAACAGCTATTTATCCAACGTTGACTGGTATGGTTCATACCAAGCCTGCACTATGGTAAATAAAATGCATGAGCTCTTCATTTTTGTTCCATCTCAGGTTATCCAGATCTTCGTACCCTTGTCACCAACCACGAATTCTACTGGAGCCCTGTCTTCATACTTAATTTCTTTCTCTGAAGCCTGCATTCATGCTTGGGATGCGAAAATATTATTACAAAACAAACCTGACTGGGAGAGATATATCGCCCTCATAAGTCGCTTTGCTGAAAAGCTGCACAGGTATAACTTATTTTTGGAGAAGACAGTTATAAACTCGAAAAATAAATCGGCATTCTTCAGAATGATGGCAGTTAAGCTCAAGTTTCGAAACGGGCTATGCATTCTGGAAGGTGGGCAAGGTCGCATGGCTTATACGGAGTGCACTAAGGCTGAGTCAATGGCGTTTGTTAACCCATTGACGACCGCGCGGAAAATCGCGTGTCTGCCGTGTGGGACCGCGCGCTGGGACCGCACGGACTCTGCAATCTCGTGAAAACACTAATTCACGATATTCCGAATGAAGCTCCCTCTCCAAAAGATCCCTCTCATATTGGAGAAGGCCGGAACAGGTTTGAAGCAAAACATAGAAGATGGATTTGCTTTTGTAAGAAGGTCCACGAAGAAAAAGGACGCACGTTTGCCGCGAATCCTGCAAATAAGGTGACTACATGATGTAGCAGGTGTTTCACATACTTTTGCCTAGATTGTTTTCAAAATTTTTACAAGAAAGGTAACTAGTTATTTTTCTGCACGACCATTTTTGCAAGATGTGAGTAGCTGTTTGTGAATAGTGCCGATCTTTGTGCAGCTTGAATAGTGTGTGGTGCTTATTATTTAATTTTATCAGTGTTTAGAAGTAAATAACTGCCGGACTGCAGCACAGTAGTATTGTTAGGATCCAAAATATCTAATGATTTCTCGTAAACTACGGCAAAAGGGAGATATAGGCCGTACCGTACAGTTTTATAACCGTGGGACAAAATCGGCCCGCGCGGTCCCACGCGACAGAAATACTGCGGGTCAAAAATGGCCCGCGCGGTCGTCAATGGGTTAAAGGTGAATATAATTACTGCTTTGAGGAGTCGTTACCAAGCTTGCCTGTAATGGAACTCTGCCCTTGGTTCGTAGAGGAGAAAATTGTGGATACTATTCTAAAATGACCTCATTCAAGTTCATTAACTCCTGATTTTGTTCCTTTAGGCTTTATTAAGCGAGTGCTTCCAGTCATTGTTGGTCCACTGAGATATGTTATGAATCTCTCGTTAATAAGAGGTAATATCCCGATGAGGTGGAAGCATTCATTCGTAACACCGATTCCGAAAAAGGGACCGCTCCACCGTGCTAGTAGCTACCGCCCGATAAGTATTACTTCATTTTTCTGCCGTGTTGCAGAGGAAATTCTACAAAAAAGATCAATGAGCACCTTGAATCTAACATCTTCCTAAGTCCATGCCAGCATGGTTTTGTCAAGGGCAAATCAGCTGAGACGTAACTCTTGGAAGCAATGAATAACTGGACAGACGCACTTAATAGGAAGAAAGTTGTTCACGTCATCTATTTCGACTTTCTGAAGGCGTTCGATAGAGTTCCGCACTATAAACTTACTTACTTTGATACTTTGATGGTCCTTTCGTCGGCTGGAGGTCTTCTCAGCGGGAACCACAACTCTTCCAAACCGCTCGATCTCTGGCTGCTTGCATCCAGTGAGGCAGACTCCGCTCTCTGAAAGATCTTGAGAATGAGTCTGCCCATCGCGTTGGCGGTCGTCCCACTGGTCTCTTATGGTCTCTCGGGAGCCATTCTGTGACACGGAGACTCTACCTATCGTCCTTTCGTCGAAGCAGGTGTCCGGCTCAGCGATATTTGGTCTTCTTCACGTACTGCAGCGGGTCTGCTAATTGCGACTTCTCCCGTAGCTCCGAGCTTCGTACGCCTTCTTGCATTTGCTGACGAAGGCTTGTCCTCAGAAGACATCTCTCCAGTGCACGATGCGTAGTTTGCATCGCTCTGGCGATTGTCTTGTTGTCGGGCCAGGTTTCCTCGCGTAACACATTGCAGGCAGTACAGAGGCGTTGAATATCGAGGCCCTGAGGCCGCCATCCTTGACCTGATCGGTGACTTCGCGAATCGAACTGAAGGCTGCTCATGCTGCGCATCTCCTGCGGGCGATTTCAGGAGCGAGGTCGTTATCCATGTTCAGCTCTCTTCCCAGATAGACGTAGGAGTCGACCTGTTGCAGAGCGACTCCATTTAACCTCACGGGTCCGTGTCCGGTTGACCATAAATTGTGTTTTGGACATATTCATGTCGAATCCAATCTTCATACCTGCCACATTGAGCTCGCTCAGCATTTCCTCGACTTCTGCCGTGCTGGTAGAGATCAGAACAATATCGTCGGCGAAGCGAAGGTTGCTGATCCGTTTACCGTCGACAAGGTAGGCTTTATCGTCCCAGTTCAAGTCTTTCATGGCATCCTGGAGTGCCGCTGTGAACAGCTTGGGAGAAATCATGTCTCCCTGTTGTACTCCTTTCCCGATAGGAATTTTAAGCTTTCGATCGAACAGTTGGATGGTAGTCGATGTGTTCGAGAAGCATTCGCCGAGAAGTCGGATGTAGGGCGATGGTATACCAGCGTGCACAAATGCGTTCAAAGCGGCGTTGATTTCCATAGAGTCGAACGCTTTCCGGTAATCCATGAAGACAAGGACAAGTGGGAGGTGGTATTCGCGGCTCCTCTCGATGAGCTGTGAGACAGTCTGAATATGGTCCATGCAGGAGAAATCCTTGCGAAACCCTGCTTGCTCCACTGGCTGATATTCATCCAAGCAACGCTCCATGCGGTTAAGCAGTATCTTGGTGAAGATCTTGTACACAACCGAGAGAAGACTGATGGGTCGATAGTTGTTGATATCCTCCTGCTGGCCTTTTTTGAAGATTAAAACTGTTTCCGACTCCTTCCATGAGTCCGGAATCCTACCAAGTCGAAGGTAGTGGTTGAAGTGCTTGACAAGAAATGAGCAGAGGGCACTGCCACCCGCACGAAGGAGATCAGCAGAAATGCCGTCCGATCCGAGAGCGGTGCCCGGCTTCATCCTTCTGATGGCATGAGGAACTTCTGATTCCAGAATGGGAGGTACTTCCTCAGCTGGTGGCATCAAGCATTTTGGGGCAGTGATGGAACAACGGAACAGATCTGTGTAGAATTCTTGAACGATGGCCTCCATCGCTCTTCGAGACGTTTGCGTTGTTCCATCCTTATCCACAAGGGCTGACATTATTGCTTCCTGATCGCAGAGATCTCGTTTGCAGCGCTTTGTGCTTGAACCTTCCCAGCTGCTTCTAACAGCTTCAATCTTCTGTAGACTTGAATGGACTCCTTCACTGCAATTCGACAGGCCTTCGAGATAGTGACATTTTCTAGATGGGAAGCATTAGGATCCAGTTTAACAGCTCTTCTTTACTCCAAGAGTTTAATCGCATGTGCGTTGAGTCTTGAAGCAGGCGGTGATGTGGCTCAGCAAGAGCTGCTAGCACATTTCAACAGTCCTTTGGAGAGTAGTCTTCCGATAGATCTTCAAGAAGATTCCAATCATACGACTTTATTGCATATTCCAACTCCTCAGACTTGAATGTGGGGATCCTCACCGATGCCGGTTTATGAGTGTCACACTTGAACATCCTCTTTTTGAGAGTCAGCTTCGCACGGACAAGACGGTGATCCGAGCCGGTGTCAAATGAAGGCAGCACGGAGACGTCGAACAGACTCCAGCGTCTGTTTGTAAGAACATGGTCGATCTCCGAACGTGTTTCTCCATTTGGGCTTTCCCAGGCCCATCGTCGGTTTGAAGGCTTCTTAAACATAGAATTTCCATGGTAGAGACGGCACGCGGATAGGAAGTCTATCAGGCGCTCTCCGTTTTCGTTCCTTGAGGAAGTTCCATGTGGTCCTAGCCTCCATTCGTCGTGAGCATTCGTACCGACGATAGCGTTAAAGTCACCAACGACAACTTTGTAGTAGCTCTTCTCGTCGTTGACAGTCCTTTCGAACAGCTTGTAGAATTCCTCCTTTTCTTCATCTGTGGCCGCAGATGTTGGAGCATATCCGTTGATGATGGAGATGGTTCCTTGATCTTTGGTTTCCAGACGAAGAACAGCTACTCGCGGACTGATGATCTTGTAAGAGTCTACTAGGTGGTGCACTGTCGAATTGACGAGAAATCCAACTCCGCCAATATTCTTTCTGTCCACCTTTGCTCCGATAATGAGAATCTCGTTGTGGTCGGTCCTTCTTATGGTTTCCGTTCTGCCTTTCGTTTCCTGCAGGGCGATAACGTCGTATTTGATGCTGCGGCTTCTGTAAAGCAGTATAAAGCAGTATCCAGAGACCCTGCTCAGATGCGATCGTGCAGACGAATAGGCAGTTTCTGTGTCGTGGTGGGAGGGGGTTTTCGGTAGTCCGATACCAATGACGTCCTGATAGGTTAACTCAGAGACTAGATGGCTCCTCGCCGGAGGTGGATTCACCCGACGTCGTAGAAGACCTCCGCCGCGCGGAGGACTGGTACGCTGATTTAGTTGTTTGAGCCATGGAGGCGGTCTGGTTTCTCACATGTTCCTGACCAGGGATACATGAGAGCCGCCCATACACCGGCTTGCATACACGACAAAGCACCCGTACTGCGTGACCATTTGTGCCGTAGGCCATCACAAGCGATGTTCACCCCTTCACCGCGATGAGGTGGCACATGAAGGGAATTAGAAATATGAGAACTAAATTTGCGAAAGCCAACCAAAGTTCTCGGCCGTCGGCTGCTGAATATGTAAAAAATGGCCAAGCGTTTTCTCATCTCCTACCCTCTCCTTGTTTATAAAGACCTTGAACAAGCCTTTGCAGGCTGGTTGATGCTGTTTTCCGAACTTCCACTACGGCGGCTCATAACCAGGGATGCGCGGAAATTCTTTAGAGAAAAGCGGAACACAATACGGAACGGATTAGCTCAAAGGAGGCGAAAACCGGAACACGAAACACGAAAACGGAAATCACTCAAAACTCATCACTTCGTCTAGTGTTTCATAAGTAAATAAATAAATAAATATCCATTGTGGTAGTAAATAACTGAGTTGCCCTTAACGATTTTAGTAAGCGGGAAAGGCAGCATACGACTCTTTTTTAGCAACATATAAAAATTTTAAAAAATCCTTGTATTCTTATCATTACTAAGTTGCGTTTTCAAACATTACTAGTGTAACAAATCGAAGTTTATGCAAAATCTCTCTGTAAATAGGAAGAAAGTATCTTAAACGCTATGAAACGCTGACGAGTAAAATACCAGAGATTTTGCCACTCATAACACTTAACCGGTCTTGTTGAATCTCCCACATCTATCCTACAGTACCGCGCATGTCTTTTGGTCAATTCCCGAAAAAGCCGCTTTGGAGTGTTCCGAAGCGGCTTTTTTAAATAACTTTCTTCAAAATCACGCGCTTGTGAAAAGAATCATACATTTGAGCTTAGCAGACCGAGCTCTATCTTCTGTCATATAAACCAATAGCGTTGAACAATGCATATAGGCCGGACATAATCAATCGAGTAGGCGCGAGAGCCTGTAGAGTGACAGTTTGGGGAATTTTGTTGAAATTCCCAGCCGTCCTACTCAGAAATTGCCTTAAGACTGTCCAGCTTGCCCTTAGAGTGCGCCGTGAACAATGCATATAGAATCGAACCTATCAATGGAGTGGGTGCGAGAGCCTGTAGAGTGACTGTTTCGGGAGTTTTATGGGAAATTCCCAGCCGCCCTACTTAGAAATTGCCTTAGGACTGTCCAGTTTGCCTTTGGAGTGCACCGTAAACAATGCATATAGAACCGAACCTATCAATCGAGTGGGCGCGACCACTCGCAAATTGCACGCGCGAGTGTGTTCGGAGCGCAATAACTCTGTAGAGATCGAATCGTTCCGGCTGCGGCTCGTGGATTTTGTAGGCAGTGCAAAGCTTTAATAGTCTGTGAAAGTGCAGCGTTGGAGCTTCTAAACAAGCGAAATTATAGCGGCGCGAAAATGCAGGTTTGCCGTGTGTGACACGATTTTTTCCGATTTTAGTCGACCACTGCAGGAAGACGCGGCGTGCTAACGGCATGCAAACGCGTACGCTTGCAGAATACTGAAAGCACTTTACGACGACACGCTCACATCTTCTCAGCTGCCTAAACTGCCCTGGCCTCATCTGCCAGTTTAGAGCGGTGTAAGATAGCGGTTAGAGTTTCCTGCGCTCTTACTCACCCAGATTTAAGCTTTCAACTCTCGCAATGGTACCGTTTTCTTCAGCTCGAAAAGCTCTATCGAACGGTGTCACTCTCGACCAATTACTGAAAAATGGATTTTTCGACGATTTCCCATCGAGGACGCGGGCGCCCAGGCCGAGCCTGCGCGGACGATGACGTCATAGAAAATCGTTGTATTACAATTGAGCAATGCTAGATACCATTCGGGCTAGCTTCTCATGCTGTTAATGCTTGAATGGTTGTTATTGTGGGTAGGGAAAACTTAATCTGAGCGAGTAAGAGCGAGGAGAACATGGACCGTTGTTGTATTGCATTGCACGCACGGCCGTGTTCTGACTCTAATAACTCTATCATCTATAACTATGTCATGTGTAAACCTTTTCGGTTACAACTCGTGGGTTTTGTAGGCAGTAAAACGTTCTAATAGTGCGCCGAAACAGAGCTATGTAGCTTATGATTGAGCTAAGTTACGGCGCTGCGAAAATGCAGGTTAGCCTGTGTGACACGATTTCTTCCAATTTCAGTCGACCCCTGAGGGCAGACGCGGAGAGATACCGGCCTACAAATGCATGGGCGAGCAGAACGCTCAAGGTACTTTACGATGACATGCTCATAAGTCCTCAGCTGCCTAAACCTCCTTAGCCACAGCTGCCATTTTAGGGCAGTGGACTTAGCGTCGAAGTTTCCTGCGCCCTTACTCGCCCATATTTGAGTTCGCGACACTTGCAATAACACCTTTAGCTTCAGCACGAAAAGCTCTATCGAATGGTGTCAGGACGATGACGTCATAGAAAATCGATATTTTCGAAATTGGCGAAATTTTCTCGACCAAAACCATCTGGGGGTTATGTTGTGCGCTGATTACGAATCCGACGCCCGTTTTTGAAAATTTGGCCGATTTTGGCAAGTTTTGGATTTTCTTCTGGATAACTGAGGGTGGTCGTGTCAGGGTCACCGATTTTGCTCAAACTTCATCTAAGGGAAAGGATTATTCGGGGTGTCTAACACGATGAATAAGTCTATTTGGCTGATTATGGGAGAAGACACCCATACTGATGACTGAAGGTGATCGGTGATCCTGACCCGACCACCCTCAAACGGCAGGTAACCTACCGAAATCGGCGAAATTTTCAAAAATGGACGTCAAATTCGTAATCAGCGCACAAAATAACCACTAGATGATTTTCAAGGAGAAAATTTGGCCATTTTCGAAGAAATTGATTTTCTATGACGTCATCGTCCGCGCAGGCTCGGCCCAAGTCCTCGATGGGAAATTGTCAAAAAATCGCTTTTTTCCAGAATTGGACGAGAATGGCACCATTCGATAGAGCTTTCCGTGGTGAAGCTAATGGTGTTATTGCGAGTGTCGAAAACTCAAATGTGGGTGAGTAAGAGCGCAAGAAACTCTAATCGCTATCTTACGCCGCTCTAAACTGGCAGATGAGGCCAAGGCAGTTCAGCCAGCTGAGGAGTTGTGAGCATGTCATGGTAAAGTACCTTAAGCGTTCTGCGTGCCCATTCATTTGTAGGCCGGTATCTTTCCGCGTCTTCCCGCGGGGGTCGACTGAATTTGGAAGAAATCGTGTCCGCGCGTCCAATGCAATACAACAACGGTCCATGTTCTCCTCGCTCTTACTCGCCCAGATTACAGTTTTCCCTACTCCCAATAACACCATTCAATTTAGCATGAAAAGCTGAACCGAATGTTTTCTAGCATGGCCCAATTGTAATATATCGATTTTCTATGACGTCATCGTCCGCGCAGGATCGGCCTGGACGTCCACGTCCTCGATGGGACAGAACGAAAGGACGAAACGGCCGGAAACCGGAATTCGGAACACGGAGACGGAAATTCCGCACATCTCTGCTCATAACCTTTGCTGATTTCTCAAGCTCTATTAGGTCGTTGCATGGCCGATTTAGCTGCCTCAACTTCTGGTCGATTTATCGTGGCTACAGATGTTCCGGTTTCAGCCAGTGTATATAGTCTCCGAAAGCGCAGGATCTCCGCTTTCTTAACGTTTATTGCTTTGCATCTCAATAGTCTCTTATCGAGTGGTTGACGTCGTTATTACGGTATGGATCAACGTGATATTCGGGTGCTCTATTCTATCAAAGAAAGAGCAGACACAATGCCGCAGCCATCAGCGCTTTATTTGGGGAGGATTTTGCTAAGAAATGCACAATTCATCACTGGCTCTAAAGGCTTCGATCTGGAGATGATAGTCTCGAAGATGAAGACTGAGGTAGGTCGAAATCACTCTTAATACGTTGAAGACAATGCGTCCCAAATTGGGACGCACCTTTCGGTCGCGTCGGTCAATGCGTCCCGATTTGGACGCACCTCTAATAAATTTATTTCGAAACCATCGGTTTGGCTCAAATTTTGCCTAGGGAGGTTTTTTTGGGATGCCAAACACGAATCCGACGCCTGATTCACCGAATACGACCAGAGACCACCCATGTCGACAACTAGGGTGGTCGGGCCAGAGTCACCGATTAGGCTCAAACTTCGCCAAAGGGGTTTTTTGGGATGCTGAACACGAATCCGACGCCCGCTTTACCGAATATGGCGCGCTGCGGTAGGTACAGGTAAATGTGGGTGATCAGTCGTCTCATTCTCAAATAACAAATAATTAGAGTGCACTCACATCAAAATTTTGATGTCTATAATGGTGTTCAGCACAAATTTTTATGGGTGGTAAAATCTGTTCAACAATACAAGAATAATGGATCGATTGTTACTGGTTAATTTTGAGGCGCGATGTCGTATCTCACTTTCTCGCGCGCGCTATCACGCGCGCTATGCGTGATTTTCATATACAGTGCAGGTGAAAATCACGTCTGTTATCAATGATAAACTAACTGAAGACGGACTCCTTACTTATAATCAGAACCCTAAGCAGCCACACTAGGCGAAGTTTGAGTCAATTCGGTGATTTTGACCCAACCACCTTAATTGTCGATAGGTGGCCTTCGGCTGAATTCGGTGTTCAGCATCCCAAATAACCCTTAGTGTGACGTTTGAGTTAACGGATGTCCTGTCGTGAAGGGCTTGGTCCCACGCGGCGGACGCGCGAAAATCGCTCTGGTCGTCAACGTGTTAATGACGGCCAACTGGAAGCGGAAAAGATGATCTGCTCCTATCTCTCTAGCTGCCTAAACTGCCTTAGCCCCATCCGCCACTTTAGAGCGGCGGACGGCAGCGGTGAAGCTTCTTCCGCCTTCACTCGCTAATATTTGAGTTCTCGACAAACTCAGCGGTACAATTCGGTTCAGCTCGAGAAGCTCTATCAAACGGTCTCAATATCGACCAATTCTGGGATTATCGACTTTTTGAGAATTTCGCATCAAACGCGAGGCGGGTCAAGGCCGCGGCAGAAGGACAATGACGTCATCGAAAATCGATATTTTTGAACTGGGCCAAGTCTCTACCATGCGATAGAGCTTTTGGTGGTGAATTGAATAATGTTACTGGTGCAGCAAGAACTGTAATCTGGGCGAGTAAGAGCGCGAAGAACATCGACCGTTGTCGTGCTAAACTGGGCGTGTTCTGAGTGCAAGAACTTTGTCACGTTTGAATCTTTCTGGCAGCAACTTGTGGATTTTGTAAGCTGCAGAGAGATCACTAGGTAAGGCGAGTTTGCATGCCGTTAGCTCGCCTCGTGTACCCGCAGCGGTCGACCGAATTCTGAAAAAATCGTGTCACACATGCCTAACCTGCATTTTCGCACCGCCGTAATCTTGCCAATTCGTAAGATAATTTGGTGTGCTTTGGCGCTTCACTAGAGCATATTACTGCCTGCGGAATCCACGCGTTCCAGCCAGAAAGATTGGAAGCTGACAGAGTTATCGCGCTCCGAACACGCCCGCGCCTGCAATTTAGCACAACAACGGTCTATGTTCTCCGTGCCCTTACTCGCCCACATACCAGTTCTCGCCACAGCTACGAGCACGCCATCGTAAAGTGCTTTCAGTCTTGTGCTCGCCCGTGCATTTCGATGCCATTAGCTCGCCTCGTCTTCCCGTAGTAGTCGACTGTACTCGGAAAAAATTGTGTCACACAAGGTTTGCCTTCGTTTTCGCTCCGCTGTAACTTTGCCCAGTCTTAAGCTACGTCACTTTGTTTCAGCGCGCTCCTTTAGCTTTCTACTGCCTACAAAAGCCGCAACTTGCAGCGGGAAACACTCGAACTTGACAGAGTTATTGCGCTCAGAATACGACCAAGGTGCAATTTGCGAGCTGTCGTGCCCAGTCGATTGATAGGTTCGATCCTATATACATTATGCACAGCGCACTCCAAAGTCTTGCCGAAACAGAGTTCAGCAATTCCTGAGTAGGGCGGCCGAGAATTTTTGTAACACTCCCTAAATGCTCACTACAAACTGTCCCCCCCCTCGATTGATAGGTTCGATCCTGTATGCATTGTGCATGGCATACTCTCAGAGGATTCCTGGCATGACAAAACACTTTACGCCATGCTTGAGATGCTCCGAGAACATGCAAGTCCTGGAATATAAGCTTCTCCAATAGCAAAAAGTCCGCTCCAGTCATCTTTGACCACCTACTGCGAAAATGCGGAGTTTTGGCGAAGTTGTATATATTATTGTGTAGATCTCGAAGAGACAAATCGATCGGTACCAACCTTTTCTCAAATAACCTCAAATTAGAGGAATTGTGAGCATGCAACCGTTTTGACGCCTTGCGGCCGACAACTCGTCCGCGGCCGGCCTTCTCAATGGAGCGCAAGCTTTCAATTTTGGCCATTCTTGGTCATTCATATGAAATGTACATACCGAACGATAGAGCTCGATCTTCTGAGCTCAAATATACTCTTGGCTTCTCAAATGGATGACCTCTTGGTGAGTTACCGCAACAGTGCGGTTTTTTCGGCGTCTATTCAAAAGACGCGTACGGTACTGTAATTCTCGTGGTTCTGATTTTTGCAGAGATGGAATGTCAATGGCATTGTCGTATTGGGAAAATTGCGCTAATTGTAATTGTTCTTATTTAAAGGAATAAAATTGTCCCTAAGCAAAGTTAGGATCTGTCAAAGTTTTCATTCAAAATCGGCCATTTCAAATGCGACGATCTAATACGTTGAATCACTATTGCACTTACATAAGCATTTATCTCGTTTTGCTTGCCTCATTTTTTATCATTTTAGGCATCTGTTCGGAAGCTGAGCTGATGCTTCTATATTTCCTTCTTTTCTTCACGTAATCCACTCACATCATACAATAAATAAACGAATATCGTAGGCGTTGATGCAGCGTTGGACGCAGTGTTGCATGATTGACAGAGCCGTTGGCTCCTTCGACGGCTACGGCGGCGGAGCACTGGTGGTGTTCTCGCTTCGCGGGAAACTGTCATTCACGTTTTACAAGCTCTTTGAAGGTGAAAAGGTAACGAATACCTTGATTTCCACGCGAATGAAGTCAAAAAGGATGCCAGATTCAAGATGAGCAGTCAAATAAGCGGTCCGAGTAACCACCCTGCATAAAGTTAGGGCAAAATTGGTACTTCTACTCTCACTACCCCACCTATACATGCATAGCCAGCCATAAGATACAGCATATTCGGAAACCAAAGTCAGATTCGTGGTCAGCACCGAAATTACGCACTCAATAAAGGTATGAGCAAAATTTGTTTTCCTCCTTGAGTGCGTCATGAGCCTTCTAATTTTCAAACACCCGAGTGAGGATATGTAGCTATATCAACCTTCCTGTGGTGTCAAAAATGGACGCCAGGTTCGTGATTGACACCCAAGTAACTCGCACGCACAAAGTTTGGACAAGATTGCTACTTCTGACCTCACTACCCTCAACAGCGCTTTAAGCCATGACAAGGAGCTAGGAGCTCAGGAACTCTATCCATTTTGGACATTACACATGATCATCAAAATTCGTTACCTTCCCACCTTCAAAAGGCTCGAAGAGCATTAACGAAAACTGTCAGCAAGCGCTTGTTTGAAAATGTGGCGAAAATAGGGCTAAAGAGTCTCACTGAGGGATAGGGTAGAAAGTGCGGCGTTACTCAATCACTTTTGGGATTCCACTTCTACGTGGAGACATTCTGAATGCGTATTTGGCCATACAATGATGACCTGCGGTGGCCAGCCGATGAACAAATCAGTGCTATATCCCTCCCAGACAAGCGTGGTATCAATTCACCGACCCCTGAGGGATGGAAGGCTATGTTGGCCTGAATGGGAAATCCGAATCAGGAACCTGGTATCGGGTGCAAGCGACAGCCAGCAACTACTCTGGCTGCGCTACATGCGCCCCTCAAATGAAATCACCTCACTGAAGATTAGTCGCAAAATGCAAAAACGTTATCATCGGCGGCATTCGAACACATGATCCTTTCCTGCTCATGGCTGCGCTGATTACACAGTACTGCGCCCAACGCTGCGTCAACGCACACGACATGCAGTCGACAACGCGAACTTTGCCCGGCCAGAACTCGCTTAGGAGATCCATTGAGCAGATTTGGTCCAAACACTTGTAATCAGGTTGAGAATCTCTTTCACATGACATGTAGCTCTGCGTCCTAAGTTCTCCGAGTGCTCCAGCTGCCTTATCTGGGACGGTGAGTCAACACAGCCAACGACCTCCTGCCGGAATTGCGCAGGAGGAAACGAGCGGTTTGGGAAGATTTTAAGAGCGTCGAAGAAGTCGTATAGAATAGAAGAACGTCCGATTCCGTGCCCACCTACTCGACTCCACCGTTCTTCCTGCCCTGTAGAACGGTAGAGTCGAATACGCCTCAGAGGCATGAGCTGTAGGCCTCTGTTATACTCCCGCGGGAACATCCGCGGAACGTTCCCGGACCAATGGTGCACGGCGGAGGCGGGCGTGGCGAGGCGCGACGAGTGACCCGGCGCGGGGTCCCGACGCGATTTCCGCCCATCCGCGGAAGATCCCGCGGGAGTATAACAGGGGCCGTAGGAGAGCAGGATGAACACGCGATCAGCGTCATGCAGCGTGGAATCGAGAGGGTGCTGCTCGGAGTGAGACGACTCACGTAAGTGAGAGAAGGCCTCCGGAGTTCCGAGCTTCGTCGACGTTCGAAGATCAGAGACGCTGTCGCATGAGCCAAGTCGTCGAAGACTAGGTGGGCCGGCCTCGTATTGCTTTTCACGAACACCGGCTAGAGCCGTCACCGACTGGATTCCGCGGGATGCCAATAGAACACCGTACGTCTATCAACACGTTGGTTTGACTTCTTGGCGAAAACCCTGAACGAAAAATATGAAGCACTTGGTGTCTCTAGAGCATTGATGCACTTTGGCAAGCGGCAAGGGCGAATGGAAACGTCGCTAGCGCCCGCTTGAGCAAATATGTGATCATCGGAGCGACAGGAGATAGTGGTGAACAACCCAGTGGCGAGACTGACAGATCAACAAAAAGATCCTACTTTGAGAATATCAGGGATTCGAAAGGAGGCATACATGCTGTGGCAGCAAACGAGAGCATCCGAGCATCTCACAGCTCACAGAGACCTGAAGAGATAAGCTAAGGCAGCCGAAGCGAAGACAAATAGCGCACTCATGGATGTCCTGTACGCTAAGCTGGACGGGCCACAGGAATTAAAATCGCAACATGCTTGGTTACACACGACCGAGTGCTCCAACTACTGAGCGACCAAACTGATCTCACATACGGTCAAAGTCTACGAACGACGGTCGTCTCGAGGTCAAGGAAGATCATCCCCATCTTTGAAGCAATGGGCTCTCATGCCCAAGTGCCCAGATTTGGTGAAGCCCGCGTTTCCGAGGTCTGCGTTTTAACCCAGGAATAATGGAGCTGCGCGGGTGGGCAAGGTGCCGGACGTTCTTCGTCACTTTTACCACATCTTTAGAGCCACGAAATCTCCCAAGCAGCTCGTTTCCTGGATCGTCAGCAAGGCGGGAATGGTGCAGTTATCGGCCTTGCGCACCGTCGATCATGCTTTCCAAGTCCTCTCGCTCTGGGTCTCCAATGACGTTTTCAAGGGTGGCGGTTAAGTACAACAAAAGTTAAAGAGATTAAACGCTGGGAATGGTCCGACTTAAATAAGGGATGAGGGGCAGAGCTCGGTGGTGTTCGGATTCTTATGTAAATACATGGGAGGTGCCACGCATTTTAGTACCATATTCCTCGGCACTATAGGGAAATCTTCCAGCAGTTCTTCTGGCCTACGAGGTTGGAGCGGAATGTTTCGGAATGCATACGAGAATCTGCGACTCTTCCGACCAGCCGCACAATCTCTTTGTAAATCACGCATTCTTCGATCCGAACTCTCAGCGAACCTCCATTTTTGGTCTTCTTGGAATTCAGTCATCGAGCCATTCTTTCGTCAGTCGAAGCGGTTCGTCATTGAATCTACCCTCGATTACTGCCCCTTTCCCCCACGTGACACTTTCATGTTGCCCTTTCGATGAGAAGGACAAGCTAGTGAGTGAGAGTGTGTGGTCCAGTTTGTCGCTGTCTGATTCCGCCGATTACTCCTGCTCATCTACCAAAGCCGCACTCATCTTCCGTGTTTTCATTCCGAAAACCTCCGCTCACAAGCCTGTCTCAATTCAGGTCGATGCGGCTGCTAGTGCTGGCATTCTTCTCGACTTTCTTGTTCCCTCATCTCGCTCTTGGCTACACAGAGTGCGTTGCACGGGCCTGCGACGAGTGCCACTTCTACTTCAGAATCGGCGACAAGTGCAACGCTGCAGGCTCGCACCCAGTGCTGTTTTGCGATCCTGAAACAGGGTAAGTCTTGCAGCTCCTCCATTTCCGTTACTCGTTAACATTGCGGTACGTCGGTGTTCCAGGGTGATTCGACAGACCACGAACTCTTTCCTGGAATGTCGCAACTCCTCGCTGGTTCTGGAGGAGTGCGCATACGCCACGTACTACGAGGACGGAAGGGGCTGTGTGGACCCGACAACTGTGCGACTCATGCAAGGGCTTTCTGCCTCAGGTTGCTCCATGCTCACCTACTCATTCGCTAAGCTCAGAAGGCGCGCTGGCGACAGTTTGATCCTCTCAAGCTGCTTGCCAGTGTTGCTGCAACCGTTGCTCCAGTGCCGCTTAGTACTTTTCGCAACCACACAAACGCCGCAAATTGCTTGCCTGAAGACATTGTTGACTCTGTTAAATCGGTTCTTTCTAGGAAGCGGTCGAGTGGGTGACATCTGCCAGTACAACACGGACTGCCTAGGAGTGAGCATTCGGCGCTATTATTGCTGCACATATTCTTTGCATTCGTATGTCTGATTTCCAGGGGATGTATTGCTCTGGCGGTACATGCACGTGTCTCAGCACCTACATTATGCGTGAGAATTACTGCTACGAAAGTGGGTGTCCTTGCTGTCTTTAACAAACTTTTGTTCAGTACCTTGGAAGAACCATACTGGAAAGTATTCAAAATTTGCACGCATGCGAGATTGCGACTTCCTACAGTAAGATGGGGAGGTTGGAAGGAGCGTGCAAAGAGCAGAAAGACCCTGTGTATTTATTTCGCGTAAAGACTGCGAAACGGCACTTTGCCCACGAGGTCAGTAGGAGTGCACGAGGTTCATGTTCCGTAGGTGGCACTATATACGGGAGCATACTCGACCAAGTCTCTCTACTTCGCTGCACGTGCACGGCACGGTGCCTCCCTTCTTTCTCTCGAAAGTATATCACTTGCAATACGTTCAACCTGCTCTCTGACACTGTACAAGCCCACTTGCAGAGGTGAACCCTGAACCCGAACCAGCCAGGATGCACCTACGATGTGCAGTGCGAAGCGGTCTGGCCCGGAGCGAAGTGCAGAGTGGACAGCAGCCTCGGCACATGTCGATGCCCAGGTTGGAAGATACTCACTACGAAATCCAACATTTAGCGCCTTCATCTAACAAGCTTCGATGTCGAGTGCCGCTGAAGGGCTTCCTATTATTGCAGCATTAGGTTGCGTTTCCAGATTTTATAAGGACCCCGGCAAGCTTGACATTCTCGGAGACGGAGGAGATCTGGCTATCACTCTCACTTTCGCACATTATTAGCACTCGTTCACTACCGTCAGATTTCAGAAGAAACACATGTGGCACGTGAGACCCGTGATGGCTGGGTGTGTGTATCGCTGCGCGACCACAGCTCCGGCACCACGGTGCCGCTCTACTTCGTCTGTCCGCTTCCCGAAGGGGCTGGATTTAAAATAGGTCTAGAACTCGTTTCTTTTAAGCCACCTGTTCCTGTTTTGAAAGCACTGCTGCAGCTCTGAACGATCCGAATCCGATCGCCGGCTCGCTGCCAGTCGGTTGCACCGTCGGATCGTCCTCCTCGACTGAGCCTGTTCTTGGTCTCCATGGGAGCGGTGGTTGCATTTGGCCATCGACTGGAGACTACATTGGCGACATCTATGACTGCATCCACACCAGTCCTCGGGTACGTTCTATCCGACGTCCAGATGTAGTAGATTGAGCGGTACACTTTCTGCGACTTTTAGGTCGAACTGGCCAAGCAGTTCCCTCAGTCGCAGTATGCGCTTTCGGCGGACGGAGTTTGCTGTCCGAGTAGAGGTGTTGGTTCAGTTCTTGACATGCTCCGCACGAAAACAACCGTAGTCATTCAGCTCTCGCCTGCACTCAGCCCCATGTTACTGGGCCAAACCCAAGCGAACCACGATGGTGGTACAATTCTGTAACAGGTAACAGTATTCTGTAACATATTGCTCTTGTTAGAAACTTTCCGCAGTTCTCCCTTACTTCTCGGTCCTTAAAGAAGGCAGCATCTGCACCAGAATCGGTTCAAGCTTGCAACCGCGCCTTATCAGTTAAGCTACCTGTGAAGGAGAACGAGGAGACGAAATGAGTCTTTGGTCGACTTTGAGAGTTCGCTCCAGCCGTTTCATAAATGTTGGTTCCCTTCTCTCCATGTAGCGGCGCAAAGACTCGATGTTTGCGCGTTCATCTGGCCACTTCCTAGATTCGTAGACGAATTCCAAGTAACAGGTCTAAGTCTAGCGCAGGGCACAATTTTTTTCTAACAGGGCTCCCGTACTTTTAAACAAGACGTTCAAAGGGGACGTCCTACACTTCTCTTGGTCGTTTTAAAGCTATAGCCAGTGAAGCTATAGCAGAGGTGTCCTGATTTCCTTCATATTTTGATTTCCTTTTGGTTTCTGTTTTGCTTAGCAAGTAATCATGCTTGTTTGTCACAGTGCCTTTCTCTGGTTCTCTTATGCTGATGTTTGCGTTCGTTTTGTTGCTTTATATGTAGTCTCTGAGCTACACCCAGAATAAAGTTTGTGAGCTTTTCACGATCAGACGGTCTCTGACTAGGGGGGGGGGCGACCTATAAGCTCATTGTACCTAAAGCCAAACTCAGTTGTAGAGCAAACTTCTTTGTTAATAGAGCTGTGAGTAGTTACATCAAATACTCTAAAAACAAAACCATGCCATCATCTATCAATGCGTTCAGAAACATGCTGAACAGACGCCTTGGTCCCTGATGCACGCTCGCTCGCTTCACAATTCTTCTATGTGCCTATTTGTTTTAATTTCCCTTCATCCGTTCCCTGTTTTAGCTTTTCGTTTCTTGTTTTGAGCTAATCACTCACTTATATGATGGAAGGTCAATTTGTTGTCTCAGTGTTTCGTGTTCGACTTATGGTTAGTCCTTTTATCTCGTATGAGCTTATTCTCGTACAATAAATAATTAAATATAAATAGAAACGTAAATAAATAAATATATATATATATATATAAAGTAGTCTATGCGGCGTGACCGATGATTACGTTAAACGCGATGGGAGCTTAGCATGCACGCTTCATTTCTATCGTTGTTTGAGTGAATAATGATGATTCTTTTTCATCTTATGCCTTTTTTGAGCGAGTGAAGAGCAGTTGGGGAGGAGACTGGCTCTCCGGTGCACCTCGAATCGATTTATCGTTCGCATACCGTGCAGGCCGAGCAAAATTTTCCACTTCAGCAAGTTGGTAGCAGACTTGTGTGGGAAGGTTGAAGCGTTTATTACTCATGCAAGCCGCTGTGTAGTTCAGAAACTCACACAGATAGCATCTACGATATCTCGAAGAAGAAGACTGTTCGGCGCCTCTCGGAAAAAAGATTGTTTAAGATCGACATTCATTCTTCATCCTTTCGTCCTCTATCGCAAGGTTTTGGTTTTGCTCTCACTGCCTCCACAGATCTCCATTCCTCCTCCTCCTCCTTCTCATCACTTCCTATCGGTCTTCAGAGAGCATGAAATCAGACGCTTGCTAACCTCGTTTTTCTGCCTAGAGGAACCATTTTCTCTCCTTTTAAACGCTTCAAGTTTAACGAGTGCTGTTGAGGCACCTGTCAACAGTTCATGTGGGACCCGAGCGCTTCGGAAGCGCAGCACCACTCGGCGAACAACTTCAGGACCATTCAGCACTGCGAGTCGTACTGCAGAGATAGTGAGTGAGCGGGGAGTGTGGGGAGTCGGCGCGGGCTGCGAGGGAGTGCTTTCAGCGTGCGGCAGAGGCTCACCGCAGTACTCCGGAGAGCAGCGCACGGGCGTGGAGCGGCCGGTCACCTCGTGCTCCTCGTCGGCAGCGGCGACCTGCGCGAACGACTTCCAGTGCTCCTCTGTCGGAAGCCAGCATCTCTGCTGTCCCACTCCAGGTACTGCTCAGCTGGCGCTCCCGATGTGAATAGAGCTGGCCAGATTGTGCTTCAGTCTCCATCTGCTCGTCTCGAGGAGGCCGTCCTCACGATATGACGCCGCGCTCCAGCATCTTCCACCAAGGTTTCCTCGTCACTACCGGCCGAGAAACTGTCAGGTTCGTGCACTTAAATTCGGTAGCTGCTTGAACACATTGTGAAATTCTGAGTCCGTCTTCGTCGTACTCGTTCAGAAGCTATCCAAAAACGTGCACCTAATGTTGCCCGTTTCGCACATCAGCATCCTAGATGGCCAATAACGCTGATCTTCCTACAATAAGAGTAGCACTGCAGGGCATCCATAGCAGCTGTTCAGTTTCCGTCTCGTCTTAAGATTGGGTGTCATCATACCTCTGGAGATAGCCATGCATATTCTCCTGAATGTGGCTGGCATCGTGTGCATTCCAGGTTTCTGTAGCAATAAAATGGATCTTACCCACCACTTGGAGCATCACTCCTTTCTTACTCCATCCACCTTCCCAGTGTTCTGCACAGTATAACACAATCGGATACTCGAAGGCGAAGTGTGCAAAAGAGCTCGCTCATCTAGTCCACACAAAAAGACGAACCGATTTTCAAATGCGAATTCGTTCGCCAACATTCCCACATACTCCGCTCTTCGTGAGTGATACAATACCGCTCCTGTCTTTTGGTTTTTGGGCGGAATAGACGGAAAAAACCGCCGTTTTCGCCGCTTTTCCATAACTCCTTTTAAAGCATCTTAATCAGGAAATGATTGTCACCATCCGATTCCTCTCTGGATGATCTATCCAATGATATAGGTGGCATCCAGTGGTTTTGAAAAAGTTGATTCGGTGACCCATATAATCTCGACGGCGGCGACCTCCCTTCGTCGCTCGAGATAATTGCCCCCACAGGGACATCTCACTGAGTTACCAGAATAAGCAACTTTTAAGCGAATTTCCCGACTTCTGCCTGTGATATGCTCTACATGTTGTACTTCTTCGTAGCTAGCGAAAAATTCTGATCGTCATGATGCGCTCTTCTTAAAAACTCCCCTCGTCTAGGCCAACAGATTTTTGGTCACCTCCTGATTTCATGGGCTCTTCCTTGGTATCGGTTTCGTCCAGGAAAACTCAAAGTTCGGTGTTCAACTGAGCTAAGGATAATCCGTAATATAGCTGAGAGAAAGCTACCACAGTAACGTAGTTCGAAAACTGGCTGCTGTCAAATTCGCCATCAAGGCCAATTGTAAATGCGAAATGTGATTTTTGCCAAATCAAGTGGACGATAGAGGCCTCGCCTTTAGAAGGACGGACTGCAGAATGAGAGCTTCACATAAGGGCTATGCAACCATCCATCTCTGGTCTCCTTGGCTTGGTGGTGACTTGTAAGACACGGTAAACAAGCGGCCAAACATCATGAGAGGTGCGAAATGGCTCCAACACAATTTTGGCTAAAGAAGTTGTTCTGAAATGGAAAACCTTCTCAACCAGTGATTTTCCCAGCAAATTCTAAGTCGAACAATGTTACTTTCTATACTTTTCCATTAATTTAGCAATTTCCTGAATTTCTGTGACTGCTCGCCTCTGTGTAGTGCGGTCTGGGCCACGATTAGGGCGGGCGGCCGGCACTCCCCACCGGTATAGTGACCTCACGCGACCCCCTTGATATCTGATGCCGCCTAACAGGCATCTTGCCACCTTTGGAGGTCCATCACAGTCCGACTCCTTATCGATCTTCTACAAACACACCATTAGCTTTTGATGGAGCTATCAGTCATAGTTGGCAAATGCATGTTCCAGCAGCTCTGGGTGAGTTATGATGTGCTATGTTGTTTAACTGTGTCCAGGTTTTAACCTATATTTCTCCTGGGTGCT
>OX377203.1:52282523-52383707 GCA_947396885.1 Heligmosomoides polygyrus polygyrus | reverse complement strand
ATTAAAAAAAGACATAAAAGATTATGAATAGATTAGTTATGACTACGTTCGACCAAATGTACTCCTTCACCCTCCTATGCGACTATAACCTGAACAAAGCGAGCCGGAGCTCTGAGGTTTTCATGAGTTTATTTATTATTTTGCAGAAGCAAGGTTTTCCTTACGCCTCCAAGGGGAGCAGCAAGTGTTTTTTAATTTTTCAGTGCGATTTTTTTAAAGAAAAAAGTGCGAGCACCCAGGAGAAATATAGGTTAAAACCTGGACACAGTTAAACAACATAGCACATCATAACTCACCCAGAGCTGCTGGAACATGCATTGCCAACTATGACTGATAGCTCCATCAAAAGCTAATGGTGTGTTTGTAGGAGAGGTGGCAAGATGCTGTTAGGCGGCATCAGATATCAAGGGGGTCGCGTGAGGTCACTATACCGGTGGGGAGTGCCGGCCGCCCGCCCTAATCGTGGGCTCAGACCGCACTACACAGAGGCGAGCAGTCACAGAAATTCAGGAAATTGCTAAATTAATGGAAAAGTATAGAAAGTAACATTGTTCGACTTAGAATTTGCTGGGAAAATCACTGGTTGAGAAGGTTTTCCATTTCAGAACAACTTCTTTAGCCAAAATTGTGTTGGAGCCATTTCGCACCTCTCATGATGTTTGGCCGCTTGTTTACCGTGTCTTACAAGTCACCACCAAGCCAAGGAGACCAGAGATGGTTGGTTGCATAGCCCTTATGTGAAGCTCTCATTCTGCAGTCCGTCCTTCTAAAGGCGATGCCTCTATCGTCCACTTGATTTGGCAAAAATCACATTTCGCATTTACAATTGGCCTTGATGGCGAATTTGACAGCAGCCAGTTTTCGAACTACGTTAGTGTGGTAGCTTTCTCTCAGCTATATTACGAATTATCCTTAACTCAGTTGAACACCGAACTTTGAGTTTTTCTGGACGAAACCGATACCAAGGAAGAGCCCATGAAATCAGGAGGTGACCAAAAATCTGTTGGCCTAGACGAGGGGAGTTTTTAAGAAGAGCGCATCATGACGATCAGAATTTTTCGCTAGTTACGAAGAAGTACAACATGTAGAGCATATCACAGGCAGAAGTCGGGAAATTCGCTTAAAAGTTGCTTATTCTGGTAACTCAGTGAGATGTCCCTGTGGGGGCAATTATCTCGAGCGACGAAGGGAGGTCGCCGCCGTCGAGATTATATGGGTCACCGAATCAACTTTTTTCAAAACCACTGGATGCCACCTATATCATTGGATAGATCATCCAGAGAGGAATCGGATGGTGACAATCATTTCCTGATTAAGATGCTTTAAAAGGAGTTATGGAAAAGCGGCGAAAACGGCGGTTTTTTCGTCTATTCCGCCCAAAAACCAAAAGACAGGAGCGGTATTGTAGTTATATACTCATAGAGTTTGAAGTCCGTCACAGGTTCTACTACGACACCGGAACTGGTCGTTGCCAGGACTTTGTCTACCGCGGTGCTGGCGGAAATTATAACAATTTCCTGTCAAGACACGAATGCGAGCTGTACTGTTCCCGGTGTGAGTTTACTTCCTCTTGCAAAAGCAGGCTTTAATGTTTGAGACAGCTGGATGTACTTTCAACTTTTCAGTGCAGTGCGAAAGGGGCTCTCCGCTTCGGATTGGAGAAGAACCCCAGCGCTGTCAAACCAGCAACCAGTGCCCGTCCTCATACGAATGTCGAGCTGACCAAGGCGTCTGCTGCCCCAGAAAGCGTACGCTCCTCTATTCCGACGCATGTTCCACTGTTAATGAGCTCCGCCGGCTTCAGAGACGATTTGTGCGCAGCCCCTTCGGATAGGAGACTGCACAGAGAGCGTGAAGAGATACTGGTACAACGCCAAAGCGAGACAGTGCCAAATGTTCGAGTACACAGGTCGGTGACCACCTGCGTTTCTCCCTCTCGGGAGTGACTCATCCCTTTGAGCTTTAATCAATTTATTTTTATTTATTCAGAAAATTGACAAAACTAATTGGCATTCACTTTACCAAAAATGGTGTTCTCACCTCATCTCGGTCTTTAATCTTCCACGCCTCGAGTTGGTGCTTCACTTCCTGAGAATGGGGCAGTTTAGTTTTTCACATTGTCGTGTGTTCAGGATGCCAAGGAAACGACAACAACTTTGAGACGGTTTTGGATTGCCAGAGCTTCTGCAAGAACGCCATACGTGGGTTGTGGCCTCCTGAGGGCACGTTCGAGCCGAGTAATTCGATTTTCAGCTGAACCTAAGTGCATCCAGGGACAGGCGTACCGGAACCCGTTCGGCGACTTCATCACCTGCGGCACGGGGGTTGGCTGCCCGTCGAACCACGAGTGCTACTACGATGGCGAGCAGTGGGGATGTTGTCCCACAAAGGGTGAGATACTGTTGGCGTTGGTGGCGAAAGAACCGACTCCAGACGTTCATCTTCAGCGTTCACCTGCTCACTCAGCGCCGATCCCGGAGTGCAGTGCGGGTCGGGCTCGACATTCCGCTACTTCTACAACGCTCAGACACAGAACTGCGAGAGCTTCCAGTACAGCGGGTGCGACGGCAACTCGAACAATTTCGCCACGCGAGAGCAGTGCGAGCAGCACTGCAGCGTGGGAGGTAAACGCATGCCATAACACTAGTCTCATTTCATGATCGACTGTCGTTGAACCTTGGCATGGCGTTGATACCAATAGGACTGTTCGAGCTGTGGAGCTAAGATTGTTAACCACACCTTATTCGGCTGACGTTTCGGCGTAACCGCGTTCTTCAGAGCCTGGAAAAGTCAAGCGAGGTTTGAAAGGTTACTCGTCCAAGAACTATTTCAAGTCACAGGAGTTTCCGGAATTAATAGGAGAAGGAGACGAAAGGGGAGTGAGACAACCCAACTAACCTTATGGAAGCAGCCAAGAGGCTGGTGCGTCACCCTCGGATGGAGGCAGTTTGGGTGAATGAGACTACCACCTAAGGTCAACCCTCAGCGATCCTCCAGCTGTCACCCTCCGGGGTCAAGCCCACAGTGGTCAGCAAATGGGGCCAGCTCCTGGGTTAGCGCTACGCGCTCTTCCCTCCTATTGATCGCGGGATTCTTGAAGGCAATCCACAGCGCTTCGAGAGTCTTGCGTGCTGCGATATCGACCTCTCGAGCAAGGATTGTAACCGCGACCCCAACCACTGCGCCACCATAGCTACACTACCTGTGCTCCCCCAACGGCGTGGAAATGTAGCATCTCCGAAGCCCGTCCATGTGTTCCTTGACCCTCACTGAAAGCGGCCTGCCCGTCTCACCGATGTATTTCTCATTCCACTCCGTGCAAGTGACGAGGTATACCATACCTGAGACCGTGCAATCCCCTTCCTTACCGAACGGGCAGACCATGCAGGACGGGGTATCACAAGCGCGGTAGTACAGCCGGATCCTAACAAGTTGGGTCCTGAGGTTAGCAGGCAGTATGCCGACTAGCCTGACCAGACCTTCTAAGTCAGCCTTGCGTATACATTCTCGTACTTGAGCACTAAGAGCATCCGTGATTAAGGGCACCAAGAAAGGAATTTCGGTGCGCTCTTGTTCTCTGCGTCTTTGTGCTCCTGCAGGCGGATGACGTTGCGTAGGCAGGCTGTCGGAAGTGTATCCATTGGACAACGCTATACGAGATGCCATTTCTCTAGAAGTGGGCTCGAATTCGTCGTTAGAGGATACCAATGCCGCTGTGCGAAACATGTTACTTACAATGGCCCTCTTGGCAGTGTTAGGGTGTGCAGACCTGCAGTGAACAATGATGTTCTTGTTGGTGTCGTGAGAGACATGAACTTGCACATTAAGGAACGCAACCAGTTGTTCGTCGGTTTCTCCCTTATGAGCTTAACATGCGCAGCCTGGTGATTGAGCAAATCGAAACAGAAATCCATTTCTTTTGCGTTGCACAAACAATGAAACAATCATCTATGTACCGACAGTAGAGCAAAGGTCTACGTTCCAGTAGGGGTCTCTCTATTTTTGACATATACGCTATAGCCAGCACCGGAGCCAGACGTTGTCCCATGACAAGCCCTCTGTCCTGTCTGTATTCGTTGGACCATCTAAAAATGTTACACTGAAGACACTCGTCCACGAGCGTCATTACTTGAGCTATGCTGGGCCCATATAGTGAGATATGGTCCTGGTGTTCCACAAGCATATCGTAGACTGCCTGCACGTCTACTTTGGAGACATTTGTGTACAGTGAAGTAACATCAAATGACTCCATCACGCAGCTCCCTTCTAGCCTTGCGTTTCGGAGTTTTTCCAAGAAAGTGCAAGTGTTAGGGAAGTGGGCAGGTACGCACCTAAGCAGTTGCACAAGGACCAAGTTTAGCAGCCAGGAAATCCGGTCCGCTGGGCCACCCACGCTGCTTATTATGTGTCTAACCTTATATAACGAAGGGTCTCTAGGAGTTTCGCCTGAAGGCAGCTTATGGGTATTGATCAGGACATAAAAGACTGGGCAGACGGGATGGTCACACCTCAGCCGTGAAATCAGAGCTTTAGGTAGGTTTGCTGATTTTGAAATAGCGGTCCACTCAAACTCGAAGTTGCACCTAGTCCTCCTTGTCTCCCGGCCTGTAGGCGAATAGCAGGGAAGCGGCTATTAAGTTTTGAATAACCCGTAGAAATTTTGATCGTTCTGCTTGTTTTTGGATCTGTTCTGCTAGTGTTTTTGTTGAGTTTTGTTTATCTGACGCGTGCCTTATGCTGCGTAATAAATAGTAATAGTAATAGTAATAGATTGAGTCGGCGGAACTGCTTAGCAAACTCCTCACAGGTAGACTGGCTGTAGACGATAGTGTCTTGCAGATGGTGTTTAGTGATACTCCTATCCAGGTGTTGTGAGAGTACACAAACTCCCCTCCTTTGTCACTAACGCTAACTTTTATTACACCAGATTCCTTAAGCTCCTGATTTCCTTAAGACCCATACGCTGCTCGGCTGTTAAATTTGGTATTGCCCGCTTCGCCATGTTCCTGAACCGCTGTAGAACCGTGAGCAGGGAGGTATTCCGGAAACTCCTGTGATTTCAAATAGTTCTTGGACGAGTAACCTTTCAAACCTCGCTTGACTTTTCCAGGCTATGAAGAAGGTGGTTACGCCGTAACGTCAGTCGAATAAAGTGTGGTTAACAATCTTGGCTCCTAGTCTCATTTGTTCAATCCACCACGCTCTAAATAAAGCGCCAAAGGAACCGAGTAGGGAAGAATGGGCTGCCGATGGCGAACACCGTCATCGGCAGAACATTATTTGCTTACCCGAAACATCCCATTAAACTTAGAATGGACACCTGGGTAACTGGGTGGAGCCTGGGATGGACGACCTGATTGTATTGACTGTTGGTTGGCCGTGTTGCCTAAAAAATAATCCCGGCATGAACCAAGCCGAAAATGCATGCCAAACTTCCAAGTAATCCCAATTCACAAATTTTGGAGGGAGGGCAGGTGCGCTACGCTTCACAAACGTTTCTTCGATAGCGTTAAGTTGGACTGCGCTCCATCATCGACTGCATAAAAAAAGCGGAACACTTGCAGTGACATGAGAGACAACGTGCCTGCTTCAAACATATCTCGATAGTTGTTTCGGGGATGCTTCTGAATTTCTTAACGTTGCGGATAGGATCTCCTGCCTGCAGCACCTTTTCGCCTTTTGAAAACGCTCATCCAGCACCTTGTTCTCATGACTGCCAAGGAGCAGTTTCCGGTGAGACGTAAAGATATGGGTGTGAGGATGAGGCTGTGGGGGGGGGGGGAGGCACAGACTCTGCGTAAAATTTGTGTCTGGGGTTAGTCGGAATGCTGGTCACTAATAAGCGAAATGCATGATAGATATCGCCGGTGTTTACTGGAGTGTGCGTTGTAAATGGCATGAAAGGCACTCTTGGAGATGCACAACGTGTAAAAAGGCGCACCAGTGGGAATCGATCCCACAACCTGCCTTCCATGAGGCGGGCCCTTCCACTAGATCACTCTGACCGATGGGTCTCCAGCGGTAAGCTGCGCCGACGTACAGCAGCCAGTTATCAGTCGATGAAAAAACGTTAATAAGTCAGAACTCGTTCAGGAGGTGCATTTTGCAATTTTATTTTTGTCTTCAGCGTCCCAGGCTCCATGTTGATACAGGTAGGTCTCAATTCAAAGTTGCATGGGACGTGGAAACGCTTTGACCACTTGCTCAAGAAGAGGAGACGAAAGAATGACCGCAGATGCAGCCGGCGGCCACAATTCCTTCACCGGTGCGGTTGCCAACTAGCTGTTGGAAGGATGTTTAGTTGCGACCGAAACTCCTGCTCCAAGCCGGACTGCAACTTGCACCCGCGATGCTAGCCTATTGCACCACCGGCGCTGTATGACCGAAAGCGGCATCCATGATATCCTCGTGGACTCATCTGTGCCAACGAGACGAGTTGACCGCAGATATCGGCGTGGAATCCGCTAGTCAGAGTCATATTAAGAGATCGTGACTCACGATAATAATGGGTTTATTAGTACAGTTTATTGTCGGTTGCGGATTTTCGGAGATCTGGACAAAAGCAGTCACTTTTGCTACCCTCCAAGGTTTTAAGTTTGACTTACTTTCAACTTTTACGTTTAGCGATAAGAGGGTTGCAAACACTGATTGCTATCCTCTTGTCGCTCCGCGGATCATACCCCTAGATCTTATGATGTGCTTCTATTCATTGTCTGGAGGAAACGCTCCAAACAATGCAGAGCATGCCCCAGACACACTGAAGCGGATCGTCAAATACCGTACACCCGGCATCTCTGCAGCGTTGTCGCCCGAAGTCTCTCGATTATTGGATCTGCTCTAGTTGGAGGGGAAGGAGAAAAGTGAATCGATTACACACAGAAGCAGCATTCCACGGTCAGAAACTGGCGGAATTCGTCCCCTCATAGACTTGAAGATTATGTTGTCTTCGTGAAATAGTTTACTTTCAATTTTGTCGATAACAGCAGGAGTGGAGGGCACCACTAGGACAGATCCAGATTCTTCATTTCATAGACCCTTCTTAACTGCGTACACGCAGTGAACGATAGGAGTCGATGATTTTCCTAAGGCGTCGCCCTTTGGAAGAGTCCATCGTTTCATTCAAGCAGTGTTGACGACTGTGCGAGTAGTGGAAGCTTGACAGAGCCCACCCGAGTCGACAGTCGTGCTCCGAGTATGCAGCGACTTCGGAAAAGAGTTTGCCAACGTCTAATGTGGAACCGGACATGACAACTACTCACGTCGAACCGTTGGGAGAATAGTCTCGGTGGTTTGCAGTCCAGAAAAAAGAAAACAAGAAAGGAAATAGTTTTGAGAAGCAAGAAAGGATGTGACGACAGACAGCGGAAAGCCGGAGCGAAAGAAAAGGAAGGTGTGGGCCATTGTTTCCTGCTAGGCGTGCAATGCAGACAAAGCCATTTTAGAGAAGTAGCTTCAACTACCTTGCACACCTTTCAAGGTTCCTATTCTTATTCCTTTCGTTTCCCGTCAGCGCATTTGTGCCAACGTTGGTGAGTCTTTGGTGTTATCTGAGCATGTTTTATCTGTTGTCAGTAAAGTGGAGCCGATACCACTGTGCGGGATAAGAAGCTATGAGCTGTGTTTGAAGTTGTAACAAGCCTTCTGCGAACTGCTGAACCTTGCACCACCCTCGCCGCGCCGATGACGGTGAAAGCAAATTCGGCTGGTCGACTGACTGCCTTGAAATATTTCCCTTTTGCTACCAGTCGAAGCAGTTGCGCCTCCTACGACGTTTGAAACGCCTCTTGGCCTTCATTGAGAAGCAGCATTTCAGGGTGTCCTCATGGCGGAACTCCGCTCCGCGACCATTCCGGCATGATCGCCGTCTGCTCCGGTCAAGATAACTGCCCCAGCTCTCACGAGTGCAGCCCGACCGTCGTCGGTCAAAGCACCATCAACCGCTGCTGTCCTACAAGAGGTGATCTCTTTTCCCGAACCTCCCTCTCTGGTGTTCAAAATGATGAGGGCCTCAATGCTGTCCCAGACCCGGTGTACTCTATTAGTGAACAAGCTATCAATGCAGAACTCCAGCTGTAACTAAAAGCCACTTCTTTATTCGGCCTTTACCCCTGTTTCATACTGACTTTTGGTCAGCATAATTCCTCTAACCATAAGTCTCTTTTTAGTCTCGACTGAAGGAACTCTTTTACTCATCGACCTCCTTGGCCTAAGTGACCCTTCATGGTTTTATGTAAGTCTGTCTGGGGCCCACGGCTAAAATAGCAGTTAGTGCTCCTCTCTCAAGCTACCAGTCTGCTCACAGATGGGAAGAGCTGCATAGGGAAACAATGGTGGTGATTTTTAGCGTACATGTGTGGTCTTCCACCACAGCAGGGGACACAGTGTGGGTCGAATTTCGTCACCAGGCACTACTTCAATATCGTCACCGGCAAGTGCACTTCATTCCAATTCGGCGGCTGCGACGGCAACTACAACAGCTTCCTCAGCGTCCAGCAGTGTCGCAGTTTCTGCTACAGCAGTTGTGAGTCATCACCTTATGTTGGAAATCGGTAGACAGGTACCTCGTTCCGTTTTAAGATACTCGTTCAGAGTAGAATTCACAAGGCAGGGATACTGGTCGCCGGTCGCCAGTGGCACTCTGACAAGGGAAGGGTCTGAAGTGGGGGGGGGGGGGGGGGAGCGAATCATATAGGAACGTCATATAGGGAGAATCCTCATCCCTCAGTTGGTTTAAAAATGTGTTTCTTTTTTGCCAAGTCGTTAAACCCAAGGAGCAGGGGTCCTTGAAGTTACGATGGTATTGGCTCCTCAAGAGTTATGTGGTCTCTGTACGCACGCGATGCCACTGCTAGCAAGCGGCTCGGTGCACAGTGGATAGTGACGTTGCTTCGCGCGAAGGGGGTCAGATGTTCGATTCTCCTGCGCCGTATTTCTACATTTCATCTGATCAGTTGAGATTTGAAGAATTCTAACACCTATACCATTTTCAGAGGATTTCTTGCGCAATCCAGCTGCATGCTGTGGTGTTCAACATAATTCCCTGCTGTATAAACGCTCAACACCAGTGATAGACAGGCCAAAGTGCAAGTGGAACAGAAGCACTGGTCACAATACGGACACTTATAAAAGCTACAAGCTCCTCAAATTTTGTTTCCCTAATGGGCCAATGACTCGCGAAGAACCATCTTGCTCGGGCCATCGATACCTTCCCTCTTTCCTTCATCTCTGCCACGTGGCTTCAAGCTACTATGCCACTGACCTACTATAAGGAAAGACCTTGAGTATTCGGAATATATCTTCGGGGGCCACCTGCCAGACCCACAAAGCCGATGTGGGTTTCTTCAGATCCATGAATTCGCTTACGAAGCGATTTCACGTTCACGTCATTGTGCATGACCTTCCTTTTGACCTCCAAAAAAGGGGCAATATCCTGAAGGTAAGTGTTAAACTTGCGGGTGGCTGAAGGAGAACGGATTTGTTAGAGTAGCATTAAAGGTCGTGACGCCGGTGTACCGAATCCTGTGTCATCCTCGCGTGGAAAAGCTGGTAGCTATGCCTGCTTCAAAGCTGGTTATACAACATCACATCCTGGTCTCTTTGAAAACCCGAGCAAGATGGTTTTTTCCGACGTCATTGGTCCATGTAGGGAAGCAAACCGTGAGCAGACTATAGCTTTTATACGCTGTCCGTATTGTGGCCAGTGCTTTTGTTTCATGCACCTTGGGCCTGTGTATCACTGACATTGAACACGTTATTATGCTTTCTCATTGCCTTTTGGTTGAAAAATTCTCACCAGGGAAGGTCCCCTGGCGTAGGTCTGAACGAGTGAAATGTATAGTACTGTGCTCCAATTTCAATGTTTCTTCACGAAGCTCGATGGTCAATCTTTATTGACGACGTTTCGGGCCATAAGCCCTTCTTCAGGTCTATAACGAACTATTCGCAGTTTCTATACAACACACGTCTAAAACGCAACGGTCTAACCTGGGATCAACAAAGTGGGGGGGGGGTGGTTGAGGACAAAATGAAGAAATGAAGGGCTAAGGACGTGCACTTGCTATATATAGGACGGCGGGGTGTGACCGGTCACTCTTGCGTCGCAATCATCCTCAGCGGTCACTCCTTTGGTCCTACAGAGTGATAAGGCTCATAGCCATCTTCATCTCCTCCCTCTTGTTGATCGGCGGTCTCCATCGTTGTATTTCCAGCGCTTCCTTAATCTTCCTCTCCACCGTATCCGACACGTTCTTGTGGAGAATTGACACCCTTCACTGCGGCTGTGGGTCCTGTGTGTGCCTGAGGGTGCGGTGTTTCGAGAATGGGTTGTCTGGGTAGCTTTGAGGGCTACGCAGAGCTCTGAGATGTTCCTCCATTCTCTTTCGAAGTGGTCTTGCCGTTTCGCCTATGTAAAATTCGTCACATGACAAACAAACCACTTTGTACACCACACCTCTCATCTGGCATATTTGGTTCTCTCCTTCGCAGACAATGCAGTTCATCCTGTCACACAGATTTTCGTATGGACGTGATGCCGTGAGTAGTCGTCGTAGGGATGGGGGCGAAGGCAGTACCATCTCTGTAGGGACACTTTTATAACAATGTTGAACTGTGTTGCTTTCCACCAACATGCACTAGAGATAGACCTGGCACTTGATTTCCTTCTCCGGTGTAAAGCAAATGGATTAACCCCCAAGTTCATTTGCTACATGTTGGTGCGTTTTGACCACTATCGTCAGGACTCTGTTCGCAGTGCAGAGAGAAACCTCAAGAGGTGTCTCCTTGACTCTGCGATAGCGGAAAAGAAGCGCATTCGAAGCAACTGCATTCGTAACATCGTCCAGCTCAAGTCGATCTTGAGAGAAAGGGTAAATGAAGAGTGTTGGCGACATCTGATCAACTTCCATAGCTCAAGTTGTGATACACTCCGGCGATCTGTTACTCTCCGACTACAACAGAAGTTTGCACAACTCATGTCCTCAGCATCACCGCCTTTCATATTACCTCGGTCACGATGTACCATCATTGACGACAGTCTCGTAGACGAGGATATTCGAGCGATGTTAAACTTAGGGCCGAGCTTCTGTCCCAAACCAAAACTATCAGAACACCTAAAGAACGACATCGTCACGGCAGTTCATAAGTTTTGGTATGCGCAAAGCTGGAAGGAACAGATCGGAGCGAACGTACCCACTCTTCAAGAAACCCTCCGTAGGTCACTACCGTTTCCCCGCACCCACATCCGAATCCCGCAACGTACCCCTGAATTGTCTTCGAAAGTCGCTGCTCTGAAGCATGAGCTTCTCAGAGTATATGATGAACATCAAGCCCGACGCATGGCCGACAACATGACAACAGCAGAGCGAAGAGGTTTAAGAAAGGCACTTACTCTGAAGAACTCTCTGCGATTTTCGGTAGGGGATAAATGCGGAGGCTTCGTTGTGATGTCTCGTGAACGAGACATTTCTCTCAGTGAAGCTGTTCTATCGGATACCAGCACCTACGTAAGGGCAAGCTATGATCAGTACAAAGGAGAACGCGAGAGATTGGAAGACTCTATACGCACAGTTTTAGGTCCGAGATTAGAGAAATCTCTCCTTTCTCAATTGTTGCCGAAGTTTGAGAGTGTCCCCACGTACTACCAGCTGGTTAAAACACACAAGTTGCCGAGGGAAACGAATGGATATGACAATTCAGCGATCAAGACAAGGCCTATTGTATCTTCCTGTGGTGGACCAACAGATCGAATTAGCTGGTTTTTGCATCACCTCTTATCGCCCCTGCTTTCGTACGTACCAGCTCATCTAAGAAACGTGCAACAATTTCTGGAGCAGCTAAGGCAGTGCAACTTCGACGGACGACAACGATTGGATTACCAAAGTTTTGACGTGGTTGCACTGTACACGAATGTTGATACAAGAAGAGCAGTTGATGCCTGTTTGCGTCTTTTACAAGAACAACAGCAGAATCTTCAGCTTCTTGGGTTATCCAGAGATGACGTTGCGGAGCTACTTCGAAGTGTGGTCGATGTGAGCACGTTTCGTTTTAGAAACGTGTTCTATAAACAAACACGAGGTCTTGCAATGGGAAGCAGGTTGGCACCGCTGCTCGCTATTATATTCATGGACCACCTCGAGCGGCCAGCCTTGTCTTCCAGAGTGCTATACTTCGGACGATACATTGACGATATCTTTATAGTGGGAAATTCGCGTGCAACACTACGGCAAACGCTTGGACAGCTGAATTCAGCGTTCCCTTCCATCAAGTTGACATCGGAATCTCCCTCGCCGGATGGATTTTTACCATTTTTGAATACGAAAATCAGAATATCGGAAGGTCAGGTCAGCAGTATGTGGTATAGGAAGCCAGCCTCTCATAACATCATCATCCATGCACGAAGCTGTCATCCTATGTATATGAAGCGTAACGTCGTTCGTCATATGCTTACCACATCCTCTGATTTGACTACGACGAATTCGCGGAAAGTGGAAGAAGAAGTGAGGGAGATCCTGCGGCAGAATGGGTATGGCTCAGGGGAGTGTCGTTGTTGGAAACCTCAACGATCACCTTGTGGTTCTCCGCTGGTCATTCCTTTCATCTCAGATTCCTTTGCGATGGACGTCAACCGCGTGGTCAGGCGGTCAGGGCTCCCCATATGCCTCGTGTTCCGACCGCCCCCATCCCTACGACGACTACTCACGGCATCACGTCCATACGAAAATCTGTGTGACAGGATGAACTGCATTGTCTGCGAAGGAGAGAACCAAATATGCCAGATGAGAGGTGTGGTGTACAAAGTGGTTTGTTTGTCATGTGACGAATTTTACATAGGCGAAACGGCAAGACCACTTCGAAAGAGAATGGAGGAACATCTCAGAGCTCTGCGTAGCCCTCAAAGCTACCCAGACAACCCATTCTCGAAACACCGCACCCTCAGGCACACACAGGACCCACAGCCGCAGTTAAGGGTGTCAATTCTCCACAAGAACGTGTCGGATACGGTGGAGAGGAAGATTAAGGAAGCGCTGGAAATACAACGATGGAGACCGCCGATCAACAAGAGGGAGGAGATGAAGATGGCTATGAGCCTTATCACTCTGTAGGACCAAAGGAGTGACCGCTGAGGATGATTGCGACGCAAGAGTGACCGGTCACACCCCGCCGTCCTATATATAGCAAGTGCACGTCCTTAGCCCTTCATTTTGTCCTCAACCACCCCCCCCCCCACTTTGTTGATCCCAGGTTAGACCGTTGCGTTTTAGACGTGTGTTGTATAGAAACTGCGAATAGTTCGTTATAGACCTGAAGAAGGGCTTATGGCCCGAAACGTCGTCAATAAAGATTGACCATCGAGCTTCGTGAAGAAACATTGAAATTGGAGCACCAATTATGAAGCTCAGGGAACCAACAATTTTGAGGTATAGTACTGTGAGAAACCCCACCTTCATATGGTGGAAAAATGTTTCGTTTTTGCTGAGTCCTTGGACCAAAAGAGCTACGGGCCCTCGGAGGTGGGGTACGGTATCGCACTGTCAGTGCGTGCCCACAAGAGATGAGCGGATAATAAAATTTTGAAACCCGGATAACGGATAACGGATAATTCTTCCCAAAATGGCCGGATAACGGAAAAACGGATAACGAACAAACAACAGAAATTAAAACTAATTTTAAACCATTCTTTCTCTAATAGTAGGTCGGGATTTGTAATACCGTCCTCGTCATATGTCAAGTGAGCAACTTTTAACCTTCTTATCGGTTTTTTCTTCGAGGTGCGAAGTAGCGCACTCTGAGAAGGCGCCGACTTTCGCATGCACTCCGAATCAATATTCTTGGTTCGGATTTCCAGTCTAGGTATCAGGATTGCACGGGAATGTTAATGCACTGATTTGTCCATCGGCTGGTCACCGCAAGTTATTGCCCAAGTACGTAACTAGTATTGAGCCTGCAGCTCGTCAACAGCTGCTCCTACTGCTCAGCAACTACCCGTAAACCTATCGGCCTCAAAACGTCTGGTTGGGACTTCGTTGGACACGACGGATTATTGACCCTTCGGCACCATTAGAGAAGAAAAAACTAATCTTGCTTATTACACAGAATAGAGTAAGGGAAGATCCTCAAAACGACTGACGTAAGCATTGTCCGCTGCCCATCGCATTAGTGCTATTCCCACTCCGAAGTGTCTAATCTGCAGAAAAAATTGATAGTCGATCGGTTATTCGGTCAATCGATACTGTTATCTTGTTCTAGAAACTGTCTGAATCTCTTTATACTGGAGTATTTCCTGCAAGCGGGAGTAATTCTCTCGAAGAAACTGTCGTGTGACTCCCACTCCAATTGGTCAAATTTGGGCTAAAACCGATAACTGCGGTCGAAAAATCGATACCATCGATTAATATTGGTTTCCTCATCCGGCATAATCATAATCGCATCCCGATTGGTCAAATTTGGGCTAAAACCGATAACTGCGGTCGAAAAATCGATACCATCGATTAATATTGGTCTCCTCATCCGGCATAATCATAATCGCATCCCGATTAGTCAAATCGTGGTGTTGAACGACAACTCCGATCGAAAACTAATACTATCGATCAATAGTGGATGTCCGTTCGAACACTTCCACTCATTCGTCCAACCTGGTTATTTTCTATAGATGAGATTGTTCAGCTGTTGACCAAGATTGCCATCAACTTTATTACGGCTAACGTTTCGGCGTCGTCGCCTTCCTCAGAGCCTGGAAAAGTCGGAGGCACTTGTGGAACTGTTCCCCCAAACACCATTTCTTACTACAAAGTACTCTTCCTGAGGAAAATAGATGCAGGATTCGATATCCGAGATACAACTAACCTTAGAGGTGGATGACGTTGGACCACCAGACACCCGTAGCTGGAAGGAATCGTGGGTGAATGAGCTGTGGTCCTAGGGACCACCCGACTTAAGTACCCCCGGGGTCAGATCTGGTCATTTTCCGCTTGGTTCGTTTCCATCCACTGCACATGATAATAGCCTTGACAGGTTTTACATGCACTGCGGGTCACCTTTACACGTTTGACATGTTCTACTGGTTCACACAGGTTTGTGACACCACATACACACACAAGGACAATGGACTAACGCTTTTTATACAGTAGTATAGGATAGGATATGAAAGTACTGGCTCTCCACCCACCACTCGGAAGTTATGCACATGCCAAACATAGCTTCAATGAGCTAAAAGGTTGTGTACATAGAAGATGAATATCTGGCACATCCTTAAAACGAAGTGATTCGTACGAAGGTTTATTCTTTTCTCCTCTAACCGACAGGTTTTTTCCAGACAGTACATTATGCTAGAAGGAATTTTGGCGAAGACCCCACAAATAGAAATGAGCAAGGCAGTGTTCTGCATTTCAGAACGCGCTATGAGCAGGTTGATAGTTTGGCCTAATTATGCATATAGAACTAACAAGGGAGGCCCATGAACTTCCCCCCAAAGATTCTCAACGTGACCTATATGGTCTTGTAGGGCATCGGACGAGGATCAAAGAGCTGCGCTTCGTTTTTGCTACAGGCCACTGTGTGGTCCGAAAATGGCAAAAAATGGTACCGCTTCAGGGCGGGCTGATAAGGCAAAAGTAGCACCTGGAGTGGCCCTGTCGTGCTCTGAACTTAACTAACAAAAGGTTTGGAGCTCAAATTAAAGTTTAATTTGAGTAATTCCCTACGTTTCCTAAACGAAGCTGCAGTGTACATTCAAGCGATTCATTCGCCGCCGCTCGCGGTAGCGACTGGATGGCCGAGTAGATAGCGAGGCGGACTTGCGGGAGGGGTCGAGCGTTCGATTCCTGGGGTGGGGTTTCTGCATCCCTAAGTGGCGGCTGTTAGCGTTATTGCAAATGAGGATTACATATTGGCTCCGGTAGGGTACCTTCTCTGCGTCCTAACCCCACTTTCAACTTGTCGTCAGATGTGGAAGAAGCTGGTTTTGTTGCGTGGAGCGATATCTTGCATCCATTAAACGCTGTTTGTCTCGCTGAGGAAGGTTCCGTTAGATACTATTCCCATATGATCTCTTTGGTATGTTCTCAATTACTTTTGGAAGTGTCTCTCACTGTCACCTCATTCGTGAACAAGATCGACAAGCATTGCTTTGACCCATCATCAAGACATGTTTATTGCTCCTCGGATTTCCTCCTACTTTCCTCATGGACTACTTTTTTTCTTCTCGCAACTTCCACTATTTCAGCTAACTGTTTCCAAGTAGTGCATATTTTATCCAGCTCCTGTGATTGGTCGCCTCGCTGTGTGTTTCTTTCTCACCATTCTCTTACACACTTACGGGAGACGGGTCGGGGGCATTGCAGATAGGAGCACTTGCACTCACTCCCTCTACTCTAGAGGTCGAGAAAAACTTTTGTCCAAAATTCATCTACAGGGTTGTTGGGGATGCAGAGCACCAATTAGGCAACCAGTTTCGGTGGAAGGATAGATTACAGAAGGTCACGATGGATATGTAAGTTGAAAGAGTATACGCAGAATAACCGGCACCCCTGCCTTTCACGACTCCAAAGGTCGATGAGAGTTCGAAAGAAAATTTTTCGCTCAAACATCGCTCAGGGAGTTACTTAGGGTGCTGATCACTGATATGAAATCTGTTTTTAGAATTTTGGTCGATTACGGTAGGTTACAGTAGATATGGCTGACTAAAGCTGTGTACGTTAGTGGGATCGCTTTCTTCTCCAATTGTCAGACATATTTTCCAACCTTTGACTTCAACTTTGATGAAAAGTAGGATAAGCAAAGTGATAATTTAGAAAAAGAGTGACAGATTCGTGATCAGCAGCATAAATAGTTCCCGATAGGGAGATTCCAAGTGTCACTTATGCCATATCAACCGCTATGAAGTGATACGCTTTCTGCCATTTCCGGACCACCCACAGGCCCATAGCAAAAACGAAGCACAGATCTGTGATCCTCGTCCGATGCCCTATAAGAACATATAGGTCTCGTTGAGAATCTTTGAGGGAAGTTCATGGGCTTTCCTTGTAAAAGAAGGCACCGACCTAGCGTTGCAAACGTATCTCGACTATCAGTGGAAAAAACACAAAACGATTTTCAAAAATTGTCCTTATATTCAACTAAGTAATCATAAAGGTACCAGATTTTGTTGTTCGTTATCCGGCCAAAAACCATCGGATAACGAACAACGAAACGGATAGGCCAAAACCCGCCGGAAACCGGATAGCGGATAACGGATAACGGTTAGTCCGCTCATCCCTGGTGCCCACGTGCATAGGTGCGCGCGCTGATGTATAGGATGTGGCGAAAGGCGAGCAGGTGGCTCTGAAGGGTGGGGCGCTGCTTCACAAGTGCTAGGTCAAATTCGTGATCAGCACTCCAAATAACCCCCCCCCCCGGGAGAAGTTTGGGCGAAACCGGTGCTCGACAGCACTAGTCACCCGTACCTGCTATGAGGTCACTGTTTAGCATTTGCTGAAAAACAAAACGTTGTACAGCGTGTCTCAGAAAATGTATACACTGTTTGAAAGGTGATAACTTAGTTCATAGTAACGGTACTGAAGAATTTAAGGGCTCTTATGAAAGCTTAAGAAAATAGAAATTCTCTGACATATGAGAGGCACGGAATGCTCCATGCACTCGTCTGAAATTTTGCATTTTACACTCGATTGATTGTGTTTCGCTTGAATACGTGTTATATTTCCTTCAGAAAGTGGCGGTTTCGATTGATTTGTGCTTATTTTAGAGCTCAAAACTTAATTACACATTATAGCTTGCGAAAAATGGAGAGAGAGTATTCTAAAAAATAAATGTACTATGTGAAGGGTTGTAACATTGCTGCTAGTAAAGCATTTGGAGATATTTCAACTCACATGAAAGCGCATGGCGACGGGATTACTGTGGCGTGCAAATAGTCAAGATTGCGCCATGCTGCTGCATGAAACCTTTCGTTCCAGACTCGATTGGTTGTGCATTGGTTGAATACTTATTACAATCTTGTTGCTACTTGGTCACATTAACCTGTGCTGTGCTTAACGTTTTGAACTTGATAACCTTGTGAAAGAAACGTTACATGCGAGTTTATTGATTACATGATTTAAATGTGGGCATTTTTCAATGTGGCTGTTCAATGGTTCCATTGATGCCTAATTAGCTACTGGTATTCCCAGTATTTCTTCGAACTGGGGACTGGCCGATGACTATTCCGCGGTACAAGGAACACAGATTAGCTAGCAGGTTTATAATGAACACAAATCAATGGTGAGACAAACAGTGGACCTGCTGGAGTCGTGTGTGAGATCTGCGGCTCGAATCTGCTCCTTATATGCATATCCGTCCACTAGGGCGTGGCTTAATTCAAATAGAAGAGTGGTAGACGGTGGGGCAGGCGATAACCTCTCCCGACGGTGGTGTATCCGCCGGTCATGCCACCGTGTGCACCATCAGCCGGCCTGGATTACGGTAGGGAAGTGAGCCCAACCCAACAACAGGGCGCATTCCGTGGGCGAAACAACATTTAAGCTGAATGGAGAGGTTGATTGCATAACTGCAGCTACTGGACGACGGAAAACGTTAAAAGAAGCACAGCATCCTCAAACGTCCTCAAAACTTGACTAGCAGCAATGTTCGACCTTTCAAGCAGTACCTGCAATTTTCTAGAATACTGTCCATTTTTCCCATGCTATAATGTGTAGTTAATTTTTGAGCTCTAAAATAAGCAAAAATCAAACGATACGGCCACTTTCTGAAGGAATTATAACATGTATTCAAGCGAAACACATTCAATCGAGTGTAAAATGCAAAATTTTGGACGAGTGCATGGCGCATTCCATGCCTTTTATATGTCAGAAAATTTCTATTTTCCTAAGCTTTCATATGAGCCCTTAACTTCTTCAGTATCTTTACGATGAACAAAGTTATCACCTTTCAAACAGTGTATACATTTTTTGAGACACCCTGTGTAATACAAAATGTGGTAGAAGTGAGTGGAGCACAGCTTAAAATAAACCCTTATTTGGGTGGGTGCTGATCGGTCCCACGAGGTGTGGTGTTGCGTTCGATCAAACGGCGCCGGTGGTGTAATGGCGTAGAGCATTCCCGCCCGGTCAGAGGGAGGTGCGGGTTCGAGTCCCGCCTGGCGCTAGAAGTTTTGATCGCAACAAAACATCGTTGCGGCACCTTATTTGAGAATTTTCAGTGAAATAAATGTGTAGGAGATGTGTAGAAAGTAAGCCGCCAGGAGAAGGCACTACTGTACTTTCACGATTCCAGAGATCGGGGAGAGGTCGAAAAAAATTTTTCGCCCAAATCTCGCCCAGGGGGTTTTTGGGGTGCTGATCTCGAATCTGGCATCCGTTTTTGAAATTTTAGCCGATTACGGTAGGTCACATCAGGTACGGGTGATTGCTAAAGCCTTCGATAAAGTTCCTCACGCCGGTCTTATAGGCAAGCTGAAACAAATTGGTATTCATCATAGGATAATCTTATGGATTCAAGATTTTTTGTGCAATCGCACGTACCAAGTGCGGTTGGGGCAGACTCTGTCTAAGGTATACCCTGCTCCCAGTGGTGTCCCCCAAGGAGGGGTGCTATCCCCTCTACTGTTTCTCATCTATACACAGGATCTCCCTTTCGAGCTTTTGTCCAATGGAGTCTCTGTTCAAATGTATGCTGATGATTTAAAGATTTATAGAGTTATTGAGAAGCAGGAGGATCGCGAGGTACTGCAAGCAGCTATTGATCTCGTTAACAACTGGTCGATTGTGCATGGTCTCCCTCTAGCCTCTAATAAGTCCAACGTTTTAAGCATAGGTAACTCCCGTTTTAGTCCTAATTATAAAATTGGTGAGGTCGGACTTAAAGTAGTTAAGAATGTTCGTGACCTGGGATTCATCATTTCTGATAACTTGTCCTTCTCCTCTCACTGCAAAAACATCGTTGGTAAACTAACGCTCGGATATATAATCTTTTCAAAGCACTAAGGACTAATGATGTCCATACCTTAATAAGGGCGTATAAAACGTACGTCCGTCCTGTTGTGGAGTGCGGTACTACGGTGTTTAACTCCCTGTCCAAGAAGGATACCCTCTTATTGGAAAGAGTTCAAAATAACTTTACAAGAAAGTTGGCAATCCGTTGCCTCAATATGGACTATAGATCTATGCCTGGAGGGGCAGAACGTTGCAAGTTCTTTAATCTTATTAGCCTTGAGAGAAGGAGAGGCATTCACGACGTCCTAATGGCATATAAGATCATGAGCGGTTTAGTGCAGTTGAATCCCAATGACTTTTTTGTTGTAACTAATTCCTCGGTCACTCGTGGTGGCTCTACTAAACCGATCATTTGCTAGGACATGTACCAGGTCTCGGTTCTTCACCAACAGAGTCCTACCCACCTTCAATCGGTTGGTGGCCAAGGGTCTTCTTAGCATGAAACCAGCTACGGCAAAGAGATATTTCAGCGCTGTCCTGGCTAGTTCTACTTCGGACCTGGGAAGGAAGTGACAGTTTCTTTTGTGTTTGGTTCTCTCTATTGTTCTACTTCATGTCTAGTTCTCTCTTCTCCTTTTTTTCGGTTCCTGTTTGACTCGTTTTAGAATTTTACATTTTAGCATTTTATAACCTTTGAATGGTTTTTTGCACTGGTGCGTTTTGTGTTTCAATGGTCCTGCATTGTGTTAACACACGGTGGCAACACTCGTGTTGAAATAAAAGTATAAAGCATAAAGTATTAGGGCTGTCGAGGTCATAGTTACCGATTTCGCCCAAACTTCTTCCATTGAAGTTATTTGGTGTGTTGATCACAACTCTGATACCCGTTTTTGGTATTACGCTGGAGTACGGGGAGTCATAGTAGGCATGGGTGACAAATGGTAAGGTCATGGTCATCAAACTTTGTCTGCAGGGGTTATCTGGTGTTTTGATCACGAATCCGACTCTTATGACAATTTAGAGTGAAATGAATGTGTAGAAGATGTGTAGGAAGCAAATTGGTAAAGGAGGTATGAAAAAATGCGAAATGAGTGTGTAGCACTGAAGTCGAACACCTGGCCTAGCACCTGTGAAGCAGAGCCGCACCCTGCTGAGCCACCGGTTTACTTTCCGCAAAGCCTTTCGCCTCGTCTCATACGTCAGCGCACTCACGTATGCACGTGGCCCCCGTAGTACGTCCTCCGACTTCTTTCTCGTAGTGCCGGGGAAGATCGTCTAATCTCTGTTTATTCGCCTTTTCTTTTTGAGCAGAAAAGCTGTGAAAAGTTCGTCTTGCACTCCTCACGGTTACACTTTACGTCAAATCTCATGTCTATGCCTTATTATGTTCATTTGGAGGCGCTAGGAAGCTCAGTTGGGGTAATCCTGTATTCACTGGTTATCCTCTTCATTAGTAAGAAGCCCATTTACATAAGCAGTAAGCTCAGTTCAGCACAGAGATAGAACACACCAGTGCTGCACAACATTTTTAATTTGGCGTAACACATTATGTCGTGTAGGGCTGCCTTACATGCATGTAACCTCTCGTGAACCCCTTAGCGCCCACCTTGTATTAAGGTTATTTGGCCAGGGAACCATTTTCTCCTCACCCTCATTAGACACGTCTTTTCATTGCAAAACATTTTCCCTTCTTACATTACATGATTTTCAGACATTGGGTTATATTAATTTCCATCATCATTTTTCAATTTGGTTTTTAAACTTTGTTTATGCTAACAGTCTGAGTTGTGGAGAGTTCATCAAAGTAGATCTACTGTTGCCGTAAAGGGAAAATGGGACACTAAGTTCTTCTAATGACAAAAATCTAAGTATGAAAATTGAAAAAAAAATTGCCGGGCCAGATAGCCTCACTCATGTGTTCCCTAACAATCTGTTGATTTCTTCCCTGCCGACCTGTCCGCTTTCTATGGTAGGCGTCACTAATTGACCTTTCGGACCCTCCATTGCTCGCTAAATAGCCGTCGGTCTCTTGCAATGATGAGATCGCAAGACGCGGTTCTTAACAGAGCGCAGTCGATAGAACGTGTGTAGGGAAACTATAACAGAAGTGGTGAAGGAACCTTTTGTTCAAGAGCAGAACAGGATGACCCAGCTCTTACCGATTCCCTTGCAAGTTGACGTTGGAGCGGAATATAGCCACTGTTCAGCTCGAGGTTCTGCATGCAACTCCAGAAATACCGAACCTATGCTTCCGTCCAGTTGCTGCGTTCTCTATTGGTAAGCACTGAGTTATTGCTGAGTTCAAGCACATCAAACTGTTGCGGTATTTTATCAGTGGAAGAAACACAAAATGAGATGCGAAGGTAGCCCTTCTGCCTTCTTAAAATACACTAATTATACAGCAGAAAGGCCTGATGTGTAAAAGTACTGTCATTTTTTCAAATATTAGCAGGAAACAATGGGTTTCGTAGTACATATACCAATCAAATCGACGTGTTAGGGTAGCATGCCCAACTAGGTCAACGGTTCTTCACTCCCAACATTTAGATATACGTCCGTCCCCGTTTCTCAGTACGTTTTTTGTCAGGTTCTTAACCTTTTCACGACACACGCGATTTTCAGGTGACTGCCGCGTGAGACAGCGCGCATTTTTCCCGCGCGCTGATTATTTGAGCTATTCTATTTGTATTATTTGTTAAAAATGAAAAACAGTAACGAATGAATTCCCAAGGACCGTCTTGACCGTAAATATTAGTGGACTCATTGATTAACATTGTACTATTAAATGCTTGATAATTTTCCATAAACTACTTTTATGATGGTGTCCGACGACAACGTCGGACATTGTCCCACGTGGCAAAAAGGTGTCCGACGACGTCGTCGGACAATTTCGTGAAAGGGTTAACAGCTTCCAATTCATTGAGATTCAAATGCTTGACGATCTGTTGAGGTGTTTCGAACTGCTCATCATAGATTCCGTCTTTTTGTTGTTGTTTTTTTCGTCAGCATAGGATTGGTACGCTCGCAGAAGCCCATGCTGTTTAATTGGGGGGGGGGGGGAAGGGTGGGGGATATAAAACTCAGACATGTAAGCAAACGATTCCAATTAAGGCAATTTTATAGTCTTTGCTGCTTCAGCTTACTAACCATCGGTCCGGTAACCTCAAGCACGAACGTATCTCTAAGGCTTCGCAGGTATCTCTCTAAACAAACCACTGTCACAATGACATTCTACTACTACGGTTCTATTATGGCAGCTTTCTTTGATGGTTCTGCCAGTCTCATTAATTTCTTCAACTTTCCCCGACTTCTTCTAGAACGGTTGAATATAATGCAGCAAAGTAAACCTCCAGAGCGATAATAGCCATTCGTCGCGATCGCGGCGGCGGTCGTCGCCTGCGCGATGAGGTCAACGGGTCGGCCGGCGTGCACGTCGCGCTGAGCGGCATCAGTCGCCGCGCCGCCGCGAACGGATCGTTTCAATAGTATCGCACCCGTGGGCACGGGCTGACGGTGCGATACTGTACCCCAGCTTGGTTCAAGGACTCAGCAAAAAACGAAACACGTTTTTCTACTACATGAAGTATGGAGATTCTCGCAGTACTATCCATTTCCCGATCAGACATACGCTTCAGGCCCTTCCCTTTTTATGTGTTCCATATCTACACTGGACATTCCGTTGCGGCGACCTGCTTTTTGCCTTATTTGCCCTCATGATCAACGAATACAAACATCGCTTGCAAGAAAGCTCTAAGCAATTGCTCGCCTTCGAACGGTGGAGGCGCAGAGGATAGAGAAGGGGGTATATGTCGCGAAGACGCTCCGCGAGCGGCATGCTTCGAGGTGCGGAAACGCGCCGTTTCTCCAATCGCAGTCGTGGCAGCCAATGATGTGCCCCGCCTGTGCGGCTGATCCGCTGCCTGATTGGCTGCCGCAGTTACGGTTGGAGCAACGATACGTTCCTGCATCCTGCAGCACGTTCCCACATCCCCGTAGTGCTTCTTTGTGTCGTGAACCAGAAGCTGTACAGCATCATGGACACGAACAAACAAAGTCGAGTACGCTAGCTATTAGAAAATAGATCGCATAGCACTGATAGACGACATCGATGTCTTTTCAATATCTTCTGAATTTGAGTAGTTTCCGTAGTTCTAAACACTTCTCAGATTTTTCAGCTACCAAGAATTATATCCGTCCGAACATATGAAGAGTTCTGTAGCTTCGCTGTCACCGCTTTCGACAAGAAATCTACCAAGAGATCCCAGAAGTAAGGGATGTTTTCAAGGAATTACTTTGGAGAAGCCTCTGTCTCACTATTACTCCTAGCAGTAGTCTCACAGTTCTTGTCAGATTCTCAATCCTACTTTAGCCTGAAGACTCCATAACAGTGTACCGATCGATAGCAGGGTAAGTAAGGGACTCGACGTATATATGAAGTCTTCTGAAGATGCACAGAGGGCTGTGGGTTCGGAAAATCTACTGGCGACTTCAGAAGATGGTCCGGGGCCTAGTCAAAAGAAACTGACGATGAGCATACAGAAGTTAGAGTAGCCTCCCTTCACTGAAGCGCACAGCAATTTACCGTAGAAATCCAATCACTAACTCAGTGCGCGGTCTTCAGCATCACTCGTGGAATTGGACACACCTCTATGTGAGAACGATCGATCGTCGTCGGGGGAAAACACAACAGCCGAACAGAAGCGGGCGGGGGCGGCCAGGACGTATGAAACATGGCCAGCAGGCATGCGATCTTCCCCCATGCCCCTGGTCCACCCACCTCCAACCTCCCAGGCTTCACCGAGAGTCTAACGGCTGCATGACGAACCATTGAGACGCAAAACGAAATTTCCCGGTCCGTTGTTGCGCCAGGATGGGAACTCGCCTCCGCCTCCCGCGCCATCTCTGTCCCGCCGCGACTGGCTCGGCCAATGGTAAACATATGCGGTGTTCACGAAAGCTGAGCATGTAGTCAGAGCAGGTTGGATTGTGCAGGTAGTTGCTCATCAAAGCGCAGGCGGGGAGGCGCTGCTCCGATTCAAGGTTGTTGATTGGGGCTTCCAGCCGAGGCCTTCTATCCCTTTGACAATGGTGAACCGGGGCGAGAGCTGTCTCTGGGAAGAACGAAAACAGCCGTGTGCATCGACTGGCCACGGCATGCATTCTGTAGGCAAACTACGCAGTCAGATTGGCTCTATAATCTTCGTAGAAGTGGAATGCGCGGGTCACCCGCGAAGGGATGACTAGCACCGGTATTTAAATTTTTAACTTTTATCGGTAACTTGGCCGGTTCATGGGGAATCTCATCAGCACCTTTCATTACAGCTTGTCCAGCTGGAAACATCGCGTACGTGGATCCGAACACGCAGATGCCGATCCTCTGTAACGAGGCTCTTCGAAATAGCTGTCCCAACGGCTACACCTGCACCTTCAACGCTCTCATCAACAGCCACGTTTGTTGTGGCGCAACAGACCATGGCGAGTTCTCCGCCGACAGTTGCCTGTAGGAGCGATCACAATCAGTTCTGTTTCAGGCGTTTGTCCCGAGCAGGAGAAGGCCTTCATCAGCACCGCCGACATGTCTCCAAGAGAGTGCATCGTGAACATGGAGGCGTCCTGCCCTGCAAACTACCTCTGTCACTTCAGCATGCAGAGGAACAAATACTACTGCTGCACGAGCGTCACTGGACGTGAGTTGCTGTGAATAGCGTCTTCAGAAGGAGGAGAGCAACTGGCTATTCATTCAACAGGAACATGTCCTGCGGGAAAGTTTCTCCACCAAGACGCTCACACCGCGGTTCCCACACGCTGCACAATGGGACGAGGCGATCAGTGTCCAGATGGCTACTCCTGTCAAAGCTATCTCAGGAACGCTTCGCAAGGATTCTGCTGCACCAGCAATGGTAAAATAACTCTCTCGGCACAAAGCCAACTTGGGAAGTGCCGCAGTTTACATTCACACTAATTACGCAAAGCATGATCGCACCCTCCAACTCTTTTTGCTCCCCACTCACTAGTGCTTTCTAAGCGGATCAAGGGGAAAGCATTTTCTTTTTTATTTCATTTTAACTGACCCGACTCAAAATGACGAGCGAATGTAGATGGAATGGTATATTACAGGCGAGAAAATTTAACCATTAGGTCCCTTGTAGCCAAAAATAACAACAGTGCCGAAACTGAACAGAGATTGCAGACTCGACAAGAAATGTGGAAATGCACTATACTTATGTATGTTCGAATGAGCAATACGAATACCGATACAAACCATGCCAACTACCCATAGCAATTCGAATTGCGTTTTTCGATCCGCTTTCGGAGTATTCCAGTTCAAACGTTCTAAAATTGCGATATTCGAAATTTCTCAGAAACAGACAATTATTCGAATATTCGATGGCACCATTCGAATGTTGGAATCAGAAGGACTTCTCTTCTTGGCACTGTAACACTAGGTTCTTTCAGTCAAAAGAAAGATTCGAACCATAAACCATCCCTTCTCACCATGGCGCTCCTCTATCACCTGTGCCACCACCACTCGGCCAGCCGTGCAGTTTTCAGGCTACTTGAGCTGGGAGCCATGCTGAAAATGGTCCATAACTCTGTTCAGAGATGTGAGAAACGGAACACATATTTGGAATCATCGTTAGAAGCCGCATTCAGTGATATATGTCTCATCTCAAAGTCTCATGGTCACCTAGTTTCCTCCCCTTGTAAGTTGAACACGTTCGAGTACAATCGACAGACCCTTGTGACAGGTCGGCCTTATTCTCTCTCTCTGCGTCCCGCTTGGAGCTCAGAATCATCCTTACGATCGCCCTTGTGTCACCTCTGGTTGCGCCGTCTGCCCACATGGCAGTGAAGGGGCTGCACCGTATCAGGTCTGATATGCCTCATTACCTGCCAGAGCTGTGGTGAGGAATATGTCGGTGAGACCACGCGACTCCTAGTTGTCACGCTCAAGGAACACCTTGACGGCAAGGCCAAGTCTAGGGCGTCCACTGCAATGGGTCACCACAGAGTAGGCGGGCACACGGGGGAGATCCTCGAGGTCATGGCCAAGCCACTGGCAGTCGAAGCCCAAACTGCCGCACCCAAGGCCCCACAGGCGTTTTGGAGTCACGCCAAAGACCCCAAGCTAAACTGGAAAGCAGAGTGCCTCTTTACAACACGGGAGTCCAACTCTCTGCATCGTGCTCTGTTCAGAGTCGTAGGGGTCTGTTTTTCGATCCCCGTCCTTGCCTTCCTGCTTGCTAAGTGCAAAGTAGCACAGTTAGTTATTCTGCTCTGAAAAGGCGGCAAGTCGCATTGATTCTCTTGGATCCCCCTGTGGCCCATTCATTTCGGACTACAACCTCGGGTCTCTTCGGTAGGCTCTTAAGGCTTTTAAAGGTTACGAGCACCAGTACTCCGCTTCTTACAATAGCGCCCGGGTCGCGCGGTCACGGAAAAATCCGTCGCAAACCGTCGCATGCTCATAACTCCTTTAATCTTGAGTTGTTTCAGAAACTGTTGGCACCATTCGATTCGTCTCATCGAGGTCTACAAACCGTTTATGAAACTTTACCAGGCCACCGCGTTTTCGCCGTGGGTGGCCTAAAAAATAATTGCAGCAGGCTTTTGCGATTGGAGCACGTTATTTTCCAGGACATGCATGTGACGTGCAGTGTTTTCGGACTATCTCAAGCAATGCGTACGCTGTCAGTGCTCTGTCGTGCCTGGAATGCTCTGAGAGTGCGCCGGTGCACAATGCATATAAGATCGAACCTATCAATCGAATGGGCGGAAGCATGTCCACTGGGTATCTATCTTCGTTTGATGGAAAATCTAAAGCCTTCAAGACTATTCTTCACTGAGAATTTTACAAGTTGAATAGGTTTACAGGTTTGGAGAATTTTACAAGAAGTTTCCAGCCGTCCTACTTAGGATTTGCTCCAGTCAGTCCGACAATTTTTTGGAGTCACAATGCATATAAGATCGAACCTATCCTACTATATATAAAGAAGCAAGCGTGTGTGTGTGTGTGTGTGTGTGTGTGTGTGTGTGTGTGTGTGTGTGTGTGTGTGTGTATGTGTATGTGTGTGTGTGTGTGTGTGTGTGTGTGTGCGTGCGTGCGTGCGCGCGTGCGTGCGTGCGTGCGTGCGTGCGTGCGTGTTTCCGTCACACTTGAGTTGGGGCGCGGCAGCCGAACACGTCGGCAACCGTGCATGGCGAGCCGCAGACGTGCTGAACACGTAGGCAACCTGCATGGCGAGCCGAAGACGTACCGAACACGTCGGCAACCGTGCATGGCGAGACGTCGGCGGCACAAAACTTCGGCCCTGGGGGTAATCGAGGTCGCTGAACACGAATCTGAAGTCGGCCAATCGATATCGATCGATATTATCGATTTTTTGTGTATGTCGTTCAAGTGGCGCGAAACTTCGGCTCTGGGGGAAATCAAGGTCGCTGAACACGAATCTGAAGTCGAATCAATCGATCCATCTCGATTAACATAAAAGTCAGAAGGCGTAGGGAAGAATAGGAAACCCGTAGCGGCCATGGCGTCCTATTGTCGGGGTTTGGGGGCGAAGCCCTCAACCAGTCGTAGGCGGCCGCTAGGCCGACGTACGACTGGTTAATCGAATAATCGAATGGGTTCGACAACTGGTAGAGTGAGCGTTTGGGGAGTCCTATCATAAATTTCCAGTCGCCTTACTAAAGAATTACTCTAAGGCTGTCCCGCTAGCTTCAGGAGTGCGCTGTGAACAATGCATATAGACTCGTACATTGCAATCGGGGGGGGGGGTCGACCGCTTGCAAATTGCACGCGCGGGCGTGTTCGGAGCGCAATAACTCCTTCAAGTTCAAATCGTTTCAGCTGCCGCTCGTGGGTCTTGTAGGCAGTAAAACGGTCTAGTAGCACGCTAAAGTAGAAGCTTAGGAAGAGGCAATGTTACAGGTGTGCGAAAATGCAGGTAAGGCTTGTGTGACGCATTTTTTTCCGATTTCGGTGGACCACTGAGGGAGGACCCGGCAAGCAAACGGTTTTGAAATGCGTGTGCAAACGGAGCGCTCAAGGTACTTCACGATAGCGTTCTCAGAACTTCTTAGCTTTCTAAACTGCCTTAGACTCAGCTGCCAGTTTAAACTGGCGGAAGATAGCGGTTAGAGTTTCTTGCGCTATTACTCGCCCAGGTTTGATTTTACGACACTCTCAGTGGTACCGTTCTGTTCAGCATGAAAACGCTATCGAATGTTACCAATTTCTACCGATTCTGGGAAGATCGCTTTTTTGACAATTTCGTATCAAAGGCGAGGCGGCTCAGCGGCGCGGCAGAAGGTCGTCATCGAAAATCGATGTCTTCGAATTGGGCCATGCTTGATACCGTTCGATAGAGCTTTTCATGCTGAATTAAACGATATTATTGTGAGTAGCGAAAACTGTAATGTGGGCGAGTAAGAGCGAGGAGAACATCGACCGTTGTTGTGCTAAATTGCACGCGCGGGCGTGTTCTGAGCACGAAAACCCGCCATATGTTAACCTTTCCGGCTGCAGCTCGTCGGTTTTGTAGGCAATAAAATGGACTAGTAGTGCGCTGAAACACAGCAATGTAGCTTATGATAGGACAACGTTACAGCGGTGCGAAAATGCAGGTTAGCCTTGTGTGGCACGATTTTTTCCAAATTCAGTCGACACCTGCAAGAACACGCGGTGAGCTAACGGCCTACAAATGCGCCAGCAAGCAGAACACTTAAGGTTCTTAAAGAGAATGTTTTAACAATTCCCTAACTGACTAACTGCCTTAGCACCAGCTGCCATTTTAGGGCGGCGGAGTTTTAGCGTTGAAGTTTCCTGAGCCATTATTCGCCCAGGTTTTGAGTGTTCGACATTCGCAGTGGTACCGTTCTGTTCAGCATGGAAAGCGCTTTCGAATGATATCAATCTCGACCAATTTCAGAAAGATCGATTTTTTGACAATTTCCCATCGACGACGGGGCGCTCCAGGCCGAGCCTGCGCGAACGATGACGTCATCGAAAATCGATGTTTTCGAAATTGGCCGAATTTTCTCGTCCAAAATCATCTAGGGGTTATTTGGGGCGCTGATAACGAACCCGACGTCAGTCTTTGAGAATTCCGCCGATTTCGGTAGGTTTTGGATTTTCTTCTAGATAATTGAGAGTGGTCGGGTGAGGATCACCGATTTTGTTCAAACTTCGTATAGGGGCGGGGACTTATTCGGGATGCCGAACAGGGTGCCGAAGTTCATTCGGGCGATTACGGCAGGAGGCCGACCATACCGATAACTGAGGGTGACCGGTGATCCTGACCCGACCACCCTCAAACGGGTAGTACCTACTGAAATCGGCAGAATTTTCAAAAACGGACTCCGGATTCGTGTCATCGTCCGCGCCGGCCGGCCAATGGCGCCCGCGTCCTCGATGGGAAATTGTCAAAAAATCGATTTTTTTTGAAAATGGTCGAGAGTGACACCCTTCGATAGAGCTTTTCGTGATGAACAAAATGGTGGTGTTATTGGGAGTGTCGAAAACCCAAATGTGGGTGAGTAAGAGGGCAGGAAACTTCAATCGCATAGTCCGCCGCCCTAAAATGGCAGATGGGGCTAAGGCAGTTTAGGCAGCTGGGGAGTTGCGAGCATATCGCCTTAAGGCGCCTTTTATACTTGCGCTGCCCCGCCGCGCGGCGTGATGGTCGGCATGGCTATCGATTTTTCGCGCCGCGAGGCGGCGCCGCATCGCTTTTATACTCCGCCGCCGCAAAACACCACACTTGACGGAATTTTGGGTTACGGTATTCGGCGAATCGCGCCGCTGAGGGGAAGGGCGCGGCGCGGCGCGATCAGCCGCGGCAGACTCGGCGTAGGGTGGGAGATTTCACCGTTTCGACCAAACTTCTGCTATTGGGAAGGAGGAGGGGTATTTAGGGTGCTGATCACGAGTCTGACATCGTTTTTTGAAGTTACAGACGATTACTAGGTTTGCATGATTAGGGAGTTTGGGCGAAATCGGTGACCATGACCTTAGCCCGTACCTTCTATAACCTAGCAGGAGTTCTGTAGACTGTCACGAAGCTTCATATACCACGCCAAAGATATGCTTAGTGCACAGTGACCCCATAATGGCCATATGAGAAAGCATTTTGAGTGATTCTCCACGATGAGTACCTTCCAGCAGTTTTACTTTTGGACCCGCACATATCGCTAAATAAAGAGTGGTCTAAAGCCGTTTGCATTACAGGGGATTCGACTCAATACCACACTCACCAGTTTCAACCGTAGGTTGAGCGAACGACTTCGACTCCAGGCTTAAGAGAGGATTCGTCGCTCCTCATAGGAATCCCACGACAAACATTGACAAGATGCATTGCGCTGATCAGCCAGACGAATCCTTTCTGTTTTGCTCCCTCTCATGGATCGTTTCCGGAGCACGGGCCGTAGTGCGCAGAAGCTCGTGGCCGCGCGTCGCTGACGCTCCCCTTTCTAACTGCAATCGCGCAGCGGCGCTTCAAATTCGGGGCGCGGCGCGACTGGCCGCGCCGCTACCCAAATTGACGCGCCGCGCCGCGGCGGGAGTATAAAAGGCGCCTAAAGCACCTTAAGCGCCTGCGCATTTGCATGCCGTTGGCTTGCCGTGTCTTCGCGTAATGGTCGGCTGAAATCGGAAAAAATTGGGTCGCACAAGCCTCACCTGCATTTTCGCAGCGCTGTAATTTAGTGCATTCATGAGCTACACCGTTGTGCTTTAGAGCACGTCAAGAACCTCATGCTGCCTACTAAGTACTCTAGCTGCATTCGGAAAGATTCGAACTTGATAGAGTTATTGCGCTACGAACTCGCCCGCGCGTGTATTTGCGAGCGATCACCCCACTCCATTGATAGGTTCTATTCTAGATGCATTGTTCACAGCGTACTATAAAGCCTCCCCAGAACAGAGTACAGCAATCACTGAGTAGGGCGAGCAGAAATTTCTAATCTAATCTAATTTCAAACACGGTTCTATCGTATATGCATTCTGCACGGCGCACTCTCTCTTCTCGCTTCTTGAAACCTCTTAATTTGTATAAGCTGGTGTCAGTTGTGCACTAAGGCACCTAAAGAGGGCAAACTTTGCTGTTTAGCACGACATTTGAACCGCCTCCGCTCGCTCGATTGATAGGTTCGATCCTATATGCATTGTGTAGGGCGCACTCCAAAGGCTCATCGGACTGACTGGAGCAACTCCTAAGTAGGACGGCCGGAAATTTCTTATAAAGTTTTCCAAACGGTGAAAGATAGCTTGAAATCTTTAGATTTTCATCAAGCGAAGATAGAATCCCAGTGGACATACTTCCGCCCATTCGATTGATAGGTTCGATCTTATATGCATTGTGACTCCAAAAAATCGTCGGACTGACTGGAGCAAATCCTAAGTAGGACAGCTGGAAACTTCTTGTAAAATTCTCCAAACCTGTAAACCTATTCAACTTGTAAAATTCTCAGTGAAAAATAGTCTTGAAGGCTTTAGATTTTCCATCAAGCGAAGATAGATACCCAGTGGACATGCTTCCGCCCATTCGATTGATAGGTTCGATCTTATATGCATTGTGCACCGGCGCACTCTTGGAACATTCCAGGCATGGCAGAGCACTGACAACGCACGCCATGCCTGAGATACTCCGAAAACACTGCACGTCACATGCACATCCTGGAAAATAAGAAAAAAAATTGGCCAATTTCGAAAATGTCGATTTTGATGACGTCATCAGCACAGGCTCGGCCTGGAGCGCCCTCGTCCTCGATGGGAAACTGGCAAATGATCGATTTTACTGAAATTGGTCGAGATTGACATCGTTCGATAGAGCTTTCCGTGATGAACGTAACCGTGTTGTTGCCAGTGTCGAAAACGCAAATGTGGGCGAATAACGGCGCGGGGAAATTCAAACGCTGAAACTCCGCCGCCCTAAAATGGCAGCTGGTGCTAAGGCAGTTTAATCAGCTAAGGAGTTGTTAGCACGTCTTCGTAAAGAACCTTAAGCGTTCTGATCGCCTGCGCATTTGTAGGCCATTAGCTCTCTGCGTCTTCCCGCAGGAAAAATGGAAAATGTGAAATTGGAAAAAATCGTGTTAGGCCCCGTTTACGTATAGTGGCCGTATTGAATGTGCGACGCGATCGATCAATTTGGCCTCATTGCATGGCCATCGCGCCGCGCCGCGATGAAGTATAAACGGGGCCTTACACAAGGCCAACCTTCGCACTGCTGTAACTTTGTGCAATCATAAGCTACATTACTTAATGTCAGCGCGCCATTAGAACATTTTGCTGCCTACAAAACACACAAGATGCCACCTGAAAGGTCAACGAATGACAGAGTTATCGCATTCAGAACACGCCCGCGCGTGCAATTTAGCACAACAGCGGTCGATGTTCTCCTCGATTTTACTTGCACAGATTACAGTTTTCCATGCTTTCAATAACATCGTTCAATTCAGCATGAAAAGATCTATCGAATGATACCAAGCATGGCCCAATTGGAAAATATCGATTTTCGATGACGTCAGCGGCCGTCCGCCACGGCCTCGAGGGGCTCGCCCTCGATGCGAATCTGTCAAAAAATCAATGTTTCCAAAATCGGTTGAAATTGGTACCATTCGATAGCGCCTTTCGTGCTGAAGCTAATAGTGTTATTGCGAGGTCGAAAACGCAAATCTGGCCGAGTAAGAGCGCAAGAACTCTAACCGCTGTCTTCCGCTGCTTTAAATTGGCAGCTGACGCTAAGACAGTTATGAAGCTGAGGAGTTCTGAGCACGTCGTCGTGAAGTACGTTAAGCGCTCTGTTTGCCTACGCATTTCAAGGCCGTTTTCTCGTCGGGTCTTCCCGCAGTGGTCCACCGAAATCGAAAAAAAAGCGTCATACAAATCCCACCTGCATTTTCGCACCACTGTAACATTGCCTCTTCCTAAGCTACACCGCCCTACTTTAGTGTACTACTAAATCATTTTACTTACTGCCTACAAGACCCATGAGTTGCAGCCGAAAGGAGTTGAACTTGAAGGAGTTATTGCACTCCGAACACGCCTGCGCGTGCGATTTGCAAGCGGTCGCTCCTCGATTGAAAGGTTCGATTCTATATGCTTTTTTCACAGCGCAGTCCAAAGGCTAGCTGGACTGCCTTAGAGAAATTTCTTGTTACCTTGGAAATTGGAAATTTATGATAGAACTCCCCAAACGCTCACTCTACCAGTTGTCGACCCCACTCGATTGATAGGTTCGATACTACATACATTGTGTACGGCGCACTCCAAAGGCTTGTCGGACTGACCGGAGCAATCCTAAGTAGGACGGCCGGAAATTTCTTATAATTTATAATTTCTTCTCCAAACTTGCAAGATGGCCTTGAAGGCTTTACATTTTCCATTAAGGCGAAAATAGAAACCCAGTGGACATGCTTATGCCCATTCGATTGATAGGTTCCATCCCATATACATTGTGCACGGCGCACTCTCGGAGCATTCCAGGCATGACAGAGCACGCCGTGCTTGCACATGTACTACCTCAAAAATCTAATCACAAAAAGCCTGCTGCAGTTATTTTTTAGGCCACCCACGGCGAGTCGGTGGTCTGGCAAAGTTTTATATATGTTTGTGTAGATCTCGAGGAGAGGAATCGAACGGCATCAACAATTTCGCAAACAACTCAAAATTAAAGGAGTTATGAGCATGCGACGTCTTTTTGACCGCGCGACGCGGGCGGTATTGTATGTAGCTTGCTGCAGCCGTTTTCGCACTCGCAGCCTCTCTATCTTGCCGTTCTTCGCAGGAGGAGCAGCTGAGCCAGATACGCCCAAAGCGCGAGCTACTTGGTAGTAGCTCAAGTACAGCGATGGGCGACAACCATCGCGTGCGCATTGAATAAAACCAACGAGCATTCGGCTCACATCGCAGAACTCAGAACTCCTATCGCAGAACTGCTCTACAATATACACTGGACACAAGATGCAACATGACCTACATATACGTTAGTAGTTCGCTACGCGGCATAGCAGGTCCATGACAAAAAAGCTCAGCGCCCGTCTTGACCGCAGCCCCAACTTGCCTTTCTTCCATCAGTGCGAATTTCGGTACAAGTTGGGAGCGTTATTAGTTGGAATATATTCTCGCAGCACAGCTAAGATGCAAAACCTTCGAATTCGAAAAATCGAATTTTTTATACGTATTCGAATTCGAATATTCAGAAAACTGATTTTTCAAAATATATTGAATGACAATATCTGTGAGCGTTCGAAGCCATTCGAATATTAGAAAATATATTAAGAGCGCAACTATGTAGAGAAGAGCTCGAAATAGCCACGCGGGACTTTACCGCCTTCCGTCCACACCTCAAACTTGGGTAATTAAACGTTTATTCTAAATATATTTTACAAAAAAAATTACAAAAAAAACGTTTATTCTAAATATAAAATAAGAACCTAAGGCAAATAATGCGACAGAGGGAATGTCCCCCCAGAAAGAGACCCACAAAGAGGAATAAGAGCGGTCTGAGCCGGAACGCTGCGGTTTTATAGATAGTTCCTTTTATATGAGCTCATACCAGGAGAAACATCTCTATGAGAAAAGCATTTTACGAAGCATTCCTTCCATCGAACCAACTATCTCATAACATCGCAAAGCTAAGCATTCACAACATTTGACAGCATTCGCAACGAATACAGTATCAAGAGATTTTTACTAAAGCTTGAGAACATCTAAGTCACTACATAGAAGTGGAGGCCCTAAAAATAGAGAATGTATTCCCTACAAACTGTACTACAGAGCGCCTTCCATTTGCTCAGCTGCACGGATCAGAATTGAAGGCTATTTTGAACGACATGAGAGTGAGGCCTATTCAGCGGTCTGTCCCGACGACGCCGAATTCTATGTGGATGAGCAGTCGCAGCTGCCGAGGGCTTGCACAATGGGTTCATTCGTGAGCTGTCCTCACGGCTACCACTGCAGGTCTGTACTAGTTCAGTTGAGTCAGCCTTCCGCGCGCCGCAGGCAACCACAAAATGTTCCCCTTTTCGCGCTTTTTACTCTCGCTGATTTATTTTTCGACCGCTTTAAGAACACCTCAATAAGCTCCCAATGCTCCTGAAGCATTTGCAGGTCGCTAACTTCAACTGCGGAGGGATTCTGTTGCCGATCGTCACTTTCGGTTCCATTGGCCGTGGCAGGTACGCTGAGCAATCGCCTTCCGCGCTCGAAAAATAAATGCCCGAGGCCTCACTTCTCAGATGGCTGTCCACCGGGGAATTTCGTGTTCTTGAGTGATGGCGGTGATGTGTCGACCTGTGATCCATTCAATCCTCCAAATGCTCCCTGTCCTGAGGGATCCACCTGCCAATGGTCCACCGCTAATCAAAGGTGACAGCTCTTCAATAATGCAACAATGTTATTCATCACTATAGCACCTCTGGCGCTGCGCACATCTTAAACGTGACTGTGAAGAGATTGGAAGTGTTCCATAACCACGTTTAACCACGTTAACCTCGTTTCAGGTATCAATGCTGCGGTTCGAATCCAGTCACTCCTCCCGTCAGACGCAGTAGGTTTTCTTTGCGCACACATCTGTTCAAGAGTTCCGCTCCCATTTTTCAGCCACCGCCATTTCAGACGACGGATGTCTCGACGCACAGATCGCCTATCGTGACAACAAAGTAGTCAGAGTATGCACAGCGGGCTCGTCCACTTGTCCACCAGGCTTCTTCTGCCAGTTCTCCAGCCTCAACCGCCAGTTCCAGTGCTGCGGTGTGAGCGGCGGTATGGGCAGATTTCCCTTCGCTGTGCTCGGCCATCCCTTCGAGGACATGTTCAGGCTGTCCGGCCGACTCGGTAGCATTCGTGGGCTTATCTGGTACCCCCGAAAAGTGTGTCGTCGGGAAATCGAAGTGTCCTCCTGGATTCGCCTGCAGGCGCTCTGTCGCAGGGCACCACATCTGCTGCGCATCCGAAGGTTTCTTCAGAATCAGTTCCTACAAAGTTTTTCTTCGAGCGAGTGTTTCAGGAAAGAAGTGTGCCGCCGACCAGGTCTCCGTGGATGGCCTGTGCCTGCCACTCTCCGCCGCTGGACGTGCATGTCAGCACTCCGAGCAGTGCGCAGGTGGATCCGTCTGCGACAGCGGGCTTTGTCGTTGTCCTCCCTTCACTCTTTCGATAGGTGGAATTTGCCAAGCAGAAACCAGTAAGTAGACCTCAAAATTTTCCGAAGGCTTCAGAACCTTAGCACCCTCTGCTTTCTAGAGTTTATAAAGTCACAAATGATCACACGAACACCAAACTGCCCACTACAGACATGAATTTGGGCGTGTGGTAGCGTTGTCGAAAAAATCGCCGGCTGTCGCATGCACCCCAACAGAGGTTTTGATTCTTGTCTCGTTCAGGTCATCCAAGTGTCTCATCCTTCCAGGGTGGGGAGCTTAGTGCCAAGGCTGTCCGAGAAGGCCAGAACGCTGATATAAGCATTTTCTGGCTACCGCAACTCATTGTGTTGACCGAATACGCAGTGAAACTGCCGACCGGCAGTACAATGGGTGACCGAATTTTTTTTTTTTACCGTCGACCGATGTATCTTACTATACAGTTCCTCACAGTAAAGGTACTGAATAAATTAGGGGCTCAATGAAAGCTTAAGGAAATAGAAATTTTCAGATCTATCCTAGTCCGGGGGGGCACATAAGTAAAAAGTGTTATATGTAACAAATCCACTTAAGACTTACCGAGCGGCCTCTACAGAACAACATAGTACCTAAACAAAATCACAAAGAAAAAACGAAGAGATTACATTTGTTGCGGTTGTAAGCAGGCAAAGTTGTGTGCCCTCCTCACCATGTTAGGTCCTGGTTATAACATGTCAGCCGGCGGTCAGCACGCGGCATGCCTCCATTCCGTCGCTCTTAGCCCGCCGAGACGGTTGTAAACCGCGGCGATTTTTTATTTTTTTGTTTGTTTGTTCGTTTTTGGTTTATTTTAGGTTCCAGCTCGTTCTCTAGGAGCCGCTCGGTAAGTCTCAATTCATTTTATTATCTACATTTTAGTTATGTGCCTCCCCCCGGACTAGGATAGATCCGGGGGCCACATAACTAAAATGTAGGTAATAAATGAGCGGCATGGAGAGCGCAATGCAGTCGTCTGAAATCTTGCATTTTACACTCGATTGATTGATCTTCGACTGAATGCTTGTTATAAATTCTCCACAGAGTGGACGTATCGATTGATTTGTGCTCCTTTTAAGGTTTAAAATTTAAAAACGCACTACGGCTTACGAAAAATGCGGGGTATCCTAAAAATGCGGGTATGAAAGGTTCTAACATTGCTGCCAGTGAAGCTTTTGAAGATGTTTGAGACTTATGAAAACACAAGGTAACGAGATTTCTGTGACGTGCAAGTAGTCAAGACTACGCCATGCACCCGCCTGAAACCTTGCATTTCAGACTCGTTTCATTGTGGTTGGGTTGAATGCTGGTTACAATCTGGCTACTACTTGGCCGCATTAGTGCTAGCAGCCCGCGCAACATATCGTCGCGACGCGATCGATATGGGCTATGTTAGAGGTCGTTTAGTGTGCGCGCGACGCGCGACGCGATGCCATGTGTAGTGGCCAAATTGATCGAACGACGCGACTGATCAATTCGGCCAGTACATATGGCATCGCGTCGCGCGTCGCGCGCGCACTAAACAAGGCTTTGGGCGTATGGTATACTCCCGCGTCGCTCCAGCGATGGACGCGGGGCAACTTTCAATGATGCGCCTTCGTTGCAGTGGGGCACGGTTGTCAGTTGTCGCGCCGTCGCTCCCACGACGAGTTGCAAAGGGGTGTTATACCTCCGAGTGGCGGGAGCGGAACATACTCCCGTGTGACGGCCATCCGAGTGCATTGCACTGCGACGAGCGATGATCGCGGAGGGGAGTGCTTGTCTTGCCCTATACTATGCACATCCCTTCACTTATTTCGACACTTCCTCCATTCGTGACCGTCCCACTCTGATTTCAGCACACGTCTGGTGAGGTTTTCGTGGTCATGTGATGTCTTTGTTGTTCTCCTCGTAGGGTTTTCTTGTGGCTAGCCTCATTTCGGGGTTTTTTCTCATGTGAACTTCCCCATCGGCACCGAAACTCACATTTCTGTGCAGGACAAGTCACAGGGAGGTTCCGATTACATGTCCGGAACAGAATTGTGCCAATTGAATGGCTACTTTTCGGAGGAGGTATTTTTCTAGACCATTATTTCCCACTTGTGTGCCGATTCCTGCATTTTTCTCCCGTGAACTTTCTCGTCGCCAAGGGAACCCACATTTCTGTGCCGGACCAGTCACAGGGAGGTTCTGGTGAGGCATGGCGATAACCCTCCTAGCAAAACATCACTTTGGAAAAATTGGGTCTCAACTGGGACGATTACGTGCTGGACACTTCACGAGAACCCTGTAATGTCGTGCCGAGCACTGAAACGTGGGTTCCCATGCCTGCGGGTGGAGTGAGAAACGAAATGCATGAGTGAGCACAGGCATAGCGGTAACCCCCCTAGCAAAACATGTCATCGAGGAAATACTCTTGAAAACGACAATTCTCCAACGATATACTGATCAGAAGGCGATAAAACGGGAAAAACTCAAAACCACGAACGAAACGGTTTACAAAACAATGAATCCAATAAAAAATACACTGAATCAGCTGGTTTACCTAAAATGCTGTTAAAGTCTCCTTCTGCAGAACTGCGGGAGTATACCATACGCCTTATACTTCAGGGCCACTCGCGAGGCTGCCGCCCAAGTATGACATACCAGCATCCGTCGCCGGCTGCGCCGGCGCCGTACGCTGGACGTGCGGGCCACACCAGGCTTGCCGGCTTCGTCGGTTTCGGGTATGGCGGGCCACGCTAGGTACGTAGCCCAAACCTAGCTAGGGATGCTTCCTCACCCAGCCGTCCGTCGCCGGCTGCGCCGGCGCCGTACGCTGGACGTGCGGGCCACGCTAGGAACATAGCCCAAACCTAGCTAGGAATGCTTACACACCCAGCGTCCGTCGCCGGCTTCGCCGGCGCCGTACACTGGACGTGCGGGCCACGCCAGGTTTGCCGGCTTCGGGTATGGCGGGCCACGCCGGGAACCTAGCCCAAACCCAGCTAAGGATGCTTCCTCATCCAGGGTCCGTCGCCGGCTTCGCCGGCGCCGTACTCTGGACGTGCGGGCCACGCCAGGCCTGCCGGCTTCGGCGGCTTCAGGTATGGCGGGCCACGCTAGGAACGTAACCCAAACCTAGCTAAGGATGCTACCTCACCCAGCGGCTTCGCCGGCGCCGTATGCTGGACGTGCGGGCCACGCCAGGCTTGTCCCCTTCGGCGGCTTCAGGTATGGCGGGCCACGCTAGGAACGTAGCCCAAACCTAGCTAGGGATGCTACCTCACCCAGCGGCTTCGCCGGCGCCGTATGCTGGACGTGCGGGCCACGCCAGGCTTGCCGCCTTCGGGTATGGCGGGCCACGCCGGGAACCTAGCCCAAACCCAGCTAAGGATGATTCCTCACCCAGCTCCGGTCGCCGGCTTCGCCGGTAACCAACGCTGTGTAAGGACGCATCCCTAGCGTCGAAGTCGTACATGTTGAAACGAACGCCTACTACAGATCGATTGATGCCTTGCTGAATATCAATCACATCCCAGTACAACACTCACGAAAATGTCTACAGCTCTCCTACTCCGTTTAGGGTTCTGCTTACAACCCATTGCAGCTCGTCAAGCCTAATCGAATGTCTGACGTTTCTGTCCAGTCGACGTGCTTTAAGCCACGAGGTGTGATGAATTTCGGAATGTGTAACTTAGGACAAAAAATACTCTCCTCCTCTGCATGCTGTAGTATAGAAACTGGTCAAAGTATTGCCGAAAATGGAGGACCAAGGAGCAAGACATGATTGAAGGCGTAGTCGAATCAAGTATGGGTCCTTCCAACATTCTTCGCTGACCTGCTCTGGTCCACCGCTGAAAATCGGAGGACCTGGGCAGGTAGAAATAGCTTAGTAACCAAACTCGCGAAGTATGCATGTTCTCGAGAACAAAGTGAACAATTTCCAAATCAAAAGCGTCTTCCAGACAATGATTGACCATTCAATAATATCGGTTAATATTGATTGTCTGATGGAAGCTTTACGATGGTGGCTGATTACCTGGTCGACCATCCGTCGGCCATCATAATCACGGAGCACCCACCCCGATCGACTAAGTTTATTTTCACGTCAAGTTGGACAGTTTTCAAATCAAAGGGAACTCTTCTAATTTGAAATAAGCATCTTTCACGTTATACTAGAGAAGACTTTCCAAAAGTGTTGGGATAAATTTTGTTCGAGGAAAACTTTAGTATAACTTTATTTGAAGTTTTGATTTAGTTCCCAATGAGAGAACACTTAGTTTGAAATTTTATAAAAGTTAAACTTGTTGAGGAAAAACAATGAATTAAAGCTTGTTTTGAAGAGCAAGAAACCGGCTATTTTATGTTACCAAAACAGAGAATGTGCCATGCCCTGTCCGAAAATTAGCGACTTTCGTTCGATTGATAGCAAAATTTCAGTTTGCATGCAGTTTCACACCTGCAAACGGTGTAACACAAATAATTGTAATAAACACACATATTCTTACTTTCTTGTCAATCAAGTAAACGTTGCGTTGAACTTTCTGAGTGCATGGCGCGATCCAGTCTTTTGTTGTGGCCTGTGAACTTTGAAATCAAATTGAATGTCTTCCAAATCGAGACGGGATAGATTGTCTGACCGCGATCTGAGTAATCACGCAACACCCACCCGATCGATTAAGTCTGAGAGAGAACCAATAACACAGGTGAAACGATCGATAATATCGATCGATATAAGGTCTGAAGGGAGGCTAATATTTACCTGATAGACCTTGCGTCGGCCATCGTAATCACACAATGCCCATCCGGATCGATTACGTGTGAGTCCATCAAACGAAAGTTAGGTTGAACTTTTTGAGCGCATGGCGCAATCCGGTCTTTCGATGCAATTTTTTCTCAAAAATAAATAAATATTCTAACCATCTTGAAGACCCCGCAGTTTAACCTGTAAGAAGTTCGTCTCGATTTGGAAGACGTTAAATTTGACTTCAGGGTTAGTCGAGCAGCTTGGAAGAGTGTCCAATTTGGTTTGAAAACTGTCCAATTTGATTTAAAAGGTGTCCAATTCGACGTGAAAATCATGCAATACCTAGCCCGGAAAGTGCCCGATCGAAACGCATTAGGCCATCATGTACTGTTGCTAATGTGCAGGGAGGTGGATGAAGAAGAAACAATAGCAAGAAGCGCAAAGCAGAAGCAAGCGGTGCGGCGCATCGACGTCTTCCATCACAGGTCATGGGATGTGAGCCGTGCCGCGGCGCAGACCTCTTCCGCAACGCTTCACGTGTTCTCTGAATCCGGCAGCGGCGGCTCGTCATAGTCGTGGTGACGTCTTACGAAGCCTCATTAAGTGGGTGTTCTTTGATGATCATCCGGCAGCGGAAGTGTCATGGTCGTAAACACGTATGGTCGTAAACACCTCGTGGTAGTAAACACCACCGGCAGCAGTGGCTGCCTGCCACGCTTCCACGTTGTGGTGTTACGGTTGGCGACGGCGGTACTACGAACGGCTGGGTATAGCCTCAATTGTCACCAGCCGCTGGAAATGTCACCAGCCGCTCTCACGAAACTTCTCACGAATTTGAATTTGAATTGGATTTTGAATCTTGGAAGTCGAAGCACCTCCCGCGCTTCCGCGAAAGGGCGCCAATACAGGGCATAAAAGCCGGTCCAGACATGTAATAGGGTTAATTTTTAATTTTTCCTTTGCCGTGTACCATATTGCCTTTTCCCCATTCTCGCTGTTTTCATTGTTGTTTTCGGATAACGTGTCTCGTTCCGCGTTTCTTCGCCGTGTCTACCCAATCCCATTCTGGTCAATATCGAAACAAGGAGTCGCAAGATCGGCCTAGGGCCGGCACAATGGTCTATGTTATACTTCGGCGACAGTGTTGCGCGGGCTGCTACGCATTGAGTAGCGCCCGCTCAACACTAGGGCTATGTTATACTTCAGCGACGCTGTTGTCGGCGACGACAACAGCGTCGCTAAAGTATAACATAGCCCTATGGGAGCTTATCATTAGTCCTCGCTCTGGATGAGTTCTGTTATAACCAAGGCCTAATAACGCTCTCTACGTATATGAACCCATAAAAAGAGCCATGTTTGGCCCCAGGTTTTTCTTCGAGTTACCCTGAAGTTCTACCGGAAGTTAGCCGAAGTGCAGAGGCGATTCAGCGACTAATTCTTTAATGCACCACCCACTCGCGTCACAACAATATGGATGCGAGACAAATTTGACAATCAATCGAGGTCTTAAATACGAGGTTTCTGGCAGAGAATGGCGCACTCTTGACGTCTTGCTCGTCAAAGAAATCTTCGTTACCATGTGCTTTCACATGGGTCTCGAAGATCTTCAAAAGCTTCACTAGCAGCAATGTTAAAACCTTCCAAGAAGTATCTGTACTTTTTAGGATACCCCGCATTTTTCGCAAGCCGTAGTGCGTTTTCAAGTTTTAAACCTTAAAAAAGTACAAATCAATCGTAACAGCAACTTTGTGGAGAAATTACCAAGAAATATTCAGGCGAAACTTAATCGCATGTGAAGTGCAAGGTTTTAGACGAGTGCATGTTCCAATCCATATATCAGGAAGTTTCTATTTTTTAACCTTTCATATGAGCTCACAATCTCAGCTAAGTGGAAGGGACTAAAGCCAAGGGATGTCTTCGACAGGACGGCGTATGCCAGTCGGTCCTTCTTTGAGCTTAACCATTGACGATTGCTGGCGAGTTATAACGTTGGCGACTGAAATAAAAGATACATTGAGCGGGCAGCGGTATGATACATTGAGAGGGCAGCGGTCAGCGTATGCATGAGAATCATGAATCGAGCTCCGGGATTTAGAAGACGTGCCGCACTCGCTGTCCAACGTGCGTCAGGGTTCAAAAACTACAGTACCGTCGGTAAACTTCCGCCGAAACGCGACCGGCGGTGAATTAATCCGCCGTTTCCGCCGCTTCTCCGTAACTTCCTTCAAAGTCGATTATATCCAATGAAATGACACTGTTGGAATCAGAGCAACATGATCTACCCAATGACGTAGATCTTGGCAAGATTTTAGAATTTTTGTGTTCGAGACGATCTGGATTAGTCGAGCCAGTAATTTTCTTGACCTTACCCACATTCGCTCCTGAGTCAAGCCTAATTATGCTCCTGGCAGGGATGGACCAGCCATGTGAAATTTTAAATTCTTTAACTTTGTCGAAAATATGTTTCATGCCAATTTTAGGTTTTGTCTCACCACGGCGATCTCTTTGACACCAAATTCGCCTAGTTTTCCACCAAGTTCAGCATTCAACGCGTTCTCAATCTTGAAGCCTTAGGAACACTTAGCGGCGGCAACATGAATCATTTCGCCCTAGGATTAGAAAAGGATTTCTGTATAGATGAACCCGAAGAACTTGCCGTCAAAGTTGACTGGATAGACTTTGGATGTCTATTAGGGTCTTCTGTATCAAGATAGACTTTGGATGTCTATTAGGGTCTTCTGTATCAAGGAAGTGAGTACTTACGAGAAAAAATATTCCTATAAAAGATTATTTCTCGTTATAGTGCATGTTTAAATACTACGTGATGCCAATCGAAGCGGGGGATACGGGATTAGGAGAACGGTTAAAAACGCGTTGAACTCGAGAGTACGGTGTCTAACGTATGCTCCACAGTACAAGTTCAGCGGGACATATTTAAGAAAATATATAATTTCATGTTATATAATTTGTCATTTATATGCATGCCTTTCGGCTGCATGTATTTAGTAATTGTTACTTGCTATCAAGTGTTTGTTTAGGCAATAATTTTCCTAACATTAATAATTGCCCAATATTTTATAAACTATTACTGTATGTTACATAATTTGTCATTTATTTGCTTACCTTTCGGCTGTATATATTCAATATTTTTTACTTTCTATTACGTGTTTGTTAAAATAATAATTAAAAATAGCAATAAAGCAGTAATTATTGCTTTAATAAATGCTTAATAAATCCTTTTTCGAAAGCTAAATGATTAGGATGAAGTGAGTTTAAGGAAAGCAGTACCTCATCAGTGAACGACCTCGGTTAGTGTGAGTAGTGAGAGGAAAGAAGCACTGACTGCATGGCCTAAGGACATTTATGGTAGGACAGATCGGATCAGTGCAATTACAACAAGAGTCTGCACTCCAACTCTTGACTTTTCTCAGGGGATAAATAACACTCGAGTTGATCGGAGTAATGCTAAAAAATACTGCAAGTATGTGCTTCGCTAATTGACAGGAGCAGCTCTGTAAGGTCTGTGCAGAAGTCGCTTTCGAATGTTATTGTTGGATTTGAAAGAAACTGCTTTTTTGAGGGGTTGCAACTGGAAGACGTGACGAGCTAACACCATCGTTTTTGCTGGGCAGTACCTCTGCATAGCGTCTAACCACATATCTGGCTCCCATACTGATTTGCCGCGTGGAGACATGGATCTGCACGCGCAAAGTGGCCTTTGCAGGATGTCTCCTTAGAAGGTTGATACACTGCCAATTCAGTAGGCGGTTACTATTTTCTTTTGATCAAAGCATATCTAAAACCTAACTTATTACCGCACATAACATATATCGCGGATGTTACGTGAGGTCGAACAGCGCCGGTGGTGTAAGGCCTATGTTATACTCCCGCGGGAGCATTCGCGGGACGTCCGCGGACGGAAGGTGCACCGTGGACGGTCGTCGTCGTCCCGGGCTATCAAAATCGTTATATGAACATACATCCATTTAGATACATGGATGATATTCCCATAATTCATAATAAAAATAATGAATACATACAAGAATTACTTTACGAAACATACGAAAGTACTCTTCAATTTGAAACAACACATAATTCAGATTACGGTTGCGATTATCTCGATCTTAATATCAGAATTGTCAAGAATAAATTAATAACAAAATTATATAATAAAACAGATAGTTTTAAATTTTACGTTATTAGATTCCCACATTTCAACTCAAATATATCTATTAAAGTTAAAAAATCAATAATATTTACAGAAACATTAAGAATTATTAGATGCTGTACAGCTTTTAACGGCTTAGTTGAAAACATTGTCAAACTGATAATTAGGCTTATTAAAAATAACTATCCATTAGATATAATCATAAGAAATATACTGAAATGTTTAAATAGAAACAAACATTTATTATATAAATATAATCAACATAATATATTACATCTTATGCCCAATTTGCTCAATTATAATACAAAAAATATTAAATGTCGAAACAATAACACTTCTCCGATAGTGTAGTAAGATTTTTCTTATTGTATATAACATTAGAATAGAAGCAAGAATTATTTTGACGGATAGTGATAAAGATATAATTGATATACTTTTACATAAACATAGTCGGTTTCATTTTATTATCACCTCTCGAAACGACCGGTAAGTTTCTAAGTGAAATATATACATTGCATAATAATTTTTACACTACACCAAAAAATACACAAAAATACAATAAAATACATTAAAAATGAACAAAAATAAATAAATAAATAAATAATTAAAAATTTGAACTACAAAATATTGAAAATTAATAAGAACATATACTTTGAATAATTAAAAAAGTAAACAAAAAAGGTAATAAAAATTAAAATAAATAAAAGATAAACACTAAAATTAATAAGAAATAAGCAAATAAATCCAATAATAGTTTTTTTAAAATGTATATATGTGAGTATGTGTGTATGCATATGTACATGTGTCTATTATAAAAATAAGATTAGGTTTATAGTTCGTAACAATATGCTAAGGCTCTATAATGTAGTACAATTGTATTAAAAACATAAGTGTTACCTGTATTTTTCAATTGTAAAATTTAGTTGCTAGTACAAGTTAAAACACATTTTTTAAATATTTCGCCCAATACTGTACTAGCAACTAAATTAATTAGTTGCCTTCTTCACTGATGAGCCTCGGTGTAACTAATTATAAACATGTTTTGTATGAAGATAGAGGCGAAACAAAACATGTTTAAGTTACTGTTAGCTGTCGTCGTTTTAGATGTCATTGTCCTTCGTTCAAAATTGTTATGTCATTGTATTCTATATTCTTGAAGAGCTATGAAAATAATTTTATTTTTAATAAATAGTAATATAATAATTATCTAAATACTTTTATCTATAGATCTTTACCTAATTCTATTAGCATTGGAGGGCGTTTCCCGCGCCGAACTCCATGGGACGGCAGCCTTCCGCGGTGCATGCTCGATTCCCGCCCATCCGCGGATGCTCCCGCGGGAGTATAACATAGGCCTAAGGCGAACATCACTGCCCGGAAAGCAGAAGATGCGGGTTCGAGTCCCGCCTGGCGCAAGAGTATTGATGGCAACAAAACATCCTGTAACAACATATTTTGTAATACGCACCTCACAACTGACGAGGAAGGTCAAGGAGGTCACCGTGGAGTTTCTCAAAGCGACCTATAAAGGGTTGTAGGGCGTTGTCTGGGAAGCACCATAGTGGTTTCCAAATTTCCTGCGGACCTCTGGGTACGTCAAAATGGCAAAAAACTGTAGCGCTTCAGTGCGGGCCGATAACGCAGAACTGACGCCTGGAATACCCTTGTCGTGCCCACAAATAGTCCTGCAAAAGGTTTGGAGCTTCAATCATTGCTAGAACCAAGGAATTGATTAATTCCTAATTGAAGCGAGACGGCGCATTCACGGGAGACGCGCGCCACTAGTGCGCCAGCGACTGGATGGCCGAGTGGTTAGCGTGGCGGACTTGCTGGAGAGAGATCGAAGGTTCGATTCCGGCGGTGTGGTTTCTGCATTGCAGGGCGCACATCCTGCGCTTTTGCCGCCGTAAAGTGTTTTTCTGTCACGACTAGGTGTCATATTCGATTTCCAACCCTGAATTCAACTCACTTCGATCCTTGGAAGGATTCAAGACGTCAAACCAGTGGATTGCTAGCTTCCTACGGAGATGTGGATTGCGCTCCAGAATGGAGACCTCGTTCGTAACAACGCGCAGCCTTCGTAACCGAGAGGAAATCGAAGCTGTAGCAATTGCCTTCGTAAAGTCCGTGAAAAGAGAGATGGAGAGATGTCCTCTTTCCATCTTCTGCAATATCGACCTTGCTATGAGACATGCTATGGTCTAGATAAAACTAGATACATCTACCTAGATCTAGCCTATTTGCAGCTGGCAAAGTATTTTGGAATTCTTATCAGGACGCTGGCACCTATTGGAATGAAACAAGTGACTCGTGTTGTGCAATGCCTGTCGTCACTGACCCATTCGTACACTGCTGTTCCAGTGCTATACGCCGACGGCCGACTTGGAGACAAGCTCTTTTGATTTTGCAGGAGGCTAGTGGATCGTTTCCTCAATGCGGTCACTGGTCGGCACCAAACCTTCTTATAGTGGCAGGAATGAGCCACATCATGACGAAGCAACAAGTCCCGCGTTTCTTTCGAGAATGCGTTGTTGGCTCTTCGGCAGCACCCCTAACCATTGTCCTCCTTGAGAGCTGGCATGGGTTCAGGGATCACGAGAACCTCGTTTCCGAGGTGCCTGCTGGAAAAGAACTTAAGCTGATGACAATACCGCCAGGAGCGACGAGCCTTTACCAGCCTTTCGATGTATACTTCTTCCGGCTTTTCAAACGAATTTCATCCGTCGAATTAATGAACATGTGCTCCACTTCCGTCCGGATTTTAACTGCTTCTCAAGAGACAATACTTTGAAGGTAATCATGAATCGCTTCGGACCAGCTCACTTGGTGTTTAAATTTTTAAGGCAATTTTCAAGGCACCCGTCCTTGCAGGTGGTCAGTCAGACGTATACGCAATTCTGCGCTCCGGTATTCCGAAGGTGCTTTGCGTACGCGTGGGTGACAGCTGGATATGTGGACACGCATACGGGGCACTTTTCAACACCCGCGAACTACGCCTTCGATGAAGTGCCTGTCGACACGTTCTGCCAGGAAGCTTCCGGCTGCTCTTCCTTGGCATTTATCCGCTGCTGCTGATGTCAGAAGCTGCTTTGCTTCACGTGTTTTATAGAACGTTACCACAACTGTTAAACAGTTCATTGCATATTCATTCGCGTGACTTGTGTTTTGAAGTAACATCGTATCACAGAAGGTTGAGATCAGGGTTGGAAATCGAATATGACACCTAGTCGTGACAGAAAAACACTTTACGGCGGCAAAAGCGCAGGATGTGCGCCCAGCAATGCAGAAACCACACCGCCGGAATCGAACCTTCGATCTCTCTCCAGCAAGTCCGCCACGCTAACCACTCGGCCATCCAGTCGCTGGCGCCATAGTGGCGCGCGTCTCCCGTGAATGCGCCGTCTCGCTTCAATTAGGAATTAATCAATTCCTAGGTTCTAGCAATGATTGAAGCTCCAAACCTTTTGCAGGACTAAATTGGAAACCACTATGAAGCTCCCCAGACAATGCCCTACAACCCTATATAGGTCGCTTTGAGAAACTCCACGGTGACCTCTTTGACCTTCCTCGTGAGAACTGGAGCGAAAATCAGCCTTCGAACAAAAGCGGCACGATTGCAAATAATTAGCGAAAATGGAGAAAAATCGACAGTTGAGAATGCGTGGAATGCTGAACTTGGTGGAAAACTAGGCGAATTTGGTGTCAAAGAGATCGCCGTGGTGAGACAAAACCTAAAATTGGCATGAAACATATTTTCGACAAAGTTAGAGAATTTAAAATTTCACTTGGCTGGTCCATCCCTGCCAGGGGCATAATTAGGCTAGACTCAGGAGCGAATGTGGGTAAGGTCAAGAAAATTACTGGCTCGACTAATCCAGGTCGTCTTGAACACAAAAATTCTAAAATCGTGTCAAGATTTTCACGCCATCGGGTAGACCATGTTGTTTAGATTCCAACATTGCGCCTTTCAGTGGACATGTTCGACTTTGAAGGGAGCTATGGCAAAGCGGCGGAAACGGCGGATTAATCCGCCGCCGGCCGCGTTTCGGCGAAAGTTTACCGACGGTACTGTACATAAGGGGGGGGGAGCAGTATGAGTGGGGGGGGGGGGGGGGGGGGAAGAAAAACCAATAAAGGGGACTAGTGAGGGAAAAACCAGTATTTTCTCTCAATATCCTCCAACGTGTGTAATAGACGTTATGGCAACATAGTGACACGTGAGTCGGGACTCAGCAGATATGTCACATACGTTATGCAACATCGTCCAGATTCAGAAGGCGTGTCACTGAAGTCGTTTCACTTGTGGCGGGGTGCAGAAGCCTTGTCAAAGATCAGACCTTGTGCAGCATGCGTAGGAAAAAACCTTTTAAAGGCTTCGTACAACGAACGTTAGCGTACATGACACTCACTCCGTTTCTCTGCTGGCATATGGGTAAGATGGGGGGGGGGGGGAAGGAGGAGAACGGGTACTTCGGAGAACAAATCGCGCACATAGAGGGTGGACGGGCTTCATAGGAGCAGTTTTGAAGATCCTGTCCTTCCAAATCGCGCTATACTATTCTGTATAGTGGAAATGGGAAGAGTTTTACGGTAGTGAAAGTAATAAGGCTTAAAGAAGAAAAGAAGACGGTCTGGTATTCTATTCTCAGGGGTTGGGACGAAACCCCCAACTAGACGTTTGGCGGCCGTTAGGCTGAACGACTTCCTGAGCAGGTTTCCACTAGTAGCGGAGGTTCGCTTGCGAAGTTGGAACAGGGTCTTCTCTCTTAAAACCTTGAACGGTACAAGCATACCAGCTATGTAGTTGTCCGTGCGTTTCGAGGCGCAAAACGCTTGCAAATCCACTTCGATTTGTGGCGGTTTCATTGGAAATTGTCCCGTCACTGTATGAACTGACGGAACAGTTGAAGGGAGCATAGTACGATGGAGGTCCGCGCAATGCAAGTCCTCTCAGTCAGTGTCATGCTCGCTGATCTTAGAAATCATGCTCGGTCTACACAATGACTTGCCGTAGCCCCACGATTGCGAGCCCTTTGTGTAGTTACCCCCGAACAAATCTGGGCGAACTCACCGACTACAGAGGAATGAACGTCTGGAGTGCTCTGGTCACCTATCCAACTTTAACTCGGTCCGGAAGGCCGCAATAACAGATTACATAGTGTGACTATTTCAGTGCAATGTTTTAACACATTTGCCTAAGCCTGGAGCGGCTGGTAGAGACACCATATGTTACTACAGGATGTTTTGTTGCGTCAAAACTCTTGCGCCAGGCGGGACTCGAACCCGCATCTTCTGCTTTCCGGGCAGCGACCACCGGCGCTGACCGCACGTAACATCCGGGATATCCTCCAGATCTGTCAGCACCCACCCGCGATACGGGGATGGTCCGGCCGCTTATATCACCGTGGAACCGGTTAAGCTGAAGACCTTACCAGTAACAATGTTCTAACAAATTTGCAGAAGATGCGGGTTCGAGTCCCTCCTGGCGCAAGAGTTTTGATTGCAACAAAACATCCTGTAACAACATGTTTCAGTACAATTTTACAACTCTAGGGAAAGGATACAAGTAGGCTGCACTTAGCAGTAGTTGGGTTCCTGATCTGTTGGCGAGAAAACAGTTGAAACAGTGTTCTATTCGCACTTGTTGCTTATCTGTTTTTCGGTTATCCAGCCATTTTTGGGCATATTATTCGCTTTTCAAAGTTTCGTCGTCCAGTCATCCCTGGTGACCATCTTGGCCAAGCATATAATCGGCAAAACCGGCGCCACGACACCAAAAGAGCGGACTGGACCACTAAGCGGCTAAACGCTACTCAAAACATTTCGTTTTTGTCTCGCTGTATTAACCTACATATATGAACGGGAAAAACTGAATTGTTTGATAAAATTCCGGCGGACAAGCTCTTGTTGGAATCTTAGCGCGTTCACTTGCATGTCCGTTGTTCGTCACGAGTTATGTTTTGATGCAGTAAGGATCGGTGTGCGTTTCCCAATCTGAGAATTGGAACTTCACCGCTCTCACATACCGATATTTAGCGGATCGACGGGGAGGACACTTGTTACACTTCTTCGCAGGCATTCTTCAGAACGAAGGCGTCGCCTGAAGCCAGTTCAAGAGCTGCCGAAGGGTATTCAATACCCTGACATCCTACGAAAAGAAGCGCTCACGTTGTTTTACCAAAAGTCGGAAGTTTTACTGACAGAGGAACGTTCCAGGAGATACCTTGATCACACTACTAGGTCGTTAATGACTCTTCGACTGTTGGAGCATTTGTAATGATTTATACCTTCGATGCAATTACGGATACTTACTGGGACAAGGTCAATGCTGGGAAGCAGTGGAAAGACATCGAGGCCCAGCTGAAAGAGCAGCAATAGACATCGCGCATGTAGACGCAGATTCGATCGTGTTGCTCAGGAAAACAAACACATGCTGCAGTGGTTCCTCTCTAAATGGCATTGCCGTTATTAGACGAATAATGTATTGTGCCACATGAGGCTTTTTAGGTGGACTTCCGTATCCAGCAGGGCCTGACGTTCCGACGGTCCGTCGTCATCAAAGGCCGTGGTCCTCCGTTAAGGCACGTGGTCGCCCTGCGCGTGGTGACCAGTAGGGCGAAAGGTTGGGCCCTGCTGAATAAAGGAGTTCACCTAAAAAATCTTGCCCTTTCATCTTCTCCCTGTATTACACGATCAAGGCTACCCGTGCTTCGTCTTCAGAGTGCGCTCCTGAACAAGTAAAGTTCGACAGCACCTGCCACAATAGAGTGGAACTGGGCCAGTCGTGTGAGATCTCGAAGCAGTGTCCCGACGGTGAGTCTGTCTGCTTTGCGGCCCACTATCCGCTTGTAGACTGGCTCAATTCCAGAGTCGTCATGCGTGAATGCGGTGTGTGCGTGCAATGAGAAGCTGGTAAACCTCAATGGCAAATGCACGCCTGTCAGTGTCCATGCCAAGATCGCTCAGAGCAAAGGCAGGCATTGACCACTTGCACACCGGTCCTGCTGAGTCTGATTGCGTCGTTTAGCAAGTAACACACGGTGCGCGAACGGCTTCGCCAAGGCCTTGGTGTTGAAGGAAACTGGACGGGCGGTGCTCTGCAGTCCGAAGGCCAAAAAATGTCCCCGCGGATACTCCTGCCAGATCAACAGCAAACGCTCTCAGTACATCTGCTGCTCTGGCGACGATGATCCACAAGGTGAGCAGCCACGTCTCTCTTCGTCCATTTCATTCAGTCGCCGCTGTTCAAGTGTGTCCATCGGGGAGAGTGCCCTACCTCCTCAACGGTACCCCTCAGCGATGTACGACTCAGCGCTGTCCACGCGGCTACGAGTGCGCGTACAAGAACCACGACTACTTGTGCTGTTCCTCTGTCAGCACAGTCACTTCTTCCCCACACCCGTCACTGTGGGCCATCAGTAAGTCGAAGAGAGCCAGTTGCTAACGAGTCCGATTGCTAGAAATTGACCATTTTGCAGGAGAAGGAGAACAGTGCACTCGAGGGGCTCCACTCGTCTACCCGTCAACACGCCTGCCAATCGTCTGCACTCCTGCCAAGAAAGGCTGTCCGGCTGGGTAGGCTTTATAGCGACTCCTTGGAGCGCCGCTCAATCTGAAATCCCGTCAGGAGTTGACACCTGTTGCTTTTCTCATCCGCACGGTGTCGCTATTAGTGCACAGCTGTCATCGCATTGCGTTCCGGACTTTCAAGGAGAGTTGCGGTTTGATTTAACCTGCTGCTCGAACAAATCCATCCCACAACAGGTTCTAGATAAGGCTTACAGGCCTTTTGGTTCGCCCCGCCTCGGAATTAATCCGTCCAGGGGCTCGATTGGATTCATCAACAATTAAATCCGTGGGTATGCAGGGTATAAGGAGTAGAGATAAGATAGGAATCAAGTAGAGATAAGGCAAGAGTCAGAGACGCAGACTTCATAGTAGGTATCTCTACCCCCCCTGTACCCACGGGTTAGTCGTTGATGAATCCGGCCCAGAAGGAATGCGTTGGGGCAACACTGTCATTTGGGATGTGCGCATTGCGAACATCCTGCAAGTAAAGCGATGGCTGTACTTACAAGGGAAGGGTCTGAAGTGTGTGTCTGAACGGGGGAGCGACTCATATAGGGAGGATCCTCACGCCTCAATTAGTATGAAAATGTGTTTATTCTTTGCCAAGTCGTTAAACCCAAGGAGCAGGGGGTCACAATGAGATACGGCGCATCACCAGTTTGGGGGTATTGTACGCCCCCAATGTCCCTACCATCAAGGGGCTCGGAGCGCAGTGCAGGTGCGTTTGCTTCGTGCGAGGAAGGTCGGGGTTCGATTCTTCTGCGCTGCTGCACTTTTGCATTTCAACTGCTTGGCTGAGATTTGAAAGATTCTGACGTCTATACCATTTTCAGACGTTTTTTGCGCATTTTCCAGTTTAATGCTGTGGTATTCGACATGATGATGTAAAAATGTTCAACATCAGTGATATGCAGGTTCAAGGTGCATGAAGCAGCACTGGGCACAACACGGGCAGTGTATAAAGGCTACAGTCTCTCATAGTTTGTTTCCATACATGGAATAATGACCTCAGGAAAAACCACCCTGCTCGGATTTTCAAAAGAGACCAGGATGTGATGTCGGAGGTGGTTAAAATGAGAAACGAGGTGTGCGGATCCCGCAAATTAACCTAAACGGCATCGATACACTCTTTCCCTCATCTTTGCCTGTCACCTGGAAATCAGAGGTCTGCTGGAGGTTTTCTAAAACCTAACACCAACAATGTCCGCCAATGCTCGAGTGATGATCCATCTGCTCACGCTGAAGTGTGGCCCCCTTTAAACAAGGAACCTTCGAGGGAAGAAACCAAGCTGGCCGATACTCAAGGACTTCGAAGCACGTCAATTTGAAGTTGACGAAGACGAACAGCTGGAAGTGGTGGAAGAACAAGAAGAATGGAAACGCAAGATGAACTGATGGACGTGGAGAGGCAAACAAGCAGTGGGCACATGACGGATAGGTCTTCAACTGGATTTCGGTTACCTCGAGGGAAGACCTTGAGCAATCGGACTATACCTAGGCCACCGGCCAGATTCAGCCAGCCGACGTGGACTTTTTCAGTTTTATGAAGTTGCTGATGAAGCGATTTCACTCCCACGTCATTGTGCACGACCTTCCTTTTGACCTGCAAAAAAGGGACAACATCCTGAAGGTAAGTGTCGAAGCTGCGTGTAGCTGATGGAGAATGGGTTTGTTATAGCGACATTGAAGGTGGTGCCGCTGGTGTACCGGATCCTGTGCCATCCTCGCATGGAAAAGCTGGTTGCTTATGCCCGGTTCAAAGCTGGTTATATTAGGGGGGGGGGTAAAAGTAATGAGACAAATTGAAAAAAATCTTTATCTCTTTATAACTCAATTACAAATCAACAATGACGAGGAATGTGTATGCAATTAAAGTCAATGACTTGCTGCCATCGCTCAGCCAACTTCCTGATCCCATCCTTCCAGAACTGCTTGGGCCTGGTGTTGATCAACTGTTCGATATGGTTGTCAAGGACTGCTTGGGTTCTTGTGTCCCTTCCGTCCATGAAGTGCTATAGGGTGAAGAGGTAGTGGTAGTCGCATGGAGATATGTCCGGGAATACGGTTGATGATGCATGTGAACGTAGCTCAGCTGAGCAAGCTTATCCGCGGTCACTTTTGCCCGATGGGGTGCGGCGTTGTCGAAGAGGATGAGCTCCTTGGAGCGCTTAGACCGAATAAGTGCGAGTCGCCGGTCCAGCTCTTCTATTTCGTTCACCATGGCTTTGGAGTCCATCGCCGTACTTTTGGAAAACAGATTCCAGTATACCGGTCCATGGGCGCAGACCCAAAAGCTCTGAAGGTGCTTCTCGCCGTGAACATCTCGCCGAACGAAGGTCGGTAACGGGTCAACAGGCCTCACCCAGAAGAGTGCTGGGCAGGGTTAAGGTAGAAGACGTACTTCTCTTCCTGCGTTAAGATTGAGTCCAGGCTGCTCGAGGTTGGGAATCGGAAGAGATTTGCGCGTCACAGGTCGACTCGTCAGGCTGGGGTTTCGGCATGAGACAGACTGCGGTTTTGGCATGCTTCTGGAAAGGGCGGAAGTGGTAACTTCAAGTGGCCTTCAGTAAGTAGCATACAAACATACAAATACGATAAGCACGAAACCAGACTGCAGTCACGAGATATATGGACACGGCATGGAGAGTCTCATTACTTTTGCCCCCCCCCCCTAATACGACGTCACATCCTGGTCTCTTTGAAAACCCGAGCAAGATGGTTTTTGCCGATGTCATTGGTCCATGTAGAGAAGCAGTCTGTGAGGAGCCTGAAGGTTTTATACGCTGTCCGCATTGTGACCAGCGCTTCTGTTTCATGCACTTTGTGCCTGTGGTGTTGAGCGTTTATACATCATTATGTTGAGTAGCTTTCGCATTGTCTTGTGGTTAGAAAACCGGACAGTAATAAACAAGTCGAAAGAAAGTTGTTCTCCACAGCGTACAGCTGGAAAATGCGCAGAAGACGTCTGAAAGACGTTATATTCCCCCAAATCTCAACCAGTCAGTTGAAATGCAAAAATGCGGAAGCGCAGAAGAACCAAACCCTCGACCTTCCTTGCACAAGGCAACTTCCACTGCGCTCCGAGCCGCTTGGTGGTGGGGCATCGCGGGCGTACAAGACCCCCAAACTCGTGATGCGCCGTATCCCATTGTGACTTCAAGGACCCCCTACTCCTTGGGTTTAACGACTTGGCAAAAAATAAACACATTTTTATACTAACTGAGGGGTGAGGACTCTCCCTATATGACCCGCTCCCCCGTTCAGACATACGCTTCAGACCTCTCCCTCATTAGTGTACAACCTACTCAGAAGCCTTCTAAAAAAGTCCTCTGTCCTCGTCAAAGAATATAACACCTACGTTAGAGTAGTCTTCGCAAGTTACCTGCATTTTTTGTTTTGTTTTGCTCTGTTAGTCTGTAGAGGTAAGAATGATGTATCTGCTAGTGAAAATACATGTGTTAGTCTCATTCAGCATGAATAGTCTCTGAGGTTGAAGGGAATTTCCCATGTAATCATGCACTATGGTGGAGAGTGTTCAAGTAGATTGCTTTATCAAAACACTAAGAATTGCTCTGGAAAACCGCTACAAAATAGTGGAATTGAAGTTGGAGAAGGCAGTGTAGTTCAAGTCGAAAAACATTTCACACCTTTTCGGCACTGAAACGATTCGTGGTCCATTCCTTGAATCATTGATGATCTCTGTCGCCAAGGAATCTCTGACTAAACGGTGGGCTGGTGTTGCTTTAATGAGTTTCAGTGCTCCTACAACTGCGTGGAGTTCACAACCTATTTGATAGACCTCGAAAAGCTTTGCTCCAAAAATTTTTCTTTCAAAGTCTCACATGTTATTTAGCAGCAACCCAGACCTCTGCAGAAAGAAACTGACTCACAAACATTAAACTTTCAGGGAGCATCATGAAGCCTACTCGGAGTAACGCATAGAAACCACAGGAGTCTTCCTTCTAATTGATAATGGGTATACTACCGCTGCAATATTTCTGTGTCGGGAGATTCATCTTGTCTCGCCTCTCAAGCATCTGTTCTCACGTAGTCATATTTCCACTGTTCTTCCGATTTGTTGCCAGATCGCCCTGTCCAGTGCGTCGGGCATCTTACAATTCCATCAAACAATGTGTTGGCGGACTGCTGGGTATATTTCTTAATCGGCGAATCGACAGTCTCTTCAGGGTGGCGATATCCGTTCCTCCACGTGGTGCCACTGGAAATTGCCTGCACCGCGAGCTAAGCCGAACACGGACATTCGATTGCAGGCGACAGGCCCTTGTGACAGGCCGATCAACGAACACCTATGTCACATCACATGGTTCATGACATTGCAAGTTTTTCGAGATAGTGCTGCGGCGTCCACGGGAGCCGACGCGCACTCGCAGAGCCCGGCGAGTTGGAAAGTGTGCGAGGCTCCCTGATGCGAGGACGGCATCGGGGGCGGGACAACTGAGCTAGTCCGAAAGTCCCGTAACGTAAGCAGGACCCGCGTGGCAACGGTGAATGTGGGTACGTTCACGGACCGCTCGTGCGAGTTGGTAGAAGCACTGGAGCGAAGAAGAGTTGATCTCTGTGCGGTGCAGGAGACGAGGTGGTCCTGCAGCAAGTCAAGGGACATAAGACGTGGCTTCAAGGCCGTTCCATGAGGAAGTCCCAGGACCACCAGTGGTGTCGCAATAATCGTCTCCGAACAATTTCGTGACTCGATTGTAAGTGTCGAGCGCTTTAACGTTGATGAAGATCGTTGTCGCCGCTAAGGAGCTACTCTATCACTTCTTCTCTGCGTATGATCCGCAGATTGGCTGCTTCGATCAAGCCAAGGATGAGTTTTAGAGCCTGCTTGATTAGAAGACAGCAGAGTTACCGCCGAAAGATGTCATCATAGTCGCTGGTGACGTTAGTGGGCACGTAGGTGCTACGAAGGACGGGTACAGCTGCCATGCTGGTTTCGGATACGGGAAATGTAACGCCGATGGTGAGCGTATTCTTGAGTATGCGGAATCGCATATTCTCACCATTGTGAACACCGTTTTCTGAAAACGCGACTCGCACCTCATCTCATACTACAGTGGGAGCTCCAAGTCTCAGATAGACTTTGTCCCTGTGAAGGATCGCGACCGGAGCATTGTCACAGACGCGAGGATCGTGCCCCATGAAGCGGCATCGACCGCTGATCTGCACCCTAAAGATCTCCTCTCCGAGGCTGAAGCAGATCGAGCGATGCGGTGCTGTAAGAATCAAGTGGTGGCGAGTGAAAAGAGAAGGAAGCAGCTGTCCCGCGTACGGTTGCCGACAGTCACGACTGTCGACGAAACTTGGAAGAGAGCAACCGACGCGATACGCCAAGCTGCAAGGTTGGAACTCGGCACTACGAAGCCTGGACGACGCAAAGTCGAAAAGTAGACATGGCTGTGGACAGATGATGTGAAAGCGAAGGTTCGAGAAAAGAAGTCACTCTATCATGTGTTTCTCGGCGATAAGACAGCCAACAACTGGCAGAAGTATCAGAAGGCGAAGAAAGCTGCAAAGAAAGCCGTGGCTGTTGCGAAAGCCAATCATTGTAGCGATGTCAACGAAAACTCGCGTCGCGCGATGGTGAGCGGTATTTGTACCGACTTGCTAAAACCCGCCATCGCCAAACCGAGGATATTGAAAAGTTCGTTGGCACCAATGATGGGAGCGGCCATCTTCTGACAGACCGCAAAAAAGCGCTGAAGCGAAGGCTTGATTACTTTGAGGAAATTTCCACCATGGAATTTCCTCACCCGGCCATCCTTTCTGTGGGTTCTGTTCACGGTCCCGTTCACAAGATCACCGTAGAGGAAACAGAAGCGGCTCTGAGGAAGATGAAGCCATGCAAGGCGACAGGACCGGATGATCTGGCAGCCGATGTTTGGAAGTCGAAGCTCTGGTATCCTTCTGAGTGGTTGGCTGAGTTCTTCAACCAGATAGTAAAGGAGAGGAAAGTACCGGAGTGTTGGCGCCAAAGCACGATGATTCCGATTTGGAATAAGAAGGGCAGTCCTGCCGACTGCTCCAATTACCGTCCGATTCGCTTGCTTTCGCACAGCATGAAGATCTTCGAGCGAATCCTCGACAGACGAATTCGTGAAATCGTCAAGCTCTCCGACAATCAGTGCGGTTTTGTGTCTGGTTGTGGAACCGTTGATGCTATTAGGTTGTCCCATAAGTCCCCGCCGTTTTTTCATCGATTCACTGCAGATTTCGCCGGCGGTCTCTTGCATGGCGCTGTATAGCTTTCGAAAGAGAATGATTTGCTCTATCAGAGCATGTACTGCATTTCTTTTTTCATCATGAATTTTGTCAATTTTAAGGTCGTTGAAGTGGAAAGTGAAAAAGTGAAAAAGTAGCCATTTGCGCACTTGTTCTCTCCGCTTAGCTTTTAATTTTTTGCGCAGTTTTTTATAGCGTTTGGAAGACAATGTTCTGTACTACAAGAATATGTGTTAGTCCTATTTTCTCACTTATCCTTTATTGATTTTTAGGCGAAATTGGGACGCCCGAAGGAGGATGGTTGTTTTTGCCGACAGCTCCTGCTCTGTGGTTGGACTTTTTGGATTGGCGTTATACGTCATTCGCAAGAAAATGTCTTGCTCTATAAGAATATGTGTCGCGTTTATTGATTTCTATTGAATGTCAACAAAATTCCAAAGAGAGAAAAATCGTCTTCACCAACAACTCCTTCTCCTTTTTCAGTTGTTGATATTCGACAGAAATCAGCGGGAGCCAATAAACGCGAAACAAATTCTTACTGAGCAGGACATTCTCTTCCAAACGACATATAACACCATGCAAAAAAGTTCAACCACAGAATCGGAGTTTTGGTAAATTTCGGGCGGAAAAGTCGGAATTCCCAATTTGGTGACCTAAAAATCAATAAAGGACGAATGAGCAAATAGCACTAACACATATTCTTGTAGTACAGAACATTTTCTTCCAAACGCTATAAAAAACTGTGCAAAAAATTACAAACCTAAGCGGAGAGAACAAGTGCGCAAATGGCTACTTTTTCACTTTTTCACTTTTCACTTCAACGACCTAAAAATTGACAAAACTCAGGATGAAAAAAGAAATGCAATACATGCCCTGATAGAGCAATTTATTCTCTTTTAAAAGCTATGCAGCGCTATGCAAGAGACCGCCGGCGGAATCAGCAGTGAATCGTTGAAAAAAACGGCGGGGACTTATGGGACAACCTAATATACAAGCTGCCCGACTCCTGGTGGAGAAGCATCGCGAGAAACAGAAGCCGGTGCATGTAGCCTTTCTCGACTTGGAGAAGGCTTCCGACCGCGTACCGCGTGAGGTTATATGATACACCTTACGACAACACAACGTACCTGAGGAACCCATAGAGTGGGTGCGGATGCTGTACTCTTGCCCAAAGAGTAGAGTGCAAGCTGCAGCTGGAACCTCAGTGGAGTTTCCCATCTCTGCTGTGCACCAGGGTTCTGCGTTTTCTCCACTCCTCTTTGTTGTCGTCATGGATGCCATTACGGGAGATCTTCAGAAGCCTGTCCCATGGACATTGCTCTATTCTGATGACGTGATGCTCGCTTGCGAAGATAAAGATGATCTCGAGCAGAAGGTGCAAGCTTGGTGCGACCGCCTGGCAATGTTCGGACACAAATTGAACGTCAAGAAGACCGAGTACCTAACGACGGACGCAAACGAGCGCGGCTCCATTAAGACTGACGGCACTGAGCTTGCACGCATTTCGGTGTTTAAATACCTCGGACCAGCAATAGCGTCTGACGGCGGTCTGATGGTTGAAGTGAACTCACGCATGAGGGCAGCTTGGTCCAGGTGGCGTTCGCTGACTGGCGTGCTCTGCGAGAGGAAGATACCAGAGCACCTGAAGTCGATGATCTACAGAGCAGTCGTCCGGCCGGTAGCGATGTACGGCGCTGAGTGTTGGCCTGCCACTAAGGAAGTTGAAACGCGCCTCAGCGTCATGGAGACGAAGGTGCTGCGCTGGACGGCTGGAGTCACCCGCATGGACCGCATCAGAAATGAGGCTATTCGGCAGAAGTTCGGTGTCGCGCCAATAGCGGAAAAGATGCGCGAAGCTCGCTTGCGATGATACGGTCACGTTGTGCGTGGAAAGGAAGACAGCGTCCGCAAGGTAGGTCTTGAGTTGGAAGTGTATGAGAGCGGCCTAGAGGACGCCCGAAGCAGCGTTGGTCTGATCCGTCACACATGGAGAGGAAAGTAACTGGCGTCCAACTTGATGAAGCGCAGGATCGAGAGAGGTGGTGTCACGACACCAGAAGAGCGGACCCCGCTACGAAGCGGGGCAAGCGCTGAAGAAGAAGAAGAAGAAGAAAACAGAAATTCCGCCCATCCCTCATCCCATCCTTGCATCCTTCTCTTGTCAGTCCGCGTTCAAAGGGCCATGCCTTACATACCTTCGCGGTCAGTGCATTAGCACCCGAATAGTCTGGAGTAAAGCGATAAAGCGACAACCTGTCCAGCTACGATCTACCATTGAGCTGTTCAGCAGGATTTTTAACAGCTTTATTCCGAGACACATGTTTCGCGACTGTGCCTTTTTCGGAGCTTGGAATAGTCGGGAACGTGCACAACGCTTCGCGCCCAAACATCATGCATCCTTCGGGATGAAAAGATCAGACATTGGAATTGCAAATGGCGGTCGCCGTAGAAAACCATGGTTCACGCTGTCCACCGAGATGTTGTTGACTTGTCGATCGGTTGGCCAGCAGCAAGACATTGTAGGTACGGGCCAATTGAGCGTTCCAACGGTCTACGCTGCGCGTCATTGAAGTAGGATGCCTAGCATACTGCAACAAGAGATTCAACATGGGTTAGGACCGACCTTATACTTCCTCATTCACTCGTGCGCTTGCTCTTAAGGTAACGCGACTGCACATGGCTTTGCTAGTTCAGGTGGCCCATGTAATGCTTGTGGAAGACAAAATTGCTGCATGTTGTGTCGTCGGCATGGCGATCTTATATTCGTTTAGCTTCACTTGTCAACAAAGTCGATCTTCTGAGCAGTTCATTTGCTGTCCGTCTCGCTTCAGCATGGGTGCTCATCCAGGTAAGCTTTGTCTGTAGTTCCATGGCATTTAGATGAAGGTCCAGAGTGTCAACAAACTTTGATTCTGAGCGTATCTCCGTTGCAGGTGCTCCTCCCTGTGGCGGCTTGCTGGTGCTCGTTTCAAGATTGACCGACGGCCGTGTGGAGGGGCGATGTGGTGAGAGCGCGTTTATGAGCTTCAGTACGAGGACTCCCTGTAAGGCGAATACGACGTTTCAGAGCGCAGTTGTCCGTACTCGCAGGTGCCGATCGGCGGGATCTGCTACGAACTAGGGAGCAGCTGAAGGCTGTCAGAACGGGCAGCACTGTTTGTGCTCCATCAGGAAGTGTCCCGCCGCCTTGACACTTCCGCGGCTGCGTGCGCGCCCTGACCGCCCTGACCTCCACCTCACTGCCAGCTCTCCCTCCATGAGATCGACCTTACTCAGACTTTTATCCAGCTTCTCACTGCTGCAGCTAGCAGGTAGTGTCTGTTTCCAGTTTTCTTTGCTATTCATCGCAAATGCAATTGCGCCAATCGTAGGTACTACTGTACTGTGCTTTGTTGTTTGTTAATAAACAGTTTCCCGATAGTGAGACGTACGAAACGGGAGTTCGAGAAATCTCCAACTTCTCTCTTCTTCAAACTTCGGCATTGCAAGTTGATAGGCAGTTACGTTTTTGCGCCGCACGATGTTTCTAGATGGATCGGCCTCTGCCGCGCGCGCGACGAACCGCCACTAACGCATCTCCCCTGGGTGGGCTGTTATGGAGGAGATGGAGCTCTAACAAACTCCGGGTTATGCTGTATTGTATATAGATATTTGGCTTTTAGAAATGAAGCTTCTTGTCATAAAGGGAGACTGAATCTTTTTACACAATGGAAGCATTTGTTTATTTCTTCGATTAGGACATCCAATTCCCTCTCGAAATATCGATTTTGTCTGATTAAGTGCACCGGAGGACCCTCAGATAGGTGAGCAGAGCAATCAGCAGTAGCAAAAGAGGTTTATGCAGTTACAAGAGCACTCGACTTCGTAACTGTAGCAGCACACACTACGCAGATGTCGCGCTTGCCGCAGCAGTCGCCGCGGCTGCCGCGCGCTTTTGCATGTTCAGCTTGCTCCCCATCTTTGTCTAGTAGTGCCTGACGTTTCGACTTCTGGTCGTCTTCAGAGTACAACTGATCCACCGTGAGGACTGATGCTCGCGCGTGTTAGCTAATCACTGGAGGCGAACGTAGATCCCGTATCTTCTGGCGTAGACAATAGGCCACGATTACCAACATTTTCGAATCATCTCAGCCGGGATTTCTGCACTAGAACTCACGTTACAGCCTGCCATAACAGATTTGCAGGCATCGCAGAAGACTAGAGGGGGCCCTTTTTCGGATGAGATTGTGCTGTTCAAGGCTGCGGCCTAGTCATTCTCAGCCTGCCACTTGTTGGCGCTTAGGACTACGCATGCAACGCCGTTGCCGGAGAACTGGTCCGCTTGGCATAGCGCCGAGGCGGCGCGACACTGTTTAGAGCAGGTTTTTGTTTGCGTGAGAAGGTTCCGCGAACTCCTTCGAGCTGCTGATGCCTTCTATGTGCTGCAAAGTAGTTAAGAAGAGTTTGACAATCGAATACTGCCTAACCATCTCGATCGGTAAGGCTTCGAGGTTCGATTCGATTCCCTATCAAGGTTCCCACATCTAGCTCATGTATGTCTCCTCATCTTATAGCGCAAAATGTGACGGAAGTCTTGCTTAGGTGCAACACTCCTTGCATATGAAGCACGGCGTGGACCACGGCGTCTTGATTTATAGACAGAACCCCAATATTTTTTATCCCACCTGAATACATAGTTCTTCTTCTTCTTCGTCGTCTTCGTCTTCTTGTTGCTCTTCTTCCCTTTCTGAATCAAATTTCCATTCTCTCAGGAAGGACCTGCTCTGCACTGAGCACGCTCTCAACTAGCACATTATATGTGACTCGCCACTCAAGCTCTGTGCAACGTCGAAAGGGGCTACTAAAGGCCGAGATTCTAGAGCTGAAATACGTAGCAGCGCTACAACTCAGTGTTGCTGCCTACATGTGTGCTCGACTAATCGACTCAGAATGGTTTACTTCAATTAGTCGAGGGGGCCACGCAGGGCTAGCCGGCTCCACGGGCCACGCAATGCTAGCCGGCCAAGCAAGGAATGCTTGCTCACCCAGCGTCAGTCGCCGGCTCCGCCGACGCCTGAAGCTGGACGTGCGGGCCAGTCTTGCCGGCATCGAGTATGACGGGCCACGCGAGGGACGTAGCCCAACCTAGCTAGGGATGCGAAGCCTCATTAGCGTCGAGCATGTTGAAACGTGCGCCTACTCCGGATTGATTCCCAGCTTAGTACCGCTTACATCCCATTATAGCACTCAGAAGAATGTCCTCAGCACTCCTGCTTCGTCTAGCGTTGCGTTCACAGCCTACTGCAGCCCGTCATGTCTAATGAAATGTGTGATATCCCTGTCCAATCGTTGTGGTTGAGCCACGATCTGTGATGAATTATGGAAAAGGTGGCTTACGGCAAAAATGTTATTCTCTTCTGTATATAGTAGAGTGGAAAGTGGTCAAACCGCTGCCGAAAATTGTCGACCCAGGGGCAAGACTTGGTTGAAAGCGTAGTCGGATCGAGCGTAGGTTCTTCCAACTTTCTTCGCTGAACTGCTCTGGTCCTACTCTCTACTGAAAATTGGGGGACCTGAGCAGGTAGAAAAAGCATAGTAACGCAGGGTGAAGTAAATACGCCCGCACGATTGGCCACTAATGTTTAGGCCCTGTTATACTCCCGCGGGAGCTTCCGCGCGACGTCCGCGGACGGTCGTCGTCGTCCCGGGGCGGCTAGCGTCGCATCAGAGCGCGTTTCCCGCGCCGAACTCGCGGGACGACAGCCTTCCGCGGTGCAGTGCAGTATAACACCCCTCTCGTCGTCTATCTGCGGCGATCCGCCGACGGCGGGCGTGGCGGGCCGCGACGAGGTTTCCGCCCACCCGCGAAAGCTCCCGCGGGAGTATAACAGGGGCCTTATACACGAGACCCCGAGGTATTCGAAAACTGGGAACTGTAGTCGAAAAATTTTCTGACTCTGATTTTCGTACCTGCAATGGAGAGAAATTCAATATCGATAATGTCGGTGGAATAGTTTGAAAAACGGTATCGCCCCTACCTTCCGGGGTTTCGTGGTTCATCGCGACAGCAATGAATGACGGCCGAATGAGCTGAGACGCCCGGCATGTTGGCCGAGGCGATGACTCAGAGCGACATGGTCCCGCAACGATGTCCCGGAATTACACCTTGAAACAACTAGGATGGTTTTTTCTGATTGAAAGTGTGTCAAACTCTGCTGGATTTATAGAGTAGGATAATAGTTGCATAAACGTGCTTAACATTTTCATTAAATAGGATTTCAGAAAAATTCGTTGGATATTTATTGTTTAACTTTACATCATATCAATCGAATAAGAATCTGAACGTCTTGGAAGAGTGTCCAAGCGATAAATAGGAATCTACTTACGGCCCACAGCTAAGAAGCAAACATATAGCGCAAAAAATATGAGATCGCGCCATGCACTCCAAATGTTCACCGCAGCTTTTATTCGATTGGTAGTGTGAATGCCACACACATGAATCACCAAAGTGGCGATATATGTGTCCCTCACAGTTGTATTTGTTGTTCAACTTCTGCTATCAATCGAATAAAAACCGCAACGTCTTGGAAGAGGGTCCAGGTGATAAATAGGAAGCATGAGTGGGCGGGAGAAGCTGATGCATGCGCTCAACCCAACGAATTTCGAATGAGAGAATCTTACTCACAGCCCGCAGCGGAGAGGCAAGCATATAATGCAATAAAAAATATGAGATCGCGCCATGCACTCCAAAAGTTCACCGCAGCTTTTATTCGATTGATAGTGTAAATGCTACTTACATGAATCACCAAAATGGGCATCCAAGCGATAAGTAGGAAGCATGAGTGGGCGGGAGAAATTGATGCAAGCGCTCAGCACAACGAACTTCGAATAGGAGAATAGGAGCAACAGGAATGAGCTGTGACCTCGGCCGGTGCATACAGGCGGCAGAGCCGTACCCCGCAGCAACACAACTGCAACGGCACCGCAGGATACTGCAGGTCCACTAATTGAACGGTAGCGAGGACAGGAGCCTTCATGGGGCCAGTTCGAGAAAGTAGCCACCCAACACGTGCGCGGACAGAACTGCGGTGCCGGCCTAGTTCGCAATGCCTCACGTGTCCTCCTCCGCGGCGGCGATTGCTCACCTCCCGGCGCTCCCCTTCGGAGAGAGAAGTCGAGATCGTGCCTCAAACTTGGGTGATTAAACCATCGAGTCCGCGAAGTTTACGAAGTTCCGAAGAATTACGATCAGGCAAAAAAATCCTCCTCTATTATATATGGTAGGATGCCTGATTATTTGAGCACTGTTCGAATTCGAAGTGGGCCGGGCTACAAAATTCAATCATTCTTCCAATTCGAGATTCGAATGGTCGTCGCTTCGAACAACATTCGAAATTCGAGTGCGATTAAGCGACTTGGCTGCTTCGAGTGTAATTTGGCTTAGCTTGGAAGAGACGTTGATTCCGGTGACCGCCACTGCTAGTAAAACGCGTCGAGTACACGGAGCAGCCCTTTGAGCTTCCACGTCGAGTCCATTCACGGTTCGGTGGTTGCTTACACCTCTGATTAATTAAGCATCAGTCATCAATGGAGTTTATAGTTTGAAGTTTTGGATATGCGAATGCCACGCAAATGTCACAGATTTTCGATTTTTCGGCGTGTTCACATGTCCGATCTCTAGCCACATCATGTGTGCTCGAGCTCGCTTCTGATCGGTGTATAGATCTCCTCATCCTTACCCCAGTTAACGAGAACAGTGAACGTCTTCTCCGTAATAGGCAACTTGAAAATGGGATGGATGTTCTTGTTCTTTATATTGCGGTACTGCGATATTGGTATTTGTTTTACTTATGGCATCTTCTCTCTTGAACTGGACACTCATTAAGTTAAACCGGACATCTTTAGAAATTAAATGGGCGTTTTCCAAATCAACTCGAACGTACATAAATGTAGTTTAGACAAACATGATCTAGTAAAATCAAAGCTGCCTCTTTTTTAAAAGAAATTTTGGCATATGACGCGAAGACAGCAGCATTGGGAGATGGGAACGCCCATCCAGGCAGATCGCGTCGAGTGGGCACGCCATTCAGTGCGATCCTGTACAGTCGTCGGTGCCCTGATCGGCTGGCATGTGTTCGGTCTGTGCTCTGTTTGGTTATTATTGGCTGGACGCTCCCACCTAGCAATGCTGCTCACCTTTGCGACATGTACCGGAATTTTTACCTCTAACTCACCTGTGTAGAGCATCTTAAGAAAGAATGAGAACAATGACTCACTGTTAAAGGTAGACAAAGCTCTCATCATCTGACTACAACCAATATTTCTGGGTTCGTCACAAGGTGCTGAAAGGCAATGAAATGCTGCTGAGTGCCCAGTGGAATAAAAGCATAAATGCTGTTCATATGCGCATAAATTTAGGAACAATCAATCATATAAACAGCATTTACACTATCAATCAAATAACGATTACAATGGCCTGGACAAGTTCATGGCACAATCTGTTCAAGCCAATAAAAGCACTATGTATCAAAGCACTTCAGAATGAGCCTAAAACATTGTTTAGCTCAAAACGATAATAACTTTTTACGCCCATTCAAAAATCTGTGCGTATATATTCGTTTATTAGTAGGGAAGGGTTTCGACCTCTCATGGATCTTCAATTTGATACAAGGATCGTGAGAAAGAGCTTGGAATGCTGATTACGAATATTAGTGTCAAAATTCCAATATGAAATTGATGAGCGAGTTATGGCCTGCCGAAATCGGGTGGCCTCACCAGTCTGGCCGTGCGACACAGCTGGCGCGAAAGTTGTGAGTCATCGGGGCTCCGTAGGGCCTATGTTATACTCCCGCGGGAGCATCCGCGGACGTGCGGGAATCGCGACGGGGTCCCTGAGCTGGCCAATTGCCGCGACCCGGCACGCCCGCTGTCCGCGGATCGCCGCCGACAAACGACGAGAGAGCTGTTATACTTCCCGCTCGCGGCGCCCGCGCACTGCACCGCGGACTGCTGTCGTCCCGCGGAATCCGGCGCCGAAAACGCGCTCCAATGCGACACGAGCCACGCCGGGAAGACGAAGACCGTGCGCGGTGCAGCTTCCGTCCGCGACCTCCCGCGGATGCTCCCGCAGGAGTATAACATACGCCAAAGGCCTATGGAAGGTGACTCCTCGTTAAACGCACACAACAACAAAAAACTGAGACGAGTTGTCGCGGCACTGCCACACAGTCATCACCGTAGTCTTTTTCTCTCTGCGTCCTCCTAGATTGGAGATCGCGTCGGCGCGCCCGCTGACGTTCGACCGATCTCTTGTACGCTCACAAAGGGCGCCTTGCTGAGCGAGTCGTGGTGCAGTGGATAAGCGAGTTGCTTCGTGCGAGGAAGGTAGATGGTTTGGTTCTTCTGCGTCATGGCATTCTTGCATTTCAGCTGACTATGCGGTATTTGACGGGTTTCGAAGTCTACACGGCTTCGAAGCGTTTTTTGCGCACCTTCCAACCGTATACGCCTCGCTGCTTCAAGAGAACAGAACCTAGCTCCGGCGCAAATAGGGTCGGGGGGGGGGGGGTCACCATGCCGCGCCGTGGCGTGCATCCATTGTGCGTCTCTGCATACAACGAATGTTAATACACTATCATCTTCTCGTTTCGATTACAGATCCGTGTTTTATCGACTTCCGAATTTGGCTCGAAGAGCGCAGAACCCAGCTCCGGACCCCTCTTAGGTGATGAGAGGTTCGCGCGTGTAATGCTCGGAATCAAGGATTTCGCGCTCCATCGCCAACGCCCGTGTTCGACTGTTTGAATTTTTACCTATCGCGCTCGAACAACTCGCCCGAAAACTCATCCGCACTGCACTGCACCGCGGACGGCTGCCCTCCCACGGGCTCGAAGGCCTGTCGAATTGAAGGAGTCCATTCAAGCCTACAGAAGATTAAAGCTGTTAGAAGCCGCTGGGACACCCCTCTTCTCGTCTGTCGGCGGCGACCCGCGGACGGCGGGCGTGGCGGGACGCGACGAGTGGCCCGGCGCGGGGTTCCGACGCGATCTCCGCCCATCCGTCGGAGGTATGAACAGGGGCCTAAGGCCCTGTTTATACCTCCGGCGCCGAGCGACGCGACGCCACGAATTGTGGCCAAATTGATCGATCGCGTCGCCCGATCAATGTGCCCACAACACATTGCGTCGCGTCGCTCAGCGTCGAAGTATAAACGGGGCCTAAGAAAGACCCACCAGGTGCGGAGGTGGCGCAGGGGTAGTGATCCTTCTCGTGAGGTGCGACGTCTTTGGTTCGGTTCCCATTGATGGCGGTTTTTTGCAAATCATAATTTTTCTTTGAAATGACCTTTTATTCTGAATTATGACACGTGTCTGATTAAATAGCCGGGAAAACTACCATACACGTTTGTGAAAATGCATGAGGCAAGAAGCTACTATGGTGGCATTTGTACGCACTATATTGCACAAATAGACTCCAAGTCATATATTGAACGACTAGAGGTGTTTCTAACAACCTTGGTATTCGTGGAACAAAGCAAAAAAATGTGTGAAGCAGACATATTGCTGACACACTGCAATCTTATACATGCGACCTCTCCACAACCAGCAACAAAACAGTCAATTGTAGCAAGATCAAGCGCATATTCACCAGGACTGATAAACACGCCGGGGTAATTATTAATGTAATCTGCCTTGTGCCATGAGTATTTCAAAAAGTTTGAAAACCTAGTGGCAGAAAATCTACGGTAAATCTGCGATAGAACCTTCACAAAACTCCACGCTATTTGCCATGGCAAACGACCTCACCCTTTTCATAACGTTTTTCATCAGGCCGAAGAAAAAACGTCTAGAGGTTGAATCAGCGACGTAGCCCCCGCCAGCAATGTTGCGCACGGTGATTTGGCAGCCTGCAAAGATGCCCACAACAGTAAATCAGTAAGATTATTTCATCAATGTGTTGAGAGGTGGCTCCCACGTCAATCAAAAGGGCAGCAGATCAACGATATTTTGTTCCTCCTCATCATGCATTTTACTTACCTTTTTGCTTCACACATTTTTTGCCTTGTTCCACGAATGCCTACGTTGTTAAAAACCCTTCTAGTTGTTCAATATATGGTTTGAACTCTAAATGTGCAAAATAGTAAGTAGAAATGTCACCTAGCAGTTTCAAGAATTTTTACAAACGTGTATGTTAGTTTTCCCGGCTAATTAATCAAACACGTGTCATAATTAGAACAAAAGGTCATTTCGAAGATAAATTATGATTTGCAAGAACCCCGGCAGCAACGGGGACCGAACCAACGACGTCGCACCCGATGAGCGTGAACACTACCCCTGCGCCTCCGCCGCAGCTAGCGTGCCCTTCTTACAAGGAGAGCCTCTGGAGTGGCGGTGAGCTTTTGCGATGCAACTTTTACAGGATGTAAGGTCCCGTGTGGGGAGTTCAAAACCGTAGTTATTTTTTTCGGAATGATCTTCTGCGGTCGAAAAAAACCGTGTGGACGCGGGAGCGCGAAGTTCATGGCGCCCTGCTGCGACCCAGCCCGATGTGGTCGGTTGGCGTAGTGGTAGCGAGGTCGCCTCTCGGACGCACCGAGCGGGTTTGACGGTTCGGTCCTCGGTGTCGCCAATCTCTTTGCACACATCGGACCATTACTATTATGGGCTTGTGTGATCACAGTCAATCTATACACGATTAATGCTGTTAGTATTTAAACCAGGCCTTTTTGGGGTTTCATTTGACTTACCTCTCAATGGATCGTATTTGCACTGTATCATCATTGGATCGTTAACATAAAAACTTTTTTCTTGCTCACATAAAGTAACTGTGTTTATTGATGACAGTGATAATCAACAATTATGATATAGAACTATGAAATATTTAAAACATAATCGCTTATCACACCAGCAGCATCTTACAAACGCTAGGGGCGAACAATCTTCCTCCCCCTGACAAGGCATCACTACTTCTTCTTCGTTGGAGGCATAATCGGTAGGCGTAGAGAAGGGCCCGGTGATCATGAACATGTCGATCCACAGAGAGATAACTCAAATGAAAGCCCAAAAAGGCTAGGTTTAAATACTAAAAGCATAAATCGTATACAAATTGACTCCTGTAATCACGCAAGTCCATAATAATAACGATCCGATGTGTGCTAAAACGTTTGCGACACCGGTGACCGAACCATCAAACTCGCTCGGTGCGCCAGAGAGGCGACCTCGCTACTACTACGCCAACCGACCACATCGGGCTGGGTGGCAGCAGGGCGCCATGAAGTTCGCAATCACGCGTCCACACGTTTTTTTTTTCGACCCAAGAAGAGCATTCTGAAAAAAGTAACTATGGTTTTGGACTCCCCATACGGAACCCTACATCTTGCAGAAATTGCATGGCAAAAGCCCAATCTGGAGACTCTCGCTGTTAGGGCCCCGTTTATATAACACTTCGACGTCGAGCAGCGCGACGCGACGTATTGTAGCGACATTGATCGGGCGACGCGATCGTTCAATTTGGCCACAATGCGTGGCGTCGCGTCGCTCGGCGTCGGAAGTATAAACAGGGCCTTAAGGCTCATGCACACTTCTACGACACCGCGACGCGGCAAGTGGGGCGAAGACTACCTCCGCGAAATCCGGCGGTCGCGGCGCGGGCGCGTTAGAGCACTGTTTTGGGCAACGGGACCGACGTCCCCGTGGATGCCGCGCCGCTAGGAATGGTTTGAACCATTCCGTCCTGCGGCAGTCAGCGCGGCATCGCCTGCGACAGCCGCCGCGACATTCGCAAGAGTGTGCATGCCCCCTCCCTGCGGCAGGTGTCGCAGCGTCGCGCCGCAGCCATCGTGGCCCTATGCTTCATCATGGCCGCGCCGCGCCATGAAGTGTGCATGGGCCTTTACGGAGCCAAGATTACTCACTGGGTCCAGGACGTACTCCAACGCGCCTCCCGCTAGCCGCGTGCGACGCCGCAGCTTTGAAAGGCGGACGTGCGCTCGGGTACGCATGATTAGCCGCGGAGCACGGAAATTTGCTAATGTTCAAGACCTACGATTAACAACCAATAATCGGTATGATCATTAATAAGGATAATCGCTTTTGTAGGGAGGCGTTTGTATGTGAAGTTACATCAGAAATGGCCTATCTCCGTTTACTGTAGGGGTAGAACAGCAAGTGCTGCTCAAAATCCAGTTTCTTACAGCACCAACCGTTGTGTATGGCTGTTCTACATGGGGATCCCCACCCCACCTTATTTGCGGCAAACTCTCTAAATGTGATACTCATTACTAAAAATGACGAGGCGCTAGCTGATGCAAAAGCTGCGCTGTTGTGAACGACTTTTTGATGCTTTTCCTGCAATCTTTTGTGATCAACTGATCTTGCATGACTTTTGACTCAATAAATGGTTGAGAAACCTATGCTTGATATCCTTTTTAGCTCTAGGACGCATAAATAAGAAAACAGCGTTCTACCAAACTTGGAAGTTCGAATGCATTAATGTATTGCATCAGGTCTCCTCCCAGTTTCTTCTGCCTACGCTATAGTTGTGCTCTCCCAAAAATTTCGAATAACCGAATATATTCGAATAGCGACGATTTTCGAGCATTCGAATTAGAATAACATTCAAAAATCGCGTTTTTTCGACCATTCGAATTCGAGTACATTCGAAAATCGCGTTGTTTCGAGCATTCGAATTCGAATACATTCGAAAATCGTGTTTTTTCGAGCATTCGATTTCGAGTACATTCGAAAATCGCGTTGTTTCGAGCATTCGAATTCGAATACATTCGAAAATCGTGTTTTTTCGAGCATTCGAATTCGAGTACATTCGAAAATCGCGTCGTTTCGAGCATTCAATTCGAATACATTCGAAAATCGTGTTTTTTCGAGCATTCGAATTCGAGTACATTCGAAAATCGCGTTGTTTCGAGCATTCAATTCGAATACATTCGAAAATCACGTTTTTTCGAGCATTCGAATTCAAATACATTCGAAAATCGCGTTTTTTCGAGCATTCGAATTCGAATATTCGAATTCGAATGTTCGAATAATCATTCGGGCTCAACTAGGGTTTTGGGAGAGAGGATCATTTCATCAAAGCAAATACGGGGTATACACTGTTTGAAAGGTGATAACGTTGCTCAAGGTAAGGGTACTGAAGAAGTTAAGGGCTCATATGAAAGCTTAATAAAATAAAAGTTTTATGACATACAAGTGGTGTGGACTGTGCAATGCACTCATCTGAATTCTCATCATTTTACATTCGATTGATTGTGTTTCACTTGAATACCTGTTTTAATTTCTCCTTAAAGAAACCGTGTCATTTGATTTGGGCTTCTCTCAATGTTTAAAACTTTAAAACACACTATGGCTTGCGAAAAATGCAGGTTATCCTAAAAATGCAAGTACTAATTGAAAGGTTTTAACATTGCTTCTAGTGAAGCTTTTGGAGCTGTTTGAGACTAAAGCACAGGGTAACGAAATTTCTGTGGCGTGCAAATAGTCATATTGTTCCACACCCTGCCAGAAACCTTGCATTTCAGACTTGATTGACTGTGTATGGGTCACACGAGTGGGGTGTGCTTTGGAGTAGTCGCTAAATCGCCTCTGCACTCCGACGATGTTTTCGATTTTCCAGAAGCACTTCAGGATAAACTTCTTCTCCTCGAAAGAAACCCTAGGGCCGGCATGACTCTTGTTATGGGCTCAGACCTGTAGAAAGCGTTATTAGGGCAATAGCGAGAACGGAAAATTGTGGAATCAATAAAACAGCTTCGAATGTTTTACTAGCAGAAATGTTAGAACTTTAAAATATAATATTAGGTTGTTCGGAAAGTTTTCAGCGTTATGTGATACTATTTTTCAATCATCTATTGTTAAGTAAAAATTCAACTTGCATTGTGCATTAATGCTTCTTTCTGCACAGAATTTTTCTATCTCATTTATGTTTCAACGTTGTTTTATACTTCTGTTCTTGAAGTGCTTATTGAAGTATGTCGAAGGAGCAAATCCGAACGATATTTTATTTCGATTTCAAATTGAGACAACCCGTAGCAGAGACAGCTCGACAATTCAATCGAGTGTGGGGGCCTAATAGTGTTGGAGAAAGCACTGCGTACCAGTGGTTCAGTAAATTTCGGATCGGAGGTTTCAGCCTCGTATATGACCCCAGTAGCGGTCGACCTTTAGCAATCCTGGAGGACGAGTTGAAGGAATTGTTGGAAGCTGAATCATCCCAAACAGTTCGCGGGATCGCAGAAGGGCTAGACGTTGGTAAAACTGCTGTTGCGGGTGTTTTGAAACGCCTCGGGAAGGTGAAAAAAGCTCGAAAAGTGGGTGCCCCACGTGTTGAGTGATCGGCAAAAATCGTAGCGTTTCGAGATTTGTTCTTCTCTACTCTTACACAACAAAACCAATCCGTTTTTGGATTGAGTCATCACTTGTGATGAAAAATGGATCCTGTGTGATAACAGGAAACGTTTCGGACAGTGGGCGGACGACGACGATCCCCCTACGCATTTTCCAAAGGCGAACCTCCTCACAAAAAGTAATGGTCTCTGTGTGGTGGTTGGCAGCTGGAGTGATCCATTACAATTTTTTGGCCCCAGGCCAAACGATCACAGCAGGGACCTACTGTAAGATTCGACGAAATGCAAGGAAAATTGCGTCAACTTCAACCAGTATTGGCCAACAGAAGAGGCTCGATTGTTTTGCACGATAACGCCCGCCCACACATTTCGCGAATCACTATTCGAAAATTGAACGAATTAAGGGTTGAAGTTCTGCCTCACCCGCCACATTCTCCAGACCTCTCACCAGCCGATTACCACCTGTTCAAACACTTTAAGAACTTTCTTGCTGGTAAAATCTTCACCAATCAGGACCAAGCCAAGCCAGCTTTCGTGGATTTTGTCGGATCTTGATCACCTTATTTTTTGCTGATCGAATAGGTCGACAGGTGACCCGTTGGCAAAGGTGTGCTGATTCGAACGGTGCTTATTTCGACAAAATCCGATAAGATTTGAGAAAGTCATGGTACTTCAAAGTGAAGCTCTCAACACGCTGAGAACTTTCCGTACAACCTAACAGTTCCATTTTTCGCAAGCCGTAGTATGTTTTTGAATTTTAAACTTTAAAGAAGCATAAATTAATCAACACGGCCCCTTTAATGAGAAATTACAATTATTTAAGTGAAACACAATCAATCAAGTGTAAAATGGAAGAAATCAGACGAGTGCTTGGCACAATCCACACCACTCATATGTGAGAAAATTTATATTTTAAAAGCATTCATTCTTGTCCTTAATCTCTTGAGTACCTTCACTGTGAGCGAGATTATCACCTTTCAAACAGTGTACACATTTTTTCAGACACCCTGTATATTGTCGACAAGTGTCCTACCCCATCTGCACGTTGGCTTCGCACTTGCTCGCCTAGCTTGATGTCCGTCGCTAATATATGTATCAGATAAACATATTCATACACTGGGATAAATTAATCGCTAATATGTGGGCAAATCACCAATACTAATTGTATCGTGCAATCCATGAAGTTCTTTTTGGTTTGGGTTCGTTCGAACCCGTTGCAAAGATTACAAATTTCAAAGTTTGGGCAAATAGACTTCTCAATGCGATCGTCACATCATCAGATCTTTTCCATAAATGGTAGCTTCCTCATCTCCCCTCCTCTTGCTTTCCTCTCATTTATACTGTAAATTAACAGTCCGGTGAGCAATCTTATACGAAACATTGAGAGAATAACACACCTCGCCTTTCGCCACCCCTTTAACCCTTATTTAAAATGAACGGCCGTTAAGACCTGCCATAACCCTTACCGCTTATAATCCCAGATGTCTTTTATCAGGTTGGTTTCCACATACTGAGCGATAAAAGAAAACTAACCGCAGCGTATTCTAAGCTTCTTTTGGAAGCGGATCTGCCTTCGAAATGAAAAAGGTGTCAAAAGCACAACTTCATTTCAGTTTTCAACTTCAACTCCTCTTTCGGAAGTGATAATGCATCAAAACCAACTAAGGGGGGGGGGGGAAGGGTCTCAGGCATAGGTCTGAGCGGGGGAAGCGGATAGTACTGCGAGAATCTCCACCCTTCATTTAGTAGAAAAACATGTTTCCTTTTTGCTGAGTCCTTGAACCAAAAGAACTAGGGACCCTCGAAGGTGGGGTACAGTAACGCACCGTCAGCGCGTGCCCACATGCATACGTGCGCGCGTCGACGTATGGGAAGTGGCGAAAGGCGGTGCGGCGAGCAAATCGGTGGCTCAGCAGGGTGTGACGCTGCCTCACAGGTGCTAGGCCAGATGATGGATTCCCGTGCTATGCGCAATTTTTGCATTTTCTCATGTCCGCTGCCTCCTTCAACAATTTGCTTCCTACACATTTTCTACACATTTATTTCACCCTAAATTGACAAAAGGGTCAGATTTGTGATCAACACCCAGATAAGCCCTATAGACAAAGTTTGGACGAAAACTGTGACCATGACCTTACCATTAGTCACCCATGCCAACTGTAACTTCCCGTACTCCAGCATAATACCAAAAACGATTCGTGGTCAACACCCAAATAACTCCCCTGGGAGAAGTTTGGGCGAAATCGGTGGTTATGACTCGACAGTCCAAGTCACCCGTGCCTGCTGTGAGGTCACTGTTTAATATTCGCTGAAAAACACATTACCTTGCATAATACAAAAAGTGAGAGATGTGAGTGAAGCAGAGCTCAAAATGTAGTCTTGTTTGACAATTTATAATGAGATAAATGTGTAGGAGATGTGTAGGAAGCAAATAGGTAAAGGAGGCAGCGGTCATGAAAAAATGCAAAATTAGTGCGCAGCACCGGAGTCGAGCATCTGGGTTAGCACCTGTGAAGCAGCGTGGCACCCTGCTGTGCCACCGACTTTCTCGCCGCACAGCCTTCCGCCACTTCGCATACGTCAGCGCGCACACGTATGCACGTGGGCATTTTCCCCGTTCAGACCTACGCCTGAGATCCTTCCTTGGTAAGTAAAAATTCATCAAAAAGGTCAAAGTTGACTCTTCAAAGCTTCTTTTGGGAGCGGATCCAAACGATTCCGCTTCTGTACAGAAGCGAACCCGCATCGGGATCTGGTCTCCTGGTTACGGGATGCCTTTGTCGCAGAATGTCCCAATTTGAATTCGTAAAGCATGATGACTCGATAGTCTCGTCGGTTCATGATTTTACGGGGCTATGGAGAAAGTCGGCTAGAAAAATTAGAGCGAAATCTACACATATTTTATGAAAGAGCAGGAAAAACCTACCGAACGGTATATGTGACTTTCCCTAAGATGGGATGCTTGGGGTAAAAAAACTTATTTATTTATACATACCTCGAAACGGAAATTAATTTTGCGACAGCCTAACATTATTCTCCCTCGCCAAAAAAAGCAGCTTTATAAAATTTCAACCAATGTGTCAACGTGTTGAGTAGTGAAATGAATTTTCAAAAAGTTATGCTAATTTCCTTGAACAAAAATTATTTATTTATTTATATAAGGCATGCATTGTACTCACAATGATGCATTATACAATGCATACATATATCAGGAACGAAATAAAATTTAGAAAAACGCCGACAAGATCAAGGCGGATCGAAGGTGACATTTCTCATGATGAAAGTTTTAAATGCACCTTTCGACAAACTAAGAAGGTTGTCTTGGCTAGTAACGAACTGTTATAACTAGTCACGAATTATTCTTTTATTTAATCATCATTCTAACCCTTTTGGAGAGTGTCTAGTTTAATGCGAAAAAATCTCGTTTTGATTTGGGAGATGTTCCGTTGATTCCAATAGAGTTACACTTGTTGAGAAGAGTGTCGAATTAGTCGTGAAATATGTCCATTTTGATTTGAAAAGTGTCCAGTTTAACATTGGTTTCCACATTCTGAGCGATAAAAGAAAACCACCCCTGGAGATGTGCCACCGATGTTGATAATGTGCCTGCGGAATCAGAAGACGTTTGGGCAGGTTGTGGGCCGTTGATTCATGCGAGGGAGGTCTCTTGCGTTGCGAGATTTTTGCATTTCAACGGAGTGGTTGAGATTTGAGGTGTTTGACGTCTACATTATTCGCTGGCGTTTTCTGTGCATTTTCCAGCTGTATGCGTTTCCGCGCTCGAGAGCGCAGAACCCAGCTGCGAACTCCCCTGGGTGACGAAAGCAGCTCCCACACGAGCAGCTTGGATGGCACACACCCTGGAGTCCCTTCCTTAGCCTGGTTCTGCGCTCGAAGAATATACGGCCCCTGAGTTCCCGATGAGGGCGCGCACTTTTCTGATTGGAGCGTAAATTATTTGCTTCTGGGATGCTTGAAGCAGGAAAGATAGATTATTTTGTTAGATCGCAGATTTCGTACAATTCGAACGCTCGAATTCGAATGTTTCGAACATTCGAATTTGAACATTCGAACACGAGTGTTTCGAGCATTCGAATTCGAACACATTCGAAAATCGCGTTTTTTCGAGCATTCGAATTCGAATACATTCGAAAATCGCATTTTTTCGAGCATTTGAATTCGAATACATTCGAAAATCGCGTTTTTTCGAACGTTCGAATACTCGAATATTCATTCGGGCGCAAGTATAGCCTACGCGTTCGCCTAACGATTGCGCGTATTATGTCACTAGCCGCCCCTGTCGCAAGCAATCGGGCCGCGAAAACTCGTTCAATTTCGTCGCGCACCGTGCGCGACGCTAAGGTGGTTCGCGCGGCGTTGGAGGTATGTCTGCCCTCGTCACTCACCACTCTCGCGCCAGCTGTGTCGCACGGCCAGCCTGTGGTGAGGCCACTCGACTTCGGCAGGCCATAACTCGCTCAGAAATTTCATTTTGGATTTTGACACCCATATTCGTAATCTGCATTCCGATCTTTTTCTAACGATCCTGGTCTCAACTTGGAGTTCCATGGAAGGTCGAAACCCTTCCCTAATCAGTGCACCCAGTTTTGCAAGAGTTTTTAGTACAACTTTTTGTTAAGACAAAAGATTATTTTGCCTTTGTTACAGAGTATCAACTATGACTTTAGATTCGCTACTTTTGTTTGTTTGGGGCGCGTGGGGCGGAGGAGGTGCCGGCTTACGCGTGCCCCCGATTCCAGGTTCTTGATCGGGTGTTTCTCGCCCAGGCCAACCAAGCCTTCCATTCCTTAGTGGTTCGCGAATTGGTACCATACTTGTCTGGAAAAAATATAACAGTGGGTTCTTTATCGCCTCGCCATAGCAGGTCATTGTGTTGACCAAATATGTACGCATTCAAAACTCCTTCACGACATCCTGCAGAAGTAATGCGTGGCGCACCCTTAAAGGGGTTGTGTAACGCTGTCCTTTATCCTTCATGCTTTACTTTTGTTTGAAAATTTTTCTGTTTGACAAAAGCATCCGGTTTGGAATGACAGGTCTCCAGTTTAATGGAAAAATAGCTATGAATTTTTTAGCTCGTTGCATATGAAATGGCCAATTTGGTACCCCAATTTCTGGTCGATTTTTCGCGGCTACGAGTGTTCCTGTTTCAGGTTTCACTGTGTATAGTTTCTCAAAGCGTAGAATCCCCGCCCGCTCTCTTGAAATTTATAGCTTTTTTTGCCAAAAGTGCTTCTTACCGAGTTCTTGATGTCATCTTTACGGTATGAATCAACGTGACATTGGGATGCTCTACCTATATGAATAGTAGAGGGGAAACGAAGCCTCGGCCGCAGCTGTTAACCTCAACGCTGCATTTGGGGAGGATTTCGCTAAGGAACGCACAGTTCGAAAGGTTCAGATCTGGAGATGAAAGTATCGAAGATGAAGGTCAGGTGCTGAAGCGCCACGACACCTATGTACCCTTAAGGCTGTGCAATCTAAGGAAGCCTTTTTGGACAGGATCGTGACATGTGACTTTGAAGAAATGACTTTTTGACAATCATCGTCGCCCTGCACAATGGCTGAACAAGAACAAGAGTCCCAAGGAGGTGCAGAAACCAAGTCTCCATCCAAAGAAGACCTTGGTGACCGTATTGTTGAGAGTGGCTGGTATATTCAGTCCATTACAAATTCTTGATTAGTATCACATCGGAGAAGTACTGTGCTGAAGTTGAAGTGATGCACCAGAAGTTGATTGAAAATAAAAAACAGCCGGCTTTGGTCGATCCGCACACTTCAAAAACTGTTGTCCAGAGCTGGATGAATTGGAACACGAATCTCTGCCACATTCAGCATATTCACCAGATCTGTTTCTTACCGATTATCGTTTTTCAAGCATGTAGATCGTCATGTGAGGCATAAAAAATTCAGCAACCAAGATGATGTCGATTATGACTTCTTATGTTTTATTAATAACAAAATTGCTTGAAAGCAAAGTTATGATCTGTCGAAGTTTCCAGCCGAAATCGCCCATTTCATATGCAGCGACCTAATGTGTAGATGTTTATTTGAAATACTTTAGTCCTATACGTTGTCTATTGCGGAAGTCATCATGTTTGGAATTGTAGCTGTTTACATCAGGTGCTATTGTAGTGAACAAACGATCTTAATGGTAAATGGTAAGAAGGAAATCTAACTGTTTTTATTTTGCGCTTTATTCGAAAATTTGGTTTCTTCGAATGCCCGAGAACTCGAAATTCGAATAAGCAGAAAATTCGAATTATTCCGTTATTTTACTCAAACTGCTTTACCGGTCTTGGAAAGCGTTACAACAGTTTCACTATGAAACTTATGATGGATTATTAACCGAAATTCATCCTGGTGCTACGTGGTCCTCAACGATCTGTGTTTCTGGTCTTTCTTCAATAAGAAATGGAAGGAATAAGGCACAGAGTTCGTTGATAGCTTGCGGATGAGATCCGTAAGGGAAGCTCAACTTTCTAATCCAGATGGAAAGGAGTCGAGTTAGATTAGACTTGTTAACGTGCAGGATCGCAACGAATTTCACCTTGTTGCTCGCAAAGTGCGATGATGTAACGAGTCTGTCTGGGCAGGCCTGTAGAACGTGTCTCGCTTGACACTCATCTCGATGTAGGGCTGTATGACGGGTTGTTTACGATGCACCATAAAAATTGATTACTAGCTGATGGTGAGTAGTCTTCGCAAGTTACCTGCACTTTTTGTTTTGTTTTGCTCTGTTAGTCTGTAGAGGTAAGAATGATGTATCTGCTAGTGAAAATACATGTGTTAGTCTCATTCAGCATGAATAGTCTCTGAGGTTGAAGGGAATTTCCCATGTAATCATGCACTATGGTGGAGAGTGTTCAAGTAGATTGCTTTATCAAAACACTAAGAATTGCTCAGGAAAACCGCTACAAAATAGTGGAATTGAAGTTGGAGAAAGAAGTGTAGTTCAAGTCGAAAAACATTTCACACCTTTTCGGCACTGAAACGATTCGTGGTCCATTCCTTGAATCATTGATGATCTCTGTCGCCAAGGAATCTCTGACTAAACGGTGGGCTGGTGTTGCTTTAATGAGTTTCAGTGCTCCTACAACTGCGTGGAGTTCACAACCTATTTGATAGACCTCGAAAAGCTTTGCTCCAAAAATTTTTCTTTCAAAGTCTCACATGTTATTTAGCAGCAACCCAGACCTCTGCAGAAAGAAACTGACTCACAAACATTAAACTTTCAGGGAGCATCATGAAGCCTACTCGGAGTAACGCATAGAAACCACAGGAGTCTTCCTTCTAATTGATAATGGGTATACTACCGCTGCAATATTTCTGTGTCGGGAGATTCATCTTGTCTCGCCTCTCAAGCATCTGTTCTCACGTAGTCATATTTCCACTGTTCTTCCGATTTGTTGCCAGATCGCCCTGTCCAGTGCGTCGGGCATCTTACAATTCCATCAAACAATGTGTTGGCGGACTGCTGGGTATATTTCTTAATCGGCGAATCGACAGTCTCTTCAGGGTGGCGATATCCGTTCCTCCACGTGGTGCCACTGGAAATTGCCTGCACCGCGAGCTAAGCCGAACACGGACATTCGATTGCAGGCGACAGGCCCTTGTGACAGGCCGATCAACGAACACCTATGTCACATCACATGGTTCATGACATTGCAAGTTTTTCGAGATAGTGCTGCGGCGTCCACGGGAGCCGACGCGCACTCGCAGAGCCCGGCGAGTTGGAAAGTGTGCGAGGCTCCCTGATGCGAGGACGGCATCGGGGGCGGGACAACTGAGCTAGTCCGAAAGTCCCGTAACGTAAGCAGGACCCGCGTGGCAACGGTGAATGTGGGTACGTTCACGGACCGCTCGTGCGAGTTGGTAGAAGCACTGGAGCGAAGAAGAGTTGATCTCTGTGCGGTGCAGGAGACGAGGTGGTCCTGCAGCAAGTCAAGGGACATAAGACGTGGCTTCAAGGCCGTTCCATGAGGAAGTCCCAGGACCACCAGTGGTGTCGCAATAATCGTCTCCGAACAATTTCGTGACTCGATTGTAAGTGTCGAGCGCTTTAACGTTGATGAAGATCGTTGTCGCCGCTAAGGAGCTACTCTATCACTTCTTCTCTGCGTATGATCCGCAGATTGGCTGCTTCGATCAAGCCAAGGATGAGTTTTAGAGCCTGCTTGATTAGAAGACAGCAGAGTTACCGCCGAAAGATGTCATCATAGTCGCTGGTGACGTTAGTGGGCACGTAGGTGCTACGAAGGACGGGTACAGCTGCCATGCTGGTTTCGGATACGGGAAATGTAACGCCGATGGTGAGCGTATTCTTGAGTATGCGGAATCGCATATTCTCACCATTGTGAACACCGTTTTCTGAAAACGCGACTCGCACCTCATCTCATACTACAGTAGGAGCTCCAAGTCTCAGATAGACTTTGTCCCTGTGAAGGATCGCGACCGGAGCATTGTCACAGACGGGAAGATCGTGCCATACGAGACGGTCGCTCCGCAGCACCGACCGCTGATCTGCACTTTGAAGATCGCCCTTCCGAGCCTGAAGCAGGTCGAGCGATGGGGTGCAGCAAGAATCAAGTGGTGGCGAATGAGAGAGAAGGAAGCAGCTGTGATTTCTCGCGTGCAGATACCGACAGTCATGACTGTCGACGAAACTTGGAATAAGGCGACCGACGCGATTCGTCAGTCGGAACTCGGCATTACGAAGCCTGGGCGACGGAAGGTCGACAAGCAGGCCTGGCTGTGGACAGATGACGTTAAAGCAAAAGTGCGAGAGAAGAAGTCGCTCTAGCATGTGTTTCTCAGCGAAAAGACAGCCGATAACTGGCGGAAGTACCAGGAAGCGAAGAAGGCTGTAAAGAAGGCCGTGGCTGTTGCAAAAGCCACTCATTATGGAGATGTCAACGAGAAGCTCGAGTCGCGCGATGGTGAGCGGTATGTGTACCTAATATCTGGTATCTGTTGCAAAATTTCGCCATCGGCAGACCGAGGACATTGAAATGTTTTTCGGTATCAATGATGAGAATGGCCGTCTTCTTATGGACCGCAAGAAGGCATTGAAGCGATGGCGTGACCACTTTGAAGAAATCTCAACGGTAGAATTTCCTCATCCAATCATCCCTTCTACGGTTCCAACCCATGGCCCCGTTCAAATGATCACCGCGGAGGAGATTGAAGCGGCTTTGAAGAAGATGAGGCCAGGCAAAGCGACTGGGCCCGATGACGTGGCAGCTGATTTATGGAAGTCCAAGTACTGGTACTCCGCTGAGTGGTTGGCGAAGTTCTATAATCTGGTTGTAGCGGGGAAGAAAGGCCTGAGTGTTGGCACGAAAGTATAACGATTCCGATTTGGAAGAAGAAGGGCAGTCCTGCTCCAATTACCGTCCGATTCGCTTGCTTTCGCACAGCATGAAGATCTTTGAGGGAATTGTCGATGCACGAATTCGGGACATCGTACAGGGTTCCAGCAATCAGTGCGGTTTCGTGGCTGGCTGTGGCACCGCTGATGCCATTCGCACCGCCCGCCTCCTGATAGAGAAGCATCGCGAGAAACAGAGGCCAGTGCATATCGCCTTTCTCGGCTTGGCGAAGGCCTTTGACCGCGTACCGCGTGAACTGATATGGTGCGCCCTGCGTCAACATGGAGTTGGCGAAGAGCTCATATAGTGGGTGCGACTCTCTCCTTTCTACTCTTGTCCAAAGAGTCGAGTTCAAGCTGCAGCCGGAACCTCGATGGAGTTTCCCATCTCCGTCGAGGTACACCGGGGTTCTGCGCTTTCCCCACTCATCTTTGTTGTCGTCATGGATGCCATCACACTGGATCTTCAGAAGCCCGTCTCCAGGAGACGGATTAATCAACGATTTACGTAACTTTAACGGAGAACTGTAAGCTTATCAAGCGATATGGTGAGCGATAAGGCGCGTTAAAAGTTCAGATAACGCGGCTTATCGCTCACCATATCGCTTGATAAGCTTACAATTCTCTGTTAAAGTTACACAAGTCGTTGATGAATTCGGCCCCTGGACGTTGCTTTATACCGATGACGTGACGCTCGCTAGTGAAGATGAAGATGAACTCGAGCGAGAGCTACAAACTTGATACAATACCGCTCGCACGGTCAAAAGTGGACGAAAAAACACAAAAATAGCGTCGCAAAGGGTTGCTCATAACTCCTTCAGTTTTAGGTTTTTTGAAAAAGGGTTGGCACCGTTCGATTCGACTCTTCGAGATTTACACAGACATTTATAAACTTTACTGGAACACCATACTTGTGCCGTGGGTGGTCCTAATTGACTGGAGCGGGCTTTTGCGATTAGAGCAGCTTATTTCCCAGGACATGCATGCTTTCGGAGTATCTCAAGCATGGCGTGCGTTGCCAGTGCTCTGTCATGCCAGGAATGCCCTAGAGTGCGCCGTGCACAATACACACAGAATCGAACCTATCCGTCGAGTGGGCGAGCGCATGTCCACTGCGCTTCTATCTTCTCTTAGTGGGAAATGCGAAATCCTCGTTTGGAGATTGTTATCAGAAATTTTCAGCCACCCCACTCAGGATTAGCTCCAATCTGTCCAGCGAAACTTTGGTCGAGGGGGGACAGCTTGTGGACTGAGCGTTTGGGGAATTTTGTCAGAATCCTGCCGCCCTACTCAGGAGTTGCTCTAAGGCTGCCCAGCAAGCCTATGGACTGCGCCATGAACAGTGCATACAGAATCGAACCTTTCAATCGAGGGGGGGGGGCAGCTTGTAGACTGAGCGTTTGGGGGGTTTTATCAGAAATTTGCAACCGACCTAGTCAGGAGTTGCTTTGAGGTTGTCCAGCAAGCCTTTGGAGTGCACAGTGAACAATGCATACAGATTCGAACCTTTCAATCTAGGGGGGGGGGGGCGACCGCTCGCAAATTGCACGCGCGGGCGTGTTCGGAGCGCAATAGCTCTGTCAAGTTGGAACCTTTCAAGTTTCAACTTGTACGTTTCGCAGGCAGTCGAGCGGTCTGTTAGTACGCCATAGTAGAATTGCTTAGCATAGGGGGCAATGCTACAGCAGTGCGAAAATGCGGGTGAGGCTTGCGTGACACATTTTCTTTCGATTTTTGTGGACCACTGCGAGAAGACTCGGCGAGCTAACGGTCTCAAAATGCGCATGCGAACAAAGCAGTTAGGGTACTTTACCGTGACGGGCTCAGAACTTCTCTTCTGCCTAGACTGCCTTAGTCCATCTGCCGTTTTAGGGCAGGGGACTTAGCGATTGAAGTTTCCTGCCCTCTTACTCGCCCATATTTGGGTTTTCGACACTCTCAATAACACCGTTTTGTTCATAACGAAAAGCTCTATCGAATGATCTCACTTTCGACCAATTTCAAAAAAATCGATTTTTTGACAATATCGAGGACGTGGGCGCTCTTTGCCGAGCTGCGCGGACGATTACGTCATCGAAAACCGGCATTTTCGAAATTGGCCAAATTTCCTCGCGCAAACTTCGTCCAAAATTACCTAGTGGTTATTTTGGGCGCTTATTGCGAATCCGACATTCGTTTTTGAAAATTCCGCTGGCTTCAGCAGGTTACTTCCTGTTTGAGGGTGGTCGGGTCAGGATCGCCGATCACCCTCAGCTATCGGTATGAGCGGTCTCCTGCCGTAATCGTCCAAATGTACTTCGGCATCGTATTTGGCACCCCGAATAAGTCCCCGACCCTATACGAATTTTGAGCAAAATCGATGATCCTGACCCGACCCTCAATTATACAGAAGAAAATCCAAAACCTTCCGAAGTCGACGGAATTGTCAAAAACGGACGTATTCGTAATCAGCGTCCCAAGTAACCCGTAGACAGTTTTTGACGAAGTTTACACGAGGAAATTTGGCTAATTTCGAAAATATCGGTTTTCGATGACGTCATCATCCGCGCAGCTCGGCTAAGGGTGCCCACGTCCTCGATGGGATATTGTTAAAAAACCGATGTTTTCAGAATCGGCCGAAATTGACACCATTCGATAGCGCTTTTCAAGCAGAACATAACGATGTTTTTGGGAGTGTCGAAAACCCAAATATGGGCGAGTAAGAGTGCAGGAAACTTCAAGCTTTCGCCTTATATTTTGCTTTCGCCTTATGCTTTCGTTTATACATGTCTGTGTAAATCTCGAAGAGGCGAATAGAGTGGTGCCAACCCTTTTTCAAAAAACATGAAACTGAAGGAGTTATGAGCATGCGACCCTTTGCGTTTTTATTTTTTTTATATTTTTTATTTATTTTTGTGTTTTTTCGTCCACTTTTGACCGTGCGGCGTGAGCAGTATTGTATGATCGCTTGGAGCGATTTGGACTGAAACTGAACGTGAAGAAGACCGAGCATCTAACGACGGACGTTACTGAGTCCAGCTCCATCAAGGTTAACGGCATCGAGCTTCCACGCACTGCGGTCTTTAAGTACCTTGGATCAGCAGTCGCGTCTGATGGCAATCTGATGATTGAAGTGAATTCACGCGTGAGTGCAGCTTGGTGCAAGTGGCACTCGTTGACTGGCATGCTCTGCGACAAGAAGCTACCAGAACGCTTTAAGTCGAAGATCTACAGAGCAGTCATCCGGACAGTATTGATGTACGCGCTGAGTATTGTCCTGCCACTAAGGGAGTTGAAACGCGCCTCAGCGTCATGGAGACGAAGATGCTGGAGTCACCCGCATGGATCGCATCCGAAACGATGTCATTCGGCAGAAGTTCGGTGTCGCGCAGATAGCTGACAAGATGCGAGAAGCTCGCTTGCGATGCTACGGCTGCGTTCTGCGTGGAAGGGAAGACAGCGTCCGCAAGATAGGCCTTAACTTCGAGGTAATGGGAAAGCGGCCTAGAGGGCGTCCGAAGCAGCGCTGGGCTGATACGCTACATACGGACTTGAAAGCAGCTGGTGTCCACCCTAATCTAGCGCTGGATCAGGAAAGGTGACGTCATGACAATAGAATAGCGGACCCCGCCACGAAGCGGGACAAACGCTGAAGAAGAAGAAGAAGAAGAAGAAGAAGAAGAAGAAGAAGAAGAAGAAGAAGAAGAAGAAGAAGAAGAAGAAGAAGAAGAAGAAGAAGAAGAAGACAGTCTCTTCAGACCCTGTCATCGTCAAAGAGCTCTTAATACTCACTAGGCTTTAGTACAGTACTGTATAAGTTGTAGATCAAGTGTATAGTTGCAGATCTCGAGGAGTCGGTGCCAACCGTTCCTCAAAAAACCTACAATCAGAGGAATTGTGAGTATGCGACGGTTAACGACGGTTTGCAACGGACAACTCGTACATGGTCGCCCTTGGCGATGGAGCGCAAGTTTTCAATTTCGAACATTTTTATGGCTCTATACGAAATATGCATACCAAACGATGGAGCTCGAGCTCCTGAGCTCAAACATGCCATTGGTTTTTCAAAAATATGGCTATTAGGCGGCTTATATCTAAAAGACGCGAAAACCACAAAACTGCGGTCTTCACCGTTTCTCTTGAAAGGATGCATCCGGTACTGTAGTGAACCAGTGGTGAGTGTTAGGAGCACTCTGACACTACAGCGTCTAAAGACGAAGAGACTGTCGAATCGCTAGTCGATTAAGAAGTATGCCCAGCAATAGGTTAACACCTTGTTACACGGAATTCAAGATGTCCGACGCGTTGGACAGGACGAGGTGGCAACTGATCGGAAGAACAGCGGACCATGTGACCACGCGAGGAGAGATGCTTAGGAAAACAAGACGAATCTGTCGACACGATACTAACGATAGAGCTCGAGCTCCTGAGCTCGACTGTGCCCTTGGTTTTACAAGTAGATGACTTTGGAAGAGTTATATCCAAAAGGCGTAAAAGCGACAACACCGCGGTTTTTGCGGCGTCTATTCAAAAGACGCGTCCGATACTGTAGCAGCGACTGTTATTGCAATCGCTACGCTCTTATGATGGACTATCCCATCGCTGAGGATGACGAGACGGTACAGAGCTCGGAGCAACGACATAGGTCAACACCGCTTTCCCCTTTCTTTACCAAAGCTCGATCGATGCGTAAAAATGCAAAATAACGTATGGCGGCAGGTCGCAAAACTCTACTTTAGGCCTTGGGGGCAAGGAGAGATGCGAAGAGGCGGGCGGGAGCGAGCAGAGGTCATCCGGCTCTCTTATGCTTATGGCTATGGCTTACGCCTCAAAAGGGCCAACGAAGGATTCCGTGGTGCGGCCGGTGCAGCACGTCAGCTTGTCCCCGTTGAGATAGCTCTCCATCTGGAGCTCCATCTCATGCCTTGCTCCGCGTCTATGTCAGCGCAAGTGAGCAGTGCGCTAGGGCGAAATCATGTCCGCTGTAACAAGGGATATGCGGAGCAAGACAGAGATCGCTAGATGGCGTTGGTGCCCGGGGGGGGGGGGGGCTGCGCCTGCGAGTGGCTGAAATTGAATTTGAATATAGGGCAGTGGTTTGAAAGATCGCTTGAAGCCTCGAAATTTCGCGTTGCCCGACACTTCCCAGGGGCTGTAGATGTACAAAGAGAATAGGGATCGACAAGTCTTGCAACACTGACATGACAAACACAAATGCAACATATTGCAAACTCAGCCGACGATATCATCCCCATTCAAATCTAGGACTCCTTCCCCATCTTAAGGGCGGCCCTTCGATTCCTGTTCGCCAGAAATCTACAGGCTGTGAAATGGCAAATATTGAGAGGACACTGTCTTTAGATAGTGACGGTCCTCAAACTGTCCATTTTGGAGATGCTACTTCATCGCTCTAAATAAATGGTATACCGAAGGAGAATACCGTGAGTAGGGCAGAACTTCCCAACCCAGTTCCCATATTTTCTTTCCCCACTTCTGCGAGATGAGGCTCTCGTTGTTGGAATCCGGGTAGATATGCTTCCGCTCTGAACACCTTTGGCTCATGACATCGACGAGGGTTTGAAGCTGGGTAGAGAAGACAGACGCATTTACTGTGGTCGAGTCTAACAGTACTCATTGAACCTCCTCTTCTTACCACCAGCCTTGGGACCTGTTCTCCGCGTGGTACCCGTTGATCTTGCGAGCATTATTCACGCACAGAACCCAGCTTTCTTCGTCACTAACAATGTCCTTGCGGGATTCTTTTCTGCGCAGGCGAAGGACTATGTAGCGACCGGATAGCACCGGTTGGATATGCCCTATCCGAGTATCGCAGCTCGTGTGCTACCCGAGGCAACAAAACTTCGGTTTCCATGGATCTCTATGTGGCTGCCCCACGACAGTGTCTTGAGAATATTAAAGTCTCGCAGCCGCTCCACGGATGTTTGAATAGGCCTCGGCTTTCACGCCTTCAAGGGTGGTTGCTCTTTTCACGGCAGAGAGGCGCCCAGAGCGACGTCGATCTTCGATAGATTACCCTGATTAAGAGCGCTGATACCAACGGGTTAGCCCTAGTTTACAGGTGTGCCGCTGCGCGGCGCGGCACGGTGGTCGGGATGGATATCGACCGGGCGGCGCAAAAAATCGATATCTATGGCGATCGTGGTGCCGGTATAAACTATGGCTTACAGCGAGTAGTGAATGACATCCTCTTCGAGGTACTGGAGACAGCACTCCTCGCTGAGCATCACAGGAGCCCATAGTAGACGATAGGTCGTAGAATGCTGTTGCTTAATGAAACCCTCACTGCTGTAGTCGTGATCGGTGACTGTGCGCTCAAGAAGCTCCGAGAATGTGCTGCGAAGTCACCATGGAAGCTCCCGGCGGTGCAGACCTCAACGAGTCTAATAGCGGTACAGCAAGGCGTTGCAAGACTTTGCGTAGACAGATCTAGCAGTATAGGATGCGTAATAAAAGCCGAATTTTGCAGACTGCGCCACGCGTCAGCACCACCGACCCGAGCGGCAGACGGGCAGCGGTCGGGTAGGGGATGCCTGCGTCTTCAACACAGACTGCCTTACGGTTCGTTGAATGCTTTGCTTTCTAGGTATACATACCCATGTGTACGTTTTCAGGGCATGTTCTGCAACTCGGGAATGTGCTCATGCCTGACGTCGTACATCGCTGCCGAATCTTACTGTTACCAAAGTGCAGTCCACAGCCTCTTCTTTGCTATGGACTCGAGTTGATTTGCGAGTTTCAGAGATTGATCCCGGTCAGCCAGGGTGCGTATACAACGAGCAGTGCTCCGCAGTTTGGCCCGACTCGTTTTGTGACACGTCGGCTGGGGTCGGTACATGCCGCTGCGGGGAGAACAAGGTGAGATGAACACTGAGCGGTGAACCCTATGAGCTAACCCTCTTCGGAACAACTACAGGTCGAACGGTCTACTCGAGATGGCCATGTCTGTCTCGATAAGCTCGACGCCAATCAGAATGTGCTGGCCATAACCTGTCCTCTTCCCGAAGGAGCTGGGTAGGCATATTTCGTTATCGCAGTGATATGACATGGAGCAGAATATGGGACCATTTGTGTTAGTGCGAGTAGTTGGCCAGGAAGCACATTTCTTGCAGATACACCTCAGCCTTGTCGGATTCTCATCACCCACGCCAAAGCAATAACGCTGGTCCCGTTCTCTGCAATACGGACAGCATGACAACCCAGCAGAACGAAGATGAAGTTGGCGACGGTTCAGTCGCTTGCCTGGTCCCATCTGATGGCTCCTTCATCGCCGATCTCTACGACTGCGTTGGATTTGTCTCTTCCGTCGATCTCACAACGTCAGGGTTCAGCGAGAAGACGAACGGCATCTGCTGTCCGAACAGGGGTGAGTTTATGACCGTCAAGGCCAGGAGCCCCTAGTGGCCATGCAGTTCGCTTCAGCGTTCACCTGCATACAGCCGACAGCAACCGGTCCGAATCCGAGCGAGCCGCGATGGTGGTACAACGCCATCACTGGTGAGTACTAGGCTGTTTGTAAGAGATCAGTTCGACATGCAGTTGGTGCCTCCAGTGCTAGCGAACGACTTCCAGTTGAACTTGCGGAAGTACAAGAGCTAGAACGGCTATCCGATAAGGCAACTTGTGAAGCGCTCCAAAATTCATACACAGCTTTCAAGTCGTTGTCGACACAGGGATCGAGCTCAACATCTGATCAGAGCCTATAAGAGCTGACGTGCGTTCTATCGTGGGCTACTAAATAAACAACCGCTGTTTTAGTTTTCGTGAATTCGTTAAAAAGCTTACAATTGTGCCAAGCAATCTGATAACGCCGAAATAAAACTGATAACACCGCACAACAACAAGATGGACGCGAAAGCTCATAAGTTCATGACCTCTAAAACTGGTGCTCTTCCTCCGGTGATCTCTAACAAGGAAAGGTTCCCAACTCATGGTGAGCTTTTGCGATTTTGACGTGATGTAGAGCCCTGTGAGCGAAGTCCAAAATTACAGTCAGTTTCTGCTGAACGCCTTCTTATAGACCTGAAAAAGAGGTGTGAAGGCATGTACGCAACACTCATCAACCTTTACGACACCACACGAGATGTGCCTCGGTGGCGCAGTCGGTAGGAGTGCCGCCTCGTAGTTGCACATCGACGGGTTCTTCAGTTCGAGTCCGAGTGCTGCCAATATTTTCGCACGTATTGCTTTGTTGTTACGCTTTCTCATGATCACAGGAGGCAATTTTAGACCATCAATGCTTACGACAAAGCAAGGCTGTTTGCGCCTTCAAATGTGCTAGTTTTTCAACTATTCATATCTGTACCACCACCATATCATATCGTGTCACCAATGATACCGTAATTGCACGCAAATACGCTTATCTTACGGTTGAACATATGAACCTGAACGTATTGTGTGCCAACTACTTTCCATCCGGAATATACAGCCAATTGCATGCAGTCAAGGTGGTATATTGAAAGTAGGTATCTGGGATAGAATATTATCCGAACTGGGTACCACCCGTGACTTTTCTTTTGATTGCAGATTGTAAGCCAGACCTACCGACAGTTCTGCGCTCCGATGTTTCGGCCGTGTCTGTCATACGCGTGGGTGGCAGCTGGGTACGTCGATGTTCACCAGGACCTTTCACTACACGCACAGATTACGCGTTCAACGAAGAAGAAGTGGTCATCCCTTGCCAGGGAGATTGCTCCTCACTGGCTTTTGTAAGATGCTGCTGGTGTGACAAGCTCTTGGGTTTTATTTGTTTCATAGATTTATACCATAGCTATTGAATCAAAGACAAACAATAAATATAAGATTTTCAATTTAGTAATATATAAGACTTTTATTCCTAGGGAAATGATATGGTGCAGATATGAATAGTTGAGAAACTAGCACATACGAAGGCGCAAATAGACAACCTTGGTTTGCTGTAAGCATTGATGGTCTAAAATTGCCTCCTGTATCATGAGGAAGCGTAATAACAACAAACTAAAACGTGCAAAAGCATCGCCAGCACTCAAACTGAAAAACTCGCCGGTGTGCTCCTACGAGACGGCCCTCCTACCGACTTCGCCATCGAGGCACATCTCATGGGGTGTCTTAGGCTGGGGGCATACTTCCATCGCAGCGATGCCATGGCGGCGCTCAGTTCATGGCTATTCAGCCGCACGCGGTCGAATAGTCAAAGGAAACTTCTTTCATACTTTTTCGCGCCGCGCGCGGTGTTTATCATTGTCCCTGGACGGATCGCCGTCGCGCTCCCTTGCAGAGCGATCGGCGATGCGACGAGCATAGAGAATTTCAAATTCTTTCGCGTCGCTCTGCAGAACTGATCGCCGCGATGGAATCGCGGCGACGGGAAGTATGCACGAGGCCTTAGGCCAGTGTTATACTCCCGCGGGAGCATCCGCGGAACGTCCGCGGACTAGGGCCTATGTTATACTCCCGCGGAAGCTCCCGCGGGAGTATAACAGGGGCCTTAGAGTTGGTAAATGTTGCGCACACGCCTTCACACCTCTTTTTCAGATCTTTGAAAAAGCGTTCAACAAAAACTGACTGTAGTTCTGAACTTCGCTCACAGGGAACTACATCCTGTCAAAATAGCACCGCAAAAGCTCACCATGAGTTGGGAACATTTTCTTGTAAAATAGTCAGATGCGACGTGTCCATTTTCTTCTTTGCCTTCTCGCGTGGCTACTATGTAACTACGTCGTATGACTATTTATTTATTAATTCCGCACATGGATGACCATGCCAAAGCAAAACAATGCAATGGAGCAGAAAGCAGAAAAAAGCAAAACAAGCAACAAGAATCAACCCAGTAAAGATGAAAACTACTACGCTGTATCCTGAAGATACCGTTAAAGAAGTTTTTATGTTGCCTTATCGAGTTTAGCAAGATGTGTTTTTAGATATCAGAAATTCGGAGAGAGCAAAGCTGGTGAAAAACTGAGACCTTATGCTGCCTTATGCTCTGGGAAACTGGATGTTCCACCGACACCCCTGGTGTTTGATGAAGAAGAGGTATAGAACTCCTGGAGGGACACATGAGTGAAACCGTTTATCATCTGATACAGTCCCCTCTCGTTCTAACGCGTTTGAAGGGAACGGAGAAAATGCGCGTATAACGGGAGTTCCGTCCTGACCGGAGCTGACCTTTTCTACGCCCTATTACGCGCACATTTATCTATTAGGTTGAGTGATAAATTTTGTAACAAAGCTTGCCTTCCAGCACAATTAAGATTATACCACAAAAGAAAAATGATTGACAAACCAAGTGATAGACGTTCTTCTCAATGAGTTTCTTCCGTTTTTCATGAACTGAGTGGATTAATCTCTGTAGAATTTGGTCGGTTTCGGCATGAAGAGGTCATGTATCGCCGCCGTGACCTAATCGACTTCGGCGAAACTCCTACCATGGTGGAAGGGCTCTATCGACAGAAGCGGATGGCGGTCAGATGGCGCAGTGTCCGGGCGTATGGTGGTTGCTTGATTTTGGTCCAGCCCAATTCTTAGACTTTTGCCAGCGTCTGAAGTGCCGTATGCGGTCGGCCATTGCCCTTGTGGAAGAAACGTTGGCTCGTATCGGCTTCTTTCTCCACTAACTTTTGCTGGGGCGTCTAGATGTTAGGAAAAGCGAGCATCGAGGATAGTTTGACTACATCGAGCAGCTCCCGGTGTACTGGACCACCACACATCCACCAAACGTACAGCAGGACCTTCTTTCAGTGCAGCTCCGGTTTTGACGGCAGCACCCCCATCTCGTTCCGTACCAGCTATTGCTTGCCGGCTTCGCAGTTGTAGTGAAGCATCCGCTTTTCATCGCTGGTAAGGATTCGATCCAGGCTTCCTCGCTTGAACCGGTGCCTGCCGGAGCTCTCGGCAGTCGGAAGCACAGCGGCTTGCTTGGGTTTTCGTCAAAGCGTGAGGTCGCCTTCGTCAGTGGGGTGAGGGACGTTCTGCCTGAAAGCGGCGCGGGCAAAGACGTGGGACAGTGCCTGCGGAGCCAATTAGCGTCGACTCGCGTAGTGACACCCGCCGCTTCGCGCTCAGCCAGAGAGCCCTCGCCGCGGAGGCGATGCTGACCCAGCCAACCACGGGAGCCTGTAGGTCGACCAGATTTGGTTGATTACAATCGATAAAGGGATAGAAATCTCAGACGGCTTGCATTGGCAGTCCAGAATATGGGACTGATCTGAACCCTACCATGTTCTATATCAGAATTTCAAGCTCTATCGAATGAGCCAGGAAAGAATATTGTCTCAATAATCCTTACAACATTTTTTTTTCAGGCGCTGTTAACTTTCGGTAAATATCAGTTTTTATTTATATCAGAATTAATTGCGAGGCATGCTTCCAGGCAGAAATTGTGCGAGGAATGTAGTTAGATAGACGAGAGACCTTCTAGAAGCACCCCCAAGTGTTCTACCTTTTTGAAAACGACATTATGATCCTTCAGTGCGTAAAGCATGTTCACAGTCTGAAATTGCCCGAGGAGTTCGATTTGATAGTCGGTGGACCTCCTAAGAACACCGAAGTACTCCAGTGTTTCCAAAGCATTTCATCAGTGTTTCCTAACTCGCTAAATGGTGGGGACATTGACTATGCAGGTACATTGCCTGTGGAACGCGAGGTCAAAAAACTGACAGAAGCCACAAACGACTGGACGAGCAATTTGAAGCATTGTGTGATGAAATTTATTCTCCTTCAACATTACATTTCATGAACCACTTATCCAGTTTTAGTCTCGATATATATAGTGTGTGCATTATAAAGTTCCGTAGAAAAATCAGTTACGAAATGCTAGAGAGATATAATGTTGAAATTAATGCTTTAAACTTCTGTTAAAAGATCTCTCGTCTATCTAATTGGAATCCTCGTGCAATTTTAGCCTGGAAGCAAGTCTCGCATTTAATCCTGATATATGTGAATAAAAACCGATAGTTAGCTAAAAATAAACAACGACTGAAAAAAAATTGCTTTAAGGGTTCTTGAGGCAGGATTCTTTTCTGGAACAATCGATAGAGCTCGAAATTCTAGTACAGGAGATGGTATCAGTAGTATGGAAGCATGCCTCGCAGTTAATCCTGGTAGAAATAAAAACTGCTATTTAACGAAAGTTAAACAGCTCCTGAAAAAAATTGTTGTAAGGGTTATTGAGGCAAGGTTCTTTCCTGGCTCATTCGATAGAGCTTGAAATTCTGATATAGAAGATGGTAGGGTTCAAATCAGTCCCATCTTCTGACTGCCAATGCAAGCCGTCTGAGCCTCCTATCCCTCTATCGATTGTAATCAACCAAATCTGGTCGACCTACAGGCTCCCGTGGTTGGCTGGGTCAGCATCGGCGAGGGCTCTCTGGCCGAGCGCGAAGCGGCGGGTGTCACTGCGCGAGTCGATGGTAATTGGCTCCGCAGGCACGGTCCCACGTCTTTGCCCGCGCCGCTTTCAGGCAGAACGTCCCTCACCCCACTGACGAAGGCGATTTTGGCGACCTTCCAATCAACTGCTGCCGACGACGGTGAAACGCTCGGAGGTGTGGCGATCAGCGGTCAGTCCCAGTGTGGTTTGAGAAGAATTCGACTTGATGGGTTGGCGCAGGCGCCCTTTGTTTACAGCAGTTGATCTTCCCGGGAGTGGTTTGTTTTTGTTGCTCTTCTAGGCGGAATGGAACTGATGATACCATCTTCAATAATTTATTTGGTTAGGAGTGAACCTGCGGGTGACTTGCTGAATGTGCTTGATACCGTCGCTGGGTTGCTGCCGAGCTTGAACTAATTGAAAATGAAATCATGCTCTTTTTCATTTTGAGTGGTCATTGTTCTAGTGAATAAAACTATTCAACAACGCAAAGAAGATTAACGATTCACAACTCAAAATAATCGCTAGGAAACATGCTTTGATACAGGTGCAATGCTTCAGCGGGTTTACTTTGAGTTCCAGAAAAAACACAATTGTTGCGAAATTTATGACTCAACCTAATATATTCGCAGCAATGACTAAATATTTATCAAAAAATAAAATATGACTTTAGTGGTGAAAAATGTGACTATGAAGAGAGTGTGAAGACAAAGAACATCCTTATCTTAGTAGTGAGGTCCTGTCCCCAGAGATTCTCTGTTATATGCATAAGTACATATAGCGGATATGTGTGAGGAATTACAAGTATGTGCCAGAAATAAGTTAGTCGTGATCATCAACAAAACATGCGACCTGATGTTACATGATCTTGAGTTGCCATCAGAACTCTTGCAGCAAGCGGGACTTGGACCCGCACTCTTTCCTTTTGGACAGGATGTTAGCCCATTACGCTACTGCAGTGGTTACATAAATCGCACGCCGCATCGCCTCGTTGCGGTGGCCTCTCAGCAACCTTTCCTGATTTGAGAATGTTGAGTGCGATCAAACAGAGCTGTTGCTGTCCGGAAGGCAGCGGTTGCTAGTACAAGCCATGCATGGCGCGAGAGTTCTGTTTAAAAAACATCATGTGACAGCATATAGCATTCTACTAGTTGTTCTAGGCCTGAAAGAAATGTGTAGGGCATTGTTCTGAGTTATGTGAATTTCAGTCCACATCTTTTGTTGCTTCTGAGCCGAGTTAGCCTAGTGGTTATTAGTGTAGTTTCATGCACAAACGGTCACAGGTTCGACTCCCGGCTCCGGCACGCCATGCCCTGCAAAAATTGCAAAAATGGCAACGGTTCCAGCGTCAGGCCCAGGTTGACAGGCCGGCTGATGGAGAAACCTGTCACAAAACCATGATCACAAGTCGCAATAGAATCAGTGTAAGGGCTAGGACGTCATCCGGAAGTGGCCCACAGAACCCCCGCCCGAGTTCTATGGTCAGTATGCGAGGGCTACCGAGGGCCGAACGACCACGACTAAAGAAGCTAGTTCGACTGAGGACTCTGAATGTCGGAACGCTGACCTGAAGATCTAGGGAAGTGCCTGACCTGATGAAGCGCAGAAGGATACAAGTCCTGTGTCTGCAGGAAACGCGATGGAAAGGGCGAAAGCCAGAGAGATCGGAGAAGGGGTCAAGCTGTACTACAACGGAGAGGACACCAAGAGGAACGGGTAGGGATAGCTGTCGCGGAGTTCCCTCAAGGATTCAGTAGCGGCTGTCCAAAGAATAAACGACCGCATCATGTCACTGCGGCTGGACACGAAGGAGGGTTACTGGACCATCATGTCTGTCTACGCTCCGCAGACCGGATGCTCCGAGCACGACAAGGATGACTTCTACCTCTCGCTCGAGAAAGCCATAAGGTCCGTACCAGAAGGCGACTACCTCTCCATAGCAGGGGACATGAACGGGCATATGGGAGTGGCAGAAGAGGAGTGTTCATGGAGGTAAAGGGATCGGCCTGATGAACCCGGATGGAGAACGAATTCTGGATCCTGGCTATCGCCCACGGACCTGGCTGTCTGTAGCACCTTCTTCGCGAAGAGGGAGAGCCAGAAGGTTACCTATGCTAGCGGAGGAAGAAGGACGGTAGTCGACCACATCCTGGTTCGAAGGGCTGCCCTGAAAACAGTCCGGGATGTGAAGGTCATTCCGGGAGAAGACGTGGCATCACAGCATAGACCCTTGGTAGCCGACCTAGCAAACCTCTACCCACCAGGCCCAAAGTGAGGACGGAACCCAGGATCCGATGGTGGAGACTGCGAGGTTCAGAGCGGAACGAGCTACGAAGGGCAGTGCTCGAAGCAGGCCTTCTAGATCCAGCTGGTCCCGTGAATGAGACCCTGGAGGAGGGTAGCCGAAACAATCCTGAGACGTGCCAAGGAAACCCTGGGAGAAACAAAGGGGGGAATCAGAGGGGATAAATCGGCATGGTCTGACACGAAGAGGTGCAGGCTGCGGTGAAGAGGAAGAAGGAGGCCTACAAGCTGTGGCAGAAGACGAGGGCACCCGAGCATCTCACAGCCTACAGGAAGCTGAAGAGGCTGGCAAAAACAGCTGTAGCGAAGGCAAAGAACGCGGAAATGGATGCCCGGTACGAGAATCTAGACGGGCCAGAGGGAGGGAAGTTCGCCATCCGCCAGGCCAAGGCGCGTCATAGAGCTAGCCTCGACAATCGAGTAGTGAAAGACTGTGAAGAGTGCTGACGGTAGGGTGTTACGGAAGCAGGTCGAGGTCAGAGAGAGATGGGAGGAGTACTTCAAGGAACTCCTGAACGAGGAGTTCCCTCGTCGGGAGGCCGAGGAAGAACAACCAACGGAAGGAACCATCCCACCCTGGATGCAAGAAGAGGTTCGCAAGGCCATAGGGAAGATGAAACTCGGAAAGGCAGCAGGGCCTGACGGTGTGCCAGTAGAGGATTGGAAGGTGCTCGGTGACCTCGGAATCAACTGGCTGACGTAATTCTTCACAGAATCACGAAAGAAGGTAAGCTGCCGGATGGACCTGGAGGAACAGCACCATAGTCCCCATCTTCAAGCAGAAGGGAGACGCCTTCCGAATGCTCCAACTACCGAGGGATCAAACTGATCTCACACACAATGAAGATCTACGAACGACTGGTCGACTCAAAGCTGAGGGAGATGGTACCCATCTCCTAGGTGCAGTGGGGCTTCATTCCTGAGAGGTGCACCACAGACGCCATCTTCATCGCTCGGCAGGTGATGGAGAAATATCGGGAGAAACGAAAACCCTGCTACATGGCATTCCTAGACCTGGAGAAGGCCTACGACAGGCTAGCTCGGGCCGTAATCTGGAATGCCCTTTGAGGGAGGGGTGTCCCGGAACGTCTGATCACGGTCATAAGGGGCATGTACGTGGGCTCGAAAGCGGTGATACGAACTCCACACGGGGTGACAAGGAGGTGGACATCACTGTGGGGGTACACCAAGGGTCGGCTCTGACCCCGTTCCCTCTTCCTGCTGACGCTTGACTCTATAGTGAACCACCTTGAGGAAGGCCCTCTCAGAACGATCCTCTACGCGGACGACATCGCCCTAGCAGGCCGACAACCAGGAGGAGCTGGAGGAGAAGGTGCAGCCTGTGACAGAGAGCCCTCACAGACAAACGGCCTACGGCTGAACGTAAAGAAGACGAAGTTCATCAGCTCTGAGCAGTGCGCTGGATCGATTCTAGACTGCCAAGGGGAAACGATCGAGAAGGTGAAGAATTCCGCTACCTCGGAAGTGACCTATCCGAGGAAGGAAGTGTGGACCAGGTGATCAGGGGACGGATAAACGCAGCCTGGCTCAAGTGGAGGGAGTCCACGGGGATCCTCTGCGATCGTAGATGCTCCAGGACGCTCAAAGGCAAGCTCTATAGAACAGTTGTGAGACCTGCCCTCCTCTACGGCAGTGAGTGCTGGCCGCAGGAGGCGGGTAAGGCGCAGGAGCGGCAACTGCACGCGGCGGAGATGAGGATGCTGAGGTGGGCATGTGGATGGAACCGTCGGGACAACGTGCGAAACGAGGATGTTAGGGCAATGATGAAGACAGCCCCGATCCAGCTGAAGATGAGGGAGCAGCGCCTGAGGTGGTATGGACACGTCCTCAGAAGACCAGAGGAATCACCCCACAGGGTTGGCCCTAGATTTCGAGGCACCCGGTAAGCGTCCGAGAGGAGCCCCAAGGAAAAGATGGAAGGACGTCATCAAGAGAGATCTCGCCGAAGTCGGCACCACGGCAGATTGACGCCCCTGATAGGATGAGGTGGCGACAGATCACAAAAACAAGCGGACCCT
>OX377203.1:52241687-52282323 GCA_947396885.1 Heligmosomoides polygyrus polygyrus | reverse complement strand
GGTTCGCACGGATTCCAGTCTGGCGATTTCTCCCTTACTTTTCAGACTGAAAATTGTGGTGCCATACTCTGGACTTGGTCTAATATACGATTTTTAAGCAGTCAATATAATTTGTTCGCAAATATTTAAAGAGGCTGTGTACAACTCAATTAGCTTTTTTCTATATTCTTTCAGTGTATTTCTTGAGTGTCTAAAATAAAGCGCGAATCACGCAACTGATAACCAGCAATATTAAATATAAATATTAAGTACCTGCTTAGTACTTAATCACGCATCAACTATGTACGTGAACGTTCAGTTTTGTTCGATGAGCAATTAACCATTTACAGCTATGAGAGCTGCTAGGGCTACTCACCTGGTGAGCGACTATTCGAGTAATGAGTCCGAATTGGCTCTGAAGCTGTTCTCTCTGTGAATACTCTAATTCAATTATTGCATCTCCACTGTTTGCCCCTTCCACGATATATGGAGATGTTTCTTCCATATATCGTGGAAGGGGTAAACAGTGGAGATGTTCGATGAGCAATTAATCAATTAGTGGCTTCGCCGGCAACCAACGCTGGGCAAGGAAACATCCTTAGCGTCAAAGTAAAAAAAAACGAACTACTACACATCGATTGGTGCCTTGCTGAGTACCAATCACATCCCGGTACAGCACTCAGGAAAATGTCCGCAACACTCCTGCTCTGTCTAGGGTTATGTTCAGAACCTATTGCAGCTCGTTAAGCCTAATCGAATATCTGACGTTTCTGTCCAGTCGGCGTGCTTTAAGCAATGAGCTGTGATGGATTTCATGAAGGGTGACTTAGAACAGAAAATACTATCCTCCTGTGCATACTGTAGTGTGGAGACTGGTCAAAGCCCTGCCGAAAATTGAGGACCAAGCAGCAAGACTTGGTTGGAAGCGTAGTCGGATCGAGCGTAGGTTTTTCCAACTTTCTTCGCTGAACTGCCCTGGTCCACCGCTGAAGCTTGGGGGACCTGAGCAGGTAGAAATAGCTTAGTAATCCAGCGCGCGAAGTATGTATGTACATATATTATTGAGATGAGGTGAACAATTTCCAAATCAAAAACGTCTTCCAGACAACATTGACCGATCAGTAATACCGGTTGATATTGGTTGCCTGATGGAGCTTCACCACGGTGGCTGATTACCTGGTCGACCTTCCGTCGGCCATCATAACCACGGAGCACCCACCTCGATCGATTAATTCTGAGAGAGAACAGGTGAAACGATCGATAATAGCGATCGATATAAGGTTTGAGAGGAAAGCGATATCAGCGCTCAAAATATCAATAATATCGGTCCATATTGATTGCCTGTGCGAAACCTCGTCATGGTGGCTGATTTCCTGATCGAATGTCTGAGCTACTATAGTAGGATCGATGCCCGATCGAAACACCTTTTACCTGATCGTGCTTCCTTCGGCTATCATAATCGCGGAACACCCACAGATTTGAACTTTTTGAGTGCATGGCGCGATCCAGTCTTTTGATGTGGCCTATGGACCTTGAAATCAAATCGAATGTCTTTCAAATCGAGACGAGCTAGATTGTCGGATCGATATCTGAGCTAATCACGCAACACCCACCCCGGTCGATCGACTAATCGTAGGTCTGTGGGTCCGTGTGGCGGTAGTCGATAGATCCAGACAATCAATATCAATTAATGTTGTCGATCGTTTCAGTAGTGCTATCGTTTCTCTCTCAGACTTCATAGATCTGGGCCATAATCACGCCACACGCACCCCGATCGATTAAATCTAAGAGAGAACCAACAACACAGGTGAAACGATCTATATAGGTTCCGAAGGGAAGCCAATATTACTTACTAGCCAATACTTGATGGACCTCTCGTCGGCATCATAACCACGCAACCCAGATCGCACCCACCCAGATCGATAAAGTCTCAGTCAATCAAACAAACGTTGCGTTGAATTTTTTTGAGTGCATGGCGCGATCCAGTCCTTCGATGCTGATTTTTTTTCTCAAAAAATAAAAATAAAAAAATTATTTCACTCATTCGGCAGCTAAAGTAAAAAAAAATCAAAAAAGTTATTCTGAGTTTTCCTCGAACAAAAAGTATTCTGACCATCTCGAAGACTCTGTAGTTTAACCTGTAAGAAGCTCGTCTCGAGTTGAAAGACGTTAAATTTGATTTCAAAGTTCAAAGGCCAGCTTGAAAGAGCGTCCAACCTGGGCCATCGTAATCATGCAACACTAACCCCGGAAAGTTTACGATCGAAACGCCTTAGGCCTATGCTGTTGCCAATATGTAGGTAGCTGGATGAAGAAGGACACACTAGCAAGAACACGCAAAGCAGAAGCAGGCGGTCGACGCATCGACGGCTTCCATAACAGGACATGGGGTGTGAGCCGTGCGGCGGCTGGTCATAGTCGCGGTGACGTCTTACGAAGCCTCATTAAGTGGGTGTTCTTTGATGACCATCCGGCAGTGGAAGCGTCGTGGTCGTAAACGCCTCGTGGTAATAAATACAGCAGTGGCTTCCTGCCACGCTGCCACGTTGTGGTGTTTACGGTTGGCGGCGACGATACGACGAACGGCTGGGTGTGGCGTCAATTGTCACCACCCAGTTGGAATGTCGCCGGTCAATGATTCGTGCTTCTCTGCTTTATATAATAGGATAGGTTTGCCTGGCAATTCTTTCAAATAGGCGAAATTGGATCGCCTCCTTCCCCTTTTTCGAAGAGCGAACAGTTGAGTAATTAATTCAAATGAGATTCGAACGACTAACGAATAAATGTAGTTTACTCTGCCACTAAAGGAAGTCAAAGCTCTATTTGTGTTTTATTGTTGTGATATGATGCAAAGGCGAAAGATTGCATTCTTCTTCTTCAGCGTCTGTCCCGCTTCGTAACGGGGTCTGCTATTCTGGTGTCATGACGCCACCTTTCCCGATCCAGCGCTAGATCAGAGTGGACACCAGCAACCTTCATGTCCATATGTAACGTATCAGACCAGCGCTGCTTCGGGTACCCTCTAGGCCGCTTTCCATTTACCTCGAACTTAAGGCCTATCTTGCGGACGCTGTCTTCTTTTCCACGCAAAACGTGGCCGTACCATCACAAGCGAGCTTCTCACATCTTGTCAGCTATCGGCGCGACACCAAACTTCCGCCGAATGACATCGTTTCGGATGCGATCCATGCACGTGACCTCAGCCGTCCAGCTCAGCATCTTCTTATCTATGACGCTGAGGCGCGTTTTTACTTCCTTGGTCGCAGGCCAACACTCAGCACGGCACACTACCGTCGCTACGGCCGGACGACGGTTCTAAAGATTTTTGACTTCCAACGCCCTGGTATCTTCCTGTCGCAAAGCACGCCAGTCAACGAGCGCCACTTGGACAGAGCTGCACTCACGCGTGAATTCACTTCCATCAGTTCGCTGTCAGACGCGACTGCTGATCCCAGGTACTTAAAGACCGAAGTGTGAGGATGTCGCTAACCTTGATGGAGCTGGACTCGGTGACGTCCATCGTTAGGTACTCGCTCTTCTTGACGTTCAATGTGAGTCCAAACCGCTGCAAGTGATCACACCATACTTGCATATCTCGCTCGAGTTCACCTTTATCTTCGCTAGCGAGCATCACGTCATCGGCATAAAGCAACGCCCAAGTCGCCCAGTCTGCAGGACTGCCCTTCTTCATCCAAACCGGAATAGTCGTACTTTGGCGCCAGCACTCAGCAGAGTGCCAGTACTTGGAGTTTAATAAATCAGCTGCCACGTCATCGGGCCCAGTCGCTTTGCCTGACCTCTATTCTTCAAAGCCGCTTCAATCTCCTCCCCGGTGATCTTCTGAATGGGGCCGTGGGTTGGAGCCGTTGAAAAGATGGCTGAATGAGGAAATTCTACCGCAGAGATTTCCTCAAAGCAATCGCGCCATCGCTTCAATGCCTTGTTGCGGAAGAATGCCGTCCTCATCATTGATGCCAAAAAACTTCTCAATATCCTCGGTCTGCCGATGGCGATTCTTGGCAAGCCGCTCACCATCGCGTGACTCGAGCTTCTCGTTGACTTCTCCATAATAAGTGGCTTTTGAAACACCCACGGCCTTCTTTGCAGCTTTCTTCGCTTCTTAGTACTTGCATCAGTTATCGGCTGTCTTTTCGCCGAGAAACACATAATAGAGCGGCTTTTTCTCTCGAACCTTCGCTTTCACGTCTCTATCCACAGCCAAGCCTACTTGTCGACCTTCCGTCGCCCAGGCTTCGTAATGCCGAGTTCCGACTGTGCAGCTTGACGAATCGCGTCGGTCGCCTTTTTCCAAGTTCCATCGACAGTCGTCACTGTCGGTAACCCTACACGAGAAATCACATCTGCTTCCTTCTCTCTCATTCGTCAACACTCGATTCTTGGTGAACCGTATCGCTCGACCTGTTTCAGCTTCGGAGGGGCGATCTTTAGGGTGCAGATCAGTGGTCGATGGTGTGGGCGATGGCCTTATACGGCACGACCTTCGCGTTGACCCAGCCACAGCCAGCCACGAAACCGCACTGATTGCTGGAACGCTGTACGATGCCCCGAATTCGTGCATCGACAATTCCCTCAAAGATCTTCATGCTGTGCGAAAGCAAGCGAATCGGACGGTAATTGGAGCAGGACTGCCTTTCTTCTTCCAAATCGGAATCGTTATACTTTCGTGCCAACACTCAGGCCTTTCTTCCCCGCTACAACCAGATTATAGAACTTCGCCAACCACTCAGCGGGGTACCAGTACTTGGACTTCCATAGATCAGCTGCCACGTCATCGGGCCCAGTCGCTTTGCCTGGCCTCATCTTCTTCAAAGCCGCTTCAATCTCCTCCGCGGTGATCATTTGAACGGGGCCATGGGTTGGAACCGTAGAAGGGATGATTGGATGAGGAAGTTCTACCGTTGAGATTTCTTCAAAGTGGTCGCGCCATCGCTTCAATGCCTTGTTGCGGAAGAATGCCGTCCTCATCATTGATGCCAAAAAACTTCTCAATATCCTCGGTCTGCCGATGGCGATTCTTGGCAAGCCGCTCACCATCGCGTGACTCGAGCTTCTCGTTGACTTCTCCATAATGAGTGGCTTTTGAAACACCCACGGCCTTCTTTGCAGCTTTCTTCGCTTCTTAGTACTTGCATCAGTTATCGGCTGTCTTTTCGCCGAGAAACACATAATAGAGCGGCTTTTTCTCTCGAACCTTCGCTTTCACGTCTCTATCCACAGCCAAGCCTACTTGTCGACCTTCCGTCGCCCAGGCTTCGTAATGCCGAGTTCCGACTGTGCAGCTTGACGAATCGCGTCGGTCGCCTTTTTCCAAGTTCCATCGACAGTCGTCACTGTCGGTAACCCTACACGAGAAATCACATCTGCTTCCTTCTCTCTCATTCGTCAACACTCGATTCTTGGTGAACCGTATCGCTCGACCTGTTTCAGCTTCGGAGGGGCGATCTTTAGGGTGCAGATCAGTGGTCGATGGTGTGGGCGACGGCCTTATACGGCACGACCTTCGCGTTTGTGACGAGATACCAGTCACTTTCCTTCACAAGGACAAAGTCTATCTGAGTTTTGGTATTCCCACTGTAGAATCTCATTCCCACGAGAACGAGATGAGGTGGGAGTCACGTTTGCGAAATACGGTGTCCACTATGGTGTGTATTCCGATTCCGCATACTCAAGGATACGCTCACCATCTGCGTTGTGCGACCCGTAACCGAATCCACCATGAAACTGTACCCGTCCTTCGTCGCGCCCACGTGCCCATTAAGCCCTCCAGCGACAACGATGGCATCTTTCGGCATACTTCTGCTGTCTTCTCATCAAGCAGGCTCCAAAACGCATCCTTGGCTTGATCTGATCAGCCAGTCTGCGGAGCATACGCAGAGAAGAAATGATAGAGTCGCTCCTTAGCGGCGACAACGATCGATCGTTAAAACGCTCGACGCTTACAGTCACGAAATCGCTCATAGACGATTATTTGGACACCACTGGTGGTCCTGTGACACACAGAACGACCTTGAAGCCTCGTCCTGTCCCTCGACTTGCGCCAGGACCTCTTCGCCTCCTGCCCCAAACGGAAATCAACTCTTCTTTGTTCCAGTGCTTTTGCCTACTCGCACGAGTGGCCCGTTAGCGTCTCTACATTGAGCCTTGCCACGCGGGTCCTGCTTACATTACGGAACTTTCGGAATAGCTCAGTTGCCCCCTCCCCGATGCCGTCCTCGCATCAGGGACCCTCGCATACTTCTTAAACTCGCCGGGGTCTGAGAGTGTGCGTCGGCTTCCGCGGACGCCGTAGCACTATCTCGATAAACGTGAACATTTATACATCATCTGATGTGACATGGGTCCTTGTAGGCCGTCCGGTGACAAGGGCCTGTCCCTGCAATATAGGTCTGTGCTTACGATTAGTTTCGCTCGCAGAGCAAGCAGTTTCCAGTGGCATCACGTGGAAGAACGGACATCTCCACGAGAGGTTGCATTACTTTTATCTTATCTTCTGGAGATCGGCCGCGCTTTCTACATCTCCGATGTATTGCTTCAGCTGTAGATTGCTAAGTGTGAGCCAGTTTCAAGAATAGGGTTTAATTTCTTCAGAAACTCTTCGCAATGCTAGTGAAGCTTGTCTACTTCGGACATCAGATATAGCAGAGGAAGAAATTGACACAAACGCCATGTCACCGTCCTAATCGTTAGTCCACACAAACACAGCGGCAGTAGAGGATCCATAGCACAACACTGGGCCGTGACCCTTATGTCAGGATAACTTTCCTGTTAAACAACTCAGTAGACTAAAAATGCAAAAAAGTTACATTTAGGGCCTTTATGCATTCTGTCCTGCATATTTATGCCAGATACGCGGGCGGATCCCGTCGTAGACCATACGGTTCTGACTAGTTGACGCTTCACAGCGCTTTTGCCTCAACGAAATGTAATGATACATACCTCCCTTCCTTAAAACTCTTCGCCTCGTGACCAGAGGCGCTCAATATGAGGCCAACTTTATCGGACTCTACCGTGTGTCGTTCCTGAGTGTCCAAGGACCTTATCTGCTGTACCTCAACTTTTCGTGGATGGGTGTGTTTCTATCGCTTCTTGGTAATTCCTGTTTTGTAAGCTAACTAGATGAGGACTGCGAGCCCACATTGCGGCTCGCTTTCCTGCTCTTTCGCTAGTAACAGCTCTCACTTCAACAGAGAGGAGCACATCTTGCCATTTTCCGGGGAACCCCTTTACTGTATCAGTACCATCGATGCGTCGACCCGAAACTTTCTAGTGGAGTCTGTTGCAAGTCGATGACGCCAGTGCAGTGGCTGTGCCGTATACACGTGGAACAAAAACCTACCCCATGGGGCACCCGAAGCTGCAATGGCCTAGCACCGCGGGGAGGTGAATTTGTCCCATGCCCTGAAGTGCCACTTCCGAAGTATGGATTCCCCGGGTCCGTCCTTTCACTACCAACTGAATTGAGCCCCTTCAGCCCTGGGCTGCAGCCAACTAGTATACCGAGGGAGACACTGCCCATTATATGAATTGCCTGCTTGGATCATGATGACACTGCCCTCACGACGTCCAGGCGGAGGGCCAGACCCTGTCCCTCCGCACCGTAAGGGGCTTCACAGGCATTTACCAGCAACCCAATAACAATACGCAGCAATACCGACAATACAGAATAACTGTGATATACGAACGGACTCACCACACTCCTTTGATGTACACACCAGAGGCCAATATAGATTTATTACACACCATGATGCGACGTAGTAGAATATACATGAGAGTCAGTCGCAATATAGAAGCAGTAATATAGCCGGCAAAGTGGAGTGACGAGGGAATTTAGAGATGCAGACAGGCCGGGCGCTTCACTGTAGTGACTGTTCCGCGCTCTCAGCCCTGACGACCCTTTTTGGAAGGGTGCTCACTGTAGTGACTGTTCCGCGCTCTCAGCCCTGACGACCCTTTTTGGAAGGGTCGTCCTCCATCCGGTCTGCAATCGATGTAGCAAAGAGAGACGACGATGTGGCCAGGCTTCGCAGGCTGGCTTCGGCTGAACTGAGTAGGAAGAAACTGGCGAACTGGCGACGCCTCAAGGGCGCGCCCCCGCTCGCGGTCGGTGCAGGCGTAGACTAGACTGCCGACTTTGAGCACCGAGCGGGTTATGCCCATTCGGGAGCGCGCACTCCACCCGTGGATCGATACCGGCGGAGGCTGCGCGATGGGCGCCTCATCAGAGTGTGCTGCGAGGCTAGACGCCCCGCGGAGGACTGGGGGGCTGCGAAGGTCGCGCGACGCGACAGAGTCCCTGTTCCTACAGTAGGTAAGATCCTGTTCATTTCTCCTTTGGTAGCTTAGTCCACCTCCTTCCATCCTTGGTTAGGCCGCTTTTGTGACATCAAGACTCCTCTCCATGGAACAGTTTCTTTTCGGTAATCTAGAACGGCTCCTGTACACAACTGAGAGCTTCAGGTTCCCCGTTAAGCGTCCTCATTGCTCACCATCTCGCTGAAATGAATGCAAATGAATACTACTGCAAGAATTTTCACAGTTCAAGTAGTGGAAGGGTGCGTTCCCTTTTCTCATACCTCTCGAGCCTTCCAAGTTAGGGATCCTGAATGTTTACTGTGGAAACATACATTGCAGCATATTCCCTACACGGAACGCGTAGAAAAGATGCGAAAACATTGCAAGGTGATTGACTCGAACACTGATCCCGCGCCTAAGAAGTAACATTTTTGCTATTTTTTCTGCGCATTCGATACCTGGAAAGTGATGTTTTGTGCGACCGTGTGATTCCGCACTAAAATTTCAGGACTCCTAGCTTCGTTGCAAAAACGTATAATAATTTTAAACTGTTCGAAGAGTGGAAACTCTCGCAGTGGTATTCCGAGACGTAAGCCTGAGGCCAGATTCATCATCCGCTTACTGCCCCCTGACTATGAAAATACCGCCACACCCCCTGATATGACACTCATCAGCATTCATTCATTCATTCGTTTAGTGGTATTTTCACCGTTAGAGGGCGGTAAGCGGTTGATAAATCTGGCCGCTGGAACCCTTCTCTGGTTAGTTTACTGAAACGGTGAACTTATCTTGAGCACGCTTCCCCGCCACTAGTCTGTGCAAGTTCCGATTTGGACGTTTGTATGCTTTGTCATGCATAATGTAGGTAGCACTTGGCCAGTATAAATTCCGTCTTCCAACCTCGTATAGAGTGTACAACAGCAAGTAATAATAATTTCCTCAATTCTCTGAAGCATTATCTATAGAGTTCTTAAAGACTACGCTATTGCTACTTTAATCCCACTCCGTCCTCTTTATTACTGTCCATTCAAAATTTTCCCCCAGTCTTCCTCACAGTTGTCCCATTCTCGGACGTTTACTAAATTCCTGGCAGTTGCATCCTACATCACTTTAAGGGATCAGCCACTTTTTGATCCTTTTCTCCCTTTCTCTACTAATCCCTATTGTCCACTTCTCTGGACTCTGCTATGGAAGTTCCCACGCTGAAACTAGAGGAGGTGGCAGCATTGAAGCTCATATGAGTATGTTCTCTGGATTTAACCGAGATTTGCACACAGCTTATCTGAACTGCATCAAGGTCCAATGCCATTTTTGTGATACTCGATACGAATTTCGCAATACTCACCTTTTAATATTTATGTGCTTCTCCCATAAAATCAATAATGAGTTGCTTTGACCTTGTTTCCTAGTTTAGGCCGCTCCGACGACCAGGCTAGACTGAGGCTGAATCGGCTCGAGCTTTCCTCGGTTCGACCTCAATTTATAGGCAAAAGTGGGCAAAGTCTACAAGATGGTATAGACATCATGGGACAAAGTCCATGACGAAGCTACTATATTTTCAAAAAAGCTTAAATATTCTGTTTTTCAAAACGATTCGAAAAAAATCGCCCTCCTTTGGTTCTAGAATTCTTATCATTGCGAGGTATTCCAAAATTGTTAATTTTCGAATTCGAACGAATACCTGAAATCAGGAAGATTCGATTATTCGACAAATGGAATAAAATTTCGATAAATACTCCGGTGGTTGTTCGAATATGCCATTTCCAATTATTTATTTATTTATTTGAATCCATCGGCCAGTCGTTATATGAGCTGGAGAATACTTGCACTCTCACAAAGGTGTCTTATTCTCAGCATTTTGCTGAAAACCAGGAAGGAACAAGTCTTTTCAGGCACGTGTCAGCAGTTCCTCTGGGATCCGACAGCTGTCGGACCGGGTGAACACTCTCCCAACAACTTCAAAACTATCGAGCACTGCGAAAGTTACTGCAGAGATGGTGGGTTTTCGTGAAAAGAATGATGAGGGGACCCTGTCGAGTCAAATGTGTAAGTGTAAATGTAAATGGTTAGTCTGTACAGTGAGTTGAGCGAGGGAATCATAGCAAGTGTTTGTGGTATCCAGTCCCCAGCAAATGCCTTGGTTAAAAAGTCTTGCAGTCCCTTTTCTGACAATATCGATTCCGAAACCAAAGATCTTTGATCGTGCGAGAACCTGTTCAACCAATTTGGGGCGCGTGCGCCTTTTTAGGCCTTAAATGTAGTGGCGCAGTAATATACTGCAACAGATCTTCTGAGTTCTGGATCAGGCTGCACCCGCGGAGCACCAGAGTACGAGTCGCGAGCTTCGCTTCTCGAGGAGACGCCGATAACCGGGTGCTCCCAAACGACCAACTGTGCGAACAACTACGAATGCAAGACGGTAGGCAGCTCGCAGTGGTGCTGTCCCAGCGTCGGTAAGTGCACCCGGTAAGAAGCATGGAGTTCACGGCTTATCCCAAGGCACCGGGTGCTCCCTTGCAGCGTCGGTCTGCGGCCCCATTGGAGGGCGCCCTCTGGACATATCCGCCTACTCGCGAGGGGCGGTTCATCACGCCGGCGTCGCGAAACAGGTGAGAAGCTGGGGTTCTGAGCCCTACGGCCTTCAGCACACTGCCACTACAGGGCACCGCGCCGTCCACTCGCTTCTTCTACGACCCCTCTTCTGGGAAGTGCTCTCCGTTCACCTACCTCGGAGCCGCCGGCAACTACAACAACTTCTTGTCGAGGATCGACTGCGAGCTTTACTGCGCCAGACGTGAGAACAACTATATCTCTTCGGTTCCTCAAGGACGACCCCTGGTGCTCCATTGTGATGCCAACCACCGTCAGGTGAAAGCGGTGTGAATATTTCAGTGCAGTGCGACCGCGGAAATCCGCTCAGAATCGGCGATGTTACGCAGGCCTGCCAGTCAAACAGCGACTGCCCGTCCTCGCACGAGTGCAAGGTTGACCAGGCTGTATGCTGCCCACGGATGCGTTAGTAACCTGGCCGTCTGCATCCTGATCTAGCTGTTAATCCAACGACGCATCCACTTCCAGAGACGATATGCACCCAGCCGCTGCGGGTCGGGAACTGCGACCGCTCCGTGCGACGCTACTGGTACTCGGCCTCAACACGGGAGTGCCAGTCCTTCGAATTTACAGGTCTGCTCGTCTTCTGATTTCTCCATAGAATGGCTCTTTCTCGAAGGGGTTTACAGGGTGCCAAGGAAACGACAACAATTTCGAAACGCTCGTCGACTGCCAGACGTTCTGCAGGAACGCTGCACGTGGGTTGTGCAGTCGCCGAATAGCTACCTCCGCGTAGAATCCACTTTTTTCAGCAGAACCACGATGCCAGCAGGGCCAGGCGTACAAGGACTCTACGAGTAAGTTCGTGTCGTGCTCCGCGAATCGCGCTGCCTCGTCCTGCCCTGCAAACTACGAGTGCTACCACGACGGGAGCATGTTCGGGTGCTGTCCGACAAAAGGTCCATTCGACTCCCTATCCAGCAGGCGGAACGTATTCTAACACGACATCTGCTTCAGCGTTCACCTGCTCGCTCGCTTCCAGTCCGGGCAAGACCTGCGGGTCGGGAGTGTCCTTCAAGTTTTACTACAACTCACAAACACAGGTTCCTTCAATGTTAACCACTTTAACTACTTTAGGACAGGTTCCTTCAATGTTAACCACTTTAGCTACTTTAGGACTATTCCATTTATTTATTTATTTACTAGACGTTCAACGGCCTCCCGGCCGCCAAACCCCGAGAATATAACAACCCCAATCTCCCTCTTTTCTTCTTTAGGCCTTCTTACAGTAAAAAAAAACTGGTTTTACTATATAGATTAGTGCAGTGGGATATGGTGGGATATGGTAGGGCAGAATTTTCGCTGCGCATATGAAGCCCATCCACCCTACATCACATGCACGCGATTTACTCTCCGAAGCGCTCGTTCTCTACGTGTCGAGAAACAGGTAATGAGAGTCCCAATCCGAAGTACATAATCAGCAAAATCATAATTAAAATTAATCGGAATTGGTGGACACCGCTTACTGTCCGACGGCAATAATACTCCTCCGAATCCCGTGGTCACCGTCTCTACCCCCCCCCCCCGCCTCCCGAAATACTTCCTTTCTTATGTGCTGGCAGAGAAACGGAGTGAGAGTCAAGCACCACATGTGACACTAATTACCGATTCACGTGTCATTACGTTGCCACGATGTCTCTGACACTCCTGCACTCTGACACACGTGCCACGACTTCTGTAACCCGTCTTCAGAAATCCGACACACACTGAAAGATGTTGAGGGAAAATGCTGGTCTCCCCCCCCCCCCCCCCCCCCCTATTCACACTCCCCCTCTAATGGCCCCCTCTGTTGGTCCTCTCCTATTGGTCGCCCTAACTCGGAATCCCTACGCAAGTTGGACGACACGACTTCTTCAGCACGTCCTCTGAATCCCTATGCACGTTGGAGGACGTCTTCAGCAAGTCTTCTGAATTCCTACGCACGCTTGACGACGTCTAGCGAGGTCTTCTGAGTCTTGACTCACGACGTCTAGCGAAGGTCTTCCTAATGCCCACACACGTTGGACGACGTCTTCAGCACGTCTTCTGAATCCATATGCACGTAGAACGACGTCTAGCGCAGGTCTTCCGAATCTTGACTCACTATGTCAGGTTTTCTGAATCCTTACGCACGTTAGACGACACTTTCAGCACGTCTTTTGAATTCCTGCGCAAGTTTAACGACGTCTTCAGCACGTCTTCTGAATCCCTATGCACGTAGAACGACGTCTAGGGCACGCCTCCTGAATCCCGACGCCCTGTACTCGATCCCCATTCATACCCTGACGCGTTGCACCTTGAATATCTCGTAAACTTGGACGATCAGCCGCCAAGGAGGCAGTTCGCCAGAAATCGCCCATGGTTAAGCTCAAAGAAAGCCCGGCTGGCATATGATGCACGGTCGTAGGCATCTTTTGTCTTCAGTCCCCCCCCCCCCCCCCCTCGTGACGGGCACGTGACATTAGCCGATTGTATATAGTAGGATCTGTTGCTGCACTTAAAGTACGCCATAGAAACCAAACATACAAAGAAAAAAGACATAATGATGATCAAATACAATGCAGAAACAACACCAACGAAAAATTATGAGCCACTCTGGATAACACTATCATCTGCAAAGGATGGGAGAGCTGTCTTTGAAGCCTATTCAGAACACTCAGTGCAAAGGACTTGAAAATATTCCCAAAAAACGAAAGCATAGCGGAGTATAATATTATGTCGAGTTGTTTTGTACGAGTTCGATTAAAATTAATGAAAAATTATATCGATATCAAAAGTGCAGGCGTTGGCATTCAGTATAACTATGATGTGACTTGACTGGAGAAATCACTTTCGAGCATCCTTGACAAAGAGGAAACACCCAGGAGTTTAGCTCTATATCTGGTCGTACCAAGGCAAGCAACTGCTGCTTAAGTTACCTCACGGCGATGCTTCCAGAGGAACCGAAGAGGACCAACCGTACTTGAAATATCTAGAAAAGAAGATAGAGACGAAGTGCATACATTAATAACAAAAATATTTTAGAAAAACGCTCACGAGGTAGGTGCATAGGGAACTAGTCGGTATGAAAATAAAGGGATTAATCCTTTCTTAAGATTAGAGAAAGATTCTAAATACTGTCGAAGCTAATAGGTGAAAGCAGACATAATGACCAATACATTAGTGAGAAAAGAAAAGAACAAACCGTATGAAAAAACAATTCAGAGATGACTATGGGACTAATAGGTCTAGCTCACTAATCCTAGCGTTACGGTGAAAGAACGATTTAAAAACAACGCTACAAAAAGAACCCATTGTTCAATTAGGCACTGTAGACTGAACAAAAGAATGGCAGCATTCAATCAGTGGTTGACGACCCGTGAGAGAAAGATCCACCAGTTCACTAGAAAGCAGAATCTTAAAAGCAATTCTCATTGAAACTGAGATTGCCCTGAAAGGCAAGAGTCACCAACCTGCGTCTGATTACTGAGACCGATTGGGCTTGGAAGATATCATTGGGTAAAAGATGGAACCATCTAGAGCGCCGGTAAGACACAATATAGAATAGCTTATCTCTGCTTGCGCGCTGGATTCTACGGTAAGAGATGCAGAATCTATTTCGCCTTGAACTAACGGACAGAAAACCCCAGTACTTGCTCGCTGAGAAATTCGCCTCGTTTCTGATAATGCGAAAGCAAAAGACCAGGTCAGATATTACCCTTCTCACTTGAGGTGGTAGAAGTTTAAAAAGCTTCAGACGATTTCCATAGTTAGGGAGGAGAAGCCGATCCGTAGGATTCGAACAGCCGCACCATAAAAGCCCTGTAAAAAGCTACTATATTCTGTCGATTTTGAGCACATAGCTTCTTGTACTGAAGCTCCATAAAGGCGAGCAGCATTTCAAGTGAGGCAATACGTATGACTTGTATAGACGAACCAATATTGTAACACCGGAACATTTAACAATTCGAAAAATCAGGAAAAGTGCTGAGTATGATTTCCGTTCAATGAAGTCTATGTGAAATCTGAATTCGAGTGGGTTCAAAGAGAACTCTCAACTCCTTAACAGTGCGACGACTAGATAAAAGCGCACCACCAACATCATATTCTACTTCCTTTAAGGTTCCATCATGCATGACCTGGAATTTATTCAAATTCATTCATTTTTCATTTATTCATTCATCCATTTATTTGCACTACATAGTGCGCCATGATCAACAGTTAATAAGCATGGACACAGTGAAAACAAGGCAACGATCATTAGAAAATGAGAACAAAAACAAACAACTAAACTCCTCATTAACTCAACCTAGCGATTAGTGATGATAGCTAACAAGAAAAAATTAATTAACAGGGGTGGACTTACAAATAAAGGAAGAGGAAAACGCAGAAACAAGGGTTTATGGAGTGGGCAATTCAATGGGACACGAGCAGTGGCCTGCCAACACTGCAAGTCGCAAGGGAGAACGGCTCCGGATGCCATCTTAGCAAGTCCGCCGCTCCCATTGAAATTGAGGGAATTTCCCACTCAGATGCCTATACAACCATTTTTTTTCAATAGCATTATTCAATGCATGCTTTACTTCCGCACAGTTATTCGAGGTATAGGATCCGTAAACTCTTACATCATCAGCATAGTCTCGAACTCTGACAACAGACGATGTTTTTAGAAACAGGGTACATTTGCCCTATATCTCTGTAAATGGAAATCACTAGCAATTTTTAACCGTGAACAGTGCAGCAACTTGTGATCATGAACTGCTCTATAGTTTGACATTCTGTCGTTCATGGTGAGGTTCCACATATCTGCGCTTTCTTTGAGGTTCGAAAAACTACACTATGCAAGCAACTTGCGCAGAGATTGCCTACAATCTAATGGAACACAATGCAAATTCTATAGTTTTTTACGGATGAGAACGAGAAGTTTTACTTGAAATGAGGCTCATTTGGATGGTAGCTTTTTACTTACCCGAGCAGGTCACCTTTGCAAGAAATTATTCCTGCTTATCTTTAGATCCTCAACAATATCTCTGGCTCTAATCTACCATCATCATGCTTATTGAGTTGTCTAATGAACTATATCGGCAACAAGTCACAAAGTGCCGAAACTTTGCACCGAAAGTGGCCCTCAAGTCTTGCTATTGTCTGCAGAGGCTACCCCGCTAGCGTATTCTTCGCAAGAGCTTTCAGCTTGCTGCGAATGATCCACGCTTTTATTGCATAAATGTTACATTGGATGGGTTTTTGGAGATTTGTTGGAAATTTCTTCAGTAAAGAAGGAAGTCAGAGGTTGCAATTGGCTCTTTTTGCGTTTTTTTCATGCAGGGTAGTGGTGCAGTAGGAAACTGTGATGATAAATAATGATTATGTTGATACTAATTTTCATAGAAAGTAGGTAAGCAGCAAATCTAGCTTCATTGCGCCCAATTGAGTGAAGTTATTGAATCATTTTAAAGTGTGTTTAGGAATGAGAAAGGTTGCGCCTCGTACGATTTCCATATTTTCAAGTTGTCCTCACAACAGCTTTTTCTTCATTCCCTCTGAATTTTATTAACGTTAGACCTTACTTTTTTATCTCTCGACTTGGAGAAGACCTTTGGCCGCATACCGCGCGAAGCGGTATGGTACGCACTGCGTCAACATGGTGGTCCTGAAGAGCTCATAGAGTGGGTGCGAATCCTCTACTCTTGTACAAAGAGTAGAGTTCAAGCTGCAGCTGGAACCTCGATGGAGTTTCTCATCTCAGGGTTGTGCGCTTTCTCCACTCCTCTTTGTTGCCGTCACTGATGCCATCACACGAGATCTTCAGAATCCCGTTTCCTGGACTTTGCTTTACGCCGATGACGTGATGCTCGCTAGGGAAGATAAAGCTGAACTAGAGCGAGATATGCAAGCTTGGTGTGATCACTTGCAGCGGTTTAGACTCAGATTGAACGTCAAGAAGACCGAGTACCTAACGATGGACGTCACCATGTTCAGCTCCATCAAGGTTAGCGACATTCTCACACTTCGGTCTTTAATTACCTGGGATCAGCAGTCGCGTCTGACGGCAAACTGATTGTTAAAATGAACTCACGCGTGAGTGCAGCTTTGTCCAAGTGGCGCTCGTTGACTGGCGTGCTTTGCGACAAAAACATACCAGGGCGTTTGAAGTCAGAAATCTATAGAACCGTCCTTCGGCTGGCAGCGACGGTAGTGTACGGTGCTGAGTGTTGGCCTGCGACCAAGGAAGTTGAAACGCGCCTCAGCGTCATGGAGACGAAGATGCTGCGCTGGACGGCTGGAGTCACCCGCATAGACCGTAACCGAAACGATGCCATTCGGAAGAAGTTCGGTGTCGCGCCTGTAGCTGACACGATGCGTGAAGCTCACTTGCGATGGTAAGGCCAGGTTCTGCGAGGGAAGAAGACAGCGTCCGCTAGATAGGCTTTAACTTCGAGGTGAATGGAAAGTGGAATAGAGGGCGTGCGAAGCACCGCTGGTCTGATACGTTACATATGGAATTGAAAGTAGCTTGTGTCCACCCTGATCTAGCGCTGATTCGCGAAAGGTGGCGTCATGACACCAGAGTCAAGAAGGACCCTACTTTTTCCGGAATACCGTCTTCAGAACGCTCTTCTTCTCCTTCATCTTCTTCAGCGTTTGTCCCGCTTCGTGGGGGGGGGTCCGCTATTCTGGTGTCATGACGCCACCTTTCCCGATACAGCGCTAGATCAGGGTTTGCACCAGCTACATTTAAGTCCCTATGTAACGTGTCAGACCATCGCTGCTTTGGGTGTTCTCAAGGCAGCTTTCCTGACACTTCCAACTCAAGGCCTATCTTGCGGACGCTGTCTTCTTTTCCACGCAAAACGTGGCCGTACCATCGTAAGCGAGCTTCGCGTATCTTGTCCGCTATCGGCGCGACACCAAACTTCTGCCAAATGACATCGCTTTGGATGCGGTCCATGGGCGTGACTCCAGCCGTCCAGCGCAGCATCTTCGTCTCCATGACGCTGAGGCGCGTTTCAACTTCCTTGGTAGCTGGCCAACACTCAGCGCCGTACACTGCTACCGGCCGCACAACTGCCCTGTAGATCTTCGACTTCAGCTGCTCTGGTATCTTCCCATCGCAGAGCATGCCAGTCAACGAGCGCCACTTGGACCAAGCTGCACTCACGCGTGAATTCACTTCGACCATCAGTTTGCCGTCAGACGCGACTGCTGATCCCAGGTACTTAAAGACCGCAGTGCGTGGAAGCTTGATGCCGTTAACCTTGATGGAGCTGGACTCAGTAACGTCCTTCGTTAGATACTCGGTCTTCTTCACGTTCAGTTTGAGTCCAAACCGCTCCAAGCGATCACACCAAGCTTGCACCTCTCGCTCAAGCTCACCTTTACCCTCGCTAGCGAGCATCACGTCGTCGGCATAAAGTAATGTCCAAGGGACGGACTTCTGAAGATTTCGTGTGATGGCATCCATGACGACAACAAAGAGGAGTGGGAAACGCGCAGAACCCTGGTGTACCCCGATAGAAATGGGAAGCTCCATCGAGGTTCCAGCTGCAGCTTGAACGACTCTTTGGACAAGAGTAGAGAATTCGCACCCACTCTATGAGCTCTTCTGGAACTCCATGTTGACGCAGGGCGTACCATATCACTTCAAGCGGTACGCGGTCAAAGGCCTTCTCCAAGTCGAGAAAGGCGATATGCACTGGCCTCTGTTTCTCGCGATGCTTCTCTATCAGGAGGCGGGCGGTGCGAATGGCATCAGCGGTGCCACAGCCAGCCACAGCCAGCCACGAAACCGCACTGATTGCTGGAACGCTGTACGATGTCCCGAATTCGTGCATCGACAATTCCCTCAAAGATCTTCATGCTGTGCGAAAGCAAGCGAATCGGACGGTAATTGGAGCAGGACTGCCTTTCTTCTTCCAAATCGGAATCGTTATACTTTCGTGCCAACACTCAGGCCTTTCTTCCCCGCTACAACCAGATTATAGAACTTCGCCAACCACTCAGCGGGGTACCAGTACTTGGACTTAAATAAATCAGCTGCCACGTCATCGGGCCCAGTCGCTTTGCCTGGCCTCATCTTCTTCAAAGCCGCTTCAATCTCCTCCGCGGTGATCATTTGAACGGGGCCATGGGTTGGAACCGTAGAAGGGATGATTGGATGAGGAAGTTCTACCGTTGAGATTTCTTCAAAGTGGTCGCGCCATCGCTTCAATGCCTTGTTGCGGAAGAATGCCGTCCTCATCATTGATGCCAAAAAACTTCTCAATATCCTCGGTCTGCCGATGGCGATTCTTGGCAAGCCGCTCACCATCGCGTGACTCGAGCTTCTCGTTGACTTCTCCATAATGAGTGGCTTTTGAAACACCCACGGCCTTCTTTGCAGCTTTCTTCGCTTCTTAGTACTTGCATCAGTTATCGGCTGTCTTTTCGCCGAGAAACACATAATAGAGCGGCTTTTTCTCTCGAACCTTCGCTTTCACGTCTCTATCCACAGCCAAGCCTACTTGTCGACCTTCCGTCGCCCAGGCTTCGTAATGCCGAGTTCCGACTGTGCAGCTTGACGAATCGCGTCGGTCGCCTTTTTCCAAGTTCCATCGACAGTCGTCACTGTCGGTAACCCTACACGAGAAATCACATCTGCTTCCTTCTCTCTCATTCGTCAACACTCGATTCTTGGTGAACCGTATCGCTCGACCTGTTTCAGCTTCGGAGGGGCGATCTTTAGGGTGCAGATCAGTGGTCGATGGTGTGGGCGACGGCCTTATACGGCACGACCTTCGCGTTGACCCAGCCACAGCCAGCCACGAAACCGCACTGATTGCTGGAACGCTGTACGATGCCCCGAATTCGTGCATCGACAATTCCCTCAAAGATCTTCATGCTGTGCGAAAGCAAGCGAATCGGACGGTAATTGGAGCAGGACTGCCTTTCTTCTTCCAAATCGGAATCGTTATACTTTCGTGCCAACACTCAGGCCTTTCTTCCCCGCTACAACCAGATTATAGAACTTCGCCAACCACTCAGCGGGGTACCAGTACTTGGACTTCCATAAATCAGCTGCCACGTCATCGGGCCCAGTCGCTTTGCCTGGCCTCATCTTCTTCAAAGCCGCTTCAATCTCCTCCGCGGTGATCATTTGAACGGGGCCATGGGTTGGAACCGTAGAAGGGATGATTGGATGAGGAAGTTCTACCGTTGAGATTTCTTCAAAGTGGTCGCGCCATCGCTTCAATGCCTTGTTGCGGAAGAATGCCGTCCTCATCATTGATGCCAAAAAACTTCTCAATATCCTCGGTCTGCCGATGGCGATTCTTGGCAAGCCGCTCACCATCGCGTGACTCGAGCTTCTCGTTGACTTCTCCATAATGAGTGGCTTTTGAAACACCCACGGCCTTCTTTGCAGCTTTCTTCGCTTCTTAGTACTTGCATCAGTTATCGGCTGTCTTTTCGCCGAGAAACACATAATAGAGCGGCTTTTTCTCTCGAACCTTCGCTTTCACGTCTCTATCCACAGCCAAGCCTACTTGTCGACCTTCCGTCGCCCAGGCTTCGTAATGCCGAGTTCCGACTGTGCAGCTTGACGAATCGCGTCGGTCGCCTTTTTCCAAGTTCCATCGACAGTCGTCACTGTCGGTAACCCTACACGAGAAATCACATCTGCTTCCTTCTCTCTCATTCGTCAACACTCGATTCTTGGTGAACCGTATCGCTCGACCTGTTTCAGCTTCGGAGGGGCGATCTTTAGGGTGCAGATCAGTGGTCGATGGTGTGGGCGACGGCCTTATACGGCACGACCTTCGCGTTGACCCAGCCACAGCCAGCCACGAAACCGCACTGATTGCTGGAACGCTGTACGATGCCCCGAATTCGTGCATCGACAATTCCCTCAAAGATCTTCATGCTGTGCGAAAGCAAGCGAATCGGACGGTAATTGGAGCAGGACTGCCTTTCTTCTTCCAAATCGGAATCGTTATACTTTCGTGCCAACACTCAGGCCTTTCTTCCCCGCTACAACCAGATTATAGAACTTCGCCAACCACTCAGCGGGGTACCAGTACTTGGACTTCCATAAATCAGCTGCCACGTCATCGGGCCCAGTCGCTTTGCCTGGCCTCATCTTCTTCAAAGCCGCTTCAATCTCCTCCGCGGTGATCATTTGAACGGGGCCATGGGTTGGAACCGTAGAAGGGATGATTGGATGAGGAAGTTCTACCGTTGAGATTTCTTCAAAGTGGTCGCGCCATCGCTTCAATGCCTTCTTGCGGTCCATAAGAAGACGGCCATTCTCATCATTGATGCCGAAAAACATTTCAATGTCCTCGGTCTGCCGATGGCAAAACTTTGCAAGTCGGTACAGATAACGCTCATCATCGAGCGACTCGAGCTTCTCTTTGACATCTCCATAATGAGTGGCTTTTGCAACAGTCACGGCCTTCTTTGCAGCCTTCTTCGCTTCCTGGTACTTCCACCAGTTATCGGCTGTCTTTTCGCCGAGAAACACATGATAGAGCGACTTCTTCTCTCTCACTTTTGCTTTCACGTCACCTTTCCACAGCCAAGCCTGCTTGTCGACCTTCCGTCGCCCAGGCTTCGTAATGCCGAGTTCCCACTGTGCAGCTTGACGAATCGCGTCGGTCGCCTTATTCCAAGTTTAGTCGACAGTCGTGACTGTCGGTAACTGCACGCAAGAAATCACAGCTGCTCCCTTCTCTCTCATTCGCCAGCACTTGATTCTTGCTGCACCGCATCGCTCGATCTGCTTCAGGCTCGGAGGCGTGATCTTCAAAGTGCAGATCAGCGGTCGGTGCTGTGAGGCGACCGTCTCATACGGCACGATCTTCGCGTCTGTGACAAAACTGCGGTCGCGATCTTTCACAAGGACAAAATCTATCTGAGTCTTGGTACTCCCACTGTAGTATGAGACAAGGTGCGAGTCGCGTTTTCGGAAAACAGTGTTCATAATGGTGAGGTTATGCGATTCCGCATACTTAAGAATACTCTCCATCGGCGTTACCAGGCCCGTATCCGAAACCACCGTGACAGCTGCACCCGTATTTCCAAGCACCAGCGTGCCCATTAAGGTCACCAGCGACTATGATGACATCTTTCGACGGTACCTTTGCTGTTTTCTCATCAAGCAGGTTCCAAACTCATCCTTGGCTTGATCGGAGCATCCAGTCTGCGGAGCCTACACAGAGAAGAAGTGATAGAGTCGCTCTTTAGCGGCGACAACGATCTTCATCAACCAGTCGTCAAAGCGCTCGACGCTTACAATAGAGTCACGAAATCGTTCGGAGACGACTATTCCGACGCCATTGGTGGTTCTTGGGCTTCCACATAGAACGGCCTTGAAGCCACGTCCTATGTCCCTTGACTTGCGGCAGGACCACCTCTTCTCCTGCACCGCACAGAGACCAACTCTTCTACGCTCCAGTGCTTTAACCAACTCGCACGAGCAGCCCGTCAACGTACCCACATTCAGCGTTGCCACGCGGGTCCTGCTTACGTTACGGGACTTTCGGACTAGCTCAGTTGTCCCGCCCCCGATGCCGTCCTCGCATCAGGGATCCTCGCATACTTTCCACACTCTCCGGGCTCTGCGAGTGCGCGTCGGCTCCCGTGGACGCCGCAGCACTATCTCGAAAAACTTGCAATGTCATGAGCCATGTGATGTGACATAGGTGTTCGTAGGCCGGCCTGTCACAAAGACCTGTCGCGCGCAATCGAATGTCCGTGTTCGGCTTAGCTCGCAGAGCGGCCAGTTTCCAATGGTACCACGTGGGGGAGCGGACATCGCCAATCGTCTTCAGTACACTATTACAATGAATACGATTAGTTTGTATAAGGTCGAGTTGGACGTTTATGTCGTTTTAATGTATTTAATGCTTCCGACTTTACTTAATATAGTTTCAATTCACAATGGGAGAGGCCTTTTAGTAACATAAGGTGACAAGGTCGGCATTAGTCAACCAGTCATTGGCTATTATGGGATGCGCCACACATTTTATTCTTACGAGATACCGTAGTCGCAATTAGAAAGCTAATAATTGAACTATACAATGATTTGTGGTAGTCAGCCAATCCACAAGTCCGTGTTCATCCTTCTAGAACAAATAGAATTCCAATTCTCTGACCCTTGTGGAAGGCTTGGTTGACTTGGGTGACAAGTCGAAATGCCAGGTCTTCAGGTTATGAGGCTTTGTGGCCTGATTGTCATAAACGCTAAGTCAGAATTAAACGTTGCTCATTGGCAAGGGATCTCCTAAGAACTTATCATTGAGGTTCTAACATGGATCACTAAATGAGGTGTGCAGAATCACAGAATGATGGGGGCTTCGCCCAGAACAGACTGTTGAGATGTGTACTGAAACCGAGCCACTTCGCAGCATTATTCCGCTCATCGATTTTCCTGCAGGAGTGCGAATCGTTCGAGTATCTGGGATGCGACGGAAACTCCAACAACTTCGCCAACAGACAGGAGTGCGACGCCTTCTGCGGCGTAGGAGGTAGGCGAGATGCTCGCGCTCGGCTGGTGCCGGTCCGCGCTACTATTCCCGTTCCTGGAACGCATCCAAAAAATGAGCCCTCTACACAAAATAGCGCCCTGAATTTAGCGAGAGTGTCTGTTGCCAGACATCCCTTTGACTACCGGCGTCCATGCCACAACTCTTACCATCCTGCCGCCTATGAAAGCAGTGTAGAGGCATCGCGGGCATCTGGAAGCTAACGTAGGCCTTTCTAGGATTTTACGTTGCTTGCTCGCTCTCTCCATTACAGACATTTCCAAGGCTCAAAGCTTTCATAACACTCGGTATCCGCTTCCGCATATGCGTCACGTACGGTTGAGCCTTGGTTGAAGTCAATGAGACGGATCAAGTGCATCGCCTAACTCAATGTGACCCTCCTTGTTGTGCAGAACCGTTCCAATATTTTACAGGAGAGAGGAGCATTTTTTAGTCAGAAGTCCAAACACATTCTTCCATAACTTTAACAGAGAATTCACAGCGGAAAACTCAGATAATGCGTCTTATCTCTCACCATATGGCTTGATAAGCCGCGCTGTCAGGGATTTCGGCTGAAATTTTCTCTGTTAAATTGCTGTAAGTCGTTGATAAATCCGGCCCCTGATGTGAGCGAGGTTCCAGACTAATGCGACACTTTCACTCGTAGTACGCTCTGATTCACTGAAACAAACAAACAGTCGAGTTCTTATATTCAAAACCGCTGGACACAACAGATCACCTGTCAACTTCAATTTGGTGTGAGTGAGAGTTCGGAAGAAATCATCGCGAAGGAGACTTGCAATCACTGACAAGGGAAGGGTCTGAAGCGTATGTCTGAATGGAGGGGGGGGGGGGGGGGAGCGAGTCATATAGGGAGAATCCTCACCCCTCATATACTATCAAAATGTGTTTATTTTGTGCCAAGTCGTTGAACACAAGGAGTAGGGGGTCCTTGAAGTCACAATGGAATACGGCACATCACGAGGGAGGGGGTTGTACGCCCGCGATGCCTCTGTCGGCAAGCGGCTCTGAGCGCAGTGGAAATGGGGTTGCTTCACGCGAGGAAGGTTGGGGGTTTGGTTCTTGTCCGCTGCCGCATTTTTGTATTTCAACTGACTGGTTGAGATTTGGGGATTCTGACGTCTATACCATTTTCATATGTTTTTTGCCTAATTTTCCAGCTGCGTGCTGTGGTATTCAACATGCTGATGTATAAATGTTTAGCATCAGCGATACAAGAGTTCATGAAGCAGCACTGGGCACAATACGGGCAGCGTATAAAGGATACAAGCACCTCACAGTCTGTTTCCATACATGGACCAATGACCTCGGGGAAAGAGAATTGATTGTCTTTGCATACTGTGGATTCTAAAATCGGAAAAACCTCGAAGAATTGCACACTCTCTTCACGTATGGACGACTACAGAAATCACAAGTTGAGGGTAATAGGTACTGAAGTTTATCAATCTGAAATGTTGTGAAAACGAGTTACACGGAAGCGAAGTTGATAATGAGATTCTCCGAACTAAGATTCCTTTTCCAGTGTGAACTACATAGTAGCGCATTGGGCGGTGAGCCAGAGCTGAACTATATCTTGGGGGTTTTATTAGCTCGAAAGTGCTTGACCTCAATGAGAAGGAGGCTCTGCCGGCAGAAAGTCGAAGGAGGGGTCGACGTGCAGATAGGAACAGGAAGAAGCGACGGACCCCCGATCCGACTCTCGCGGTCCTACACCAATGGCTTCGGGGAAAGCCATTCTGCTCGGATTTTCAAAGGAGGCCAAGATGTGACGTCGGAGGTGGTTCAAATGAGAAACGAGGTGTGTGGATCCCGCAAATTAAAATAAACGGCCTACACTCTTTCCCTCATCTTTGCCCGTCACCTGGAAATCAGAGGTCTGCTGAAGATTTTCCGAAACCTAACACCAACAATGTCTGAAGATGCTCGAGTGGTGATCCACCTCCTCCTGCTGAAGTGTGGCCAACCTTTAGACAAGGAGCCTTTGAGGAAAGAAATCGAGCTGGCCGAACGGAGTACTAAACAAGTTGCAAGAAAGGTGCTCTCCAGAGCGTACAGCAAGAAAATGCGCAGAAAACGTCTGAAAATGGTATAGACGTGAGAATCCCCTGAATCTCAACCATTCAGTCGAAATGCAAAAATGGAGCAGCGTACAAGAACCAGATCCCCGACCTTCCTCGCATGAAGCAACCCCATTTCCACTGCGCTCCGACCCGCTTGCCGGCAGGGGCTCCCTATAGGACTCGCTCCTCCGTTCAGAGATGCGCTTCAGACCCTCCCCTTATGAGTCCAGCCAGCACTTCACTCCTTAGGTTGAAGCCCAGTGAAGCGAGAGCGAACTCCGACACTAAAGGCCGAGTTTTTGAGGTGTTAGCTACCATAGCCTGCACCATGCGCTCGCATTAGCCATTTAAGAAGAAGGCGAAGATGGCTAAGGGCTACCTTATGATAGCAGTCTTCTCCACGTTGCCCCGGTGCCCGTCGTACACTTCAGCTGCTATAGTCTGTTCACTGCACTCCGCCTAGCTTGTTTGCTTTTCAGAGTTCTCAAGGAACGTAGATTGAGACGACACGTTACGGACGGGAGAGCTCCTTTAGGCGGAGAGAACGTGTTCTTCTAGAGGTGCGCTATAAGCCTCTGCTAGGATATGCACGAAGCTCGTGGAAATACATACGTCGATTTCACTACAAGGTCATTGCTATTGTTGTCGCAGCTACGACGTTCTCTCGCCAAAACTATTTCAATGGCCTCTCTATTGGTTAAGCGCCTTCCGCGAGATTCACCAAGGCGTATTTGCTTGGTTGCATGCCCGCTCCTTTCCCTGAGTGGTGCCTTTGCTTCTGTGATCTTTTCAACGCTGCCTTAGCTGCTGAAGGTGCTATCCTGGCTCCAATCCTTTGCTCCTTTAGGTTGCGCAAATGGCGGCACCCCTCTCAGAGACAGTTCCTCAGGCATACAGACTTGCTCTGAGAAATCCGGCGGTTGTCCGTCAACTCACGAATGTCACGCTGTCAGTTTGGGGCCCGACACCGTGTCGCATCGCTGCTGCCCCACAAAGGGTGAGGTCTCCTTCACGACCGCCAAGTGGTGCTTTGGTTGCAATCAGTGTTCCAGCCTATATCTGCGCCCTTCCTCCGCAGCAGGGATCCTCGCTATGCTCAGGGGGCGTCTCCAGCGTCACTCGGTAAGGAGCCCGTCTCTGCACCAAATTTCCATCACACACACCCGTAACGGTTCCAGTTACTACTTCAACATCGTCACCAAGAAATGCTCCCCGTTCGCTTTCAACGGCTGCGACGGTAACCCGAACAATTTTGCCTCGCTGACGCAGTGCAACAATTTCTGCACATCGTCCGGTAAGCGCTTTGCTAGCCTATGCTTGAGAATGATTCTCTAAGCCTGCGCCTGTTCACCATCCGCAACGTTGACAGAAGGTAGATGACGATTAGGGGAGAATTTCTCGTGGTGATACGGTGATATTAGTGCGAACATATTGGACGCAGACAGTCTGAAACGCAGCTCTACCTGTCTGTGTCAAAGATGCTCGATTTTCAGCTTGCAAGGCTGGCGATGTGGTGTACCTGAACCCAAACACACAGGCTCCTGTATCATGCAACGTGGAAATTCAGAACAACTGCCCTTCGAATTTTCAGGTGAGCCCTTTATTCCACTGGTGTTACATGTGAGAGCAATACCTTGGCCTTTTACCTATGTATACTGTAAGTTGCGTTGGAACTTTGAATATCAGAACCTACAAAGTGCTCCTCAAACTGATGAGGTTGGAGCTAGAGTTCATCTTCCTTGAAGAAGAGCGGAAAATTTGGGGTAACTCGATTTTTGTGCTTGGCGGCCATCCGAAGAAGCACCGCACTTGTGGATTTCACAACTCGACTAATTCAACGCAAGCCGACACCTCCGTTACAGTGTGTGTTCGACGACCTAACCGATGTCAGCGTCTGCTGCGGGGCGACGGATATGGGCGTGTGTCCAGAAGGAGAAAAGGTAGGTCTCCTTGCAGGTTCTCTTACCCTCTGCTTATGAGAAGGGGTGATTTAGGCCTACCTGAACGCGATGGACATGTCAGTCCGTGAGTGTCTCATCAACGAGCCCAATTCGTGCCCTTCGAACTATCTCTGCCGCTTCAATCCCACCAAAAACCGGTACTTTTGCTGCGGCTCCACGAAAAGCAGTGAGTCTTTTGTCTCCGTCGGTTTTTGCGGCAATCAAGCTCGTTCTGCAGATCACTGTCCGCCCGGCCGAGCCCCGTTCAAGGACCAGATGAGTCTGCAGGCAATGCGCTGCACGATGAATGCCCACGCTTCCACCTGTCCTGACGGCTTCGAATGCCAAAGCGACGTCAGAGATGCACTTCAAGGCTACTGCTGCTCGGTGTCAGGTGAGCAGGAGGCCACCGCAACGATGGGCTCCATCGTTTAGCCTACTTCCAGATATCTGCCCTCGCAAGGAAGACTACTTCGTGGACGAAGCGTCCGCGATGCCCCGGTCCTGCTCAATCGGCCACTTCATCACCTGTCCTGCCGGATTCAACTGCATGACGCAGTTCGAGGGCACGAATGGCTACTGCTGCCGGTCGACCCCCATTCTTGTCCTTCCTTTGACATTTAGCGCTGAATTTCAGTTTTCAGAGGGCAGACGCAGCTCGGCGTCTCAGACGGCTGTCCTCCTGGCGAAGTCGTATTTATGGACAGGAATGAGGTAGTAACTCACTGTGCTAAGGTTCGAATGTGAATGTAATAATCAGCGTTCCTCCAGATAGCGCCCTGTGACCCATTCAATCCGTCTAATCACGGCTGTCCGAACAGCTTCACGTGCCAGTGGTCGATCCGTACCCAGCGCTACCAGTGCTGTGGATCCAGCCCTGTGCCTCCCGTGCTGGAAAGTCGGTTGAGTAGCTCAAAAGTGGTTCATCTCGTGATTGCGTCGGTTTTAGGTGACGGCTGCCCATCTCGACAGACCGCGTTCATGGAGCCTGGCACCGGCAAACCCAAGGTTGCTGTTCGAGATTCAGCATGTCAATCCTCCAGAAAACTCGCATTTTAGGTCTGCACCTCTGCAAAGCTGTCCTGTCCGAGCGGCTATTTCTGTCAGTTCAGCCAAGTGAATAAGCAATTTCAATGCTGTGGAATTCAGAGCGATTGTCCCTCCCCAATGGTCAGAATTTACATCACTTATCGTTAGTTAACAGCGGTACAACCTAGCCGCTTTTATTACGCCAGTCGCGTTTTACATCGCAACTAGTTGTCGCTGGGAACAATTCTGCGAAGAAAGCCACCAAGAGCTCAAAGGTACATAAGTGGAGGCGCGAACGGACTCTGTTCAGGTGGCGTTCATCGGTATCTCTGGAGAACACCAACGATGTTCGATGAATGGAGGACAGGCTTGCCCAGACGGGTTCAGTTGTGTGAAAGGCAAACACAACGATGAAATCTGCTGCGCCGGTGGAAAAGGTAGGCATCGATGAGTTTCGACCAATAATTGGGTGCCCAAGCAATATGCCGTCACCGCTCTTGCACTGCTCAAAATTTCGCTGTCGCTCTACAGGTTGCTGCCAATCTTTAATCTTCAGTACTAGTTACTATTACTGCACAAAACGTTCAAAAAGTGCTGTGTATGGTCAGGGAAGCTGCTTTCTTACAGTACGTTCTAAGGTCGACGTTCGCTGAATCACGGAATCCTTTACGCTGTATTATACGAGCAGTTTCTTAGCGTTGCCGAGATCGTTACGAGTCTTTACTGCGGCTTACGATTTGGCGTTGTCGCTTTCTGCAGAGCCTGGAAAAGGCGATGTCATTTGAACAGCAACTCTCCCAAATGCTGTTCCATTCCATCCAAAAGGATGAGACCACGAAACGGCGTCGTAAGAACTCGAAAACAAGGCTAACCTTTCAGAAGAGTCACCGTCCCTTTAGACGCTGGACGAAAGACGAAGAATGTGCTTCGAGCCCTTGGGACCACCCCCCCCCCCCCCTAAGGCCTCGTGCATACTTCCCGTCGCCGCGATTGAATCGCGGCGATGAGTTTTGCAGAGCGACGCGAAAGAATTTGAATTTCTCTGTGCTCGTCGCATCGCCCATCGCTCTGCAAGGGAGCGCGACGGCGATCCGTCCAGGATCAACGCTAAACACCGCGCGCGGCGCGAAAAAGTATGCCATGCCCGCGATGGGCGCGGGAAGCCATCGCGCATGCCGACCGCCACTGTTGCGGCGGCCGCGGCGAGGTTTTCTTTGACTATTCGGCCGCGTGCGGCGGAATGGCCATGAACTGAGCGCCGCGATGGCATCGCGGCGATGGAAGTATGCCCCCGGCCTAAGGCCTGGTTTATACTTGCGCCGCCGCGCGGTTAGGCGTGATGGTCGGCATAGCTATCGATTTTTCGCAGCGCATCGCTTTCACACTCCACCGTTTCAAAACATCACATTTGACGGAATTTGGGTTACTGTGTTCGGGATGCGGGAGCATTTACTCAATTTTGGCCGTGCACCCCGGCCGCAACGCTGCCACCCGCGACAAATCCGCAATGGCGCGGCGAAAGCGCCTACGACTTGCAAGGCTCTGTGCGCGTGGACTCCGCCCAGGCCCAAGCGTGGGGTGCGAGAATCGCAGGGGGTCGTACTTTGGTTCACGTTGGAGGGGGGTCGTAAATTTTTGGCAGAAATTGCAGCCCACGCTTGAGCCTGGCTCCGCCCCAATTAGCGACCGCTGGCAATTTGCCATCGTCCTGTCCTTGCTGATTGTTTGCAGCTAGCCATGATTCACTCTATATATACAATTTTCACGTCAAACTGGGTATTCTAAACAGGCCTAATGCTTTTGGAATCAAGCTGAACATTTTCCAAATCTAAACGAGCTCCTTCCACGTTGAACTGGAGAACCTACAAAACTTTAGAATATTTCTTCTTCAAGGCAAGTCTTCGGAATGATTTCTTTGAAGATTTAATTTACCTTCACAATAAGTGAAGACACTGTTTGAAATTTTATAAAATTATAATTGTTTGAAGAAGTGTGATACGTTAAAGCATGTTTTAAAGACCACAAAAGCCGGCCATTTTTCGTGTCAGACTTCGCCATGCCCTCGTCTAACACGTCGCGATGTTTCGTTGATTGATGGCAAACTTCTGCTTGCATGCAGTTTCACCGCGAGACAACAAAATCAATTGTAAAGAACAACATATCTTCACTTTGATGTTTCATGTAAGCGTCGTTCATACTATTAATCAGATAAAAAACGCGACGAGCTAATCGAGTGTATGGCGCGATCCTCTTTTAATGCATTAAATGATTGCTGCATTATTGCGGTTCAAAACAAAATTCTAGTATTTTTCTCAAAAGATAAAAATGTTTGAAAATTTATTAAACTCATTCGGGCATGTCAACTAAAAAATTTCAAAGAAAGTTATGCCAAAATTTCGTTGAAGAAAAAGTCCTTCTGCTCTCCTTAGAGATCCTCTAGTTTGACTGAAGGACGGTCGTTTTGATTTGGAAGACGTTCATTTTGATTTCAGAAGCATCAAATGTGTCCAGTTTAGAAAAATGGCCAATTCGACGTCAAGCGTCAAATTCAACATGAAATTGGTTCCTCTATTGACCTTGCCATCAGCTTATCAAATGTACTATTGTCACTAACTTTCTACTAATATTAGGTTGTCCCATAAGTCCCCGCCGTTTTTTTGTTGAACGATTCATTGCGGATTTCGCCGGCGTTCTCTTGCATAGCGCTATAAAATATTCGAAAGAGAATGATTTGCTCTATCAGAGCATGTATTGCATTTTTTATCACGATTTTTTTCGACTCCGGAGAAGAACTGATCCTCGGAACAAGCGACAGCAGCGGGTAGGCGGCGTTGGTGTTCTCGACAACACGCACTTGGCCATAAACATCCGACGTACGTGGTCGTACTTGGCCATAAACATCCGACGTACGTCGTCGTACGAGTCTCTGACAAGCCGAATCGGCTATCTGCGACCGATGTGGCTCCTTGCCAGCTTTGACTGTGTTCGTCGCGTATGCCCCAACATCCGACGACGACGAAGAGGTCGAAGCCTTCTACGTGGAGATGGAGAAGTTCTATAAGGAAGATCACACCTACAAGGTGATCGTCGGCGACTTCAACGCCAAGATCGGGGCACGAAGGTCGCCGGAAGAACTTCACATCGGAACCCACGGTTTTGAGTGGAACGAGCAAGGTGAAAGGCTGTCTGAGTTTATCATGTCGACCAAGACCATCCATGGAAACTCACAGTTCCAGAAGCCTCCCCCCCCCTACGGTGGACCTTGGAATCCCCTAGTGGCCAGCTCCACAACGAGATCGACCACATCATCTTCAATCGCAAGTATTGCCTGACCGATGTCTCCGTTGTCCCCAAGTTCTACACGGGATCGGAATACCGCCTCCTTCGCGCGAGGTTCCGCTTTTCGCGTCAAGGAGAGAAGGCCGCGAAGTTCAAGAAGAGGAGTCTCAGAACGACCATCAACTGGGACCTCTACACCTCTCTTGCTGGCCTTTGGGAAGATGCCGTCATGGACAACGTCGATGAGGAATACGACCGCTTCGTGCACCATCTCCACGACAGTGCTAAGGAAGCCGAGAGCTTGAAGACCACCAAGAGAAGCCTGTCTCCGGAACCTCTCCAGCTTATACGCCAGCGTGGAGCAGCACGAGCGTCAGGCAACCAAAAGCTGACGTCCGAGCATGCGAAGCTATGCAGAGCAGCGATAAAGGAAGATCTCAAGGAGAGAAGGGCGGAAGTGTTGACTGAAGCAGCAGAGGCAGGGTTGAGCATCCGCAATGCCCCCCGGAACTTCGCCAACTTCAAGACCAAGATGACCGTTCTCCGATGTCCTGACAGAACCGTCACCTCTTCCTGAAGGACCATGGAGAAGGCCATCCACGACTTCTACCCCGATCTCTTCAATAGCGACGTCCACCTGCCCCCATGCCATCTTCCGCAGGATGGATCCGTCCCTCCCTCTGTTCTCCCTTCCGAGATCCGACACGCCATCTCGTCGGTGAAGAAGCGTACAGCACCCGGTCCCGACAGGATCAGACCCGAACACCTGAAGAATCTCCCGTCAACGCTCATCAACACCTTGGCGCGGCTCTTCACACGCTACCTGTCGGAGTGCAGGGTTCCACGTCAGTGGAGACCAGCAAGACCGTCTTGCTGTACAAGAAGGGAGACGTGCACGACATTGGCAACTATCGCCCGATCTGCCTGCTGTCCGTAGTCTACAAGCTGTTCACTTGAATCATTCTGAATAGGATCAGCAGAACGCTGGACGAAGGACAGCCATCCGAACAAGCATGATTTCGGAGAGGATTCTGCACGATCTACCACATCCACACCATTCCGAACCTCATCGAAGTGTCACGAGAGTACAAGCTGCCGCTGTGTCTTACGTTCATCGACCTGAAGAAGGCATTCGACTCCGTCGAAACTGAAGCGGTCATCGACGCCCTGCTCACTCAGGGCGGGCGTTCCTACTCAGTACATCAGAGTCCTTCGAGAGCTGTACAGTGGATTCATGACCAAGATCTCTCCATTCTACAACGACGTCGTCATCGACGTGAAGAGAGGAGTTCGGCAAGGGGAAACCATATCTCTGAAGCTCTTCAGCGCCACCCTCTAAAACGTCATGCGCGAACTAGAATTGGAAGACATGGGAGTGAAGGTCGACGGCCGGCAGCTGCACCACCTGCGCTTCGCTGACGACATCGTGCTCATAACACCGAGCATCAGTCAGGCGGAGCGAATGCTTGCCGTCTTCGATCGTGTATGTGGGAATGTTGGACTGCAGCTGAATCATACGAAGACGATGTTCATGAGGAACGGACAAGTTTCTGATGCCCCATTCTCGCTCGACGGAACGAACATCTTCGAATGCTCCAGCTATGTGTATTTGACTCGCGAAGTCAACATAGCCAACGACCTTGCGCCAGGGCTTGGCAGGACTTCTTCGTGAAAGCCCTGAACGACCGATATGACGCTCTTCGCGTCCCTCGAACGAGGAGGATTCATTGGATCACTCTATCACGCGACAGGGACGAATGGAGACGCTGCTGGCGCCCACTCGAGCAATTCGATGATCAACGGGAGGACAGGTGATACAGGTGAATTTTGTCAATTTTTAGGTCGTTAAAGTGAAAAGTAAAAAAGCAAAAAGGTAGCCGTTTGCGCATTTGTTCTCTCTGCTTAGATTTGAAATTTTTTGCGCAGTTTTTTATATCGTTTGGAAGACAATTTTTTGTACTACAAGAATACGTGTTGGTCCTAGTTGCTTATTCCTCATTCATTGATTTTTAGGCCATCAAATTGAGACGTCCGACTTTTCCGTTCGAACTTTTACCGAAACTCCTGCTCTATGGTAGGACTTTTTTGCTCAGTGTTATATGTCGCTCGAAAGAGAATCTCTTGCTCTACAGGAATTCGTGTCGCGTTTATTGGCTCATGCTGACTACTGTCGAATATCAACAAAACTCCAAAAAGAGAAAAAACCATCTTAACCGACAACTCCTTCTCCTTGTTGCCTTGCTCAGTTTTATCTAACGAGTGATATGGCACTCGAAGGTGCATGTCTTGTTCTACCAGGATATATAATTTGATCTTCGTCCGTTTAAATTTTTGCTAATTTTCAGGTCATCGAAATGGAGTAGTACCAGGTCGACAAGAATGAGCACTTTTGCACCTTCTTCTCTTTGCTTTCGACCAGGATTCTAGTGCGGCTGAGGAACTAGAGCCCTCGTTGACCGCACAAACACTATTTTTAATCACCAGTTACAATTATGTGCAAAAATCGTTGAATATGTCCGTTTATGAATGATGGCGGACAAGCAGCCCGGCAGCAATCGCCGCTCGCTGGTCCCTGATGTTCATTCATCACACGGACATACTCAACGATTTTTGCATAGAATTGTAACTGGCGATGAAAAATAGTGTTTGTACGGTCAACCAGGGTTCTAGTGCCTTAGCCGCAATAGAACCCTGGTTGAAAGCAAAGAGAAGGTGCCAAAAGTGCTCATCCTTGTCGACCTGGCACTGCTCCATTTTGATTACCTGAAAATTAGCAAAAAATTTAAACTTCCAAAGAACAAATCACATATTCTGGTGAAACAAGACATGCACTGTCGAGTATCATATAAAACCGAGCAAGGAGAAGGAGTTGTTGGTGAAGACGATTTTTCGCTTTTGGGCATTCTGTTGATATTTGATAGAAGTCAATAATCGTGACACAGATTCTTATAGAGCAAGACATTCCCTTTCGAACGACGTATAACACCAGCCAAAAAAAGTCCAACCAGAGAGCAACAGCTGTCGGCAAAAATAACTCTTCTCCTTCGGGCGTCCCAATTTGATGGCCATAAAAGTCAATAAAGTACAAATGAGCAAATACATAGGACCAACACATATTCTTGCAGTACAGAACAATGTATTTCAAATGCTATAAAAAACTGCGCAAATGGCTACTTTTTCACTTTTTCACTTTTCTCTTTAACGACTTAAAAATTGACAAAATTCATGATGAAGAAAGAAATGCAATACATGCTCTGATAGAGCAAATCATTTTCTTTCGAAAGCTATAGTGCTATGCAAGAGACCGCCGTCGAAATCCGCAATGAATTGTTCAAAAAAAAACGGCGGGGACTTATGGGACAACTTAATAGTAAGAACCTTATCACAATAGTAGTTACAACATTAGTCAGCTGTTAATCAACGGCAAAAATTCGCAGTAGTCAGTTCCCTTTTGCAGGTTCCTACAATAGTAGGCAGCCAGAAGCCCACTGATGGAACTCGTGGGAGTAAATCTCGTGCGCGCGCGGTGCTAGGCGCGACGAAAGGAGTAGACGTTCCGCCTCCCCTCGCGGATTCATCTTCAATTCCGAGAAGGACTGTTAGTGGAAAGTACCCTGCTTCCTCTCCCTTTCGACGTTACATTCGCACACATCTCCAACCTTTTATACCGCGATATAACTCAAGAAGCGGTAGTTTTAAAATCGGCTAACTGGAGTAAGCAAAAGAAGATATGGGCAAACATTGGCGTTATTCAATTCCTTCATGAGCGCGCCATGCGGTCTACTTCTACGCGATGCACTGACTTTACATGTTACTCACAAGATTGTGATGAGGTACCCTACACCATATATTAGACCGTCTCTAGCCTTCCCAAAAGGACAAGCAACGTACGATGGTGTTGTGCATAGGCGATCATGCAAGCGGTTTTGGACCAGCTGCTTTTAAGATTGCTAGGGGGTACTGCCACTACCCTAACATCGTCTTTCAGTTTATCCTTCCTAAGGCAGCCACGTATGCCTGCAGCCAGAGTTCCGAACCGTTATAACTGCAATCCCTCAATAGTTCTTGGCTGTCGTCTTTGCCCACTGCTAGTTGGGGCATATCCATTCTGAATCACGAATTGTTGCGCCATATCCCCAGAGCAAGACTTCTGCTCGTCTTCAGATGAAGCCTTTCGAGTGCTGCTGGCTGTGTTCTGAACAACGGCTTTTTTCATACTGAATGGGTGAGCCGATGAACAATGATGTTCTTGCTTGCCCGCTTCCGGTCCCACCTGGCTCGGTTAACACTCTCAAGAATATGGACCTGCACATTGAGTAATTCGAGTCAGTTCTCCTTCGGTTTCTCCTGTGTAAATCTAATATGCGCTGACTGCGGGTTAAGTACTCAAAGCAGGTATCCATCTCGAGTTGAGTTTGACAGACAATAAAATAAATAAAATTCAAAGCGTAGTGAATAAAATTACACATTTTTCTTTTTCCAAAAGGTTCGTTTCGCCACCTATCTTCAGACGAACCTTTTGTTATAACACCTTCCCGGTGGCTCATCAGTGAAGAGGAAGGTGTTACAACATTTTTGGACGTGCAAATTACCAACTTACCAACTCAATTTCTGATAATTTTAATGTTTATAAAACTTAAAAGCTTTTTATTTTAATTTATTTTTATATTTTATGTTAGCTTAAAAGTTTATTTTATTGATATATAATCTATTTTACTAATATTGGATTTAAGTTAAAATTATAAAGGTTTTTAAACTCACACTAGTCGATCAGCTGACGATCAGCTGACTCTAGTCTTCGCTTTAACAAAAATAACTCAACTGTAGTGCAGTATTTGCTATCAGAACGGATAACTCGTATCATTCCACAGTGTAAGTCATTTTGCTTTGCTAGGAATGATATCACGGCGGCATTATTTTCTATCTTAATCTTGTTTTTTGGCTTTAATTTATTATTTTCAAGTTTAAATGATTGATTTAAGTTTTGTATTAAATTACAAAAGCAAAGTTTCATGAATATAAACATAGACATATGTGAACAATTTAATGACGAGTATATTTTAGTAAAATTTCAAATTCAGCTTAATGTTTTCACAAAGTTTATAGCCTTTTTGCTATGGTCTAGCAAGTTGTATTTATACAATATTTGTCTATTTTTAACAATACACCTACCAATGTTACTGACGATAAAATTTCTATTAAATCCATTATTTACAAGAACTTTATAAAAATCTTCTAATTTATTACAAAAATATTCAAATTTTGAGCAAGCATTTGCTATTCTAAGGATTTCTGTATATATAACGTTACGTTTAACTCTGATAGAAACTTCAGAATCCATGTGTGGGAACCTATTAACTTTAAAGTTAAAAGAGTCTGTTTTATTATACAAGTTGGTTTCTACTTGGTTATTTACAATTTTTAAGGTTAGATCCAGATAATTACACATGTGTTCAGTGGTATGTGTCTTTTTAAAGGCAAGTGTGTTTTTGTACACTAATCCAAGAGTATTGTCTATGAGGTCTTCAGTAAAGTTATGAATTATAAGTATGTCATCCATGTATCTAAATGGTTTAAATAACTGATGTCCTTCTAAAGTTATATTTTTGGAATATTCAAATTCAAACATAGACACTGTTAGATCTGCAAGTAAAGGGCTAAAATTTCCTCCTTGTGGTACTCCTTTATTTTGTTTGTAAATCATACCAGCAAATACACAGTAGCTATTTCTTAGTAGATAGTCGATGAAATATAGAAGATCAGAAGGTTTGTAGTATCTGTATCTATTATCTTTATCAGAAGTGTCCGTGTAAAAAACATTGAAACTGTTGCTAGCAATGAAATTTTTACCAGAGTTTTTGAAACAAATGTTAATAAGGTTTTTCATTTTTTCAATAATAGTAGCATGAGGAAGGTTTGTAAACATATCTGTAAAATCTGCTGAATATAGTTTAACATTTTTTGAATCAAAACTTGAAAGTTCTTGTATTATGTTTGAGTTATTAATAGACCAGTACGTTTTAATCGTTCTGGAATTGTTAGCTACAATATTTGCGTAATTAATAAAATGAGTTTTTAGGTGAGAAAATATGCAACAAAGTTCTAGTGCTAGTGACTTAACACTACTATTGTATGCACCAGTAATAAACCTAAATTTGATAGGGTCTTTATGAAGCTTCGGCAGAGAATAAATAATTGGCAAATCTCCTTCTGTTTCAATTTTTAGTTTGTTTGTAATTTGGAAATGTTGATGTTTTTGAATGATTGACACTTTGTTGGTGTTGTTTAGGTTAATATAGGTATTACTTGTATTAACATTCACTAATATTCTTGCTTTATTATCATATACAACACCCATTTCTTTCATTAAATTGATTATGTAGAATTTTTTGCAAATAATGCCGTAATTATTGCTTGCTTTATCTAAGGGGCAAATTACAAAATCATTTTGAATTTCACGAATTGCACGAAAAGGTATATGATCTTTTATCCAAATGTTGTGACTATTTAGCAATGGTTTTATTTTATTTCGGTATTGAAAATTGAAGAAATTTCTTAACTCTAGTATTTTTTCTTGCTGCACTCTATAGAATCGTCTTATTTGATTAACTATTTTTTCAACAGTACTTTGATATGTATTATATATATCATCTCTACTGTATTCCAATTTTGGTCTAAACTTTGTGCCTTTTCTAAGTATTTCTTTAAGTTGTTTGTTCTCTATAATATCCATGTTTCCTGTGATTATATGTTCATGAACAGGATCTATAAAGCCACTATATTTGTGATGTCGTGTGTTACAAATGCAATCTTTATTTAGTATTTCTTTACAGTTTTCTAAATTGGTATTCTTAAGAAATTTATTATAGTTAAATATAATACTAGATATTGGTCGTTTATAGGTGAAAACGACTCTGAAGGGTATGAAGCTTATATTTGAACTATTTTCAATTGTTTCTTTGACTTTAATGTCGTTAAATATCTTGTTGAAGTTGATGCGGTCAAAAATGTTACCCTTATACTCCATGTCTATATATTTAAATGTATTTTTGGATTGTTGATTGGTGTTTTCTTTTCTGCTGTATTTGATATGTGCCAACAAACATAACACCATAAGCTTCCTTTTTTGACTAACGTTTCTAAGAAAATCTGAAGTTAAACTAAGATTAACGAGTGTCTTTAAACTTTGTTTGTTTAATTTTTTAATTCTATTATATACATCTGCTGTTTTTACATTCTCTTCACTGGTAATATATTGTAGAAAATTGTCAATATTGTACTGAGAAGCGTTTTTGCATCTCTTTTTGTTTCCTCTGTTTATTCTTTCTTTTATAATTTGGAGTGAATAAAAAGGATGATTAGTTTTATAGTTAAGCGGATTACTAATATTAGATATATTACCATAACCTTTGATGTTATCGTTCAATCCAAATGGGTAAGCACTATTAAGGAGTTTGATCCAGAACAGTTCTTTGCTGAACAACTTGTTTTTATCTGTGTTTTCTTCCAATGAGTCTAACACTGTAAACTTTGGGGAGGACTGGCATTTGTGAAAATGTTGGTATAGTGGTGTAAATTTCTTCTTGTTATTAATGTAATACATATGTTCTCTCATCTTGTTTTTAAGGTTTCGAGAGGTAACTCCCACGTATTGTACGTTACAGGTGTTGCAGCTAATGCAGTATACTACTGATTTGCTTTTACAGTTAGTATTTTGTGCTTTGTAAGTATTAATGCAAAGGTTAGTAACCGATGAAATTAAAAAATGCTCGAAATTAATTTGTTTGCAATAGTTACAATTGGAATTACATGAAGACCCTTTGTTAGTATTACCAAAATTTCTTAAAACGTAGTTATTGTTGCCCCGTTCTCTAAATTTGAAGAATTTGTTGCGGGTATAATACATTTCTATATTATTAGTTACTTGACTTGTAGACCTTAAATCAAAGTACTTGGGAGGTCTAGCCCAAGTACAGTGAGCAGTTTCCCATAAGGGTTTTAGGGGGCTGCCCTACGGGGTTGTCAGACCCGTTTTGTACCCTAACGGTACGGCTAGCACTGGAGGCGCCAAAACAAACTGCTCACGACTGTTTTGACTTTTATAAACCCCATCAGCGCTAACCCCTATTTTTAGTAAGAGGGTAGGTCCTCTTTCTGTGTGTAGTGAAGGTGTTGTAGAGGGGATGTCTGTGGTCCCCATTTTTATGAAAATAGAAAATAAAAAAAAAGAAGGAAAAAAAAGAGGGGGGTGGGGGTGGTTAAATGGTATGTCGTAAATATGGAGCAACAACATAAGGGTACCATGCAGTAAAACTTTGTAGTGTTATTAAGGATGAATTATATTTCGGCACATGTCATGAACTGATAATTTATGGTATAGAAAACTATACATCTATGTGTAATTAATAAAATAAGAAATGTATGTTAGATAGATAATATTTATTTGAAAATATACCAGAACGCCAACTTGGCGCATTCATAGACCACTGGGCAAAAAAAGCAATCGTCAATATACGGGCAGTAGATGGTGGGCATTCGATCTAGCACAAGAGCTTCCACCTTTGACATGAATGCAGCCGCGAGAACTGGAGTTAGTTTCAACTCCGCATACATGTATTAGTATTAGACCGACCGCCGATTTTGACTGAAAATTCTGACAGATCATAACTTTGCTTGGAAGCAACTTTGTCAATCGAAGTAAGCACCGTTATGATTACTATGCTTTTCTCAACGCGAATATAGCTTAGACGTTCCATCTCTATAAAAATGACAACTACGAAAATCAATAAAACACAAGAAGTCATTTTCGACATCATCTTGGTTGCTGAAATTTTTATCCTTGACATGACGATCTAAGTGCTTGAAAAATCGATAATCGGTATGGGACAGATCTGATGAATATGCTGGATGTGGCAGAGTTTTGTAGGTACTTGTGAAGCAAAGGGCC
>OX377203.1:52073208-52241487 GCA_947396885.1 Heligmosomoides polygyrus polygyrus | reverse complement strand
GCTTAGGTTTGTAATTTTTTGCACAGTTTTTTATAGCGTTTGGAAGACAATGTTCTGTACTACAAGAATATGTGTTAGTGCTATTTGCTCATTCGTCCTTTATTGATTTTTAGGTCACCAAATTGGGAATTCCGACTTTTCCGTCCGAATTTTTACCAAAACTCCGGTTCTGTGGTTGAACTTTTTGCATGATGTTATATGTCATTTGGAAGAGAATGTCCTGCTCAGTAAGAATTTGTGTCGCTTTTATTGGCTCCCGCTGATTTCTGTCGAATATCAACAACTGAAGAAGGAGAAGGAGTTGTTGGTGAAGACGATTTTCTCTTTTTGGCATTTTGTTGATATTCAACAGAAATTAATAAACGCGACACATATTCTTATAGAGCAAGACATTTTCTTGCGAATGACGTATAACACCAACCCAAAAAGTCCAACCACAGAGCAGGAGCTGTCGGCAAAAACAACCATCCTCCTTCGGACGTCCCAATTTGATGGCCTAAAAATCAATAAAGGACAAGTGAGAAAATAGGACCAACACATATTCTTGTAGTACAGAACATTGTCTTCCAAACGCTATAAAAAACTGCGCAAAAAATTAAAACCTAAGCGGAGAGAACAAGTGTGCAAATGGCTACTTTTTTCACTTTTTCACTTTTCACTTTTCACTTCAACGACCTAAAAATTGACAAAACTCATGATGAAAAAAGAAATGCAATACAAGCCCTGATAGAGCAATTCATTCTCTTTCGAAAGCTATGCAGCGCTATGCAAGAGACCGCCGGCGAAATCTGCAGTGAATCGTTGAAAAAAACGGCGGGGACTTATGGGACAACCTAATATATATATATATACAGGGTGGCCCATAAGTCCTGCAACAAAATTAGGAGACCTTATTGGTTGTCTTTTTCCAATTGCAAAAAAACCGCATACCAACTGTTATGTAGCATATACTTAGTGCTATACTTCTGGAAAGTATCATGGTTGTAGCTGCACTTATTACAAAGTAATGCGCTCTCACGTAAAACTACTGAAAATTCTTCTCTGGCCCGTGGTGGGGCGCTTCCGTTCCGATGTGACTAAATTTCGGAAGATTGGTTGTTGAACATGCAGTATGATGGTATTGCGTAGGGCAGTGCAAAGGCTTCTCAAGAGTGAACATTGGATGAACGGATCTGAACTACAGTAGAAGAACGCTATTAATTTTCCAATCATACAGGATGCAGCAACCAGCTGGAACAAATTCAATATTCAGCCGTGTGCGTAATCTATTACTAAGCAATATGTTGTTTCTAGAAAACTACAAGGAAAGTCTACAAGTCCACAAGTGAGACGAATACTCAGCTATGAGGAGAAGAGAGTAGAAGAAAAAATTTGTAAGCGCAGTTGGAGGGCGTCGTTCGAAATGGCTATTCAGCCTCTGCCTCATTTGATGAAAAATTTCTCAAAGTTGAGCGATCCCAGAAAGGTCAAAATAATAGTGCGTTTAATGCTACCTTTGAGGGAACCTGATGATATAAAAACAACGGCCACGCATGGCAGGTTTTTGCCATACACGATTTTCCAAAATGTCTTCCCACACTCCATAGGTTTTTGTGTAAAAATAGTGAAAATTAATAAAAATGTTCGTTTGATAGGAACGAAAACCTAACACCATATATTAGAGACTCAATCGCGCTGTTTAAAGGCAAAATGCACATTCTGGTAAAGCGATTCCTGTAACAGCAAAAGAAAAGGACGTGGTAGCGTTTCTCAGTCCATCTGCAAAATATTGCACCTGCGAAAGACTAGCTGTGAAATTCCTAAATCTTTAGATTTCCAATCTTTGTTTATTAACATCTTAAAGAAAATGTCTTGCTCTATAAAGCCTGGGAAAACTATTGTTCAATATCTTCTTTGGAACGAATAAGAAGTAAAACTCCGTAAGAGGGGCTGCGACGTGAGCTGCAAAGCAACCCACACGATCTGAAGGCTCTTATCAATCCAGGAGTGGTCCCTTATGAATAATACCGCTCCACCATAATCTACAAACTATGTGCAAACACGGTTTAAAAATGTACCAAATTTAGTGCATTCTTAGCCTTTTTATACGTCTATGTTTTTGTTGCAGGACTTATGGCCACCCTGTATATATATATATATATATATATATATATATATATATATCATCATCATCATTTTCAATAGCGTTTGTCCCGCTTGGTGGCGGGGTCCGCTCTTCTGGTCTGGTGACGCCACTTCTCCCGATCAAACGCTTGGTCGGGATGGACACCAGCTAACTTCAAGTCCATATGCAACGTATCTAGCCAACGTTGTTTCGGACGTCCTCTGGGCCGTTTTCCAGGGACTTCAAGATTCAGGCCAATCTTACACACGGTGTCGTCGTTAGCGCGAAGGACGTGGCCATACCATCGTAGGCGTGCTTCGCGCAACTTGTCAGCTATCGAGGCGACACCGAACCTTTGTCGCATGGTTTCATTGCAAACGCGGTCCAATCGCGTTACTCCAGCCGTCCACCTTAGCATTTTCGTCTCCATTACACTGAGGCGGCTTTCGATTTCCTTCGTCACGGGCCAGCACTCAGCACCGTACGTCGCTACTGGGCGGACGACTGCTCTATACACCTTTGATTTGAGGTACTCAGGAATTGTCTTGTCGCAAAGCACCCCAGTCAACGAACGCCATTTGGACCAGGCTGCACTCACACGTGCGTTCACCTCCAACTTTAGACTGCCATCGGACGTGACTGTTGATCCAAGATACTTGAAAGATGTAACTCGTGAGAGCTCAGTACCATTGATCTTAATGGATCCATGCTCATTCACATCCGTCGTCAAGTATTCCGTCTTTTTGACGTTTAGCTTGAGTCCGAACAATGCTAAGCGATCGCACCACGCCTGTGCCTGTCGCTCGAGCTCTGCTTTGTCTTCGCATGCAAGCATGACGTCATCGGCATACAGCAGCGTCCAAGGAGCTGCCCTTTGGAGATCGCGTGTAATTGCATCCATGGCGATCACGAAGAGCAGTGGGGAGAGCGCAGATCCCTGGTGCACTCCGACAGATATTGGAAACTCCATCGAGGTGCCCGCTGGTGCTCGCACTCGGCTTATTGGGCACGAGTAGAGGATGCGCACCCACTCAATAAGCTCTTCAGGGATACCATGTCGTCGCAACGCGTACCATATCACTTCCCGCGGAACGCGGTCGAAGGCCTTCTCCAAGTCCAGGAAGGCAAAATGCACCGGTTTCTGTTTCTCGCGGTGCTTCTCTAGCAGAAGACGAACGGCGTGAATGGCATCAACGGTGCCACAGCCAGATACGAAACCACACTGATTCGTGGAAAGCTGTACGACATCCCGGATACGTCCGTCGACAATTCGCTCAAAGATTTTCATGGTGTGCGAAAGAAGGCGAATTGGACGGTAACTAGCACAGTCTGCAGGACTGCCCTTCTTCTTCCAAATCGGAATAGTCGTGCTTTGCTGCCAACCCTCAGGCACTTTCTTCTCAGCAACAACCTGATTGAAAAACTCAGTCAGCCAGTCAGCAGGGCACCAGCCCTTCGACTTCCACAGGTCAGCTGGCAGGTCATCGGGACCAGTGGCTTTGCCTGACTTCATCTTCCTCAGGGCTGCTTCAGTTTCGCTCACTGTGATCTTCTGAACGGGACCGTATACAGGTGATGCAAAAGGAACAGCAGGATGTTCAAATTCTACATTCGAGATTTCCTCGAAGTACTCGCGCCATCTCTTCACAGCCCTTTTACGATCCATCAGAAGATGACCGTTCTTGTCGTTAATGCCAAAGAACTTCTCGATGTCTTCTGCTTGGCGACAGCGAGCTTTGACGAGGCGGTAAAGATAACGCTCGCCATCGCGCGTCTCCAGTTTCTCACTCACATCAGCGTAGTGTGCGGCTTTAGCACCGGCCACAGCCTTCTTTGCCGCTTTCTTCGCTTCTCGATAATTCCGCCAATTATCGACTGTTTTATCACCGATAAATACGTGATATAGCCGTTTCTTTTCCCTGACCTTCTCTCTGACATCGTCAGTCCACAGCCAAGCCTGCTTGTCGACCCAGCGTCGTCCAGGCTTCGTTGTGCCGAGTTCAAGGCGTGCAGCCCGAGTTATCGCATCGGTAGCGTCCTTCCAGGTTTCGTCGACAGTTGTTACCGTCGGCAACCGAATGCGAGAAATAACAGCTGCTTCCTTCTCTTTCAGTCGCCACCATTTGATTCTAGCCGTCCCGCATCGCTCAATACGTTTACACCTCGGAGGTGTGATCTTCAGCGAGCAGATAAGTGGACGGTGTTGCGTGGCAACCGTCTCATACGGCACGGTCTTCGCGTCTGTGACAAGACCTTGGTCGCGACGCCTAACAAGGACATAGTCAATCTGCGTTTTGGCGTTCCCGCTATAAAACGAGATGAGGTGGGAGTCACGCTTTCGAAACTTGGTGTTCACGATGATGAGGTCGTGTGAGTCTGCATACTCAAGTATACGCTCACCATCGGCGTTGCGTGACCCATAGCCAAAACCACCATGACAGCTGTAACCATCTTTCGCTGCTCCGACGTGACCATTAAGGTCACCTGCCACAACAATCATGTCTTGTGACGGCACTTCCGCTGTCTTCTCATCAAGCAGGGACCAGAACTCGTCCTTGGTTTGCTCGGAGCAACCTGTCTGCGGAGCATACGCGGAAAAGAAATGACATCGTCGCTCTTCTACGGCGACAACAATCTTCATCAAGCGGTCATCGAAACGTTCTACGCTTGCAATCGCGTCACGGAAACGCTCGGAGACGATCATACCGACACCACTGGTGGTCCTGGGACTTCCACATAGAACGGCCTTGAAGCCACGTCCTATGTCCCTTGACTTGCTGCAGGACCACCTCGTCTCCTGCACCGCACAGAAATCTATCTTTCTTCGCTCCAGTGCTTCTACCAACTCGCACGAGCGGCCCGTCAACGTACCCACATTCAACGTTGCTACGCGGGTCTTGCCTACGTTACGGGACTTTCGGACTAGCTCAGTTGCCCCCCGATGCCGTCCTCGCATCAGGGACCCTCGCATACTTCTCACACACGCCGGGCTTTGCGAGTGCGCGTCGGTTCCCGCGGACGCCGTAGCACTATCTCGAGAACTCTGAAACGTCATCGACCATATGATGTGACACAGGATGTTCGTAGGCCGGCCTGTCACTAGGGCCTGTCGCCTGCATTCGATTGTCCGTGATTGGCTCGGCTCGCAAAAGCAAGCAGTTTCCAGTGGCACCACGTGGAGGAACGGACATCGCCACCATATATATATATATATATATATATGTGTATATATAATGCCTGAAGCGGGAACACTGGTAGCCACGAAAAATCGACCAGAAATTGAGATAGCAAAATCGGTCATTTCATATGCAACGGCCTATTATATAGGTGTAGCGTAGTCGGAGGTGTCGGCCGTCGCGTGCATCCGATACCAAGTTCCTGGCTAGTTTTTTTTTGCTTTTTTTTGCTACCAGACTTGTCTGATTGTGAGAAGGAAAGAGCGCTGAGGTGTTCGTCGGCTGGCCACCGCAAGCCATTGTATGGCCAAATGCGTATCCAGATCGCTTCCACGATGTCCCATAGGGGTAGAATGGCGCATCCCAAATGGGATTGAGTAACGCCGTCCTTAATTCTTTATTCTTTATCCTTTATATCAGTTAATAAAAATCTATTTTATACATATAGATATCTTAGATAGATTTTAAATATCTCTTAGGTAGATTTGCTGAACTTGCCACTTCTACCAATTTTCTGTTCTGTCTACGGTATTACCGTCTTAACCCCCCACGGCTAGAGCGATTGTAGACCGATGCGTCCTGGAGGTGTAACTGAGAGATCGCTCGGTCTAGCTGTAGTGAAAGAGCAACAAAGTCTCCACCTTTGTCGCTTATGGCGATCTTTATGCCACCCGATAGGGAGAGGTTACTGAGATCCCTAAGGCGTTGTTGATGGCCGTCGAAGAGATTGGAGGTTACCCGTTTATTCTTCAAACTACGCAGAACGCCGAAAGGAGGGATGGTGAACACGCGAAATGTTGAATTCATCGTCGCATTGGGATCCTGTGGCCTTAAGTATGCAGACGGGAACGCTGGCGATGGTATAGTTGAAGCACCAACTGGATACTGCGCTTTTCTTAACCAGTATCGAAGCCCAAACTAGTAGATCTTTAGGTGCACTTCGACGCACAGGGAATGGGGTCTCCTGCTGCTTGCACTCTGAATCGACATAAGGGAGCGCCAAGATCAACCAAGCCACCTGCCCTTTCAAAGACCGTGAACTGGTACCAGCCTTGTCTGGAAAGAATAACTCACTGACTTCTCCATTGGCTGGTTATGCGGGGCTCTGTTATAGGCGAAATACACATGCGTGTATGTATTACGTAAATATGTGTTCAAATTGCATTGACGATACCAAGAAGCAAACGTGACTCATCCCAAAAAGTGTTGAAGCAGCGCGTCCTTTACTACTCTATTTATAGGTGCGGCCTACTGACCGCCAAACGTCTGGTTGGGGGCTTCGCCCCCAATTCCCTTCATTGGTCAACCCTTTACAGGTCCCAAAGGACTTTTCGAGCTGTGGAGCCAAGATTATTAACCACACTTTATTCGGCTGACGTTTCGGCGTAACCGCCTTCTTCAGAGCCTGGAAAAGTCAAGCGAGGTTTGAAAGGTTAGTCGTCCAAGAACTATTACAAGTCACAGGAGTTTCCGGAATTAGCAAATGGGGTCAGCTCCTGGGTTAGCGCTATGCGCTCTTCTCTCCTATTGATCGCGGGATTCTTGAATGTAATTCACAGCGCTTCGAGAGTCTTGCGTGCTGCGATATCGACCTCTCGAGCAAGGATTGTAACTGCGACCCCAACCACTGCGCAACAATGGCTACGCTGCCTGTGCTCCCCCAACGACGTGGAAATCTGGCATCTCCGAAGCCGTTCATGTGTTCCTTGACCCTCATCCAAAGCGGCCTGCCCGTCTCACCGATGTATTCCTCATTGCATTCCGTGCAAGTGATGAGGTATACCACACCTGAGGCCGTGCAATACCCTTCCTTTCCAAACGGGCAGACCATGCAGGATGGGGTATCACAAGCGCGATAGTACAGCCGGTTCCTAACAAGTTGGTTCCTGAGGTTAGCAGGCAGTATGTTAACTAGCCTGACCAGACCTTCCAATTCAGCCTTGCGTACTGCCACTGCCCCCATCCGAGGGTGACGCACCAGCCTCTTGGCTGCTTCCATAAGGTTAGTTGGCTGTCTCACTCCCCTTTCGTCTCCATTTCCTATTAATTCCGGAAACTCCTGTGACTTCAAATAGTTCTTGGACGAGTAACCTTTCAAACATCGCTTAACTTTTCCAGGCTCTGAAGAAGGCGGTTACGCCGAAACGTCAGCCGAATAAGGTGTGGTTAACAATCTTGGCTCCACACCTATTGGTATCAACGTCATGCCAATATTCAACGACAGTCGATCATGGAATATACTTTACAGGTCCCCCTTCACTGGACCTCTCCTCCACTTTCACAGGTCCCATCCTCACTTGTCCTCCTCTAATGTCTGCCCTTTTCCAGTTTACCCTTCACTGGTCACCCCCCCCCCTTAGTCGGTCCCCACTACTGCTCCCACCTTCACTGGACCTCTCTTTACTGGTTCCCTTTTCACTCTTCACTGGTCCTCCTATCCTTCACCGATCCCCATTACTGGTTCCGACCTCACTGGTCCCCCTTTTATTCACCAACACTTTTTCGGTTCCCCTTCACTGGCCCCTCCCCCACTTCATCGGTCCTCCCTTCACTGGACCACTCCCTGGTCCCTTCCTCACCGATCCCCCTTCACCTGTCCCCCTTCACTGGTCCCCATTGCTGCTCCCTTCCTTACCGGTCCCCTCTTCACCCGGTTCCCTCTTCACTGGTCAACAATCTACCTGTCCCCCCTTTACTGGACTCTCCCCCCTCACCGGTTCCCTCTTCACAGAACCACTCCCCTCCCCCCCCCCCCCACCCTTCACCGGTCCCCATTACTGGTCCCTTCCTCACCGATCCCCCTTCTCTGGACCCATCCCTCCCTTCACGGGTCTCCCTTCACTGGATTCCCCCTTCACCGGCCCCTTTGCTGGTCCCACCTTCACTGGTCCCCCTTTTAGTCATCAATTCTTTTCCGGCCCTCCTTCACTTAACCCCTTCCCCCACTTCACCGGTCCCCATTACTGGTCCCTTCCTTACCGGTCCCCCTTTCACCTGGTCCTTTCTTAACTGGTCAACCATCTAGCGGTCCCCTTTCTACTGAACCCTCCCCTCTTCACCGGCCCCCCCTCACTGGACCCCTCCCTCACCGGCCCCCATTGCTGTTCCCACGTTCACTGGTCCCTCCCTTGGTAAACCCTTTACCGGTCTCTATTGGACCCTATTCTTAACCGGTCCCCCATTAGTGGCCCCACCTTCACTGGTAACACGTCGTCCAAATCCGGAACCCTCGCGCGACATCGTGACACCTCTTCTGAACCCGGACGCCTGTTGAACAACGTCGGTGACATGTGTTCTCAACCTGAACGTGCTTTGCGTGACATCGTTAACCCGTTGTGAGAATCCGGAATCCTGGCGCGACATCGGCGACTCCTCTTCTGAATCCAGGCACCTGATGAACGACGTCGGTGACATGCGTTCTCAACCTGAACGTACATTGCGACATCGGTGACACTCGTCTGAGTCTGGAAGGTCTTTCGCGACATTGGTGACACCTCTTCTGAATCCAGGTACCTGATGAACGACGTCGGTGACATGTCTTCTCAAGTCGGGCCTGCTTTGCGCGACATCAGTCACACGTCGTCTGAATCCGAACACCCATTGCGGGACATCGGTGACACCTCTTCTCAACCTTAACGTTCTTTGCGCGACATTGGTGACATGTCGTCTGAACATGGACGCCTGTCGACAACTACAACAGTTGACAACTGGTGACAACTACAACCCCTTTCCTCTCCCCCTTTTACAAACACACGCACTCACCCACAGACAAACGACCGTTCTCGCTTATATATCTTACTATATATAATTCGCTTAATCCGTCGGTTACGTTGTCAGTCACGGGTAGGGGGACTGAAGCCAAGATATGCCTAGGACAGTGCTCTTCATCAACCCTTTTCCGGTCCCCGTTCACTGGACCCCTTCCCCCCATTCACTGGTCCCCATTACTGATACCCTCCTAACCGGTCCCCCTTCACCTGGTTCCCTATTTCACTGGTTAACCTTCTATCGGTCCCCCCCCCCCTTCACTGGATCCCTCCCCTCCTTCACCGGTCCGTCCTTCACTGGACCACTCCCTCCCCCCCCCCCCCTTCACCGGTCCCCATTACTGATCCCTTCCTCACCGGTCCCATCACTGGACCCCTCCCCCCTCATTCACCGGTCCCCTTCATTGGACCCCTCTCCCCTCCTTCACCGGTTCCCGCTTCACTGGATCCCCCTCACCGGTCCCCATTGCTGGTCCCACCTTCACTGCTCCCTCCTTTATTGGTCAACCCTTTACCGGTCCCACTTACTGGAACCCCATCCTTCACCGGTCCCCCATTACTGGTCCCACCTTCACTGGTAACACGTCGTCCAAATCCGGAACCCTCGCGCGACATCGTGACACCTCTTCTGAACCCGGACGCCTGTTGAACAACGTCGGTGACATGTGTTCTCAACCTGAACGTGCTTTGCGTGACATCGTTAACCCGTTGTGTGAATTCGGAACCCTTAGCGCGACATCGGTGACACCTCCTCTGAATCCAAGGACCTGATGAACGACGTCGGTGACATGTGTTCTTAACCCGAACGTGCTTTGTGCGACATCGGTGACACGTCGTCTGAATCTGGAAGGCTTTTCGCGACATTGGTGACACCTATTCTGAATCCAGACACCTGATGAACGACGTCGTTGACGTGTCTTTTCAAGCCGGACGTGCTTTGCGCGACATCGGTGACACCTCCTCTGAATCTGGAAGGCCTTTCGCGACATTGGTGACACCTCTTCTCCACCCGGACGTCCTTTGCGCGACATTGGTGACACCTATTCTGAATCCAGACACCTGATGAACGACGTCGTTGACATATCTTCTCAAGCCGGACGCGCTTTGCGCGACATCATTGACACGTCGTCTAAATCTGGAACCCCTGGCGCGACGTCGGTGACACCTCTTCTCCACCCGGACGTCCTTTGCGCGACATCGGTAACATGTCTTCTGGATCCAGACGCCTGTTGGACGATGTTTGTCAATGTTGTCGGTGACACCCTTTCTGGACTCGGATGCTCGCTTTCACGACGTCGATGACAGATGTTCGGAACTCGGACGCCCTTTGCGTGACATCGGCGACACGTCTTCTGACCCCTCTCAACACGACGTAGCTGACACCTCGTCTGAACCCGGATGGCTACTACTCGACGTTGGCCAGACGGACAGACGGACGGACAGACACAACCGCTTACTCTTATATGTATATATATATATATATATATATAGTAGTTTGGATCAAAGCTTTCAGAGCAGTCTTGAGTAACCAAACATACTGACCAACTGAGGCTGTGGCGATGCTAACGGAAAAATGGTGCGATGCGCTAGGGCATATTTACCTTAGCACACACTGTATTATTTAGTCTCTAAAGGAGCGCACCAGCAATTTTTCTGAAATCCTGTTAAGGGCTCGCGAATAGCTCTATTTTTAGACTCAGACACAGACTTAGCGTTTGTTCCTCCCATGCTGTTGGGCATATCGGGCGACGAGACTTCTCCATTATTGCCTGTCTTGTGTCAACTCTTCACCTTCGTCTCTGGAAATATTTAGTAGTTGAAGGTCCGAGTTCGCCTCCATGTGTTTCTTGGATGACCGCGCGCTCTGCTACCACCTTCAGGAATCCAGCACATGGCCGCTCGAGGAAATCGGTACTCGGGCATTCGCATTACATGTCCTGCGAGGCGTAGACGTCTTTGTGCGATTAATGCAGAGACACTACTTGAACCGCTCCGGTTTAGGACTTCACAGTTAGTCATGCGGTCTGTATTCGTACTCTCAATATCCTTCGAAGACATCTCTGGTGGAAGGCATTTAGCTTTTTGGCGCACTTCATAGACATTGCCCATGTTTCACTCGGTAGGCAGCAATCGGGACTACAATTGAGTGGTAAAGCCGGAGCTTTATCTTCGACGTGATTGACGTAAGTTCCAGATTGGACCAAGATTTCGAAACACAGGCGCAGCCTTCACAATCCCCGTTAGTATTTCTGATTTCACATTCCCGTCGGATGACACGGTACTTCCAAGGTATGTGAACTTCTGGACAGATTCGAGGTATGATGCTTCGACGTTGATATCTACGTTCATATCTGTTTTCCCTATGCTCATCACTTTCGATTTGTTGGGGTTTAATCGCAGTCCAACTTTATTTTTAGGGGCACTACTTATTCCAAGGAGAGCTGTGACGTTCAAGTTCCACTGCGCACCCTCCTCACAGAAATGATTTAGAGATTTGTTGAGGACCCGTATCCGAATCTTCTCGCCCGAACCTCAGCGTCACGTAGTGGTTTCCGCGGGTAGCCTCTAATGAAACTGCTTTTTAAATATAAAAATTGACATTAACGAACATACGCAATAAATTGTCACCAAGCAGTCAACCTTACAAAAGATGATAGAAATGCAGATAAAAGAGAATATTAAGTGAGAAAAAATGAATCTCCCCGACGTGTTCATGCTTTTTATGTTGTGGAATTTAGTTTCCTTTCTTTTCCGTCGCAAGATCCAACATGAAGATAACACATGACATTCCAATCACATTTGCCCACAATCAGCACCTCTCGATTGACGACAGTTGCTCCAAACCGCTACGTGAGGATAGGAGCTGAATGGTTCTGGGATCAGATAACGTCTCAACGCTGAAGTACAGGGTGTTCCAAAATAACGTGATGAAGGTTCTTTAATTATAACTATGAAATATCTGGCAAGTTTACAAAACAATACATATTTTTATTTATTTAACAGCAACATAGACACTAGGCAACACCATACTCGACCGGATTCGTAGGGTCCCCTGATGCGAATGCAGAAGTCAAAACGCTTGGTGAATTTTTTTTTGGCGATGGGCCGCAGGTCATCTGGAGACAGTCGTTCCCACTCCCAGCGCAGAGATTCGTTCTGGGCCTCTAGGCTGTGGTGGCTCTTGACACGGACCCTCACACTTCGAAATGAACCACGCGCTGTAGTCCGTCGCAATCAGATCCGGGGAGTGCGGTGGGTATTCCGCATACATGACGAAGTCCGGAAAATTGACCTTGCAACATACAGGCGTGCTTTTCGCCCTGTGTCTAACGATTGAGTCTTGTTGAAACTGCGCATCTGAGTTGCAGCTGGGACCAGAAAAGTGCCACAGCCTTAAAGATGGCTTCGATACACATCTTGATTTATTTGTTTACTCCTTCGTCCACAAAACCTGGGGCTCTCCGTTAATGATTCCTCTCCAAATCATGAAAACCTGCGGATTTTTACGATGTTCGGCGACGGTAGAGGTGGCTGGAGTCTCTCCAGATCAGATCCTTTGGCAGTTGTGAGCCTACTTCACGGTGAGCTGCTTCTAGTCCGTGAAAAGAGTTCACTCCCACCCGCGACCTGCGATACGCAGCTTGACTGTCGGCATCAACGGAGCCGTTCACGCTTATTATTGTCCGTCAGGAGCTGTACTTTAGTGTGAGACTGACACCGATATAACAGACGATTTTTCTCAGAAGTCTCCAGAATTTGGAATTTTTCACTTCTCGATGATTTCCGGATCTGTGTCGTATTGACAGTGCGTTGTCTTCCTTATCCTGGGCGATCACGTTCATGGCCAAGCTCCTTACATCGACAAGTTTCTGTGGAGACAGTCGACCGAACAGGTTAACGATGTCGCATTAGCGATTTCGTTGACGATGAAGTTCCAGAATCGCACCGCGATGGTTTGACATCTCGCTAAAATCCGTAACCGAGACAAAATAGAACTAAAAAATTATAGCACCCAGAGAAAGAAACCCACAAAAAATGGTGCTATTGCCGCCGTGCTGCAGATCAATAAATTCGCTTGGGAGAACGTCAAACCTTCATCACGTTATTTTGGAACATCCTGTACAATACGTAGTCATTCGCTGATTTCTGAGCTTGCATTTGCTCAGAAATTAAGGGGCTCTGGCCAAGCACACACTTTTATAGGCCAAATACGGATTCAACGTGAATTTCCAATATCCCGTAAAAGCATGTTGCGTGGTGCATTTCAATGGATTGGCTAACACGTGCGTTTCCGTTCATCCCTTATCTTCGACTGTGTCTTGGAAAGGACCTTCTGTTGGGAATCCGTCACGTGGGTAGACCTTCAATGGCAATGAGGGGGCAGCTTCGTGTGGTGGGCGTTGGGCAGAAAAGAACCGCCTGCGTTCTGAACCGAGCGATCTCCTGGAGCTGATGGTTCTCAAGGACTGCAGCTCTTCGTGCCATGTTCTTCATCAAACCCTGTTTTAGTGTGTGAGCCATCCGAAGTGCTGGTCGACGGACGCTGTCTTACGTGGCAGCACATCGGCTCTGCTTGCGAGCACTCCAGCCAGTGCTTAGGAGGCTCAACCTGCGATCGCGACTCCTGCAGGTGCCCGGCGCATACCGCAGAGCGGGAACAACGTTGCGTCGCTACGAGGAAGGGTAAGTGGCCATGTCGTATTACGAAGGAACCTCATTCCTGCAGTTTCAGAGTGTGACGTCAGCCAAGTGCCGTTTGTCGGCGAGTGTCTCCCGATGGTATCGCTCGGCAGAGCCTGCGTGGAGACTGTGCAGTGCAGAGGAGCGGGTGAATGTGTGGATGGCGTCTGTGACTGCCCCCAAGGGACAGTGAGGAAGGTTCGTTCCCGAGTGTTCTCCTCCTCCCCTCCGCTTGTTCACACACCCTTCCCACCGCTACATTTTTCAGCAGGATCGTTGTGAAAGGACGGCAGTTGTCCTCACTTCAGCCCCATTCCTGGCTGCTGCACGCCCCACAATTGACGGCTCCACTGATCAGATCGAGACAAATACGACTCGTCCTGCGTACCCACGTGAGCACGTTTTATATAAGCAAGCTTTTTTCGAGAAGGGATCAGTTCCCGCGGAATTGAAAATGGGTTTCATCGCCTTTCGAAATCATTTTTTTCCAACGGGTTCATTCACATCAGCTCACTTTGCAATCTTTTTTACGTCCTTAGGATTAGCCCAATCTCTAGTCTCAACCTTATATGCGGGAATTTAAATCAAATGGACGAAAACTGCTGCGAACGCAACGAGAAAAATGAAAGGAAAACTACAGCAAGTGGATTTGTGGATGTCCTTGGGAAGCGAAACAAACACGATTTAAGGCTCATTCTCTATTTTATGTACAACTGACGCCTTGTTGAAGATCTTTAAGTCGCTTATCGCTGCACCTCCATAACTCCGTTTTCAGAGAATTCTGTGAAAGATGACTTTCACTATCCAAAAACAAAGTTATAAAGCATTTTCTTCGAACGGTTGGTAAATGTTTAACAGTCCCCGCAAACTGCCATTGGTGGCTAGCGGGATAACTAGCAGGCGGAGCGCAACGGAATTTAGACTATCTAACTGCTATCATCAGAGTCGTATTCAGAATGTTGCACTAGCCAGTGGTCTAGTGAACACTACTGCCAAATCGAGCATTCTGTTCTATACAGATTACAACTGGCGATTTCTACTGTGTGGACCTTGGCTTTCTCTGCTGATACTCTTATGCACCAGGAACCGATTTACGTGATGCTTGAATAAATATGCGTTTCGCTGTAGTTTCTAGGACAGTTTCGGCGAATCGAATAAGTGGCCAGTTTCTGAGTTGTGTACACCCTCGTGTTCTGCTTGCTACCGAGCTCTTTCTCACCTTCAACAAACTGTGAAACGGAGGAAAATCTTTAACCTATAGTAGACTGAACGACTCCGAAGGAGTACACTGTTCCCTACCCGGAGACGACTGTTAGCAGTGAGAACAGCGCAACTCCTCCTTGGCTTCTCTTCCAGTCCTTTTCGTGCTTGTTTGTGCATATATTGTTAGGTGTCCTGTTTTAATAGTTGTAAAAACTTTTATTTCGTTGCGCATAATCAGCACACCGATCTCAAATACGTTTTCAGACACTTGTTCCATGAGTAGAACGCCTTTTCTACTCGCTGGGAAACCGATGCTATGCACGTCAGGACGAAAGTGCCCTGAAGGCTTCACCTGTGCTTATTCTCGAGAGGAACAAAACTACTTCTGCTGCTCCAGTCTCAGCCAAAAGAGGGACAATGGTAAAGGAAAGGCAATGAGTTTTCTACGTAGGACGGACACTTTCACAACATTTTAACCATCCTTCAAAGTCACTTATTTTAACGCAAAATTTCGGCAGTTTCTGTTTTTGCATAGTTTAGAAGCCTACTTAATCTAGCTAATAAAATGCATTCCTTACAAGCACGTAGAGTATGTGACACAGCAAAAATTTGAGGCATCTCCAACACAAAGTAGTGGGGCCACAGCCTTCAGAAAAAAACTCGAGACTAGTAATGTATTAATAGAAAGCATTTGGAGACCAGTAGAGTATGAATAGAAAGTAAAGGGAGGAACATTCAGAAAAGACCAGAACATTGGAAAATATAGTTATCACCTTCTCTCTTCTCGAAGTCTAGGTGTAATTGGTAGGTTCATTGTTTTCTGCCCAAGAAGGTGAAAGGTGAATGGTTTTGAGCAAAGGGGACGGCGGGGACGGAATTCATTGCGGAGATGAGCGAATAAGAATCCCTCATGGCGGATAGTCTTGTCCGAAATTGGCATTGCAATGAGAAACCGATATTAAAGAAACAACAAGAAATGCTGAATCACTTAGACGGGTAGGTTAAAATGTTTGCTAAATGCTTAACCTGCTTTGCGTTTACCAGCATAACAGAGATAATACATGCCAACCAGACAGGGCCTCAGGCGTATGTCTGAGCAGCGGAAATGCATAGCACTGCGGAGTTTTCACCCTTCACATAGTAGACAAACAGGGTTCGTTTTTGCTGAGTTCTTGGTCTTATGGAGCTAGGGGCCGTCCACATTTCACACCGTCAGCGCGCTCTCTGCTACGCGTGGTGACTCAGGGAAGACGGCGAAAGCCTTGGCCGCAAGTGGATCCGTGGCGTGGGAGGCCAGGTGTTCGATTTCCGTCCCTTGCCGAACTTTTGCATTTTTGGTGTTCATTCCTTGTTCGATACTTACCACCTTCCCAACTTTTCTTGAGCCTACATTTCACTATAGGCTCCCAAATGTGTGTTGAGTAAGAGGTTTTCTAGTTGCCCTCCCTATTATTATTACAAAACCTCGTTTTCTTGCTGCAGGTTTTGCAGCGTCCCTAACTAGATAAAGTGTGAACCTTTCCAACTATCGACATAAATGAAGTAACAGCAATCAGAAGCAGCTCATGATTGCACCAGTCCACAAGAATGAATGCCCAGTCATCTTCACCTAATATGTACCACATGTTCTCAATAAAGGCAAGTAGCCCTCTTCAATTGCCATCAGCCGAAATTTTAAAAACGAATAACATATTTGGGGCTAGCACCCCAGGTAATCCCCAAGGAGGTTTAGGCAAATATTTTCTCGACCTCTTCTCGGCCTCCTGGGTAGTGGAAGTGCAATAGTGCCGCTCCAGATTTACTCATGGTAATCGTTTGGTCAGAAGAACGTTAACCCCTATCACGGCGCGTTATCGTGACACACTTTTCGCAGGAATCTCTCCATTCCCATTTCTAACAAATTATTGGCAACGTTCACATGGTCGACCCAGACGCGTTTCAAGAACAGTTTGCCGTACAGCAAAGAAGGTGCGCTAGAAGATGACGGTGAGCTGCAAACACTGACCTGTGGGAACTGCAGTAGCTACCTGTCTGCCGTGACCAATGGGCATAGTTTTATACCTTCGAACGGCAGTGGAGTAACACTGAACTTGTGCAGCAATCAGCTGCTCTTCCTTGCGCATGGGTGGCACATGTCAGGTGACGACGAGTGCGCACTCATTCTTGTGGACAGCTGCCATCTTGAGCTGCTCATGATTGCTGCTACTTCACGTATCTTGATAGTTGGGAAGATTCATACCCCGTTTAGTCAAGGACGCCACCAAAAATCTGCAGCAAATTACCAAGCGTCGTATGTAGGGAGGACAACTAGGACAACTAATAAACACCTCTTACTCAACACAGGTTTGGGAGCCTGAAGTGAAATGTAGAACCGCGAAAAGTTGGGAAGGTGATAACTACCAAGCAAGAAATGAACGCTAAAAATGTAATGGTCTGTCAAGGAACAGAATCGAGCACCTCGCTTCTTGCCTGTTAAGCAGCTCCACTCACTTCTGTGCCACCCATCCACTTGCGGTCAGGCCTTTTGTCGCCTCTCTTGCACGTGGCGCATGGCGATGCGAGACTTGGAGGGCCTCTAGCTCCTTGGGTTCAATCACTCAGCAAAAAAGAAACATTTCTTCACTATTTTCAGGGTGGATATTCTCGCAGTGCCATCCATTTCCGCCGTTCAGACATGCGCCTGAGACTCTTCCCGGATAGCCTTCTCAGATGAAGATCACATTGGGCTTTTCACTTGCGCGCTTCGCCCGCTCTTGTAGTATCACTAGCAACATAGAAAGCCATTTTTGTTATTCTTGGAGTCTTCGCGCCTTTAAAACAGGCTGCGTACTTTTGTGGCGTGACCTCCATATGCTCAACATCGGCATCCTCCCCTCACCGGTCCTCAGTAACGTCACTGATTTGGGCGGCTCAGGACCTCCGTGCCTCAGGTTGTCCGCAGCCATCCGAATGCCCAACAACACAGCCACCTACCCCGCTCTAGGTGGCACCTCCAGTTTCCATCAAACGGCCATCATCAGCCGAGGACTGAGATTTGCGATAGGTACCGAGCACCTGGCCAGTTTCGATTTCTTTCGAAAAATTCAACCAATTTTAATATGCCATTTTCAGTTGAAATTCAATTTCAAACCAAATTCAACGTTTTTCAAATCAAATTCAACGTTCTTCTGGAATCTTTCCCGTATCATATAAACGGATACCTCCACTCCTTCTTGTCATTGGGCGATTTGCCAAGTTTGCAGGCAACATAAGCAACGATCAACAAGATGTTGAACAAAGCCAGCGACGCCGTCGATACAGCCAAGTGTCTCGGAGTCAGAAGGAGATCTTGGTCAAGCTGGTGTTCGTCAACGGAAGGACCACACACGAAGCTGCTCAGATTGCTGGTGTCAATGAGAACACGGCACGAAGCATTATCAACTCGTACAAACGAAAGGGCGAAATGGTTGAGAAGGCGAAATAGTTCTAATTAGTAGAGAAGGCGAAATAGTTCTAATTTCCTTACTTTGAAAAATCGTTCTAATTTTCGAACAGTTCTAATAGTGGAGAAGACTAAATAGCTCTAATTTTCGTTGGATAGCCTTCAGTTATAATTTTCTTCCCTAGAAATTAATTCTACTAGAATCTCTAGTCTATTTTTCTTCCTTTGTATGTTGGATAGCCGTCAGTTCTAATTTTCCTCCTTTAATCAACAGTTCTAATTTTCTAACAGTTTTAGTAGTAGAGAAGGCGAAATAGTTCAAATTTTCGTCGGATATCCTATTTTGACATGCTGGAATTTTTTGAGAAGAAGTGATCATTGGAACGTAAAACTTGTAAAGAAGACGTGAAATTTGACTCGAAATTCGTTGAATTTGCTTTGAAAAACGTTGAATTTCAACTGAAAATGGTATAAATGTACTCGCAGGGAGTGCCGCTGTAGCCTCACCACTTCAGCCAGGCCGCACCGATCGGCCCGTGACCACCGATCCATATTACCTTCCTCGGTTGGGTTACTTACGAGGTGTCGAAATTCCTCGGCCGTCTCAGTGGCCTCTACCCTACAATCCAACGACAGATAAAATTCGTTCGGAGCGCAGTATCTCCCTGGACGCTGACGGCAAGGTTTGAGCAAAATTGAAGGTGAACTTCCAGGCATCTGGGTTAGATAGATGCTCATTGTAATGTCAGTTTGTTCCAATCCATCTCTGGCCTGTTTTCCCAATAGGTACTCTGGAGTCCGCTTTTCTTGAAACGGGCTCGATGAATCCCATGCCACATTGTGTCCTCTGGGGCCAGATTCATCAACCGCTTACCGCCCTCTAACGGTGAATACACCGTCAAACCCCTTGATATGACACTCATCAGCATCAGATTTGGCGGTACTTTCACTTTAGAGGGCGGTAGGAAGTTTATGAATCTGGTCCCTGGTTTGTTTCCTTGAAAATGTGTCTAAAATGTTATGGCATAAATTATATGGAGGTAAACTGAAAATATTTTTCACTTTCTTCAATCCCATGGCGTAGATGTTATAAGTTGTCCAAGGCTGCTCGTTGCGGTCAAATCTCTTGCACTAGGTAGGGCTCGAACCTGCAAGCCCTGCTTTCTGGACAGGATGCTACGTCATCGCGCCACCACTGTTTGGGTTTTTGTTGCATTCAAAACTCTGAACGCAGTTGCGTTTCTCTTCGCAACAAAATGTTCGCAACAAAGATCCTCGGGGCAGAAATTTGCACTGTTTGTCTTCAGACGAGGAGTGCCGATTCAGCAAAATCGATGTTTAGATTTGGTGAATGTTTGTATATCTGGAGAGCCACTGGTCTATCCGAGCACAGGCCAGATGATACAATGCTCACGAACACGGCGCTGTCCGGCGGGATTCTCTTGCAAGAGGAATCCAGCAACGCATCTCTTCTACTGCTGCACCGTTCCAAAGCCTTTGGCAATGGAGCAGTACATCAGCCAGGCTAGTTTTACTTATAAAGAACTGTTGTGTGGCGACTAAAGTTAGCAGCTCTTGACTATCCATCTTCCGCTGTACTCGCCTCACACTTTTGTCTAAAAGCAGGGGTTGTAAGCAGCGAGCGCGGAGGAGTCACTCTCGAACTCTCACCGCTAGCAAAAAACCAAATTTCTCTATCCGACATCTACCACCTGCGCACGAAACGGTTCCCTGCCTTTCAACCTGCAGTCTCATTTCCTCTCAGATGAATTCTCGATCCTCATCTCTGGCTTTATATAATTGTAGAATTTAGGACCCATTAGACCCCCGAGCCCGTTACCTAATGGTTAGACTGCTGCTCTTCTACAGGTATAGGTATACAATGTGGTAAGCATGGCTCCGGATCAAGCGGCAGAGGATCGCTGTAATCTACTGACTCTTCCTGAGTTAGCGGTAAGGCTGTCTAACGGAAGGGGGGGGGGGAGGAGTACACGAGTACATCTTGTGCCTCTTCCTCGTACCACTATCCGAATGGCAGCAAACCTATGGTTAAATATTCTTCTCGTAGTTATAACGTGCATGCATCCGTGCCCAATGATCTTGTCTTAAAGTTCTTCGGCAATTTCTCTGGCCGTTATGAAGAAGAAGAAGAAGAAGAAGGGTAGAACCCCTCTCGACACTTGCGCGCTCCGTGGAGACTATTCTTCCTGATTGTTCTTTTCTGCCTTTTCCCGAATCGCTTTATTGCTATGAATGTCCTTGACCTGAGCATTATCAATAAAATGAAAACATCACGGAAGGTGTGCATATCCCTTTACAAGAAAAATCTAGATCACAAGAATCGAATAACTTCTGGGGGCGATTTCATGGTGGTACACACTGGGGTACTGCTTCTGTCGCAGGTGTGCATTGCGAACCTCGATGACTAATTGCCTTTCGCGACTTTCGAAGAATAATGCCGTGCGTTGACCTGAAGCACGGGACCTCCTTCTAGCACATCGTTTGAAGGTTGCTGGTGTCCACCCTGGCGCTCCCCTAGCGCTGGATCGGGAAAGGTGGCGTCATGACACCAGAATAGCGGACCCTGCTACGAGACGGGACAAACGCTGAAGAAGTAGAAGAAGAAATAGGTGACCCAGAAGACGTGCCGCGGCACCATACATGAAGACGCTGGAGCTCAGAATCCAAAACGGTAAAAGAATGAGTCGAGTTCGTTGGGTATGGCTAGGCATGCATTATTTTTGTTCATTTTTGGGTTTCTGCTGCGTATCCGAAACGCCTCCATTGTCTTGCGTGCAGGTGTTTGTTTCTCCTGCAGTAAGTAGAATTCGCATGGCCATCTTAAACTCTGCGTTATCGTGTGCTTGCGGCCTATGGGATCCTGGAGGAGTTGAAGGGTTAGATATCTCGGGGAATACGGGTCAAGCGCTATGCATGCGGATGAGGGAGCACATCATTGGGCTCAGTTAACCCTTGAACTCGTCTAGTATCTCATGGGTTGCAAACACGCAATAGCACAGAGTTTGAGATGGTCGTGCGAATTCTAGACATCGCAAGACAATGGAGGAGTTTTGGATACACAGCAAAAGCCCCAAAATGAGCAGAAAAGATCAATGCCTAGCCATAGCTAACGAACTCGCCCCATTTTTTGATCACTGTGGATTCTGATCCTCATATCAGGGGCCGCGGCACGTCTTTTGTGCCACCTATCAGTCATTTGGTCTTTGGGCGTCTTCTTTTTCCTCTCCGCACATCTAGGTAAACCTTCCTCCTTCGGCTGCATGGCTCGTTTCTGGTCCATACGGTGCTCTGTATTTGCTCCTTCAATTTGAAACGGCGTTTGGTGATAATTTTGCAAACTGGCTTTCCAGGTTCTGACTGCGGCGATAATGCCTAAACTCCAGCCGAATAAAACTGCACTATCTTGGTTAGCACAGCCTTCTTACAAGCGAATGGTCTGAAGCGTATGTCTGAACGGGAGAGCGAGTCATATATGAAGAATCCCCACCCCTACTAGTAAATAGTATAAAAGTGTGTTTCCTTTTTGCAAAGTCGTTGAATACAAGGAGTAGCGGGTCCTTGAAGTTGCAATGGAATCGGTGCCTCACGAGTTCGGGCGTGTTGTACGCCCGCGATGCTTCTCCAGGTAGATGGCTCGGAGCGCAGTGGATAGTGACGTTGCATCACCCGATGGAGGTCGGGATTCAGTTCTCCCGCTCTGCTCTTCTTTTGCATTTCTTCGACTGGTTGAGATTTGAAGGGTCCTGAAGTCGATACCATTTACGGACGTTTTCTGCCCATTTTTCCAGCTGCATGCTGTGGTATTCAATGTAATGATGTATAAATGTTCAACATCAGTGATACATAGGTACACAGTTCATGAAGCAGCACTGGGCACAATACGGGCAGCGTATAAAGGCTCTCATCTTTGCAACTCACCTGGAAATCAGAGGTCTGCTGGAGGTTTTCTAAACCTAGCGCCAACAATATGGCTCGAGTGGTGATTCACCTGCTCACGCTTTAGACAAGGAGCCTTCGAGGGAAAAATCAAGCTGGCCGAATGGACGGCCAGCATACAGGACTTCGAAGCGCATCAACTTGAAGTTGACAAAGATGGACAGGTGGAAGTCGTAGAAGATGAAGAAGATTGGATCCGCAAGATGAACTGATGGATGTAAAGAGGCAAGCATGCAGCAGAGATATAGGAACTTTTTTGGGTGGAATTCTTGTTCCGGAGGAAAGAGCACGTCTTCAACCGGATTTCATCTATGGAGCCGATGTCATTGGTTCATGTATGGACTGTGAGAAGCCTGTAGCTTTTATATGTGCTGTTCGTATTGTGACCAGTGCTTCTGTTCCATGCACTTTGTGCCTGTGTATCACTGATGTTGAACGTGTACACATCATATGTTGTATCTTTCTCATGGCCCATGGTCAGTAATGAACCAGTCGCAAGAACATCCTCTACAGCGCACAGCTGGAAAGAATGCGCAGGAAACGTCCGAACATGGTATAGACGTCAGGATCCCTCAAACCTCAACCAATCAGTTGAAATGCAAAAACAGGAGGGTGGACAAGAATCGAACCCCGACCTCCCTCGCATGAAGCAACGTCACTATTTATTTATTTATTTATTTATTTATTTATACTTGCACAAAGCTGTGCGCAATAACAAGGAGTTAATTAACATGGACACGGCGTAATCAGCATGATGATTAGAAAAAAACTAAATTTCTGAACAACTCAATATTTCACATTAATAAATGGTGAGGGCAAACTTTGAGAAAAAAAGGAAAAAACAATAGACAGACAGTGGGCACACGAAGCAAAAAATGCGAAAACCCAGTAAACAGAAACAAACCAAGTGAGCGAAGAAAAATTTTTAGAAGCAAGCGAACAATTAAACATGTAAGCTCAACAATTCAGAGTAGGACAGAAAATAAAAGCTGGCAAAAGAGTATAGTAATGCTGCAAAACAAAATAAATAGGAACAATCTATAATACTATGTAAAAAAAAACTAAACAAAAAAGCTAAAAAACTGAAACTAAAAAAACTAAAAACAACGAAAACTAAACAAAAACTAAAAAACCAGTAGGAAAAGAATATGTTGTCTTTAAGATATGCCATCCAATTCCAAATTGAGAGTAAATCGATTTTCTTCAATTTTCTGCGAAAATCAAAGGAGTTTTTAGCATCCAGCAGGCTTAGAGGTAACATCTGTAACCAACGAGCACCGCGATAGAAAAGCGAATTGAAAACTTTCTCGCGATTTTTCCTTTCCAATTTAGGATAGTGGAAAAGGTAACAGTTATGGTAACCAAGGGTTGGCAAGAAAACCCAATATTTGCTCGGTCTAAGTTTTGATTCCCCTTTTAGAACCCTTTTAAAACAGAAAACTAGATCACTGACTATTCGTCTGTAGAAAAGACTTTTTAGGTTGAAAAACCTAAAAAGTCTTTCCACATAACTAGGGATCATACGAGCATCTCTGGGACTACGCATATACCTATAAACCAGAATTTTTGTAAAAGTTTTTTGCACCTTTTTAATTTTAGATCGAAACTTCTTTGTATAAGGACTCCAAACCTGAGAGCAATACTCTAGTACTGGAATGACATATGTCTTGTATAAGCTAACTAGTACCGAGCTGTCATCACACTTGGTGTTTCTACAAATCAAAAACAGCATGGAGAAAGCTTTCCGAATTATGGCATTAATGTGATTCTCAAAGGACAATCTACGATCTAGATAAACTCCAAGATCGCAAACCTCGGATATAGAGGTGAGAGTGCAATCATTGAAACAGTGCTCGTTATTGTCTGGATTGCCATTATGAAAGACTGACGTTTTGGAAAGATTAACAGGAATTTGCCAAACATTGGCCCACTCCGTCATATTATTGATGGATTGAGACAATGCTTGAGTGACCTGAGCTTTATTGACATCATTATAGATTCCGTAGACCTTTATATCATCGGCATACACTTGCACCTTCACACGAGAGTCTGTAACTAGTCTGTAACTAAACTCGCAGGAAGGTCGGAAGTGTATGCGAGGAAAAGAATTGGGGATAATACTCCTCCCTGAGGCACTCCACTTTTACAATCATAGCTGCTTGAGAAAGACTTTCCTACCCTAACACGCATACGCCTTCCACTCAAATAAGAGTGAATCCAATTTAGAAGACACCCTCTAATGCCTAGCTGATGGAGCTTTCCAAGAAGTTTCGTATGACACACCTTGTCAAAAGCTTTCGACAAATCGAAGTATATGATATCCACTGAGTCCCCATTATTTATTGCAAGATTCCAATCGAAAACACAGTCCGAGAGCTGTGTGGTTGTAGAAGCGCCAGAGGTAAAACCGTGTTGCTCGGAAGGAATGCGTCTGTTTCTGTATAGATATCACACCAATTTATCTCGGATGATTTCTTCCATAACTTTAATTGGAGTAGAAGTTATGTTTATCGGCCGGAAGGAAGATAGAAGTACGGATCTCGGACATTTTGGAATTGCCGTGATAATGGACTCCTTCCAAATTTCGGGAATCTCACTATAAATCAAAGAAATGTTGAGATCATCGATAACGGTTTACAAAGTGATTGAGCACATTTCATAAAAACGATTTGGGGAATGCCGTCGAATGGTACTGTTGTAGAACATTTCAATTGCTTCATTACCCTTAACACGTCTCTTTGCTGTATAATTACCTCATTTACACTATCCGATTCCATCCTATCGAATGATTCTGAGTGATCCGTCAAGCTAATAGGATTAGCTTCTTCCGCATCTAAAGTGTAAAGCGAAGCGAAATAACTTGCGAGTGCATCAGCCTTCTCCGCGGCATCAGTTTAAAGAACACCAGTTTCATCTCTAAGAACGGGTAACTCGGGATGAGTTTTCAGCTTAGCTCGCATATAAGAAAACAGCGCCTTTTTGTTATGTGTTCTTGAGGCAAGCTTTTCCTTGTAGGCCAAAAATCTTCTCAGGTGACGGTCCAATTCTTGACACACATTCTTATACCGAGGATCCGAGAGAGGATTTTCTAGTAAGTTAAAAAGACGAGTCTTTTGAGCAATTAAATTGAAAATTTGTTTCGGATAATGCCTTATGAAGGACTTTTTAAAATCGAACGGTACATATCTGGATAGACCACAGTAGATAACACGACAGAATTTCTTGTATAAATCATCAATGTTTTCATATCCTTGAAAAATTGTCCACCAATTTACGGAATGAAAGTATATCTCTAAACCAGAATAGTCTGCCTTACCAAAATTTGGAAGAGGTAAATTTCTTTGATTTAGCACAGGCATAAGAATTTCGAAAGCAACAACATTGTGGTCAGATGATGCAAAAGGGGGAAGAACGGAAATATTGCCAAGAAATGGTATTGTGGTCAGAATTATGTCAAGAATTGCGTCATCCCGAGTAGGTTCCTTCACTTGTTAGACCAAACCACAGCACTCGGAAAATTCTACAAATTTTATCAGGCACTGATTAATGGTTTAGAACATTGAGCCCAATCAATGTCAAAGTTAAAGTCGCCCAAGACTATCAAATGGCTATTTGAGAGGCACATTTCTTACAATGAATCTAAGAGAGCGTCATCATCGCAAGTATTCACGTTGGGTGGGCGGTAAACTAAAACTACTCTGAAATCAACCACATGTGTAGAATCTAAGATATCGAGACATAGGATATCTGAGTTGAGGCAGGAAGAGGTGTCAACAGCAGTCAAACATAGCGTATTTTCGGCCAGACAACATATACCGCCACCATTCCGGTCTCTGCGGTCATTTCGAAAAAGCTTGTATGGGAAATCAGCGAGAATTTCAGAATCAGATATTTTGGTGGAGAGCCATGTTTCAGTAACGAATAGCAAATCTGGCTGGTAGTTTGACAGAAAAAAGTGAAGATGATGTAGTTTGTTTACTAGGTCAGGCGTTTCCCGGAACCCTCCGTTTAGGACGGTCATCGACTCGTCTTAGCTCTTGACGGTATACCACCCAGGTGTTGTCATGTGACTGCTTGTTCCTTTCCCTACATTTCTGCCTCAACTCGTATTCGCGCTGACGTTCCTCGGAAGTCATGCTGCGGCGAACACGAACTTTGCTAAAAGCAGCGGACTCTCGAAGTCTAAAAGAATTTGAAAGGGCAGTCGCCCAGTGAGACTTTGAAGGTAGTACTACCTTCACCTTGCGAGAACGACCGCGCTCCTGTTTGCCCAAGCGATAAACTTCCAAGGGACGGCATTCGAGGTTCAAAATATCGAAAACCTCACTTACCTTACCCTAGAGGTCCCGCTGTTTTGCAGAGGGAGACAGGTCATCAGGTGCCTCAGGAAGCCACTCGATAACAATGCTTCTTTCCTTTTTTCCATCTCGATCCTTTCAGACATTTCCTGAGGCAATTTTGAAATTAGTGCATACATAATTTTTTCAATGACCGGATCTTTATTTCTCATCAAAACCTCACTAATTAATTCACTCACTGACAACCTGGCAAACTCATCATGGGCGGAGGAGCTCTCAATGTTGTTAGCGAGCGCCTAGGACTTACTGCAGGACTTTGCCGAGGATTCAGGAGCGCTTTTGTTGCTCTTGGTGCGCTGTGACATGATGACCTATTGACGAAATGTAGAAATCAATGAGCACCGCTAAACCCAGTCCGTGAAAAGATTTTTAAAAGAAGGAAAGGCGTACAAAGCAAGATTTACCGATAGTCAGTAAAGAACTTTTATTCTCAGACCTGTAATAAAGAGAACCCTTATAGAAAATACAAGAAATAAAGAAGATGAGAATAGGCAAAAGAAAGACTGGCTAGATCGCAGAAAAATACAACCGCTCACCAAACGGGAACGCCAGGAGATACTATTCATTGTGCTCCGAGCCGCTCGCAGGTAAGCAGAGGCATCGCGGCCGTGCAAGACCCTCGAACTCGTGAAAAGCCGATTCCATTGTAACTTCAAGGACCCACTACTCCTTGGATTCAACGACATGGTAAAAAATAAACACATTTTCATACCAACTGAGGAATGGAGATTCTTCCTGTATGACTCGCTCTCTCCGTACAGACGTACGCTTCAGACCCTTCGCTTGGAAGTAGGCTATGTTAAACAATATAGTGCAGTTTTATTCGGCTGGAGTTTCGGCCTTATCGCTTTCGTCGGAACCTGGAAAGCCATCTTGCAAAATTATCTCCAAACACCATTTCAAATTGAAAGAACAAATACAAAGCACTGTATGGACCAGAAACGAGCCATGCAGCCGAAGGAAGAAGGTTCACCTAGATGTCCGGAGAAGGAGAAGAAGACGCCCAGAGACCAAATGACTGATAGGTGATACAAAAGACGTGCCGCGGCCCCTGATATGAGGATCAGAATCCACAGTGGTCAAAAAATGACCCTTCCCTTGTTAGGGTAGAGATGCGGCTGCTTCGGGGGACGAGCGTTCTAGCCATTCGTTCGAGCCAATATCTCACTACGCGTTCAGATGGCGGTAACTTATGAGTGATATAACGATTTGCCTCAGCTGCAGAACGTTGGCGTTTGAACTCCTAGTGCATAATCACTCGAAAATCGCGTTGGTACGACTTTTTTAAAAACCTTATAAACGTTCAGAATGAAGATAAGCGCAAATATGAAGCATAACTTGGAAAGAGGAGAATAAACCCAATGAAATGTGGTCTGCGCGAGTTGGTCTGAAAAGTAGGTTCCTCATGAGGAATAACTGTCTATTTCAACACACCCCGAAAAGGTAATTGCTTCTGAAAGAACCTAACAGTACGCACTTATTAATTGAACTCTATCCCCTACGCGCTTCTAACTGTTCGGCACAGCTAGGACCGGATAATTTTAGCCGAAAATGGCCGGTAACCAACAAACAACAAAAACTAAAGCTCGTTTGAAACTGCTCTAATTTCAACGGCAGATCAGGAGTTGAAACAATGTTAATTTATAAGTCATTTTATAAACATTTTAATAATGTTTTTTAAACCTAGTGCAGTCGCCACATCAACGAAGCTCTATGGGATTTTCTGCCCGTCAGAAGGAAGACAAGCGGGCAGCAACATGTCGGCCTTTCGCCTGTTTCCAGAGGGTTGCCTGTAATGCTTTATTTATCAGCCGCCTAATCCTTTTCCAACTAAAGCTGCTGACCAGCAGAATGGTCCTTGGAAGAGCAATTCCTCCGATGTCTCATCACTTTTCTATGCCATGAAGAAGGCGGAAGACGTCCAGCCGAACAAAGTACACATAATAATCGTTTTTCTGCATCACGATAAGGTCCGTTATTGGTGTTGCTGCTCGATAGCACCCCAAGATCCAAGGTACTTGAACGTGGACTTATCTGAGATGGAAAAATGACAACTTTCTATCGATTAGTAACTCAAGCAACAGTGTAGACCAAAACACTCAAGGACTCGTAGCATCCAGAAAAGCAGGAATATCCGACGCATTCCTAAAAGGTAGTGGTTCCCATTGTAATAGGGAAGTTTCATGGGAGACTCACAAGCTTGAACGAATCTGCATGTCTTGAAGCACCCGCTACGACGAGTTTATTTAGTAGTTTGTTGCAGCGCTAAAGTTTTGATTGGAAGTCGCTCTCTATGTATCTGGATTAAACATATTTCCGTTTTGCTGGCATTCATTGCTGTACTGATGCATTTGTTTGATAATTCACAATAGCATATGGCTTAAAGGACATCTTTACCGCATACAATCAAATCGAACACACTGCAATCTTTCTGGGTTGAGCCAGGCCCTACGATTCTAACGGTCGCCAATAGCAGTTTGCATGCCTTCTTGGTCTGCACATGACTTGAGATGAATGAGCTATGCTATGCTTCCGCATCTCCTTGGGACTCTCGTTAATATCCAGGCATTGTGCAGGGCGACGACGATTGTCAAAGATGATCCATTTTTCGTCGCATGTCACGATCCTGTCCAAGAAGAGCTCTCTTAGATTGCACAGCTTTAGCGAAACACAGGTGTCGTGGCGCATCAGCATCTACCCGACGGTCACTTCGCGCGGGATCCATTTATCCAATTTCTTCACTTTTTCGATCGCATTTAAGTGGCGACTGATAGTGCTGCCGTCAACGCCGAAATGCTGTGCTAGCGCTCTCAGAATTTGGCGCGGACCTGCTTCGAGTTGGTCGACGTTAAGGAGTGATGGCGGCCCACCTCGGTCTTCATCTTCGAGACTTTCATCTTCAGATCTGAACTTTTCGAACCAGTTGCGAACTGCACGTTCCTTATCGAAATCCTCCCCAAATGCAACGTTGAGGTTAGGAGCTGCGGCCGAGGCGTTGCATCCACTTTTCCATTCATGCGTATAAGTGGATCGCGCGAATATCACGTTGTTTCATACCGTCAAGACGACATCAAAAACTCGGCAAGAGGAAATTATGCCAAAAAAGCTATAAATGTCAAGAAAGCGAGATTCGACGCTTGGAAACTATATAGAATGAAGCCTGAAACAATAACACTCATAGCAGCGAAAAATCGACCAGAAATTGAGGTATAAAAATCGGCCATTTCATACAACAACCTAACACAAATATGTAAAATTGATAGAACTGTTGTACTCTGTTTGATGCGTCCTCACCGGAACAGATCGAGTTTCTGAGCATTCCAGAAGTTTGTCCACCTTCACTACGATACTCATTTCAGGTTAGAAGTCTTGCTAAGGCTAAGGAACAACTTCACATGCAAGTAACTTTCTTCTCACCATCGAAGAAAGCTGTCAAAAGACGTTCTTGTCCAAACAGTTTCGTTCTTTTGGAGGCAGATGTCGAAAGGAAGCTCGTTCGACGATGTCGTAAGTTTCCTTGTTGCCTTACGTCAACCACGGAAGTTCTATCGTTATCTAGAATCGAGGTGTCCGTCTACAATGACTGCAGTTGACGGAGTCTGCAAGCCGAACCTCGGCCGTAGTTCCAGTCGGCAGATGCTCAATCGCCAGCAGTGATGGAAGAACTCGCCGTTGAAAACTGATAGAATTCTCAGCATCTGAGGAGCTTGGAAAGACCTGTTTTCGTACACATTGATACAATCTTGCACTGATAAATAACGAATAATTCACACAGTGCTACACCAACTAGGTTTGAGGAAACGCGAGCGCTCTGAATACGTATGTATATTGTCGGCACTCAATGCCTGTTATTTCTTGAGTAATTTAGTGAAAATAAGTCAAGAACCCTCGGTTTTTCTATGCAGTCGCTTTCTCATGGATGGTCTCGCACGTAAGCCTTGTCACCGGTGGCCCTGTTGACTGCCGATTTGCTCGAGCATGCAGCAGTGACGTCTCCATGTGTTTATATCTCATGTGAAAAATGCCCAGTGAGTTTTAAGGTAGCTCGAGGGGAACAACACAAGAAATTCGGCACATCCTTCAAAGCTTTGAAATAGGCATCTGCACGAGTAAACGCATTATAACAACCAAAGCTTACTTACTGCAAAACTGAGATAGGCATAACGTTGTGGTCGTTTATTTTCTAACGGATTTTTTTACGAAAAGTTTCAAAAGAGCTGCAAAGTAGAATCAATGAACCTTTTGACCTAAACTACACGTCGAACAGATAAAGAGTCTGTGGTTAGTCAATTATTCATCTAAAGTTCAGCCCAGCACGTACCTAGACTGACAAGCACCTACCTAATAGTTTGAAGTAAAAAGTTATTAACCCCACTTCTATAATCCAACCAATTTCGAACTAAAGCAACGATTTGATAACCTCCTACAAATTTGGTGAACTGCATAAACTGGCCATCCGCTGTTATTTTACATTATATAATAGGATTTTTACTAAACAGGGTTGCTTGACCAATAAAACAGACAAAAGCAACAACATGAACCAGCTGCCTTCTTCTTCTTTCGTCTTTCTTCTTCTTTCTTTCTTGTTTCTTGTTTCTTCTTCTTCTTCTTCTTCTTCTTCTTCTTCTTCTTCTTCTTCTTCTTTCTCCTTTCTTCTTTCTTCTTCTTCTTTCTTCTTTCTTCTTTCTTTTTTCTTCTTTCTTCTTCTTTCTTCTTTCTTCTTTCATTTTCTTTCTTCTTTCTTCTTCTTCTTTCTCCTTTCTTCTTTCTTCTTTCTTCTTTCTTCTTTCTTCTTTCTTCTTCTTCTTTCTTCTTTCTTCCTTCTTCTTTCTTCTTTCTTCTTTCTTCTTTCTTCTTTCTTCTTCTTCTTCAGCGTCTGTCTCCGTTCGTAGCAGGTCCGCTATTCTGGTGTCATGACGCCACCTTTTCCGATCCAGCACTAGATCAGGGTGGACACCAGCAACCTTTAAGTCCCTATGTAACGTATCACACCAGCGCTGCTTCGGGTGCCCTCTACGCCGCTTTCCTGACACTTCCAGCTCAAGGACTTCAGCCGTCCAGCGCAGCATATTCGTCTCCATGACACTGAAGAGCGTTTCAACTTCCTTGATCATAAGCCAACACTCAGCGCCATACATTGATACTGGCCGGACGACGGCTCTATATATTTTCGACTTCAAGCTCTCTGGTATCTTCCTATCGCAGAGCACACCAGTCAACGAGCGCCACTTGGACCAAGCTGCACTCACGCGTGATTTCACTTCAACCATCAGACCGCCGTCAGACGCTATTGCTGATCCCAAGTATTTAAACACCGAAGTGCGTGCAAGTTCAGTGCCGTTAACCTTAACGGAGCCGGACTCGTTCATGCCAGTCGTTAGGTACTCGGTCTTCTTGACGTTCATTTTGAGTCCGAACATCGCCAGGCGGTCGCACCAAGATTGCACGCGCCGCTCGAGGTCGCCTTTATCATCGCAAGGATCATGTCATCACCATAGAGCAGCGCCCCTGGAACAGGCTGCTGAAAATCTCGCGTAATGGCATCCATAACGACAACAAAGAGGAGTGGAGAGAACGCAAAACCGTGGTGCAACCCAATAGAGATGGGAAACTTCATGGAGGCTCCAGCTTCAGCTTGCACTCGACTCTTTGGACAAGAGTAGAGAATTCGCACCTACTCTATGAGCTCTTCAGGAACTCCATGATGTCGCAAGGCTTACCATATAACCTCACGCGGTACGCGGTGAAAGGCCAAGTCGAGAAAGGCTATATGCACTGGCTTCTGTTTCTTACGGTGCTTCTCTATCAGGAGGCGGCGGCGTGTATGTCATCAATGGTGCCACAGCCAGCTACGAAGCCGCACTGATTGCTGGAAAGCTGGACGATGTCCCGAATTCGTCCATCGGCAATTCGCTCAAAGATCTTCGTGCTGTGCGAAAGCAAGTGAATCGGACGGTAATTGGAGAAGTCTGCAGGACTGCCCTTCTTCTTCCAAATCGGAATCGTCGTACTGCTGTGCTAGCAGTCCGGTATTTCCTTCTCCTCTAGTACCTGTTGAAGAATTCAGCCAACCATTCAGCAGGATACCAGAGCTCTGATTTCCATAAAGCGGCTACCAGATCATCGGGCCCAGTTGCATTGCCTGGCCTCATCTTCTTCAAAACCGCTTCATTCTCCTCCTTGGTGATCTTGGAGACGGAACCGTGGACAGAAGCCATAGAAGAGATGGCTGGATGAGGAAATTCCACAGTGGAAATCTCCTCAAAATAGTCGCGCATTGGCTTCGACGCGTTTTTGCGGTCTGTCAGAAGATGGCCGTCCTCATCATCGACGCCGAAAAACTTCTCGATGTCCTCGGTCTGGCGATGGCGATACAACCATTCCTTAAAGAGAAACCCATTCTTTAGCAACAACAACAGTAACAACACTGCGTGTATCGAAATACTCTTACTTTTCGTCAAGGAAGGAAATTTTCAGGACTTCACCCTTTATTTCGTTGCACATAAATTTGCGAACTTCCCAAATTTCATTACTCTTTCTATTTCTATTACTAATACTATTTGCGGTTACTATTACTATTACTTATTCGATTTCTGAACAAATGTGCCTTGTTTTATGTATTCTCTCGCACGCTCACAAATGATGGAACTCGGGGGCTTATTAAAAGAGGGATAATGATTGCGTGGTCCAGCAACGACTTATCCGACTCAACGACAATACCTGTTATATTAGGTCCAGCAAATATTACCCTAAAGTTCAACTTCAAATTATGGTGGGCAACCAGTACTATCCTTCTCCCGTTTGTAAGTTTATCGACGAGTGGTGAGGGGATAGCGGAGTATTACGTATTTTCTTTAGCCGTAAATATTATCGATACACGGCTACCAGTAGGGATGCTTTAAGTGAATTATGGAGAGAAAAGGGGCGCAAATTGGGTCCGGGGTGGTCATCCTGTATTGAGTAATTTTCCTCCTTCGTGAAAAGGCGCGTGAATGTCAAATTACACCAAGCCTAACGCAGTTTACTACTGAGGCATGCACACCAATGTTGAATAATAATTTTAATTCCGTGCAGCAGAAAGTGCGGTATGAGGCTGCACCGCATAACGACCACCCTCCCCTCCGACCCAATTTGCGCCGAATGCTATACAATGTAAAATAGCGAAGTGCCGATCAGAGTACATGCTTAACTCCTTCTCTCCCTCAGTCCCCGTCCTTCCTGTCCTCGCCAGCACAACATGATATTTGAAGAAAAGATTCCAAGATCGACGTAACGCTCAGCATGCTATATGTATTCAACGTTATTACGACACTATTTCACAGCGGAGATCAAAAGCGTATCACTTAGTAGCATGCCCGAAATTAGTTTTGAATGTGCTTTTGTATAAGGTGCGCAAGTTCAAAATGGAACGAGGAAATTGAACGGGTTATGCGATTTTATTCGATTTTATCCGAATTCTTCGCTTTTTTGCAGGGTCCGGATAATTGGATGATTCGGATAATGGCAATTTCGCGGACCCCGAATTCCTAGATTATTCGAATAAGGGCGATTTTGCGGGGACCGGATTATTGGATGATTCTAATAGGGATATACTAATCAGATATCCGAAAATAATTCAATCGGATTCAATGTATAATCACCACTCGAGCGACATTGTTAATGTTAGGTTTAGAAAACCTCCAGCAAACCTCTGATTTCCAGGTGACAGGCAAAGATGAGGGGAAGACTGTACCAATGCCGTTTAGGTCATTTTACGGAATCCACAGACCTTCTTTCACATTTTGACCATCTCCGACGTCACATCCTGGTCTTTTTGGAATTCCGAGCAGGATGATTTTTTCCGAGGTCATTGGCCCATGTAGGAAAACAAACTGTGAGGAGCCTCTAGCTTTTATACGCTGTCCGTATTGTGACTAGTGCTGCTTCATGCGCTTTGCACCTGTGTGTCACTGGTGTTGAACATTTATACATCACCATGTTGAATGCAACAGCATGCAGCTGGAAAGCTAGGCAAAAAAAAACTGAAAATAGTATAGACGTCAGAATCCTTCAAATCTCAACCAATCAAAGAAATGCAAAATAAGAGCAGGGCGGGAGAATTGAACCCCGACCTCCATCGCGTGATGCAACGTCACTATGTACTGCGCTCCGAGCCGCCTACCTGGAGAGCGGTCGCAGCATACAAGACTCCCGAACTGGTGAGGCGCCGATTCCATTTTAACTTCAATGACTGTGCACATTAACGACTTGACAAACGAGAATCACATTTTCTACCAATGGGGGAGGGTGGATTCTTCCCATATGACTCATTCTCTCCGTTCAGACTTCAAACACTTTCCTTGTGAGAGAAAATAATGGTCCCTTCACTGCACGCTTCCCCTCCCCTCAGTAGTCCCCCTTTACTGGTTCTCCTTACATCCGGCTTACTCATCTGAATCTTGACTAAAATTGCACGACATCTTCTGCACTTTGTCCGAATCCTGGTGTCCCATCCAAACCCTAACGCGTTGCCCGCCCAATATACCGTAAACTTGGGCGATTCGCTCCCAAAGTTGTAAGTTCGAAAGCAGTCGCCCGTGGTATAGCTCAAAGGAAGCCCGGCTGGTATTCGCCGCTCTGCCGTAGGCAGACCTTGGATAGTTCCGCTGGTTCGTGAATGACAACGTGATCCAAGGGTTAACTGAATTATCTACCGTAAGATATATGGTAATTAGGACGTATCTTCTCAAATGATATGGTACTCAAATGATATGGTGGTATGAAGATTAAAGAAGCTCTTTCGTGAAGTCTGTGAAGGAATCGTGTTGTGATCCTACCTATCTACACGAATCCGAGTTTTTTCTGTGAAGCTGTTGTGCACAGGCCTCTTCAAATGTCTGCAAGCAAATGCAGTGCTGTGCCTATATACTGCTGATGAGTCGTATTTTAGACCAATTCTACAATATGGCTGCTTTCAGTCCGAAATGTTAGAGAGAAATAGCCGGCTTCGTGTGTGGCAAGCCACGCTGGGAACTTAGCCCAAACCTAACCTATGCCTCCTCAGCCAGCGTCCGTCTTCGGCTTCGCCGGCAACCAATACTGGGTGAGGAACCACCCCTATTGTCGAAGCCGAACATGTTGAAACGAACGGTCATCGTGTTTTAAGCCACATGGTGTAATGAATTTCGGAAAAGGTGACTTAGGACAAAAAACCTATCCTTCTCTGCATATAGTAGCATGGAAACTGGTCAAAGCACTACCGAAAATTGATGACCAAGGAGCAAGACTTCGTGAAACCGTAGTCGAACCGAGCGTAGGTCCGATGAACTTTCTTCGCTGACCTCTCCCGGTCCACGTCTTAAAATTGGAGGACGTGGGCAGGTGGAAATAGATTAGTAATCCAGGGAGCGAAGTATGTATGCTCTTGAGATCAAAGTGAACAATTTCCAAATCAAAAGAAGCGTCTTCCAGACTATGACATTGATCAATCAATAATATCGGCCGATATTGATTGCCTGTGCAAAACTTCGTCATGGTGGCTGATTTCCTGATCGACCTTCCGTCGGCCATCATAATCACGGAACACCCACCCAGATCGATCAAGTCTGGAGAGAATAGATAGACCACTCAAGAATGGATAATATCGAACGATATTGAATGTCTGAGCGACTAATAGGACCGACTGCCCGATCGAAACACCCATAATATGCTGTTGCTAATGTTTTAGGGAGCTGGGTGAAGAAGTTCACGCTAGCAAGAACGCGTAGCGGAACAGTAGTGGTCACGGAGTGAAGCAGAAGCAAACGGAGCGGCGGAGCAACGTTTCCGCACAGATCAGGAGGCCCGAGCCGTGTAGCGGCGCAGGTGGTGGTGACGTCCTGCGAAACCTCATCAAGTGGGTTTCTTTGGTGGCCACTCGGCAGTGGAAGCGTCGTTGCACTCAACACCGGCGGTCGTGGCTGCTTGCCCTGCTGCCATGTTGTGGTGTTTGCGGTTAGCGGCGGCTAACGGCTGAGTGTAGCATCAATTGTCACCAGTCAGTGGAAATGTCACCAGTCAGTGAAAATGTCACTAGTCACTGAAACTGTCACATGTCAGTGAGTCATGCCTCTCTGTTTTATATAATAGGATATGTTCCAAAAAATATGAACGAAAGTTGAGTGTCCAAAATAAAGCTCAAACCAAACAGGGAAGCTGTGCTACTAATTTGCATCTCATCAAGGAAACAAGGGTATGGTCGCATGGTAGAGGTTAAGCTATTTACCTTTGTCTTAGGTAGAGTACTTGTGACTTCTGCTCCGGTAATGGAAGTTCCCAACCGAATTGATTCACCAAGGAGAGACCAACAAAAAAGACTACCCTGAGGAACACCACTTGTAATAGAAAGGCAATCTTAAAAAGCGTCATTCACTTTTACCTGAAAAGACCTACCAGATATAAATCTTTTTATCTACAGAGTACTCCTAGGATGCGAGGGTCCCTGATGCGAGGACGGCATCGAGGGCGGGACAACTGAGCTAGTCCGAAAGTCCCGTAACGTAAGCAGGACCCGCGTGGCAACGCTGAATGTGGGTACGTTGACGGGCCGCTCGTGCGAGTTGGTTAAAGCACTGGAGCGTAGAAGAGTTGGTCTCTGTGCGGTGCAGGAGACGAGGTGGTCCTGCCGCAAGTCAAGGGACATAGGACGTGGCTTCAAGGCCGTTCTATGTGGAAGTCCAAGGACCACCAATGGCGTCGGAATAGTCGTCTCCGAACGATTTCGTGACTCTATTGTAAGCGTCGAGCGCTTTGACGATAGATTGATGAAGATCGTTGTCGCCGCTAAAGAGCGACTCTATCACTTCTTCTCTGTGTAGGCTCCGCAGACTGGCTGCTCCAATCAAGCCAACGATGAGTTTGGAACCTGCTTGATGAGAAGACAGCAGAGGTGCCGTCGAAAGATATCATCATAGTCGCTGGGCACACAGGTGCTTGGAAAGACGGGTACAGCTGTCACGGTGATTTCGGATACGGGCCTCGTAACGCCGATGGTGAGAGTATTCTTAAGTATGCGGAATCGCATAACCTCACCATAGTGAACACCGTGTTTCGTAGACGCGACTCCCACATCATCTCATACTATAGTAGGAGCTCAAGTCTCAGACAGATTTCGTCCTTGTGAAGGATCGCGACTGAAGACTTGTCACAGATGTGAAGGTCGTGCCGTATGAGACGGTCGCCCTACAGCACCGACCGCTGATCTGCACCCTAAAGATCGCCCCTCCAAGGCAGGAGCAGGTCGAGCGATGCGGTGCACCGAGAATCAAGTGGTGGCGAATGAGAGAGAAGGAAGCAGCTGTGATTTCTCGCGTGCGGTTACCGACAGTCATGACTGCGGCGAAACTTGGAAGAAGGCCACCGACGCGATACGTGAAGCTGCAGGGTTGGAACTCGGCATCACGGTGCCTGGACGACGCAAGGTCGAAAAGCATACGTGGCTGTGGATAGACGACGTGAAAGCAAAAGTTCGAAAGAAGAAGTCGCTCTATCACGTGTTTCTCAGCGAGAGGACAGCGATAGCTGGCGGAAGTACCAGGAAGAAGAAGAAGGGCAGTCCTGCAGACTACCTTCCAATTCGCTTGCTACCTTCCAATTCGCTTGCTTTCGCACAGCATGAAGTTGTTTAAGCGAATTGCCGATGGACGAATTCGGGACATCGTACAGCTTTTCAGCAATCAGTGCGGTTTCGTGGCTGGCTGTGGCACCGCTGATGCCATTCGCACCGCCCGTCTCCTGATAGAGAAGCATCGCGAGAAACAGAGGCCAATGCATATCGCCTTTCTCGACTTGGAGAATGCCTTTGACCGCTTGAAGTGATATGGTACTCCTTGTGACATCATGGAGTTTTTGAAGAGCTCATAGAGTGGGTGCGAATTCTCTACTCTTGTCCAAAGAGTCGAGTGCAAGCTGTAGCTGGGACCTCGATGGAATTTCCCATTTCTGTCGGGGTGCACCAGGGTTCTGCTCTTTTCCCACTTCTCTTTGTTGTGGTCATGGATGCCATCACACGAAATCTTCAGAAGCCCGTCCCTTGGACATTGCTTTATGCCGACGACGTGATGCTCGCTAGCGAGGGTAAAGGTGAACTTGAGCGAGAGGTGCAAGCTTGGTGTAATCGCTTGGAGCGGTTTGGACGGACTTAAACTGAACGTGAGGAAGACCGAGTATCTAACGACGGACGTAAACGAGTCCAGTTCCATTAAGGTTAACGGCATCGAGATCCCACGCACTTCGGTTTTTAAGTACCTGGGATCAGATAGCATCCGATGGCAATCTGAGGAACTGAAGTGAACTCAGGCGTGAGTGCAGCCTCGTCCAAATAGCGCTCGTTGACTGGCGTGCTCTACGATAGAAACATACCAAAGCACCTGAAGTCGAAGATCTACAGAGCAGTCGTCCGGCCGGTAGCAATGTATGGCAATGAGTGTTGGCCTGCTACCAAGGAAGTTGAAACGCGCCTCATCGTCATGGAGACGAAGATGCTGCGCTGGACGGCTGGAGTCACGCGCATGGACCGCATCCGAAACGATGCCATTTAGCAGAAATTCGGTGTCGCCCCGATAGCCGACAAGATGCGCGAAGCTTGCTTACGATGGTACGGCCACTTTCTGCGTGGGAAAGAAGACAGCGTCCGCAAGATAGGCCTTGATTTGGAAGTGTCAGGAAAGCTGCCTAGAGGACACCCGAAGGAGCTTTGGTCTGACACGTTACATAGGAACTTGAAGGTTGCTGGTGTCCACCCTGATCTAGCGTTGGATCGGGAAAGGTGGCGTCATGACACCAGAATAGCGGACCCCGCTACGAGGCGGGACAGATGCTGAAGAAGAAGAAGAAGATGATGAAGAACAGTAATTTAAAACAGTAAATAAGACACTAAGCAATAAACTTGGCAGCATGTTTCTTAAAGGTGGCATAACTTAAAGACCAAACTGTAAAGCGGAGAACACGATTGAAATTAGAGCGAGTTCTGAGACTGAAAAACTTTGACATGTCAAAAGACTTAGCATTTGCAGTAGTAAGCTTTATCACAGCACCTCTGGTGTGGGAGGGGCTTGATCGAAGAGTTGAGGATAGGTAGATTGGATAAGCATTTAAACATCTTAAATACCCTTAGTAGGTCAAACATTTTCCTTCTCCATTCCAGAGAGAAGACCCACCGATTCATTTCTAACGTTGAAATTTGGGATTTCGGAATAAGAGAGCATGTAACGTCGACGAAATAATTTACGCGTAAATGAATTTTAGACCATTTTTAACGCCAGTATGTCCTTCTTCTTATAGGGGCTGAAAATAGAAGCATTGGTCTCAAGGATAGGACGAATGTAGAGTTTCTAAGCCTTGAGCAGGATATTAAGATCCCTAGTGTGAAGAGCTTTAAAAATGTTGTAACCCATGTTTATTATGAATTTATAGTGGGAATCAAAGTTCAGCTTGCTATCATATGTAATACCTGAATCTTTGACATCACTTACCACCTTGAGTGGGCATCTCCTAAGGGTATTTGTGGGCATTCTAGGATACTTACCAATGCCCATAACACAAGCCTTCTCACAAGACAAAGGGAGGCTGTTGCGAGATGACCATTCACCAACTTTATCTATCGCTTGCTGAATTATAGCATCAGGGCCAGTAGCAGAGGTGGCCTTAAATATTATGACATCATCAGCATACATACAACAAATGACATCAAGATCACGAAACAAGTAAGGTAGATCTGCTGTGAAGATGTGGAACAGTACGCGTGAGAGCACTCTGCCCTGTAGGACACCATTTGTGACAGAATGAACCGAGGAGAGAGAATTACTAACAAAAACCTGGTAAGATCTGTTGCTAATAAGTGATGCCAACCATCGAACAATGGAGAGATAAAGAGCATATGACTGGAGCCTGTAAATGAGAAGATCATGTGGAACTTTATCAAAAGCTTTACTGAAGTCAAAATAGACCACGTCGACATTACAGTGGCATCATATCTTTCGTCCAATCATTAAAACAACAATGCCGCCTCAACTGATTTACCACAGCAAAAGCCATGCTGAACAGACGGGATGAGGTTGTAAGAGTCAACATGGACAACAATGTGCTTTTTTAAAAGTTTCTCAAAAACACGACAAAAAATGGATGTAAGGCTGATTGGCTTAAAATTATTTCGATCGGAAAGTGGATCCTTCTTAGGAAGAGGAATTATGATGTTTCCATACAAAGGGAACTCGGCTAGTTGTGAAATAACGATTGAAATTAAATTTAAGTAGACCGGATATCTCAACAATAATGTTTTTAATAACGGTATACGGGATGCCATCAGGGCTCAGAGAGGCTGAAGATGGCCACTTGTCAAGGATGTCGATGATATCCTCTATAGAACCAAGGAACAGAGGAATTAAATCGGGAATGCTCCTCAGAAAATAAGTTGGATATCGGCTGTGACACCTCACTAAAAGCGATTTTAAAACTATTAGCAAGCATGTCAGCTTTATCTTGATCAGTGATGGCACGATCACTGCCCATCAGTAACGTTCCAATGCGAGGTTTGTCAGTGAGTCTATACCTGAGAATACTGTAAATTGCCTTGAAGCCTTTTCTCCTAATTAACTGATTTTCAACATAAGCGTTGTATCTTTTGTTATATATCGTATTCACAGCTTTGAAGTCGGTCCAGTCAGAATCAGAATTCGTGTTGTTAGCTATAATCCTCAGATTTTGAAGGCGAGTAGCCAATCTAGCCAAGCAAAGCAGAAGCTTAAACGATGAAGAAGTAGGAGATGTGAAGGAAAGTGGGATAACAAGGTCAATAGCATGATGGAGGATGGCAAGGAACATGTCATAAATCTCATCAATATTGTTGAGACAAGAAAACGACACTAGCCAATCAATCTGCGCAAAATAAGAACGGAAAGCAACATAATCACCTTTAGCAAAATTTCTAGAAATGCTAAGAAAATTATGCTCATACGTAATCGATAAAGCAAACATAATTGATACGTGGTTGCTAGAACCAATGGGAGGACGGCAACTTACAGAGTCTAATATAGAAGAGTCGTTTGCCAAGAGCAGATCGAGACAAGAATTCAGCCTTGTAGGAAAAGTGATATAATGTTTAAAACCATGCGTGGAGAAGAAATCCCTGAATTTGGTACAAGTGGTGTCACTGCAAGGCGGAGAAGAGTCTTCATCCACATGGGATAGACTGAAATCACTAGCGGTAATACATTTAGCTTGGCAGAAGATTAAATCGCTTTGTGCTTTCAAAAGAACATCATTTTTTGAAGAAGGACAGTCTGTCGTGCGGTAAACAGTAATAAGGCGTATGTCCTTGGATAACAAAGGAATATCGGATGCCAATATTGCATAAGCACCAGAAACAGACTCGGAAAAAACCTTAGATGAGGAGTGCAGCTTATTGACACTGATAGCAATACCCTCCTATTTGTTTACTCTTCACACCTGAACCAATTATACTGCATAGCTAGAGTTCCTAAGAGAGGAGCCAAGTCATGTCATGGGGAAAGCCAAGATTCTGTTAAAATAGCCAAGTCATAGTTTTCCTTACAAACACAAGAGATAAAGGGCTTAGCCTTTTTTACAAATGAATGTATATTAGTAAACATACAGCAAATAAGTCGCTGAGGACTCCTGCGACAAGTCGCAGGTTTCCCGACTGAGAAACAGATTGCGAAACAGACATCTGGGACCATTTGAAACATGAGATGGAGACTTGGCCAGTAAAGGCACGGAATTCGGAGGAAGGGTTGAGCTACTTGCAGGATCAGAGGAACAGGCCACATCATTAACTACCGAAGAAAACTTAGCACGACGAGCTTTTCGCCAGCGGTCTCTTTCCTCTTTGGAGAGAGATGGGCGGAGATGTCTGCCGTTTGAGGATAGGAACGCAGGTGAGGAGCTCGCCTTACAGCAATCACTTGTTGTTTAGACGAGAGAGGGACGACTTTAATAAGACGTGTCTTATTAACATCATATTTACCCATACGATAGACAGCGCATGGGAGACATCGACATCCAAGTGATCAAAAAGAGAGCATGCAGTCTTTAAATCATGAGAGGCATGCCCTGTTGATAATGAAGATGACGATTCAGCGACTCCAGATAAAACAATTGACCGGGCACGTTCAACATCATGCTTTTGAGTGATCGAGGAAACTGCTGCCGAACATTGGATGAAAGAAGTACAAGGAGCCTGAGAAACACTAGAGTCATGTTGCGCTCGGTGGCCCCGCAGGCTGAGGCGTTCCTCATGTTGCCTTTGCGGCTCCGTGTCGCTCCACGGGCACCGGAGGGTTCCCAGATCTTACCTAACCCCACAGGTCTCCCACGTATTGCCACAGTCGCACGTATTGCCTAGACGCATTGATGGAACTCCAGCTTCGCCGGCTGGCCTCATCCCTCGGCCCCGAGCCACCCGGCTCCTCAGCTCCCTCTCCGTTTCAGGGGACGACCCGAACCCAAGGGAACCCACAGGGTGATAAGGAAATATACACACAATACCTATACATGTGACAATGCCCTTGAAACTAAGGGACTCACCCGGCTCCTCCACACACGCACACAGTATACGGCGTAGGATTCATTTCGCTTCGCAACCAATAGGTATCCGACAATGCAGTGGTGAGAATAACTAGGCGTCCTCCGTGGCCGGCGTGAATATGACTCCTGAGGCCGCGGGGGTGAGCATGATGCCCACTAGACCCCGCGGCCCTCTCCTGGCGCTCCCGTGCGTATTGTCGGTCCACGAATGCAGGGGCGAGGCCCCGCGGTAGCCATCCGGAAGAAGGGCGCAGAGCGGGAGGTCGGCAGACCTCGTCGCGGGAGCACGGGACGTCGAAATGGCCGCGCGCCGGACGAGAGGAGGCGGCGCGCGCCGATCGATGGTGCTACGTCACCAATTTTCCCATGCGCCCAGGCCGATCGAGGGTGCCTCATCGGCAAGCTACCGTGGGAAACAGCGCGCCCGGGCCGGACACGGACCGAGGAGCGATCGCGGTCGCGACACTCCCGGCCCACGAAGAGTGACCGGCTGGACTTCTTCCCCATGGGGGACTAGCGCTGTCGGCTGCCTCCTACTGCTGGGCCTATTGCCCTTTTAGATGAGAAGGCGGGAGCGTCCTGAGAGGTACACGCGAAGGTAGTGAGGCGATCACTGCCCAACGCCACAACCCCAGATGCGAAAACAGGGAGTGGCTGACGGGAGGACGCCTTCACACGTATTGACACAAAGGAAAGGGCGAGTCACACATTCCTACCTCTACCTGGAAGGCCTCTTGGCAACATGCCCAGAGACGAGGCCGCTTACCTACTTACAGAATGTGGACTACGCCGACCGTAATGAGTGAAAAGAAGAGAGCCACGAAGGACGGACTGACTGAAGGGTGAGCGGTTACCTACTGGCCGGCGAAGGTTAGCTAAACTACGGGATGGGACTACTAAACTACTGCGGTAAACCGATCGAACTACTATACTACTATGAGGAGGAAGCTAACACGGAATATAAGAATCTATGGATGATGACAGCTATGGGATGAACCGATAGAAAACGTACTATGATAGGATAACGGAATGTATAAGAAACTAATATAAAAAGCACACATCGGCATAATCGCCGTGGCTCTCAGACGAGCCTACCCGTAACAATAAACAGTAGAGAAAACATCAACAAAATATTACACCAATACCACTATAGAAACTACTACAGAAAAGACTACGTAATGACTAAGGGGGACAACAACGCTGATACGCGATTCAGGGCGCGACGAGGGGAGTCAGGCTGTTGCGGGAGCGTTCCGTCACGAGGACGTACTTGCTCAACCGCGCCCCGACGAGCGGCCATACTCCTCGACCATAACCATCCATACGCATCACACCATCACGCCCGTCGAAGCGCAGCCCGACCGGATCGACCCTTCGCATCGCCATCGCCATTGGCTAGAATCAGCGCATCACATACGTTCAAGGAGGAGAGAAGTTGGAACATCTACTAGCTTAATAGAGGAGAAGCTACTGCATGCAACTAGATAGAAAGGAGAGCTACTACAACTACACATACGATAACTAAGGAAGAGGACTACTAAAGATGTACTAGATAGGAAAGAAAAGGAAGAGGGAAGAGCTGAAACTAAATAAACCGTTACGGCGTCGTGTGGCTTTATGCCATGCGCCGGTCTCCTATGCGGATTTACCGCATGCCGTAATGACGAAAATCTGCAAATAAATAAAAGACCGTATTGACTAAGGGAAGGAAACGTTCCTACTAGAGTTGGCTGGCGCCTGCAGGTGGTGTGCACGGCTTGACGGCTTCTGGTCGATGTTGTTGACCGGCTTGGTTGACGAGCGCGGGGCGTAATCTGCAATACTGCAGTATCCTTACCTTTCAACTTACCATGACGCCACTCCTGTCGCTCGTGCTCGTTCTCTGCCGTCTATTTGCTCTGCCACTCTAGCTTCTACCGCCTCAACTTCCCTGTAATGTCTCAATGTTACAACATTATCGTATTGACTATATACCTCTCGTTGGAAACCGTATTGAGTGAGTGAAACGTATTGACTGCTCAAACGGCTTTTTGCCCCGGCCTACCACGAGCCGCCTCCGCTACTAAGCTCGTCCTCGTCCTTGGGCGAGGCCTCCCGGCGAGCAGGAGAAGGAGCTCTTGGGGGAGATCTACAGAAATTGCGGAAGGACGGCCGATGTTGGCGTGGTGCCTGAGGGCTGGCTCTGCTTCCCTGGGGAGGAGAGAATCCTCCTGAGCGGAGCCGTGGACGTGAGTCACGGCGGACGGATGTCGGAGGTTCCTGTTGACGGCGTTGTATCGATGCCCTAGACGCCGGCCGACGTGCGTAACCGGAAGTAGATGGCTCCTGGTGTTGAGCTGGAGTCGGTGGCCTGTGTGATCTTCTCGTCCGCTCGGTCTCCTGACGGGCTCGCTCTGCTAGCCTCCTGGGCAGCGGGTGCTTCTGCGGTGGTATTACGTCGCGCGGATAAGGCCTGTAGGTGTAGTCCGCCATCTGCTCGTAGATGTGGTCTTTCGTCCCACGAACGTCGATCACGACCGTGGGGTTGTCGATGCAGACAGCTCTATGATGGCCTTCTCTGTTGCACCGGCTGCAGGGATCCCGGCGGACGCATTCCCCTCGATGTTGACGGAGGCAATTGCAGCATAGCATGTGGTCCTTGAGGATTTCCACTCGATCCGAAAGGCTGGTATGCTTCGGGCAATCTCCCGAGAAGTGATCGAGGTGGTTGCAGAACACACATGCAACGCCCTTCGGTGGCTGCGGCAGCGGTGGATATATGTGGGCTGCCGGTGAGTCCTCCCCTTGATACGTATTGGGGGTCGGCCACACGTCTTCCGGTGCTGGCGTCGGTGTTGGTGATCGTCTCCGGCTTGGTCCTGGGCGGTCTTCTTGCGTTGGGGGGGCAGGCCGTCTATGCTGAGTCCTCATGGTGGAGTCTTGTTGCCGCTGCCTGGGTGTTCTTCGTTGTGTATCCTCATGGGATTTCTTTGCAGGGCAGGCTTCTTGACTCCGCTGATCCGGCGACGTGGGTCTTGTGCGTCGCTGTCCGCGATGTTCTTGTCGTGCTTCCGAGCGTCCATCGGTCCGAGTCGTAGGCGTCTGCTGGGGTCGTACAAACTGCGGGATGACTACTGGCAGCTGAGCAGACGTTGCAGATTCTGCCGAGCCGAATGGAGCAGAGGACCCTGAAACGGATGTTGCTGGCCCCATATGAGCTGGGGCCTGGGTCGTAGTCTGACGTATTGACTGTGGGGGTTGCGTAGTGTGTGCGGTCATGGTAGACTGCTGGCCCTGTTGCTCCTGAAGCATGCGGTCTACCTCGTGTGTCCTGAGGTAGCCGCGCGTATTGTGGATCATGAGGGCGTCCGAGTAATTCTCGCGCCACCAACGTAGTGTCTCTATGTAGGAGCTAGGGTCCAGCGTCTCCGGCATGTTCGCCTGCATGAGGTGGGTGTACTCTGCATCCTCCTCGTCGTGAGGAGTCACCCTATGATGGAGGACCTGAAGCATTTGGTAAGCTTCAAGGACCCTAATCATGCGCGTGGCGTGAGCCGTGACCGCGGACGCGTATTGAAGGGATTCCCTAAATAGGTCTTCTGTAATGTTAAAAAGTTGAAGCGTATTGCGGAAGTAGTCTTGCTGACTGGATGGGGTTAGAAGACGTGGTAGCACCAGTTCTGTGAGCTGGTCTCTCTGGACGTTGATGGACGTGATTTGATACGTCAATTCGTGGATCCAGCCCATCAGAACAGTATAGGAGTAACGTAGTGGGCTGCCACGGCCGATATGAACAGCCAGATTATGAAAGGAATGCGTGGCTTCCGTGGCAGCATTGAGGGTGAGTCGTAGTGAGTGAATAATTTGCGCGGCCGCCTCATGATCCTCCGTCCTCACTAGGGTCGTTTCCCTATGAGGGACTTTGAGGTACTTGACGAGGTCGCGCAAAACATTGTTTGACACTATGTAGTCGTACACGGTACGGAACTGGGATGCCGTGAGCTCCTCGACCGTTCCCGTGTCTCTAGACTGTGCCTGTGGGGCAAGCGAAGGGGTCTGGGAGGATGAAAGGGCTACCCCTACTGAAACGTTAGGTTGAAGGGGGGTGTTGGGGGACCCGCTACCTTGGAACTGGCCGTGAATGGCGTCCAGTAAAATGCGATAGCGGACTTGATCCTGTTCCCTTTCCAGCTGCTCCTGCGAATTCGTCTGCTCAACCCTCTGATCAGTCCGCATTGACCTTCCCTGTGGGAGTGCGGATGTCGGCTGGTGAGCGGATTCCTGCGCTGGGGCTGCAGGACAGGGCCTCGGATCAGTGGGGAGCTGCGGAGCTTGGGGACGTGCGGAGTTGTGCTGGGTCCCTTTTGATGAGCCTTCCGAAGAAGGCGCCCCTGAAACTGCAGAAAGACTTTTGACCCCGGGGTTGGGTTGGGAATTGCCCTTAGGGAGGGGTTGGCTCCGCAGTGTGGGGGCTTCGCTTGCCTTCGTATTGACCGCCGTATTGGTTGCAGCCTCGGACTGCATGTGCTCTGCCCAGGAGCCTTGAATCTGCGGTGGAATAAAGATGGAGGTGCTCAACTGGGCTGTAGGAGCTGTGGCAGAAACCGAGGACATCGTAGTGGATGAGGACGTTACGGCGACGCCGTGCGTCGTCGTTGTAGTGACCGTAGTGACAGATACATCCGAAACAACAACTGAGGACAATCTCGCGGAAAGTCCGCCATCAACCGTAGGATCAAACCTACCTGTGAATCCTCGTCCTCGCCCGCTGCGGCTTCTACTGCTACGTCGACTGTCACCTCGTCCGCGTCGGTTGCCTCGATCTAACTCCTGACCACGTAAGGATCCTTCGGTTGAACGTCCAGCCATGTTGGAATAAACGCGCTGTGAAAGTGGTTCTGGAAGAGAAGGGTTAACTGATATGAGACTAAGATAGTGCACTACGAGAGTGTTGAAATGAAACTAGAAGCAGAAGAGTGATGTGGGGTTGAGAAGCTGTTGAGATGACTAAGGAGAATAGAAAAGGATGATGAGATTGTGATGTAATACTACAGGAGGTGCTAAATGGGAGGGAGATAAGGAAGGATAGGAGAGGAATGGTAAGCGGAGATGAACTGAAGACGTGAGAAGGAAAGGGAGAAGCGGCGAAGAAATGTACGACTACTATTTCGGAATGCGCGCGCTATGGCTGGCGCCCAGAGCACTTGACGCTGGTGGGACCTGACGCTTGGACTTGAGCAAGGCTTTATGAACCGTATTGACGGCGTAGCACGAAATGAGCGGTGCAAGCGACGATGTTGAAGGAGCGGCGATGCTTAGGAGGGATGAATGAGAAGATGAATGATCGACGAAGAAGATCTGCCATTAGAAGAGGTGTGTATACGAGAAAATAGAGGAGGCTAGGGTGACAATAAGGAATGATGAGATGGCAAGAAGAGAGAGTGACGATGTAGATGAGGGAGACGAAAGCATGAAATAGGATAAATGAGCATACTATGAAGATGGAACTAACTGTGAGAGTAGCGAAGAAGCGCAAGTGAGGAAAGATAAGCTGTGAGAAGATACAGTCGGAGAAGAAGAGTAGAAAAGGAGGCACTACGAAGAGTTGGTTATAGGAGGTAGTGAGAAAGAGGCGGAAAGAAGGACACAATTAATAGAATGAAAACAAGAGGACGTAGAACAGAAAGGCAAGTCAGAAGAGTGTAGGCAAGAGAATAAAGAGAGTGGAGAGGAGAAAAGAGTGAGCAAGGAATGAATGTTGAAATGCCGCTATTTCGCAATGTGCTTGCTGGGGGTGCACTGGTCTGATGGTTTCGTTGCAGGACCCCTACGCTCGGCCTAACCACAGCCTTTTGCCTGTGACTTGCCTGCAGCGGGACGACGTAATGAGCGAAAAGAGCTTAAGAAAGAAAAATTAGCTTCGTATGAAGCACAAGTGAACGTAGACTGGGCTACGCGAGACGTATTGAGGTTTGACGATAGATACGTATTGAGTCACACCTTAGCGGTGTCAAGTGAGAGTGAAGCGTGTAGATTGGAGAGCTGGCTGAGTGTCAATGCGGGTGGAGGTATGAGCTTGTGTCGCTAGATGGGCGCGACTGACCGAACGCGAGCCTTTGTGACCGGAGGTGTTGTAACGGTTGGCACGGTCACTCAGTGACGCCTCTGAGCCTTTTATGGCTGGCCGGAGTGGGGAGAGTCGAGGTGACGGATACATGTGGATTTGAGATGAGACGAGTAGGGGCTAGACAAGAAAGTGAGGGCAGAGAGGAAACGAGGATTAGATGAAGACTACGATGGGAAGAGTTGTATTGGCTAGAATGTATGGGAGGAGCTATCCACTACGAGATTGTGGAGGAGAAGGAGACATACGACTACGAAACGGATGGAAGAGAGGAAAGAAGACTGTTAAAGACTACCCGGCTATGAAACTACAATAGTGAAATAGGAGCGACTGCACTACGAACTAAATAGAGGAAAGAGGAGGGGGTGCTATTGGACTAGAGCGACTAAAGTGAACACGAAAGGAGCTTGACAGAGGCAGAAATGTGCACTACATGGAATTAAAGGAGACTGTTAAAACTATAAGCAAAGAAAGGTTAAACAAGTGGAATGCGAAAACTACAGGAGAGAGATGAACAAGGGGGAGGTGAAGAAACGAGTTGACAATTGAAAAGGGAAACTTAACGACTCATCCCACTTCGTCCCTGGAAGGACGTTCTCGCTGCCCATGGCCCGATGTTACTATCCAGGTCGACGGCGTGGGCTTCGGCTTCTCGTGAGAGAGCCTACTCGTGAAGCTATCTAGGAACTGCGCCGCCGGTGTTACCCTTGACCAGTTCCGACCACTTCACGTGCCTGCGTAACGACCTGAACGATACTGCCACGGCCAAGCTCTGTCCAAAGAGGCACTGCCTGTCAGTTCTCGTTGTATGGCTCCCGGCTCAGCCTCTATGATGTTTCTAATGACGCTTTTGGAGCCTGCGGAGCAGGGTAACGTATTGAACGGAGTATGTCACGCAAATCGTAGTGGCTGCGAGTCGGTTGCACACGACCGCAGGATAGAGTATACCATTTCGGCCGTATTGCATATCGACAGCAATCGGTTAGCTTAAAGCCACCGAAAGATTCCAGACGCTTCCGCTGTAATCCTTTTACGGACGATGTTGACTGCGGAATGTCGTATCGATCACCCGGAAAACATATGTTTAAGGACTCACCGTTGGCCTGATGGTAGGCCTTCCTATCCTCGATCGGAGTGTTGGTGTCGTCGATCGAGTCCAATGGAGTCCATTGAGGGCATGATCGGACGGGATTCGCTGGTCTCGCGAATCGGGTTCTTACTTCTCCGACGTCCTGATTGACGCAACTGGAACGACAGTACGGGGCGAAACGCCGAACTATGTATGGCTCTACAAAGGGTATGACTACGACTATGAGAGAAAACTAATGCTAACAGATAGAACTACGTGAACTAAGGACTAAAATGATGTATATGTATTATACTAACTATGCTACTGTACTACAAACGTTACCGAGATACCGCTATGTACAGGAAAAATACGAAGTTAGGGTGGAAGGTTGAAAATAGGACCTACGATACCGTCGTCGTCTACCTGCGCGTCGTCGCCCTGCATCTTTTTACGTGGGTGTCTTCGCCTGGGGCTGTCTTGCTGTGGTCCGTGACTCCGTCGTTGTAGGGCTCCATCGCAGGTGATGTGATAACTCTACCGCTTCCGTAGTGATGTCATGAGACGCACCGTATTACTTAGACTTAGCTCGTCTATTTGACGGTTTGTTGTGTGCGTAAAGTCGGAAACCTTGTTTTCGATTGCACGTACCGTCACGCGAGCGAAACGAATGTTGCGTCTCGTTATCGTATTGAATGCGTGTTGGATAATGTGCGTAATGACTTCCGAACTTTAAGACGATACAGTTGGAACTCTTCACGGTATGTGGATGTTAGGATGTCGGAGCATTTTGCCGTAGCACGCCGGTATAGACCCTTGCGGCTAACTTGACGGCTCCAGGATTCCGTGAAGGGAGTTTCGCCATGTGTTCGGAAATGTGTGGACTGCCACACCTTACCAAGCGGTCCGGGGCACAGGTCAGCAGCAGCCACGCCGCTACTGACTCCGCTAGCCGGACGAAGCAGGCTACTTCGAGTGGGGATCTCTCCGCTTGGGGGTGTCTGGCAGCCTATGGCTGACCTGTGCAAGTCCCTCGAGTCGGTTCCTTCCCCATAGGGTTGGATCGCTTCTCGACGGGCTTGGACACGTCAGCCCGTATTGATTGAGTCGTGCCTGGCACGGAACGGTCCCGCGCCCCGATGCTGCCCTTTCCGACCCGTTCCCGCTCCACGATTCAAAATCGTGGTTTGTGAAGGCTCCTCGGATGGACTTCGATTTTTCGCGCCGACATCGATGTTAACGCGGGAGCAGTCGTCGGGCTCTACCGGACGTATTGATCGACCCATGGTACCAATCACACACAATACGCCGGTGAGCGACCAAACGGCTGGTACCAATGGAGAGACAAGATGGAACGTATTAGAGCCATCCGAGGCCACGGAGGAAGAGTGGGAAGGGAATAGGGGAAACTACGGTAAGAGAAAAGGCGGAGAACTACTAAGATAACTACGCAGGGAAGAGAGGAAACGTAAAATAAGAGGAACTAGAAGCTACGAAGGGGGGTGATTACCAGAAGAGAGGGACTGACGAAATAGGGGTAAGTGAATGCCTACTGAACGCAGTGAATAAGTCCCACGGGACGTATACTCCCGTTTGTGGGGATGAGGAGCCGCGAGAGACACCTAGAGTTACAAAGGGAAGGGGGACCCGAACTATACCCAAAGAATGAGGGAAAGAAGGAAGGGGGAGGGGACGATTATGAAACCCGAAACCTGAAAAACCGAGGCCTGGCCGGAGGGTTGCCGCAGAGTGAGCGGCTGAGGCTGGGAGAGGCCGTTGCTGGGAAATACGAGTAAGCGTATTGAGATGTTACCGGTGCGACAGGGCTGTCGAGTAACGTATTGAATAGAAGGGGAAGTGCGAGCACTGTCCACAAGTGGAGGGGACGTACGCGTACCGCGCAGAATGAGTACCACCGGAGTGACAGCGGGGCCCAAGCAAGGACAGACCCAACCATAACACCGATCCACACTACCTCAGCGGATGGCCAATCCGCATGGTATAGGATGTGGGAGCTCCCCCTAGGTGCGGCCGGAGAAAAACCGTTCCGGCACTTACAGAATTTAGCGGTCTAGACCTCACTGTCCTTTTGCCCTCTCGGAGCAGCTCTAGCCCCGTCTGCCATCCGAATGTTCCCCATCGCTGGTTTCCTAGGCGCCACGCTACCCAAAGGGACCCCCGGCGCTTCAGATGGCTGGTTGCCACAGTCCAGCCGGACTTCTGCACCAGGGCCAGTGGGAGCGCGCAAACCTAGCGCGCTTTGGCCCCAACCCGCACAAAAGCCCCAACCATCACATTACCTACTTCCCAGGGGAGTGCGGGGGAGGAACACCTCGCACAGGGGCGTGGTAGCGCCGTTTTTACGGTCAGGGTAACAACCACTGACCAACGGGATCACTTACCAACGGCCGGATGCACCATGTTGCGATCGGTGGCCCCGCAGGCTGAGGCGTTCCTCATGCTGCCTTTGCGGCTCCGTGTCGCTCCACGGGCACCGGAGGGTTCCCAGATCTTACCTAACCCCACAGGTCTCCCACGTATTGCCACAGTCGCACGTATTGCCTAGACGCATTGATGGAACTCCAGCTTCGCCGGCTGGCCTCATCCCTCGGCCCCGAGCCACCCGGCTCCTCAGCTCCCTCTCCGTTTCAGGGGACGACCCGAACCCAAGGGAACCCACAGGGTGATAAGGAAATATACACACAATACCTATACATGTGACAATGCCCTTGAAACTAAGGGACTCACCCGGCTCCTCCACACACGCACACAGTATACGGCGTAGGATTCATTTCGCTTCGCAACCAATAGGTATCCGACAATGCAGTGGTGAGAATAACTAGGCGTCCTCCGTGGCCGGCGTGAATATGACTCCTGAGGCCGCGGGGGTGAGCATGATGCCCACTAGACCCCGCGGCCCTCTCCTGGCGCTCCCGTGCGTATTGTCGGTCCACGAATGCAGGGGCGAGGCCCCGCGGTAGCCATCCGGAAGAAGGGCGCAGAGCGGGAGGTCGGCAGACCTCGTCGCGGGAGCACGGGACGTCGAAATGGCCGCGCGCCGGACGAGAGGACGCGGCGCGCGCCGATCGATGGTGCTACGTCACCAATTTTCCCATGCGCCCAGGCCGATCGAGGGTGCCTCATCGGCAAGCTACCGTGGGAAACAGCGCGCCCGGGCCGGACACGGACCGAGGAGCGATCGCGGTCGCGACAAGTCACGTGATTAAAGAAGAAGTTTCAATTTCAAATTTTCAGCCTTGAGAGCGGTATTCTCTTCACTGATCTTAAAGCAAACTTCATTAAGCCGCCTCAGTTGTTCTCTAGTGTCCAGGAGGATATCGAGAATGGGCTTCAGATAAGGAGGCAGGCCACTGGTAGGAAAATCGATAATAAGATTGGCAAGAGAATTGTCCTTCTTTGGCGAAGGGAACTCAAAATGCCTCCCCTCCTCTTGGCAGCCGGTACCGAAGCCGATCGAGCGGGAGTTTCCATCTGAGACGAGAGATCCACGACTATGCGACGCGAAGAGCAGGCGGAGATATGAAAAGAAACGTGCAGCCAATCGATGAATCGAGCAGACTTGAGAATCCGAAAAAACGAAGTAGGCGAATAAACCTCGTAGGAGGCTATGTAGACGAATAGAGTAACCTCAGCCACGAAGGGTCTCGCGAGACACCCAGTAAGAAACGTTGGCGACTAGCCACGACGTAGATGAAATGGCGACGACACTGCCTGAAGCGTTGCAGCTGTAGTGTCGAATAGTGCGCTCAGCATTTCCCTGGAGAAAGTTCTACCTCAAACCTGGATAATTAAACCATGGCAGCAGTTAGTTCTAAAAAGTAGGCTATGCTCTTCCAAAGGCATGGGCAAGCTCCTTCCATCTGCCTAACATCACTTTGAGTGCAATCGCACCCATTCAATTGATTCGGCTGAGCCTATATGCATTGTTCACACAACGCGCCATAGGGGCAGTTAATTCCAAAAAGAAGGTCATGCTTTTGATGCAACAAATAAGTTGGCGAACAACAAATAAGTAAGCGCAAAGTCCAGAAGTTGAAGATGCCGCGATCTAAAGCGATTTGCTCCGGTGTGACACGTAGTGCTGCGGAAAGCGGCGGTTTCCGGTGTAAAAATGCTCTGCTTTTGCTTGTTGGACGGAGCGGTACGTTTAGTACTGAAGATATTGCATTAGGTTACATACCACGTTAGCTTTTGCATATGTTGCTTGCGGGCTACAAAACGGAATAATTTACTTGCGACATTATAAATTGAGTAAGTTTTAAGTTAGTTTTTGGCACTGTTTCAAATTCCCTGCAACCTGCACTTTCCTAGTATGAGGAAATCAATTACTAACACTAAATTTGCATGCAACTTGTCTAGAAATTTCTGAGCATGGCTCCTCATTTTAGCTGTGTACCGTGGGCCTTTTCGTCGAAAGTCTGAAGGCCATTGCCTTCTACTAATTCTATGAATGCATATTCTTTGTGTTTTCCAGCAACGAGTAGCAGATTTGGGAGCTTTTGAATAAGTACCTCTGAACTCTTCAATGTGTAACTATTATACGAGGAGTCTCGTATTATCTAGTAGTTCATAGCGTGAGTACCGGCATGTACGCTCGCGTGCTTTAAACACTAAATTAGCTCTCATATGAGCCTTAGATAGGTAGCAACCGAATCTCGTGGTTCGGCATTTCTTTGTGGTTGCTCCACATGCAAATAGAAACCCTATCGTCGATTCTTCCGAGCTTTCAACTCGAAACGGCTCCTTAGCCGACATCTGCTTTTGCTAGCACATATCGAGTGATCCGCCTCCCATCTGTTGTGACTTTCTCAAACGACTCAAAAACTCAACGACTGTGACTCAAATTTAATTTCCTCTGCCTGACTGAGGAGCTGTAGAAGCAGGTGGTGGGACGATAACACGGAGTCAGCGCATCTGTAGACCACCTCTTCCCCTTTTTCTTTTCTTGGTGTCTATGAACCGGTGGAGAAGACCAGCCTTCGTTCGAGATCTCCCGTCCTTAATACTCTTTTGAGATATGCTTTCGTTCAACAATTCCTGCAGCTCTTCATCGTTTTGCTTCTACCACTGCCTTGAACACCGCTTGTTGCTGACCGTAGTATAGAGATCCCTGCTTAGGTTTTTCAGAGCCACTTCCACTGTGTTCTGTCACATTAAACACCTTCACTACACCACTGTTAGTAATTTTGTAAGCTTCAGGAGATTTATAAAAGCGAATTCATCCCCTTGGATTCAAGGGGATGTGCGCTTGCGTGCTGACCGTAGATTGACTTTTGTCATTTCAATAAGGATCCCCACATTCAAGTCTTAGGAGTTGGATATGCAATAAAGTCGTATGATTGGAATCTTTTTAAAGATCCATTGACCTTCTCTCCAAAGGACTGTTGAAATGTGCTCACAGCTCTTGCGAAGCCACATCACCGTCTGCTTCAAGACTTAACGCACATGCGATTAAACTATTGGAGCAAAGAAGAGCTGTCAAACTGGATCCTAATGCTTCCTATCTGGAAAAGTCACCATCTCAAAGGCCTGTCGAATTGCAGTGGAGGAGTCCATACAAGCCTACAGAAGATTGAAGCTGTTAGAAGCCGCTGCAAAAGGTTCAAGCATAAAGCGCTGCAAACGAGATCTCTGCGATCAGAAAGCAATAATGTCAGCCCTTGTGGATAAGCATGGAATAACGCAAACGCCTCGAAGAGGCCATCGTTCAAGAATTCTAAACAGATCTGTTTCGTTCTTCTAGCACTGTCCCGAAATGCTTGATGCCATCAACTGAGGAAGTACCATTCTGGAATCAGAAGTTGCTCATGTCATCAGAAGGATGAAGCCAGGCACTGCTCCCGGCCGGACGGCATTTCTGCTTCGTGCCGGTGGCAGTCCCCTCTACTCACTTCTCGCCAAGCACTTCAACCACTACCTTCGACTTGGTAGGATTCCGGACTAATGGAAGGGGTCGAAAACAGTTCTAATCTTCAAAAAAGTCAGCAGGAGGATATCAACAACTATCGATCCATCAGTCTTCTCTCGGTTGTGTACAAAATCTTCACCAAGATACTGCTTAACCGTATGGAGCGTTGCTTGGATAAGTATCAGCCAGTATAGCAAGCAGGGTTTCGCAAGGATTTTTCCTGCATGGACCATATTCAGACTGTCTTACAAATCATAGAGAGAAGCCGCGAATACCACATCCCATTTGTCCTTGTCTTCGTGGATTATCGGAAAGTGTTCGACTCTGTGGAAATCAACGCCATTCTGAACGCGGTTGTGCATGCTGGTATACCATCGCCCTACATCCGACTTCTCGACGAATGCTTCGCGAACACATCGACCACCATCCAGTTGTTCGACCGAAAGCTTAAGATTTCTATCGAAAAAGAAGTAGGGCAGGGAGACACGATTTCTTCTAAGCTTTTCGCAGCGGCACTCCAGGATGCCATGAAGACTTGAACTGGTACGATAAAGGCTACCTTGTCAACGGTAAACGGATCAGCAACCTTCGTTTCGCCGATGATATTGTTCTCATCTCTACCAGCACGGCAGAAGTCGAGGAAATGCTGAACGAGCTCAATGTGGCAGGTATGAAGATAGAATTGGACATGAATATGTCCAAAGCGCAGTTTATGGTCAACCAGTGGTGTGACACGGGACTCGTAAGGTAAAATGGAGTCGCTCTACAACAGCTCGACTCCTACGTCTATCTGGGAAAAGAGCTGAACATGGATAACGACCTCGCTCCTGAAATCGCCCGCAGGAGACGCGCAGCATGGGCAGCCTTCAGTTCGATTCGCGAAATCACCGATCAGGTCAAGGATGCCGGCCTCAGGGCCTCGATATTTAACACCTCTGTACTGCCTGCGATGTGTTACGTGACGGAAACCTAGCCCGACAACAAGACAATCGCCAAAGCAATGCAAACTACGCATCGTGCACTGGAGAGATGTCTTCTGAGGACAAGCCTTTGTCTGCAATGGCAAGAAGGCCTACGAAGCTCGGAGCTACGAAAGAAGTCGCAAGTAGCAGACCCGCTGCAATACATGAAGAAGTCCAAATATCGCTGGGCCGGACACTTGCTTCGACGAAAGGACGATAGATGGAGTCTCTGAGTCACAGAATGGCTCTCGAGAGACCATAAGAGACTACTTGGACGACCGCCAACGCGATGGGCAGACTCATTCTCAGGATCTTTCAGAGAGCGGAGTCTGCCTCACTGGATGCAAGCAGCCAGAGATCGAGTGGTCTGGAAGAGTTGTGGTCCTCGTTGAGAAGACCTCCAGCCGACAAAAGGACCATCAAAGTATCATAGTATCAAAGTAAGTAAGTGACAAGATAACGGAACGTCGTCGTTTTCGTGTTCAGTGATGGGGAAAATTAAGGAATGATGGCGGAATATTCTTCCCGTCAACAAGTAGAACAAAAACGATGATGCGGGTCCAACAAAAACTATTATCTTTATTTGAGCTGGCAAAATTTGCCTGCGTCGTATGTATACGTTATCAACCACAATTAGAATTTGATTTGTTTTAAGATAGCTGCAGCTGCCTTTGACTATTTCTGATCATGTGCCTCGGCAATCTCTCCTTCCTGAGTTACATTGCCTACGGTCGCTTCAGCCATTTTGTTCTCCCAAGGAAATGGCGTGTTGAAGTCGAAACCCGGCGAGAGGCACTTCTGCAATAAGTAAATAAGTTATCGAGCAAACAAGCATGATACCAACTCCAGATTGAATGATCATCTCGCAGAACGCTGAATCTTAGTAGAGCTACCCCTCTGGTAATAGAGAGCTGGAGTCTATTCCTCTTGACCGTAAGCCTGACTATTCTCGCTCTTTTTTCTCACTACAGTTTCACATTCCGACGGAATCATAAGGCTGGGGTGGATCACGGCAAGGGAACAACTCAGACGATTTCTTCTCAGGGCGGCTCGGGGGGGGGGGGGGAGACGGATTTTGCGACCCGAAAGCGAAGTTTCGAGATAGGAAAAAACCGAGGCTTGACTAGCGTTGTTTGGGCCATGCATAGGGACAACATTGGAGGGGAAGAGGATCTCGGATGTGGGGCGAATTCTGTGCGGGACCACGCTCAGGGGCGCGAGCGGCGAGGCGGCGGCTGCGGGAGCGGTCGGTGCATCGTCATTGATCGGCGCGACGGACTCTGGCCGGCCCCTAGGTGAGTTTTTTAAGTTTTTTTTGTATGTTTTGTTATTCTAGGTGTGCTGTTGTGTATATTATTTGATTGCCGGTGTATAATAACGTCGTGTTGTATGTGCTTTGATGTGAATTACTTCGGAATTCGGCCAGGGGGGAGGGAATGGGACGACTCATAGGAAATGAGCTGAAAATTCGAGTTGGCCGAGGGGATCGGAAGAAGTGAAGGCCGTTGAAATGACTGAATGGGCCGAATAAAAGGAAGAGATAAAAAATCGACTTCGTTCAGGGGATCCGAAGAGGAAATGGACCTAGAAATTTCTGAATTTGACGATTCATAGGAGTGGCTTAGAAAATCGACTTGGCTGAGGGGATCCGAAGGAGTGAGGGACCTAGCAATTTTTGAATGGGCCTAATCATAGGAAAGGCTTTCACAGTCGACTATTCAGAAGGGATCCGAAGACGAAATAAACCGGCAAAGCTTAAGTTTCTGAACGGGGCGATTCATAGGAACAGCTTCCATAGTCGACTACCTGGAGGGGATCCGAATGGGAGTTACTGAATTGTAAAAATCAACCAGAATTTTGCTGCCAGCGTAGTCCAGTGTCAGATCGGGCCCGACTGCCGCGCTCTTGCGGCAGAGTAAGGTTGTTTGTAGTGGATTGTTCTGATTTCTGACTTCAGAGTTCTATGTTCCCTAGGATGTTTACTGGTATATTCTATGACACTCCTGTTGGAGCACATTTAATTCTCACACTGACTGACGTTGCTGAAGTGAAATCATATGTACCTCAGTTGGAAGGTGGAGCGGGAAATGTGTCATCTTTGGAGCGCACTGTTATGCGATTATCCCTGTTTCTTATTACCAACAAACCGGATTCTAACTCAGAGATGTTAGGGATTCAATTAGGGCAGTGCGGAAACTTTCAAGAGGAGTGGGTGTGGAGAGTACTGATAGCTATATGCTTTTCTAGAAAAGTAGAAAACTTCCGACAACTTCGATCGTTCTTTCTTTTCTCACTAGAACTTGCTTGACATTTACATACATTAATTGTTGTGTGGCTGCTGTAAATAGCTATGGGAAGTAAGGATTGTGCAAGATAGGCTTGCAGGTTTAGATTTTATTATGAAGTGAAGGAAGATGTTACTGAAAGTGAATGGAATTGAGGCAATGGTCGCTCTCTCTCTCGATGACTTTGCACACGGTCCCAAAGCTCACGTTGCTATAGAAATGAGTTGTAATAATGTAACGTAGCAGAATAGGTTAATGAGGGTTTAAAAGAGCGGCAAAACACGAAAGCAGTAGAACTGGTGTTGTGAAAGTAACCCTGCGGTATAATGCTCACAAACTAGAACATGTCAGACCCAACAGACCCTCTGTTTGTCTACGGAATTCTTAACTACTTAATACTTAACCGAGCGTGAGTGTAGAGAAGTCCAAGCTAGCTACTCGGTATTCGGTAATGACAGCAAAGTCTGGATGTTTTCTATAATTCCGCGGAGGAAATGAATCTAGAAATTTCCAAATGGGTGGATTCGTATGAATGAATAGCTTCTACAGTCGGCTTTGGCTAGGGAGTCCGAAGAGGAAATAGTTGTAATCGTTTCCGAATGGATGGATTCATAGAAACGGTACCCATAGTCGGCTACATGGAGGGGATCCAAAAAAGGGATGAATGTGGAATCTTCAAAATGGGCGATTGATGTATAAACGGCGTCAAAAATCGACTCCACCGATGAGGAGATAAGCCTAAAAGTATTCAAGTGAGTCGATTCATCGGAATGGCTTCCAAGATCGCCTTTTTTGAGCTTCGTCCTTCCCTGTGATTTGGATGACTTAGAAGAGTGATGTGGTCCCACAAAGAATTGCAAAACTGTGGTTTGCACGTGACGGAGGCGTTGCGAAATAAGTTCGCTCCGTGATTATTCGATGATCACATCGGACTTCTTCGTGCTTCTCAACGCCGTTAATTTGCTCTTCGTGCTGGATCTTTTCTCCGTTGGGTGTCATCTCTTTTGATCTGTACCTCATAACTTAACTAACTGGAGGATTCCTCTGCAGACATTTCGCTGGAGGCTTTACGCAGGAAGAAAGGGGGTGGAGGTGGAGTGATTTTGTCTAGAGGCGCCGTCTTATGCAGCCTCATTTTGAAATAGATAGATTCGTTATGAATGTATTTCAAGGAGATAACTTCGGCGAGGGGATCCGATTAGGAAATATAGCTGTAAAGGTTTTGAAACAGATCGAGTCATTGGAATAGCTTCCAAAATGGACTTCGACGAAGGAATCGGAAGAGCAAATAATTCTACTGCTTTCCAAATGCATTTATGGAAGCATAGTTTCCAAATGCATTTGGAAACAAACGCAGCAGCACGCAAGATTCACGTAAGCAAGAAAATATTACTTTCCCTTAAAGTTCTAGTTTACAAAGGCTCCTTTCAGATATTCGACCAGCTCGGCTACCACGTGAATGAAGTCGACTTGGTTGACGAGAACGACAAACCATTGCAGCCGCCTTATATAAGTAAGTGACATGCCATAAAGCGTTGACTCCCTTCCTTCTGTTCAAAATTCTGTGTAATTTAGATGGATTGTTCATCAGCCGCGCCAGCTTCATGGCAGTTTGTGACCGCAAGGGCTTCAACGGCCCACTTCATACCGCCTCTTGAACAGGCCGAAGATCAGTGGGACTGATCCGTAGAAAGGGAGCGTATATCAGATCAGGCCTGCTTTTTCCCTGGACAGCTCTGTATTTGTCCTTTCGTATTGCAACACTGAAGTTGTTCATATGATGTTTTTTATGTTGTGATGTTTACTTGCCTGTAGATGTTGCTTACCGTTTGTTAGACATTTTTTATGCTGCACCTTTTTCTGACTTGTGTCGATATCTTTCAGGAATAGACTGCTTTAGACTAGAACTTGTTAGGAAAATCGCATTCCTTAGACATTTTGGGAGCACTCCTTCAAAACAAAATATTAACCTTTTTCCTAACTATCGTTGTCAGACTCGGTTCGTAGTCAAGTCGTCCGTGGCCAAATTCATCAAACTAACAGCCCTTGCTCGCTATATTGGCTCACTTCGCTCTACTGGAATCCCAGCTCATGCTCAAGCCACTGATTTGTGCTCTGGTAAAGGCAGATGTGTCAAGGAGTGGTGCTGCTGCTTCGGTGGTGTGTCTCTGCTCGATTCGGGTCGTCATCAAGTCGTCCATGGTTCATCTGCTCGGTCTGCTGGCTCCAATTCACTCTACGAGACTCTGAGCTCATGCTCAAGCTACTGCTGTACGATCTGGTGGAAGAGTGAGTGTAGTGTGTAGGACTGGTGCTGCCGCTTCGGTGCTGTGTCTCCATGTGATCAACGGGTTTCCATGAGAAAAACAATATTCACCTATCCCAGTAGAAGTAATCTCTTCCGGAAGTTTTTCGTTACCTATCCTCACTTGCAGCATAGTTGTCGCTCTTTTCAAGTTCGAATTTGTATTTCTCACCTTTTTGTTTTCTGTCTATAGCACTATTTTTTGTATACGTATCATTTATATGTTTTAATGTGTGTTACTTGCTCTTTATTTGTTTTGTCGTTCCTATAATTGAATTGCTAGGCATTGTTCGAAACGTACTTGGCTCCCCGCAGACAGCCAAGTACGTTTCCTATGTCGTTCCCATTCTGTGCCGTTTTTTTGCTTCACTGACCCTTTAAAAAAATAATAAAAAATTTATTTCGCCTCAGTGTTAGACGAACGCATTCCCTTTTTTCGGTTTTTTTTTCGCCGTTTTTTAAAAAATCCGCCTGTGACGTCATAATGACGTCACAAGTACGGTAGGTAGGCGGGTCCGACATAGATAACTAACTACAACACTTCGGGTGGCTTGGGCATACGGTATGCACCCAAATTTAGCCCTGACAGAGATGACATAGCGCCAGTTTGAGATCCTTCTTGAGAAGAATTTGCCTGAGAAGAACATACTGTCCTGCCGCAAGCTATACATTGAGAAGTCCACACCTAGAAGAGAGTGCTCCCACCAACCCTTATAGCGCCCGCATAACTTCCATTGAATACTCTGTTCAGTCTGTATGCGCTCAAGACACTCCTGGTACCCAATATGTACACGTTTCGGTTACTGTATCTCTATCACTACCGTGAACTTGATGCTTTGCTTCAATTTTACACTGTCGTCCTTCGCTCACTGTTTAATTAATGAGTCCCGACTCAGAAAGCCCGCTGGAAAAATGCCTGAATGAGGAAGAACATTACCATCAATAAGGTTCGCACAAGTACCTCAAGTTAATTTGCGCACTTTCAGCTTCCCCACTAATCAGCTCAAATGAGCTGGACCGTTTTCAATGTATAGCTTTGGAAGCTGAAGCAGCAAAAACTATACAACCTTTTTACCTTAATAACGTCCTTGAGGTATTCGTAATTAGGTTGGTTTGGGTCTTCCATGTTGTCGTAGCAGTACGTGTAGTACTCCTGCAATTCCGTGGACATACCGCTGAACCTATAACCTCACCTATACTAATGGCTTCTAAGTTTGTTCAACCACTCCGTTTTTCGACGTTAGAAAAACAATTATAATACTAAGTGACATAACAAACTTAACTAACGGGAATAATTCCTCAAACGAAGTGTTTCTTTTTCTTCTGGCAATATCTTCCGGATCTCTAAGTCTACTCCATGGTAAACATCCTTCGGAAAGCTCAACCATCGTGTAGAAATTTGATATTAAATCGTCGCACGTGCACTGCAATCAACAGGCCTTAAGATTTGGCTGAGGGAATCGGACTTCTGTACCTGATCTCTCCTTTCATGTACGTTTAGTGACACGTAGCGAAGTGTGCCCCGAAAGCCAACATGGCCACGGCGCTTTATTTTCCCTTTGTCCTGAAGAGCTCGTTATGCCGCCTTGCGACCCAGTGCATAATTTCTGAGCAAGCGTTTGAATACGATTTACCTTAAACTGTCTGGCAAGACCAAAATCCAACAAGTAGATTCTACGAATAGTTGCTGTCGACGAACCAACGCACATGTTTCCAGGTTTCACGTCTCTAGGCATTTCGAGGTTTATCGATAGATATTGCGAGGCTTCAATGATAGCTGGGGGAGGGGGAAGAGGAAGGACCAAACTTATAAAAAATATCAGTAATAGACGAAAAAATGTGAACGAGACACTAGAAAAATAATAATACAACAATGCCTTAGCTGTGTTCGAGCACAGAATTTGGCAGAGGAAGCAACTCCGGGGGTGGCCTGACTAACGTCCTTATGTTAAAATTGCCTACGTCCTGGAATTCCTTCCCCTGCCCAAAACACAAAAAGTAAATAAAATTCAGACTTGTGGTCTACAAAAGGTGATAAGGCTGCATTTATATTCGCTGTATGTAGCTACACGCTACGCTTGCGAGCCAGGGCATCCTATGATAACCGCCCTCCCCCCTCCCACTATCATAGCACCGGTTTCGAATTTGGCGTAACTACCTGTGCAAGTACCCCATTTCGTGAAGCACTTTTAGTGTGTCAGTCATAGTGAGACCCACTCGTAGCGCAGTGACCGCATCAAATCTGAAAAAAAGGCAAAGGTGACGTCTCTTTGAGACTGTAAATCCTTATGAAAATTTTCAGCTACTAATGAATGAAAACGTTAGGCACAGATACATCACCTGCTTCAGCTATCGCCCCGTGGATCATCGAGTTGCTCGGTCGGGCGCCGGCACCGTCTCCATTCGTCCCTGTCGCTTACAAGAGTGCTCCAATCTTCACACGAGAAACACGAGGAGCGTCGTAGCGTTTGTTCAGGACATTCACGAAGAAGCCCAACCAGCGCATTACTGTTGTTCCCTTGACATCCCGCGGAATTCAGTCGGTGACGGCTCTCGTCCAGCGGGTGTCTGCGAAACGCATTACAGGCCCTGTCCACCTAATTTTCGACGAGTTGGCCAATGCGTCTCTAATTTTCGCTCTCCTTCCATGGGTCTCCGTGTATCGCCCTTTTCTTTCTTTTTTCTCGTTGTGCGATTTCTCGCAGATTTTCTGCTTCCCACCTCGGATACTAGGTCAAAGCCATGTTGACTTCGCGAATAAACGCACTAAATGGGGCACTCCGAGATGTTCGTTCTGTTGAACGAGAATGGGGCATCAGAAACTCGTCCGTTTTCCATGAACGTCGTCTTATTACTATTCAGTTGTAGCCCAGCTTTCTCAATAAAGAATCAAAGTCTCTCAGCATTGCATTGCTTGGCTAATGCTCGGTGAGATGATCACTGTATACGACGATACGGGAAGGACTTGTACCCCCAAATAGTGCGATGGTTCAGTGGATGTGATGGTGAGTATAAAAGATGAGACAGAGTTTACTGAGAGACCAACTGGTCTATGTGCAGATGCAGCGAGAACTGGCGTTGGTTCGCTGTATGGCAGCGTCACGCTTCCTGACCCACCAGAGCTTGAGCATCATCGCAAACGATGATAACCGGAATTTCGTCATACATGAAGAAGCAATTTTCTGCTGAACTGTTCGCAGGTTTCATGTTCACGATTTTGTTTGTTTGTTTTGGACATGTTTTGGACAATTTGAGGACGGTTTCGAGCGCTGTCCTTGTAGTTGTCGCACAGCGTTTTGACCATCCAATTGTAGTTCTCTGGTACGAGTCGAATTCCTTTAATGGAATTTTGCGCTCTGCCTTTTAGGATTTCTTCCAGCAGTAGTATTTTTTCCACTACGTCCAAATCAGTGTTTCTGTAGACAAGAGATTTAAAAACAGCCCAACACTCAAGAAATTCCTCCGCGCTACCGTAGAACGACAGGAGAGACGCCTGCGGTGGTTTGAACGATCTGCAGGATTTTACTGATGTGTGACTTAAACTTCCACTAGCACCAGGAATATCAGTATATGCGGGAGTGCCTGCTGCAGCATTGTCAGAGTTGCTCTGACCGCAGCTGTCCTCGCGATCGTTTGTTCCGGAGAAGGAGGCGAGGACGATCGCAATTATTCGCTTCGATTCGCTGGGCTCTCTGCGTAACATGGCCTAATTCTACATCCATTCCCTCGCGCACGCACTTGGCTTCATCAGCACGCGTAATAAGCTTAAACATAAACTTATCATATCCTGCTATGGTAGTGTGCGGCTTTGACTCATTTTCAATCTGCTCGATGTCACGCATGATGTCCTTTCTTTCTTTTCTGCTTTTACAGCTGTTATATTCTTCTCTGACTTCTTTGTAAAAATTTTTGAGTTTTTCTTGCTCCTCTCTGAACTGCTTGCTCCTTTCTGCTTTACCCCGCTTTGTAAGAAGGCTATGGTTTACCCATTTTTCGTAGGCCTCTTCATCTATGGTAGGGAAATCTACCACAGCGGTATGATCGCTGTACTAGTCAACCAGGTTTTTGAGTGTTGTAGCACACAATACGACAGGCGTCTTATGGAAATGAATCGCCATTTCGTTTTCAAAAAAGGTTTTCGCTCTTGCTTTTTCAAGAAACGAAGTGAGAATTTTCTCACGTTGCTCCTCGTAGTGTAAACGGAAGTCTTTTTATTCTCTTGAGCAGAGACTGCGGTCGCAATTGGACCAACTCGAGGTGTGAACCGAGAGTAATTCTCTTGATTAGAGAATGCGATCGAAGCTATGATCGACTTGCCGCTCCAGGCGATGTACGCGAGAGGCTTACGATTCTCTTTAGAGAATGCGATCTGCAATGGATCGACTTTTGGCTTATTCGGCCGTTGCACCAAAACGTAAACGACGATACGGCAAAGGACTTGTACGCCTAAATACTACGGTGGTTCAGTGGATGTGATGGCGAGTGTTGCTAATCACGATGCTAATCACGATGTCGTCAGCGAAGCGAAGATTGTGCAGTTGCCGCCCGTCGACCTTCACTACCATGTCTTCCATTCTAGTTTGCGCATGACGTTTTCGAGGGTGGCGCTGAAGAGCTTCGGGAATATGGTATCCCCTTGCCGAACCCCTCTCTTCAGATTGATGACGACGTCGTTGTAGAATGGTGAAATCTTGATTGTGAATCCCTGTACAACTCTCCAAGTGCTCTGATGTACTGAGTAGGAACGCCCTGAGTAAGAAGGGCTTCGGGGACCGCTTCAGTCTCGACGGAGTCGAATGCCTTCTTCAGGTCGATGAACGTAAGGCACAGCGGCAGCTTGTACTCTCGCGACACTTCGAGAAGCTTCGTAATGGTGTGAATGTGGTCGATCGTGCCTCTCCGAAATCTTGCTTGTTCGCTTGTTCACATGGCTGCCCTTCGTCCAGCGTTCTGCTGATCCTATTCAGGATAACTTAGGTGAACCGCCTGCAGACTATGGACAACAGGCGGATCGTTCCAATGTCGTGCACGCCTCCCTTCTTGCACAGCAAGACGGTTCTGCTGGTCTTCCACTGACTAGGGAAGGGTTTCGACCTCCCATGGAACTTCAAGTTGAGAACAGGATGATTAGAAGGAGCTCGGAATGCTGATTACGAATATGGGTGTCAAAATTGCAAAACGAAACTGCTGAGCAAGTTATGGCCTGCCGAAATCGGGGGCCTCACCACAGGCTTCCTATGCGACACACCTGGCGTGAGAGTGGTGAGTCATCGGGGCTCCGTAAGAAGGGCCCGCCAGCTGCAGCGGTGGCGCAGGGGCAGTGCTTCCGTCGGTCGGGTGCGACGTCGTTGGTTCGGTTCTCATTGCTGCCGGTTTTTTGCAAATCACAATTTATCTTCGAAATGATCTTTTGTTCTGAATATGACACGTGTTTAATTAAATCGCCGGAAAAAACACCATACACGTTTGTAGAAATGCTTGAAGGCAAAAACTGCTGACATTTCTATTTACTATTTTGCACAAATAGAGCCCAAATCATACACTGAATAACTAGAAGTGTTTTCTTGGTATTCATGAAACAAAGCAAAAAGATAAGTAGAAGTATGATGTGGAATCCCAAAATATCGTTGATCTACTGCCTCTTCTTCACTTACTGTCCTTTTCACAGCCAAGGTGGTGTCCATTTCTCTTGCTAAATTTGCGGTGCCAGACTCCAATGATGCACCAACTCGTGAGGAGATGAAGATCGCTAGAAGGTTCGCAGCTATCCTACGGGACGGTGCTGCAGCTTCAGTTGATGTCGAAACGGATGACAATTTGGGGACAGATGTGACGAGTCCGATTTGGACCGCTGCGACTACGAGGGCGAAGAAAACTCGAGCACCACCCATGAGAATGTTATTCACTTTGACACCAACATTCTTGCCGAGGCTACGTCGCTGATTCAACCTCTAGACGTTTTTTTCAGGTTTTTTTTTTGACATGGCAAATAGCGTGGTGTTCAACATGACCCACAGAGACAACAGAGAAAATGTCGCCAAAGCAGTTTTTTGCCTTCGAGCATTTCTACAAACGTGTATGGTGGTTTCCCGGCTATTTAATCAAGCACGTGTCATAATTCAGAACAAAAGGTCTTCTTCTTCTTCTTCTTCTTCTTCTTCTTCTTCTTCTTCTTCTTCTTCTTCTTCTTCTTCTTCTTCTTCTTCTTCTTCTTCTTCTTCTTCTTCTTCTTCTTCTTCAGCGTTTGTCCCGCATCATGACGGGGTCCGCTTTTCTGGTGCCATGTCGCCATCTTTCCCGATCCCGTGCTAGATCAGGGTGGACACTAGCTACTTTAAAGTCCTTGTGTAACGTATCAGCCCAGCGCTGCTTCGGGCGTCCTCTAGGCCGTTTTCCAGACACTACGAAGTTAAGGCCTAACTTACGGACGCTGTCTTCCTTTCCACGCAGAACGTGGCCGTACCATCGTAAGCGAGCTTCACGCATCTTGTCCGCTATCGGCGCGACACCGAACTTCTGCCGAATAGCCTCGTTTCGGATGCGGTCCAGGCGCGTGACTCCAGCCATCCAGCGCAGCATCTTCGTTTCCATTACGCTGAGGCGACTTTCCGTTTCCTTTGTCGCAGGCCAACACTCAGCTCCGTACATCGCTTCCGGCCGGACGACGGTTTTGTAGATCTTCGACTTTAAGCGTTCTGGCATCTTCTTGTCGCAGAGTACTCCAGTCAACGAGCGCCACTTCGACCAAGCTGCACTCACGCGTGAGTTCACTTCAACCATCAGACTGCCATCAGAGGCTATTGCTGATCCCAGGTATTTATACACCGAAGTGCGTGCAAGCTCAGTACCGTTAATCTTAATGGAGCCGGACTCATTTACGTCAGTCGTGAAATACTCGGTCTTCTTGACGTTCAATTTGAGTCCGAACATGGCCAGGCGGTCGCACCAAGCTTGCACCTCTCGCTCGAGCTCACCTTTGTCTTCGCAGGCGAGCATCACGTCATCAGCATATAGCAACGTCCAAGGGACGGGCTTCTGAAGATCTCGCGTAATGGCATCCATTACGACAACAAAGAGGAGTGGGGAAAGCGCAGATCCTTGGTGCACCCCAACATGGATGGGAAACTCCGTCGAGATTCCTGCTGCCGCTTGCACACGACTCTTTGGACAAGAGTATAGCATTCGCACCCATTCTACAAGTTCTTCGGGAACACCGTGCTGCCGTAGGGCGTACCATATAACCTCACGCGGTACGCGATCGAAGGCCTTCTCCAAGTCGAGAAAGGCAAGATGCACCGGCCTCTGTTTCTCGCGATGCTTCTCTACCAGAAGACGGGCGGCATGTATGGCATCGATAGTGCCACAACCAGCCACGAAGCCGCACTGATTGCTGGAAAGCTTGACGATATCGCGAATTCGGCTATCGAGGATTCGCTCGAAGATCTTCATGCTGTGCGAAAGCAAACGAATAGGACGGTAATTTGAGCAGTCTGCAGGGCTGCTCTTCTTCTTCCAAATCGGGATCGTCGTACTTTCCTGCCAAACATCAGGCACTTTCTTCTCCGCTACAACCTGGTTGAAAAACTTGGCCAACCACTCAGCAGAGTACCAGAACTTCGACTTCCATAAGTCAGCTGGCAAGTCATCTGGACCAGTCGCCTTGCCCGGTCTCATCATCCTCAGAGCCGCGTCAGTTTCCTCCACAGTGATTTTGTGGACGGGACCGTGGATAGGAGCCACAGAAGGGACGGCCGGATGAGGGAACTCTTCAGTCGAAATTCCCTCGAAATAATCGCACCATCGCTTCAAGGCCTTTTTGCGCTCTGTCAGAAGATGGCCGTTCTCATCATTGATGCCAAAGAACTTCTCTATATCCTCGGATTGGCGATGACGGTTTTTCGCAAGTCGGTACAGATACCGCTCGCCATCGCGCGACTCAAGCTTTTCGTAGACATCATTGTAATGAGTGGCTTTTGCTATGGCCACAGCCTTCTTGGCAGCTTTTTTCGCTTCGTGGTACTTTTGCCAATTATTGGCGGTCTTGTCGCCGAGAAACACATGATAAAGCGCTTTCTTCTCTCGAACCTTTTCTTTCACATCGTTCGTCCACAGCCATGCCTGCATGTCGACCTTTCGTCGTCCAGGCTTCGTAGTGCCAAGTTCTGACCTCGCAGCTTGAAGTATCGCGTCGGTCGCTTTCTTCCAAGTTTCGTCGACAGTCGTGACTGTCGGTAACCGTACGCGAGAAATCACAGCTGCTTCTTTCTCTTTCATTCGCCACCACTTGATTCTCGCAGCACCGCATCGTTCAACCTGCTGCAGCCTCGGAGGAGCGATCTTCAAAGTACAGATCAGCGGACGATGCTGTGGGGCGACCGTTTCATACGGCACGATCTTCGCGTCTGTGACGAGATTTCGGTCACGATCTCTCACAAGGACGAAGTCTATCTGCGTCTTGGTGTTCCCACTATAGAACGAGATAAGGTGGGAGTTGCGTTTGCGAAACACGGTGTTCATTATGGTGAGGTTATGCGAATCCGCATATTCAAGGATACGCTCACCATCTGTGTTACGCAACCCATAGCCGAATCCACCATGACAGCTGTACCCGTCTTTCGTAGCGCCTACGTGCCCATTGAGGTCACCAGCGACGATGATGACGTCCTTCGACGGTACCTCTGCTGTCTTCTCATCAAGCAGGCTCCAAAACTCATCCTTGGCTTGATCGGAACAGCCAGTCTGCGGAGCATACGCAGAGAAGAAGTGGAAGAGTCGCTCCTTAGCGGCGACAACGATCTTCATCAATCGATCGTCAAAGCGCTCGACGCTTACAATCGAGTCTCGGAAACGCTCGGAGACGATTATACCAACACCACTGGTGGTCCTGGGACTTCCACATAGAACGGCCTTGAAGCCACGTCCTATATCTCTTGCCTTGCGGCAGGACCACCTCGTCTCCTGCACCGCACAGAAATCAACTCTTCTACGCTCCAGTGCTTCTACCAACTCGCACGAGCGGCCCGTCAACGTACCCACATTCAGCGTTGCTACGCGGGTCCTGCTTACGTTACGGGACTTTCGGACTAGCTCAGTTGCCCCCCGATGCCGTCCTCGCACCAGGGACCCTCGCATACTTCTCAAACTCGCCGGGCTTTGCGAGTGCGCGTCGGCTCCCGCGGACGCCGTAGCATTATCTCGAAAAACATGAACTGACATACACCCATACGATGTGACAATGGGTTGTTCGTAGGCCGGCCTGTCACCAGGGCCTGTCGCCTGCATTCGAATGTCCGTGCTTGGCTTAGCTCGCAGAGGCGAGCAGTTTCCAGTGGCACCACGAGGAGGAACGGACATCGCCACCAATTCAGAACAAAAGGTCATCTCGGAGATAAATTATTATTTGCAAAAAAACCTTCAGCAACTGGAACCAAACCAAACGACATCGCACCTGACCAGCGGGAGCTCTGCCCCTGCGCCATCGCCGCAGCTGGCGGGCCCTTACGGAGCCCCGATGACTCACCACTCTCGCGCCAGGTGTGTCGCACAGGAAGCCTGTGGTGAGACCCCGATTTCGGCAGACCATAACTCACTCGGGAGTTTCATTTTGCAATTTTGACACCCATATTCTAATCAGCATTCCAGCTCTTTCTAATGATCCTGGTCTCAACTTGAAGCTCCATGGGAGGGCGAAACCATTCCCTAGTGAGAGAGAACCTTGCACTCCGACAGGTAGCATGTCGAGAGCCGCGTTGGGGGTCAAAGGGACCGATGCTCTTCGTTTCTTCCCTTTTTCCCGTAACGAGATAGCGTGTCGAATACTGGAAAGGAGGACAGAGGGCACGACACATTCAACCTACGAAAGACGACATGGGGCAGGTGAATGTGGCGCACTCGAAGTTATCAGAGTAGAAGTCGTGGATAACTTTCTCCAGGTTGAGGTGGCGGTTCTATCTGGGAGGCGGAGAGCGGATAACGCTCATGTTGGCCTTCATGCTAAGGAAGGTGAAGTTACGGTGTATGCCGAGAATAGTTGTACCTGCCTCCGCAGCCTCTTGCGCTCTTCCCAACTTAATCTCCTCCTTTATCGTCGTTCTGTATAGCTTCGCAAGCTCGGGCGTCAGATGGTAGTTGCCTGTCGTACTGCACCACGCTGGCGTATCAGATCGAGAATTTCCAAATATGAACGCCTCTAGGTTGTCTTCAAGATCTCCGCTCCTTTAGCACCGTCGTGGAGGTGGTGCACAAGGCAGTCGAGCTGTCGACAATTTATCCATGAAGGTACCTTCCCGAAGGCTGACAAGGGAAGCGTACAGGTACCAGTTAATGGTCGTTCTGGGACTCCTCTTCTGCGGCCTTCTCACCTTGGTCCACCGCAGGATGGGAGGCTTCTGGAACTTCCATGGATGTTCCTGGTCGACATAATGAACTCAGACAGTCTCTCGTCTTGCTTGTTCCACTCTAAGCCGCGTTGCCTTTGGAGTGCGCCGTGAACAATGCATACGGAATCGAACCTATCAATCGAGGGGGCGCGGCAGTCTGTACAGTGATGGTTTGAGGAGTGTTATCGGAAATTTCCAGCCGTCCTAATCAGGAATTGCTCTAAGACTGTCCATATTGCATTTGGAGTGCGCCGTGAACAACGCTTACGGAAGCGAAGCTATCAATCGAGCGGGCGCGACCGCTTGAATATTGCACTCGCGGGCGTGTTCGGAGCGCGATAACTCTGTGAAGTGCGAATCTTTCCGACTGCAGCTCAAGGGTTTTGTAAGCAGTAGAGAGCTCTAAAAGATCGCAGAACTACAGCGCTGCGGCTTTTAAACAGGCGAAATTACAGCGGTGCGAACATGCAGGTTAGCCTTGTGTGACACGATTTTTTTCCGAATTCAGTCGATCACTGCGGGAAGACGCGACGAGCTAACGGCCTCAAAATGCGTGAGCTAGCAGAAGATTTAAGATGCTTTACAAGGAAGTGCTCATAACTTCCAAGCCGCCTAAAGTCCCAGCTGCCATCTTAGAGCAGCGGACGGGAGCTGTAAATTTTCTTCGACCCCTACTCGCCCGTGTTTGCGTTTTCGACACTCGCAATAGCACCATTCTGTTCAGCTCGAAAAGCTCTATCGAATGGTTTCATTCCCGACCAGTATCAGAAAAATCGGTTTTGTGACAATTTCGCATCGGGGACGAGGCTGCTCAAGGCCGCGGCAGACAGACGATGATGTCATCGAAAATCGTTACCTTGGAATTGGGCCATGTTTGATACCATTCGATAGAGCTTCTAATGCTGAATTGAAAGGTATTATTGACAGTAGGAAAAATGTAATCTGGGCGAGTAAAAGCGAGGAGAGCATCGACCGTGGTTGTGGTGTATTGCACGCGCGGGCGTGTTCTGATCGTGGTAACTCTCTCATTTTTGAACCTTTCCAGTTGCAGCTTGTGGTTTTGTAGGATGCGAAACACCCTAGTAGCAAGCTGAAACACAGCAATCTAGCTTATGGCTGGACAAAGTTACAGTGGTGCGAAAAGACAGGTTAGCCTTGTGTAACACGATTTTTTCCCGTTTCAGTCGTCATCTGCGGGAAGGCGCGGAGAGCTAACGGTCTACAAATGTGCACTCGAGGAGAACACTTTAGTTGCTTTAAGATGACGTGCTTACAGCTTCCTAGCTGTTCAAACTGTCTTAGCCCCAGCTGCCATTTTAGGGCGACGGACTTAGCCGTTGAAGCTTCCTGCGCCCTTACACGCCCATATTGGGGTTTTCGACAATCGCAATAAAACCGTTAGCTTCAGCACGAAAAGCTCTATGGAACGATGTGAATTTCGACCAATTTCAGAAAAATCGATTTTTGACAACTTCCCGCCGAGGACAGGAGCGAGCCTGCACGGACGATGACATCATCGAAAATCGATATTTTCGAAATTCAAAAGTTCAAAATCATCTAGGGGGTTACTTGGGGCGCGGATTACGAATCCGATGCCCGTTTTTGAAAATTCCGCCGACATCGGTAGGTTTTGGATTTTCTTCTGGATAACTGAGGGTGGTTGGGTCGGATACAACCGGATAAGTGATACAATAGGGGCACGCAACCTCTTAACAACGGAACACATTAGTAACTACGCGTTTACTTCATTGACCAGTAGAGGTCACGAGCACGCAAAGCAGCTTGTAGTGTGTCACCTTGAATTAAGTGGTTATGTGCCCTGGTAGAAAGACACTTGAATGCCTAATTACATCATTACTGGCCTAGCTCAATTCACCACTGGAGTAGAATACACCTCCCCATAGCTACTTTGCGCCTCCAGACCAAACAAAAAAGAGCATTGATATCCCAACGAGCCACTACCTACTGATAGTGAATTGGCAGTGCACAGCGAAGCAAAAAAAGGACAGTGAAACGACTACGAAACGTCTCGCAGGAAATTTCTTGAGCTCTGAAGAGGGAAGTGTCTGGAGCGTATGTCTAAACGGGGAGAGTGAGTCATATAGGAAGAATCCTCACCCTTCAGTTAGTATAAAAATGTGTTTATTTTTCGATCAGTCGTTAAAAAAAGGACTTTGGGGGCCCCTGAATTTACAATGAAATCGGCGCCTCACGAGTTCAGAGGTCTTGTACGCCCGGGACGCCGCAGGCGGATAGCGGCTCGGAGCGCAGTGGATGGCGACATTGCTCCATGAGGAGGAGGTCAGGAGTTCGACTTTCTGCGCTGCTGCATTCTTGCATTTCAACTGATTGGTTGAGATTTTAGGAATTTTGACGTCTTTACCATTTAAGATGTTTTCTGCGCAGTTTTTCCAGATGCATGTCGTGGAGAGTAGCTTTGTTTATTACTGACCGATTTTTTAAACAAAAGGCAATGAGAAAGCTGATCGACATAATGATGTATAAACGTTTAATATCAGTGATACACAGGCACAAAGTGCATGAAACAGAAGCACTTGCCACAATACAAATAGTGTATAAAGGCTACAGGCTCCTCACAGTTTGCTTTCATGCATGGACCACATGGGCTCCATAGACGAAAACGATTCGAAGACGTACACTTTCCTCTGAAACAAGAGTTCCACCCGAAAACGATGACATATGTCCACTGCTTGCTTGCCTTTCGACGTCTATCAGTTCATCTTGCGGATCCCAACCTTCTTCCTGTTTTTTCACCACTTCCGGCTGTTCGTCTTCGTCAACTTCAAGTTGACGTGCTTTGAAATCCTTGAGTATGCTGGCCATCCGTTCGGCCAGCTTGGTATATATTTCAAGCAATCAAGCAACCACCATACACCCCTTGCGTCGTCTGACTGCCATCTGCTTCAGTGGATGGAGCACTCCTCCGTGTTAGGCGCTTTGCCGAAGTCGATGAGGCTACATGAATTCGTGGTGCATGAACTCTTTAGGTCGAAACCGACCAAATTCTTCAGAGATGTAATTCACTCACTGCATGAGAAGCGGAAGAAACTTATTGGAAATAACAGCAACTACTTTGTTACAGGATGTTTTGTTGCGATCAAAACTCTTGCGCCAGGCGGGACTCGAACCCGCATCTTCTGCTTTCCGGGCAGCGATGTTCGCCTTACACCACCGGCGCTGTTTGACCGCACGTAACATCCGCGATATCCGACAGCGCCGGTGGTGTAAGGTGAACATCGCTGCCCGGAAAGCAGAAGATGCGGGTTCAAGTCCCGCCTGGCACAAGAGTTTTGATCGCAACAAAACATCCTATAACTACATTTAGTCTCTCTACCAGCCGCTCCTGGCTTAAGCAAATGTGTTCAGGCAACTACTTTGTTTAGGTCAATCATTCTTCTTTTTTGTTATAGTATTGCTTTTGCTGGAAGACAGATTTTGTTGCAAAATTTATGACTCAACCTAATATAATAATTGAGGGGTGAGGATTATTCCTATATGACTCGCTCTCCCCGTTCAGACATACGCTACAGATCCTTGCTTTGTGATAAAATTCCCGCCAAATGATTGCAAAATCTTTCCGAAAACGTCAGGTTATCAACGGTGCAGAGTTCGGCAGCAAGGCTCGCTAAGCTCCTATTATGCGATTTTTATCCGATTTTATCCGAATCATTGCGTTTTTCAAAACCCCGGTTCTTCGGATGATTCAGATGAGGGCAATTTTGAAAACCCCGGATTTTCGGATGACACCCGATCTTTGGATGATTGAAATACCGCCATTTTCAGCCAGGCCGGATTTCGGATAATCCGAAACCGGATAAATCCGGCCGGATATCGGAAAATGTATGGTTCCCGTGTCTAGAGGATACCAAAGCAGCCTACTCCCCTGCTGTCGAATGTTCTGAGGAACGTTCTTCTCCGTAGGCCGCGTCTTCTCCTTTTCGCCAGTAATGACGCAGCACATAACCTTCTTGGCTTTCATCATCAGGTCCTCGACGGATGCTTCCGACGATTTCTGCTGCGTTTCATCGCTGCAGAAACGGGGCTGTTTCTGTGTCAAAGGAACGAGGCCATTTAGTGCTGCTGTCTTTGAATGGAGAACAACACAGGTGGAGAACAACTGTTAAGCATGATTGTGTTGGCATAGGACAGCCGGCCACACCGCTCAAAAGGACGAGGCGTGACTCTTTAGGTGACCTCGAATCACCTTCCGATGTACTCGCTGTGTACCGAGTGCAAGCTCTTCGTCGAGCCGATGTGCAGGATACATTGCGCGCAGACGCGAACACATCCACGCCCTCCATACTCCAACATGTCACGCCAAATCCAATCGATTTTCGTAATCCATGTTGGATATAGCGTAAGCTGTTACTACGATTTCTGCGCTGATCAAAACTCTAGCGCCAAGCTGGAATTGAAGCTGCACCTCCTGCTTTAATTCGTTTTACTAGCCTAATTGGGTGGTACCGAAGATGTAAGCTGTTGATTATGGCGTAATATGACTCATTACCGAACCAATACGGAGGCTGAAATTCCATGCCGGTCGTTGGTTGCTGCATATGCTCAGTGAGGTTCTTATAAGGAACAAGAAACTAGCCTTTATATTAGTACAGTGGTGGAGCTCCCATCTCTATCAAACCACCGGTCTCATTCTTCACCAGGCTCATCGTCTGGACGAAAAGCACCAACGATCTGCTAAGCAGGCCAGAGAAGATTGTCGTTCGTAGCAGGGCTAATAAGAATGAAATTAATGAAATTCAATGGATGATCTCGTTGGACTTCGTTTCGCCCTTGCCAGTCTTGCGTGTTCGATTGAATGCGACAGACTGCTGCCAAATTTACGTCCACCCACCGTGAGTGATGTTGGAGGTCTTTTGGAAGGATGCTGCTAGTTACGCTCTCCTGGTGGTCTAGCAAGGGATGCCAACGAACGTCCCGTGGCAATTTTGAAAGTAACCTATTGTGGGTTGTAGGGGATTGTATGAAAAGCACTGTAGTGATTTTCAAATTTCCTGCGGACAAGTGGGTAGGTCAAAAATTGCAAAAAAACCGTTTCATTTCAGAGCGTGCCGATAAAGCAAAACTGACGCCTAGAACTGCCATGCTGTGATTAGAATCTAACTTGCAAAACGTTTGGGGCTGGAACAGTAGCGTAATTACAGCGATTTCACAATTTCCTTGTTAGCGATACAGTAACCGAAGTGGAATATTGAGGTGCGTCGCTCACCACCAGTGCCGCACCGACCGGATGGCCGAGTGGCTATGGGGTGGGCTTATGGGAAAAGGGTCGTGGGTTCGGATCCGGGGGTGGTGTTCCTGCATCGCTGATTTTGCTCGATCCATTTTTGTCGATGTAAAGTGTATCTTGACCATGGTGGTGTACCTTACTGACGTTATTACTTTATTTTAACCTGGATGACACGATATAAACACAAAAATAAACACCAACAGCGCAACAGCGTTCATGGTACATAGCCATTGAGGAGGAGCAGGCGACTTTTCTTTGCCTACAAAATAAATGGATTCAGAACTCTAAAGGTCAAGGAAAAATATTACTATTATAATTTTATTATTTATTATTTATTATTTATATTTATATTTCCACGCATCTCCCTCGATAGAGAGCCTTCGGGCTCTCTTGAGGGATCTCGTGCCGCTTGTCGCAGGGCCACGTGGCGCGTCCCCGGGTGGTGGACAGGGGAACTAAACGCGAACCAAATGCGACCGTGTACTGCCCAGAGACGATGCAGGGGATGGACTATTTGCTCCTGCTGTGTCGGGTCGACGCGTTCCTTATGCGTGGGAGCGGCATGTTCGTGCAGAGGATGTGTCCGTGACTGTGCGGATTGTACTGGGAGTACATCGTAAGGCGATTCGAGGCCGCCTTAAGTTTCGTCCCGTCCCTTCGGGCAGTCTGGCTGGCTGCCCGGAGTTCTTCGCCCGCACGACAGAGCCTGACTAGCTACCCGTGTTGTATGGAAATCAAACACAGCAGCATTAAAGGGCCTCATTCACCTGACCCCGAAAGAGCCCATTTCTGCAGCGATGGGAAGGACGAGTACGTAGAGGCTGATAAAATCTCAGGGCCTAACCAGGCTGCGCAAATTGAGAAGGACTAGGATGACGATCTGTACTTACAACGCGCGCACGCTCGCATCGGAAGCATCCGTCGAGGACCTGATGATGCAAGCCAGGAAGATCAAGTACGACGTCATCGGACTGACCGAGACGAGAAGACCCCACCCCCTACACGCCGCCTACGACTGCGGAGAAGAACTGTTCCTCGGAACATGCGACAGCAGGGGAGTAGGCAGCGTTGGTGTCCTCGTCAACACGCACTTGGCCATGAACATCGATTCGTATGAGTCTCTGACAAGCCGAATCGAACGTCTGCGACTGAAGCGATGTGGCTCCGTGCCAGCTTTGACTTATTCGTCGCGTATGCCCCAACATCCGACTACGACGACAAAGAGGTCGAAGCCTTCTACGCGGAGCTGGAGAAGTTCCACAAGGAAGATCACACCTTCTACAAGGTGATCGTCGGCGACTTCAACGCCAAGATCGGACCGTGAAGGTCGCCGGAAGAACTTCATATCGGAACCCACGGTTTGGAGTGGAACGAGCAAGGTGAAAGGCTGTCTGAGTTTATCATGTCGACCAAGACCATCCATGGAAACTCACAGTTCCAGAAGCCTCCCTCTCTACGATGAACCTGGGAATCCCCCGGTGGCCAGTTCCACAACGAGATCGACCACATCATCTTCAATCGCAAGTATTGCCTGACCGAGGTCTCCGTTGTCCCCAAGTTCTACACGGGATCGGACCACCGCTTCCTTTGCGCGAGGTTTCGCTTTTCGCGTCAAGGAGAGAAGGCCGCGAAGTTCAAGAAGAGGAGTCCCAAAACGACCATCAACTGGGACCTCTACACCTCTCTTGCCGGCCTTTGGGAAGATGCCGTCATGGACAACGTCGACGAGGAATACGACCGCTTCATGCACCATCTCCACGATCGTGCTAAGGGAGCCGAGAGCTTGAAGACCACCAAGAGAAGCCTGTCTACGGAACCTCTCGAGCTTATACGCCAGCGTGGAGCAGCACGAGAGTCAGGCAACTACCAGCTGACGTCCCAGCTTGCGAAGCTATGCAGAGCGGCGATAAAGGAAGATCTCAAGGAGAGAAGGGCGGAAGTGTTGGCTGAAGCAGCAGAGGCAGGGTTGAGCATCCGCAATGCCCGCCGAAACTTCGCCAACTTCAAGACCAAGATGACCGCTCTCCGACGTCCTGACGGAACCGTCACCTCTTCCAGAAGGAACATGGAGAAGGTCATCCACGACTTCTACTCCGATCTCTTCGATAGCCACGTCCACCTGCCCCCACGCCATCTTCCGCAGGATGGATACGTCGTCCCCTCTGTTCTCCCTTCCGAGATCCGACACGCCATCTCGTCGGTGAAGAAACGTACAGCACCCGGCCCTGACAGGATCAGACCCGAACACCTGAAGAACCTCCCGCCAGCGCTCATCTACACCCTGGCGCGGCTCTTCACACGATACCTGTCGGAGTGCAAGGTTCTATCTCAGTGGAAGACCAGCAAGACCGTATTGCTGTACAAGAAGAGAGACGTGCACGACATTGGCAACTATCGCCCGATCTGCCTGCTGTCCGTAGTCTACAAGCTGTTCACTCGAGTCATCCTAAATAGGATCAGCAGAACGCTGGACGAAGGAGACCACGCGAACAAGCAGGATTTCCGAGAGGATTCAGTACATCGACCACATACACACCATTACGAAGCTCATCGAAGTGTCGCGAGAGTACAAGCTGTCGCTGTGCCTCACGTTCATCGACCTGAAGAAGGCATTCGACTCCGTCGAGACTGAAGCGGTTCTCGAAGCCCTGCTCACTCAGGGCGTTCCTTCTCAGCACATCAGAGTCGTTCGAGAGCTGTGCAGTGGATTCACGACCAAGATCTCACCATTCTACAACGACGTCGTCATTGACGTGAAGAGAGGGGTTCGACAAGGGGATACCATATCCCCGAAGCTCTTCAGCGCCACCCTCGAAAACGTCATGCGCGAACTAGAATGGGAAGACATGGGAGTGAAGGTCGACGGCCAGCAGCTGCACCATCTTCGTTTCGCTGACGACATCGTGCTCATAACACCGAGCATCAGCCAGGCTGAGCGAATGCTGGCCGACTTCGATCGTGTATGTGGGAATGTTGGACTGCAGCTGAATCTTACGAAGACGATGTTCATGAGGAACGGACAAGTTTCTGATGCCCCATTCTCGCTCAACGGAACGAACATCTCCGAATGCTCCAGCTATGTGCATCTGGGTCGCGAAGTCAACATGGCCAACGACCTAGCACCAGAGCTGAGCAGGAGGAAACGAGCGGCTTGGGGAGCTTTCAAGAGCGTCGAAGAAGTCGCGAAGAAGACGAAGAACGTCCGACTCCGTGCCCACCTATTCGACTCCACTGTTCTTCCTGCCCTAACATACGCCTCAGAGACCTGGGCTATACGAAAGCAGGATGAACACGCGATCAGCATCGCGCAGCGTGGAACCGAGAGGACGATGCTCGGAGTGACACGACTCACGCAAGTGAGAGAAGGCCTCCGGAGTTCCGAGCTTCGCCGACGTTCGAATATCAGAGACGCTGTCGCGTGGGCCACGTTGTTGAAAATTAGGTGGGCCGGCCATGTAATGCGCTTCGCAGACACCCGCTGGACGAGAGCCGTTACCGACTGGATTCCTCGGGATGTCAAGAGAACACCGGGACGCCCATCAATGCGTTCGTCGGATTTCTTCGTGAAAGCCCTGAACGACCGATATGGCGCTCTTCGTGTCCCTCGAGCGAGGAGGATCCATTTGACCACTCTGGCACGCGACAGGGACGAATGGAGACGCTGCTGGCGCCCGCTCGAGCAAGTGGATGATCAACGGGACGACAGATGATACAGGTGATACAGGTGATTTATATTTCAATTAATTAAATAACTAATATATTTTTGTTTGATTTTTTTTACCCCTCTTCGACCTCTGGTGAAAAAGTACGACAGTACCAATCTGTCTTCTTCATCCTCAACCAACCATATTGCTAGTGATCTCACGTCCGTCACACACACATACACATACATATACACATACACACACAGCGAAGCGCAGGGTGTAGACTGGTCGCCGGACGATAGCGATGATGTGGGTGGTACCACGTCTCCTTGTAACCGTGAGAAAGATGCTGTATGTGAGGCCGTAAGATCACTTGCAATATGGTTGGTTGAGGATGAAGAAGACAGATAGATACTGTTATACTTTCTCTGCAGAGGTCGAGGAGGGGTCGAAAAAAATCAAACATAAATATATTAATTAATTAATTAATTGATTAATTAATTATAAATATAATTGCAAGTAACAAATAAATAATGAAATACAATAAATATAAATAAATAAAGAAAGAAAATCTTTTTTTATTCAACTTTTTCAATATTCCCTCGATCTTTGGAGTTGTGAAGTACACTAGTACTGACAGATCCACCGTCAATGCTGAACGAATACGGCCAAGATAAAGAATATTAGCTGTTTTGTAGGTAAAAAAGGTCGCCTCCTCAATGGCAAATCGAACTATGTATTGTGAACGTTGTTGCTTTGGGTGTTTATTTTTGTGTTTATATCGTGTCATCCAGGTTAAAATAAAGTTATAATGTCAGTATGGTACACTATCTTGGTCAAGATACACTTTAGTCGACAAAAACGAATCGAGCAAGACCAGCAATGCAGGAACACCACCTCCGGATCTAAGCCCTCGACCCTTCTCCCGCAACCCCGCCCCCTTAGGCACTCGGCCATCCGGTCGCTGCGGCGGTGGTGGTGGCGGCGCACTTCAATGTTCCACTTCGCTTACTGTATCGCTTGTGAAATTGCTGTAATTACGCTATTGCTCCAGCCCAAACCTTTTGCAGGTTAGATCCTAACCACGGCATGGCACTTCTAGGCGTCAGTTTTGTTTTAGGCCTTTGTCATACCATCGCTCACCCCGAGCGACGTCTAATGATATGCACCCATATCGATTCCATCGCGTTGCCCGATCGATATGGGAGCATATCATTAGGCGTCGCTCGGGGTGAGCGATGGTATGACAAAGGCCTTATCGGTCCGCACTGAAATGCAACGGTTTTTCAATTTTTGACCTACCCAGGTGTCCGCAGGAAATTTGAAAGTCATTACAGTGCTTCTCATGCAGTCTCCTACAACCCTCAATAGGTCACTTTTAAAACTGTCACGGGACGTTCATTGACCTCCTTTGTAAGAAGTCCCGTTGGCAGGTGATGCCGCTGAACCATAACACATGAGAGCTCCGATGGGTGAGAACTATGATTTTAATGAGGATGACGGACTCTCACTCCACTAACATGTAGATAGTGATAGGTTCCTTATCTCAAAGGATGCAACATCTTTGCTATAAGCGTGCACGTACACGTACACGTGCAGCATTACAACGATACGATATAAGAGGCACTTCCTTGTCCTAATAAGCACATGCTGTTCAGAAAAGTTCACTTTCAGTTCAGATAGGTTTTCTTAGCATTGTTTTCTACAGGAATTCTCGGCCCATATTACTGGTAAGGTCTGTCCTTCTACTGCGAACTGCTTTGCTTTTGCCGATATAAGTTGTGAAATGCAAGGATAGCCACAGACAGTGCTTTCCATTCGCATTGTTTGCACGGAAGTTGAACTGAGAACTACCAAATACCATATACTCAAGCCAATTCATGGAGGAACAACAGCGCTTGCCGTCTAAAGCAGCAACATAAGCTGTCCCTTCGGAAAAGCTGCGTTTTACTCATTCTTCACGGTAGAGGGCTAAAAGACGAACTTCCTTTGAACTAGACTTTAGAAGCATGTTTAACAAGGTTAAAAAGGTTGCAAGTGCTTCGGGTTTAGGATTGAACTAACTGGTCCGTTTTCTTCTTCTTCTGGCCACTAACATCAAGTCAAGAAAGGCACATTACTCATGATTTTTCTTATACGATTTCTGCTTAAATGCGACATAAAGGATAAAGGACGACATTACTCAATCCGTTTGGGGATGTGCCACGCATACTGCTCCTACGAGATAACGTGGAGGCGATTTCAATGCGCACTCAACCCATACAATGACTTGAGGTAGCCAGCCGATGAACAAATCAGCACTTTATCCTTGCCAGACAAGTCTGGTACCAACTCACCGCCCCCAAGGCTTGCTTGGCCTGGGTGGGAAATCCGAACCAAGAACCTAGTGTCGGGTGCACGCGACAGCCGATGCTTCTCCGACTGCACTACACGCGCCCTTAAATTCATGTACTACGATTTAAAATCGATATACAACTTTCTTCCGCGATGTGTTGAGCAAGGTGTGTTGAAACAACCAATGATGATAATGTGTGTGCTGTAATATAAGATGTAGTGGATCCGCGTGGACGAATCCTGCTCCCTTTTGGCTACTGTCGTGTTGGGAAAGACAAAGCCACGGACTCAAAACATAGCCTCACCGCTTTCCTTCGTTTCTCTTTCGTAATTCCGAGAGGCTCCTGCCCAGCAACTCCATCACTATGTACATGTAGTCTTCAAATGAACCACTTCCGTACTGAAACACCTTTCCATGTCACTTACAGTATCCTGCCATCAGATCGACCGATAACGAGTGAGCCTTATAGCCGTAAATGCCGACATCGACCGATTATTGTCCGCAAATGTCTCGACATGCTCAAGGCATCTGGCATACCTCCGAGTCGCTCCAGCGACTGGTCGCGGCGATAGGTTGCGCTGGTAGCTATGAACAGCGTAGCTACTATACTTCGGACCGAATGGAATAATTTCGAACCATTATTCGAATATTCGATATTCGAATATTCGACGAGGTCCAAAATTCTAATATATTCCTTATTCGACTATTCGACGTCGCCCAAAACTCGAATATATTCGTTATTCGACTATTCGACGTCGCCCAAAATTCGAATATATTCGAATATATACGACGCTACAAAGTTAGATTACTGGGGTCAGTTTTTGCGTCTTCTGGATATAACTCGCCTAAAGCCAAGTATATGAAAAACCAAGGATATATTTGAGCTCAGGAGCTCGAGCTCTATCGTTTTGTATACAATGTTCATGGTGCTATAAAATTGTTCGAAATTGGAAACATGCGCTCCATTTCGAAGGGCAGCCGCGGGCGAGTTGTCCGTCGAAGCGCGTGCGACGCCGGCTTTTGTGACCGCCACGGGGGACGGTCAGGAGGTACACCCGCCCCCTGCTGGGGACGTGCGATCTTCCTCTCATCCCGCTTGCTCACCCACCCCAACCCCCTTGGCTTCACCAAGAGTCTAACGACTGCCTTACGAAAATTTGACACGCAAAACAAAAGTTTCCGGCCTGCAGAACAGCGGTCCTCTTCACGCCACGCCCCTCCCCCTAGCATGGGGCGGGTGTACCTCCTGTCGCACTGCCGCCCACCACTGTTCCTTTGCGAAGATGCGTCCGTCCTCTTTTTTTGTTTTTGGTTTTTTCGTGTCTATTCGTTTATTGGTTTCTTGAACTGAATGTCCACGAAATGAATAAACGAATAGACAGGAAATTCCAGAAAGCAGCAGCATTCCGGGAAAATTCCATTATAGGCGTTGGCCAGTTCCGGGAAAATTGATTTTTTAGCACAACAACAGTCGATCTTCTCCGCGCTCTTACTCGGCCGGATTACAGTTCTTGCCGCTCTCAGCAACACCATCCAATACAACACGAAAAGCTCTATCGAATGGTATCAGACTTGACTCGGTCCGAAAATATCGATCGAAAAGTCTGCTCCAGTCATTCTTGACCACCCACTGCGAAAACGCGGTGATCTGGCGAAGTTGTATACATTTTTGCTTAAACCTCGAAGAGACAAATCGAACGGCACCAACGGTTCCTCAAAAAAAAACCCTCAAATCAGACGAATTGTGAGCATGCAACCATTTTCGACGGCTTGCAACCGACAACGTCCGCGATCGCCGTTCGAAATGGAGCGCAAGTTTTCAATTTCGGACATTTTCGTGGCTCCATATGATTTACGTATAGCGAACGATAGAGCTCGAGCTCCTGAGCTCAAATATTCCCTTGGTTTTTCAAATGGGTGACCTTTAGGCGAGTTTTATCAAAAAGACGCAAAAGCCGCAAAATCGCGGTTTTTGCAACGTCTATTCAAAAGACGCGTCCGGTACTCTGCCACGATATTTTGCAAGATCCGAACAGTGGTGCGGAAAACATGTTAGGACTAATCGAACGGATCTCGAATATCTTGGCATCCTTAGCCGAAGTTCCTGTACCTTGTTCTGATGGTCAACTTGACGCAACAGGCCTTAACTTACAAGGGAAGGATACTAGGTGACCATGGAACTTCGAGATGGGATGCATATCTCTGGATGTAACCTCCAACGCTGATTCCAAATATGTGTTTCGTTTCTGCTGTGCTCATCTATGAACGGAGTTATGGACCATTTTCAGAGCATGCTCCTTTCCCCTCTAGGTCCACGCAGAGCGAGCCAATCACGAGAGAGCGAGCCTAAATAGGATAAAAACTGCGCTGACGGGATCTGCCACGATCAACCAGAGCTCTCTATGCCAAATGACGAAGTTCGGGCAAAATTGATTACTATGGTCCCACCACCCATATTTACAAGTGGGTGATCAGTGCCTTAAGCAACCTCCATGGGAGTATAGTTGTGCTCGAATGACCTATTCGAATAGGTATTCGAATGATTTTCATTCGAATTTGATTATTCGAATTCGAGTTTTCAAAAAATCGCGTCTATCGAATGTATTCGAATTCGAATATTCAAAAAAATCGCGTTTTTCGAATGTATTCGAATTCGAATGTTCAAAAAATCGCATTTTTCGAATGAATTCGAAATTCGAATGCTCGAAGATTGCGGGTATTCGAAACCATTCGAATATTCGAAATTTTTGCGAGAGCACAACTATACTTTGGAGACTTTTTTCGACACACAGGGTCGGAAAGGACAACACTGCCGATTTATCATTCAAACTATGTTCTCACCAGCTATTGTGTTGGCGTGCCTTTTCGAGGAGTTCGATCCTTCCGATACTTCACGCGTTCCTAGGGAAAAGAGCAAGAGAAAAATGGCCAGCAGTTTCGTATCCATCTTGCGAGACCGGCAATGTGGAAGCATCGAGGTAGTGGATGAAGAAGGTATCAGTGCGGAATTAGAAGAGAAGTATCCTACATGGTTAGTGGAGGAGGATGATAAGGGAAACACTAGCCAGCTGCGTGGACCTTTTCATTTCGGTGAAGGGGAGGTGTCGAAGGAGAAGGTGATTTTTGCAAATTTGTATTGCTAGAAAATGCGTTTAAACTTGCAAGGTGGATGAAGTGATCTTGTTCAACGGTTCCACTGAAAGCGGCACCTGCCCGCTCTCAAGTATGCAGAGTAGATTTCGATTCATTTCTTCTGATTACCACCTTCGAAAATTAAGGCGGATCGAGCGTGGAGGTAAACCATCCAGAATTTTGTTCAATGTTTTCACAAACAAATAAGTACCTAGGTAGCGTCCTCGCGGACTTTGCAGATGCGAGCCTTAGTAGAGAAGTTAAAAGAGGCCGTTTTGATGAACATCGATTTGGGAATTTCTTTGCATGACTCCACTATTTCACAGTTGCTAGTGTGACGCATTATTTGTCTACTCGCCACGTTTTTAGCAACTGTTCATGATAAATTGTATCTTTGTGCCAGTATGAAGTTGTCAATATAAAGAGGAGTCCATTCTGGTGACCTTTTTCTGTTGCGATTTAAAATAGAGTGCTTTGGTTGCATGGCAGATCTTTTTCAGGGAGTGCAAAAATTCTGCCCCACAGGGGAGTCGAGCCATAAACCACCCCTTCTCACCACACCGCTATTCTACCTCTGCACCACCACTGCTCCATCGGCAGCGCAGTTTCAACCCTACTTGAGCTCCCTCTCTTGTGATTGGCTCGCTCTGCGTGGACCTAGAGGGCAAAGGAGCCTCCTATGAAAATGGTACATAACTCCGTTCACAAATGCGCACAGCACAAATGGAACACATACTTCGAATCAGCGTTTAAAGCCGCATACAGTGATGTACGTCTCATCTCAAAGTCCTGTGGTCACCTAGTATCCTTCCCTTGTTAGCATGCAAAAAAGCCTAATGGCGCGAAGGATGTTGTGTAGATTTTCAAATAGACCTCGTTCAAGAAGCTTATAGCGGCTGAAGCCCCTCCACAAGATGAGTCTGTTAGATAGGCTTCGAGTCCTGGGCGTTTTCAGGTATTCCGCGAGGTTGAAAATTTCTAACAAAGTATTCCTTATTGATAAATTTTGTGGCACTATGCCAGCCATGCGTTGCGGCCGGAATACATTATGATTAGCAGAGTTTAGGTTTGAAATTTGAAGATAGGTCTTACAGAAGAAAGTAGAAAAGGCGTTTAGCCTAGGGCTTAATTTGACTTTAAATTCAAATACAGTCCCCTCCCGTTATAACGCCTCCGGATAAGACGCGACTCTCGATATAACGTAGATTTTGTCTGGTCCCTGCCAGCTTACCTTTACGCCAATACAAATCAACTCCGCTTAAGACGGGCCGGATACAACGCTACTCCTGTTATAGTGCGGTTTTGGGAAGAACTGCGTTCAAAATGACTCCCGATATGTTGTTACAGGATGTTTTGTTGCGATCAAAACTCTTGCGCCAGGCGGGACTCGAACCCGCATCTTCTGCTTTCAGCGATGTTCGCCTTACACCACCGGCGCTGTTTGACCGCACGTAACATCGTAACACCGACTCCCGATATAACGCGACCCCGGCTTAGTTCCGGTCCCACACGGAAAGTGAAGAGGAGAAAGATGCTGGCCGTGTCTGCGATCAGCCCTACCGTTCTACCGCCTCGTTCGTAGTCGCGACCAGCACCTGTGCGACAATGAATTAGATGCATGTAGACGTTTTTCATGCGCGCGCGGCCCACAAAAGTGTTCATAGTCAGCAATATGTTGAGCCCAGTAAGACCCCCGGTAGTCGTTAGAATCTGCCTTAAATTGGAGAGTTTCTTCTACCAGAAACGACAGGAGGTGTGAATTAAAGCCCAGATTATTCAAACAATATCCTACACATTTGTTCTAAGCCTAGGGCAGCTGTTGTAGAGGCTATGCGCAGTCACATGGTGGTTTGTTTCGATTAGAACTCCTGCGCCATGCAGGACTTGGGCCTACATCCTCTGCTTTCCGGGCACGATTACCGAAATCCCGATATCGTGGAAAAGTGCTGAGAGGTCGCTGTAACGAAAATATGCGGCGCGCGTTTTAGCAGCGCTGATAGCGTAGTGGGCTAGCATCCTGCTTGGAAAGTGGAGAGTGCGGGTCCATCTTCCGCTTGGCGCGAGAGTTTTGATGGCAACTAAAGATCATGTAACATCAATTTACTGGCTTTTGTTGAGGATCTCGTCTAACTTTCTTTGGTACTCGTATTTCTCACAAATACCTGTCATAGGTATGCATATAGCAGAAAGTACCTCTGAGGACAGGACTTCTTTAATAATCTAAAGGTGCTGTTTGCATTCATACTCTCTTCACAGTTACGTATTTTATTGATACAGCTTGATATAGCCATACTTTGTCATTTTATATGATTTTAGATAAATCTGTGCTTTAAAAAGTGTAAAAAAGGTATGCTCCGGTTAGGACGCAACTCCCGTTATAACGCGGATTTTCTCTGTCCCTTCAAAAGCGTTATAACGAGAGGGCACTGTACATCTGTCGTATACTTCGGACCGAATCGAATAATTTCGAACGAATATTCATTATTCGAATTCGAATATTCATTATTCGAATATTCGACGAGGCCGCAAATTCGAATATATTTATTATTCAACTATTCGACGAGGTCCGAAATTCGAATATATACATTATTTGAATATTCGTTTTTTCACAGAACCGATATATTTGATTATTCACTTATTCAAAAAAAAATTTTGGAAGGCCACAAGTACAGTAGCTACCCTCGCAACACTATCGCCGCGACCAGTCGCTGGAGCGATTGAGGTATACTAGATGCCTAAGGCCCGATTTAGTGTGCGCGCGATGCGCGACATGATGCCATGCGTAGTGGCTGAATTGATCAATCGCGTCGCTCGATCAGTTTGGCCACTGCACATGCATCACGTCGCGCGTCGCTCGCACACTAAACGACCCCTAAAGGCCGCCACAGACTTCTGCGGCGTCGCTCGGCGGCGCCGCTGCCCTATGCTTAACCATAGGGCAGAGACGCAGAGCTCGCCTCCAGCGGCGCCGCAGAAGTCTGTGGCGGCCTTTAGGCGCATTTTATACTTGCGCCGCAGCGCGGCGCGGCGTGATGGTCGGCATGGCTGTCGATTTTTCGCGCCGCGAGGCGGCGCCGCATCGCTTTTATACTCCGCCGCCGCAAAACACCACATTTGACGGAATTTTGGGTTACGGTATTCGGCGAGTCGCGCCGCTGAGGGGAAGGGTGCGGCGCGGCGCGATCAGTCGCGGCAGACTCGGCGTGGGGTGGGAGATTTCACCTCTTCGACCAAACATCTCCTATTGGGAAGGAGGGGAGGTGGGTTTAGGGTGCTGGTCACGAATCTGACATCGTTTTTTGAAGTTACGAGCGATTACGGTACGTTCGGTTGATTAGGGAGTTTGGGCGAAATCGGTGACCATGACCTTAGCCCGTACCTTCTGTAACCTAGGTACAGAATAGAGATCTGTAGACATTCACGAAGCTTCACATATCACGCTAAAGATATGCTTAGTGCACAGTGACCCTAGAATGGCCATATGAGAAAGAATTTTGAGTGATTCTTGACGATGGGTACGTTCCAGCAGTTTTACTTTTGGATCCGCACATTTCGCAAAATAAGGAGTGGTTTAGTGCCGTTTGCATTGCAGGGGATTCGACTCAATACCACTCTCACCAATTTCAACCGTAGGTTGAGCGAACGACTTCGACTCCAGGCTTAAGAGAGGATTAGTCGCTCCCCACAGGAATTCCACGACAAACATTGACAAAATGCATTGCGCTGATCAGCCAAAAAATCCTTTCTGTTTTGGTCCCTCATGTCTCGTGGACCGTTTCCGGAGCCCGGGCCGTAGTGCGCAGATGCTCGTGGCCGCGCGTCGCTGGCGCTCCCCTTTCTAACTGCAATCGCGCAGCGGCGCGTCAAAATCGGGGCGCGGCGCGACTGGCCGCGCCGCTTCCCAAATTGACGCGCCGCGCCGCGGCGGGAGTATAAAAGGCACCTTAGGCCCCGTTTACACTTCGTCGCGGCGCCAAGCGAAGGCCACGCCATGCGGCCAAATTGATCGATCGCGTCGCACAATCAATATGGCAACTATGCGTGGCGTCGTGTCGCGCCGCGACGAAGTATAAACAGAGCCTAATGGCCCGTTTATGCTTCTTCGCCGAGCGACGCGACGCCACGTATTGTGGCCATATTGGATGGGCAAGGCGGTCGATCAATTTGGCCACTACAAATGCCGTCGCGTCGCTCGGCGTGCGAAGTATAAACGGGCTTAAAGGTATGTCTCGCACTTGACCGCCGGCGTTATACACGTTAGGGGAGGGGACGGCATGCAGCCTTCAGCAGGTGAACGAAAAATTCAATCTTGAGTTTAACATTCTACCAAACCGGAGAACCGGGGAGCAGGCTCAAGCGTGGGCTGCGATTTCTGCCAAAAATTTACGACCCCTAGCCCCCCGAGAAAATCTATGGATTTTAATGTTGCATCTTGTGTTGTAAACAATTTTAGAAAATGTAAAAAAGAAAAAGTAATTAAAAATTCCCCCATATTTTAATTAATAAAATTTTGACGCGAATAAATCAATGGACATTTTTTCAGGCATGGCAGCGACATGGCTACATCCTGAGCACCGCTTCTTCTGCGTAAGAACCTCATTTGGATTTGAAAATGTATATAACGAAAATTCGAGTACTTATTCTACGATTAAATAATAAATTTTCTAAAGCAGTTTTCAAAATAGCTGAAAAGGATCGATTGTTGTTCAATTTTCGCAGTGACGGCGCGACAAATTTTTTCTAGTTAAAGCATTTTATATCTGAAGTGAACGATGTTTAAAGCTAAGGTGTAGCTTTATTTAACAATATGTATCTGGGTATTCCATCACTCAAGTCAAGGAGATACTACTTCGATATAGTTATGGTCTATAAACTAATCAACACCTGATCCCAGTTTCCTGTACAAAATTCTACACCTTACTACCCTCATTCACTAGGGGTGGAACCGATAAGCTGTTTTTTAGATCACCTAAAACCTCACTAAGAGCCACCTTCTTCACGGTTAGAGCTGGTTAGAGGTATCTCAAATGGAGTAAGACGAGGACTGTGCCGACTTCTCTTCCTTCGTTCAAATGTATGGCAAAAGCGACAATATTCAGTGCAAAGTAGGAAATCCGGTAGAGCGTTCTCCACGTTTCCAGTCATCCAACAATTTACTATCCTATTGTTCCTTTATGTTTACAGACGCTCTATTATCCTACTGTTGTTCTGGTTGTGTTGATGTGGTTTGGGTTCTGTATAAAGTCTGTCTTAAACAGCGTAATAAATGAAATGAAATAATTTATATTAAATATATATTCAAAAACCAAGTCTTTCCTAAGCGATCTTCCTTGTGATCAGGTGAGGTCATGTTCAATTTTTTTTTTTCAAAAATGAAGATTTTACACCTGGAGCAAACGATGTTTAGTGCTGAGATGTAACTTCACAAGAGCTCAATCTTTGGTTGATACATAATAAAAATGCAGTTGATCTAGAGCTAATTTCGGTGAGATCGAGACGGATGGATCACTGGTCGATCGCTTGTCGATGTGATTGGAAGGTGTCATACTTGCATTTTGTTCAGCCGATCGTAACAGCCTCAGTTTTGAGAATTATGCAAATGCGGGTGGCATTCAGAAAACTAGAAGAAATTCTCTTTCTGACGATCACAGAACCCCCTTTCAAAAAACGGTATCTTCATGCGCGGCCGGGGGATGCGATTTCCCTGCGATTTTTGCGGAAATACTTGCCGATAATAATAATTTATTATTTACAGACCTGCATACAGTGCTTGCGAAAGAACGATCCCTCCGAGGAATTTTGTCTTAGGAACCAAATCAAAGTACGACCCCCCCCCTCCAAGTTGAACTAAAGCACAACGCCCCTCCCTCGATTCTCGCATCCCACTCTTGAGCCTGCCGGGGAGTGCGCCTCATGTAGAATGTGAGAAATGCTGCCAGAGTGCTTGGGCAGCTTGGTCACCCAAAGTGTTGGTGTGCCCTTCTATTGAGAATGGATGGTTCTGTCGCTTTTCCAAGTTGTTCCCTTAAAATGTTTCGCAGCGACCACATTCCTTAAATCCACTCATATCTACTACTGAAGAAGTCGATGCCTAGAAATTAGTAGCGCTTTGACCGTCCTCAACTAATCAGAAACTTTTCTTGAAAGCAGTAGTGCTTGATGCTTTCATTGTGTTCCCAGAAATGGCTTGCGCAGTGTAGACGTGAATTGCAGCCTGACAGTGTATCTCAGACATGGGTGATCGCCAACTCAGTGAACAGCTAATCGAGAATTACGGGCAAGCTCATCTATATAACGGTAGACATGTGGTTAAAAAAGGAGTAAAAAAAAGGTTATCTCGGCGCAAAGCAGCTCCTTTGGGATGATCTTGTATTAGGTAGTTATCCGCGTTAGTAAGAAGACACTTGAATGCCCCATTACATCAGAAAGGAAATAGCTCAGTTCACCACTCCGTTAGAACACGCCAGCGCAATGTAAACATTTTAATTTTAACACAGAACTGCTCTACGTGGTAACCCCTCCCTCGGGCTGCTTTGCGCCCTTGTAGAGCAATAACACAACACTGCTCCTGTGATATCCTCCGCAAGGAGAGCACAGAACTATGCACAGGGAACAACCCCGGAGTCTGGAAATTTTCGGAAATTTAACAAACCAAACGGAATTCTTAACGAACTTTTCTCTCGGTAAGTTTATCACTTTTCCTTTTAGTATTCTCTACTACGGTAGGGGTCACCCACCCCGCCCCCTCCCGATTAGGATTTCTCCTGGAAATCTGTTTTTCTGTGCTCTCTTCCAACTCGAAGCGAAGGAGAACATGAACCCGTGTTGGGTGGCTGTTTTACGAACATGTGCAATCTCGATGTGTTCACCAGTCCACGAAATACTGTTCTCTTTAATGATGATTTCGTACCTGTTCTTCTTCCACACCAGAGGTGCACGCAAAGTTCTGGGTGTTAAATTTTTAACGACTTTTTCACGCAATTTTTTGTTAAATTCCGGTAAATCGTTAACTTTCGTTAAGAATGCAATAAGCTGCGAACTGCCATTTCAAATGAAGCAAAAATCGGGGAAAAGTTTTGTGTTCCTTTTCAACAAAAGAGCAAAAAACTATTTTTGGAGTGTGGATGAAGAACAGGTACGGAGTCATTATTTAAGAGAACAGTACTTCGTGGGCTGGTGCCCACAGCCCTAATTGGGAGGGGGAGGCGGGGTGGGTGAGTCCTGTAATATCAGTGAAGTCCGTTAAAATTCAGTTAGGCTTCCGTTAAAAAATCGTTAAAAAATTGAATGCCTAGGACTTTGTGTGCACCCCTGGTCTGCGCTGGCGCTGTGACACCAGTCGCGCGCGCGACGACGCGGTGGACCTCGACGGCCAGGTGACGGCCCGACGAACGAGAGGAGGTAATCGGTAATCAACGACCGATTAATAAACACGACCTCGACCCCTTGTTAATATAGAGGCCAACTGCTGACTGCAACTGAAAACGCTGGTAGCAGTTTGCAAGACCCTCTAGCATTTAATGAAAGATATAATCGCCTACAATTATTTTTAGAAGCCTGATTAAATGAAGCGCCTTAGAAGACACGAACTGAAAGGCGATAGACAGAGAAATATCGAGCCGTCATATCCCTAAAGAAACCTCTTATATGGACTTCTCTACTTCTCTCAACGATGTCAGGCACGTCATCGAGCGAACAATTTGAAATGTCGGATATCCAATATTGTAGCATAGAACTGGGAAAGACGTCAACCATTTGACACTACACCTTGACTACACCTTGACTTGAGCTATGTCGTGCTGTATAAAAATAAAAATTTAAATATTTGTGAATATAGACTTCGTAATTCAGTTCTGCGAAGGATGTTTATAGAAATAAGTAAGCTATACGAACCGTGTTGTCCAGGGGCCGGATTCGATTGAAACGTTTTGCCATATCGCTTGTTGATAGGCCACGCTATCAGGAATTTCGGCACTCCGTTAAATTGCTGTAATTCGTTGATGAATCTGGCTCCAAATCGGCTTTGTGTACGCACACAAGGAACGCATAGGTGACTTGAAGTTGTTCCTCAATCAACAAGCGATATGGTGAGATGTTTCAAAAGTCGTTTAAGTCGGTAATGAATCTGGCCCCGGACAGGCTCAATTACCGAATTCCCAGTCGAGAGGAAGGAGCCCCAAATTTATTACCTATACAACCAAGCAAACAGAAAAAGCCTCTAGAACAAGAGTGTAATCAACATTTTTCCTCCACAAGTGGATACTTTTTACAATGCGTGGACACACAAACAAGACAATGTACTCCACATTCTAATCATTTGCAAATCTCCCGATCTTGCTCACAAATGTTGTATATTCTTATGCTTCCCTGTTATTAAATTTGATTTCGTTAATTCGGTTGTTTTCTATGTAATGAGTGAGTTCAATATATACTGTACATTATACATTGGATCCGATTTCGATAATCTTCGGATAGATAGATGATTCGGATAAGGGTGATTTTGCGGTCACCAGATTTTGGGATGATTCGGATAGGGGCAATTTCGCGGGCCCGGATAATTGGATTATTCGGATAGGGATATCCGAACCGGATATCGAAAACGATTTATTCGGATCCCAATGTATACTAAATCCACATCCACTTCTTACGAATAGTTTAAGAGTGGGGACCACCATGTACCCTCCAGGCTCAATTCAATACTGCATCCTTCCTCCCCTCCTACCCGCCTTAGGCCTCGTGCATACTTTCCGTCGCCGTGATTGAATCGCGGCGATGAGTTTTGCTGAGCGACGCGAAAGAATTTGAACTTCTCAGTGCTCGTCGCATCACCCTCGCTCTGCAAGGGAGCGCCAGGACAAACGCTAAACACCGCGCGCGACGCGAAAAAGTATGCCATGCCCGCGATGGGCGCGGGAAGCCATCGCGCGTGCCGACCGCCACTGTTGCGGCGGCCGCGGCAAAGTTTCCTTTGACTATTTGACCGCCTGCGGTGGAATGGCCATGAACTGAGCACCGCGACGGCATCGAGGCGATGGAAGTATGCCCCTGGCCTTAGGCTTCCACCAAAGGGGTGATGTGGGCATGACAAAGGCGAGTCGATTTGAAGCTACCCTCTACCGACTGGAATAGATCCGGGCGCAATGAGCGGACGGGGGAGGGGCACAAGCACGATTTTGCCATACGGCCACAAAATCTACGCCGGGCGTCGGGTGAGGCGTACTTTGGCCAATCGCAGAACTAGGCTAGGGAAGGGACTCCCGGGTGGGTGCCATCAAAGCTGCAAGTGTAGAAACTCCTTTCGACGCTCAGGGGGAGTCCGCGGCTGGGGAAGGGACTCCGGGATGGGTGCGATCCAAGCTACCTGTGCTAGAACTGCTACCGTCGCTCAGGGAAAGTGCGCAGCTGGGTCCTGTAGAGACAGGCAAGGGAAGAGACTCCAGGTTGTGGTGCATCCAAGCTGATCGTACGAGAACTCCTCCAAGAGTTCTCTGTAGCGGAGGTGGAAGACCCGCGATCCGCCACCGAACGATCAATGACCCTCCTCCATATCGACTGACCGTGGTGTCGGTGGATATCGAAAATTGCCACGGCGACACGATGCGGCGGAGGAGCAAGAGCCGCCACCCAGAAGAACCGCACCCCCGATTTCCCATGCATGAAGCGACCCATCGACCACTGTACCACGATCCGCTTGCCGGGAGAGCTATCGCGGGCTCACAAGTGATGGCAAGAGATCGATCGAATGTCAACGCCGCGGACGCAGACGCGATCTCTAAAAGCCCCCACAGAGTTCTGCGGCAGCGCCGCGGCCCTATGCTTAACCATAGGGCAGAGACGCAGAGCTCGCCGCCGGCGGCGTCCCTGCACTATCCTTAACCATAGCGGCGAGCGGCGTTGCCGCAGAACTCTGTGGTGGCATTAAGCTAGGAGGGCGCGGACAGGAAAAGGCTATAGCGTAGATTTTGTGGCCGTATGCCAACATCATTTCTCAGGGGTGGGCAGATTACACGTACGTACGCGTCGGTTTGTGTACAATGTGGGAACTCATTGCGCCTAGGTGCGGCCCATCGTTCACTCATTATGGCCATCCGAAAATATAACAAACTTCGCAGTCCCTGATTTCCATGAATACAAATAAAGAACACGAAAGAGGTACCGCGCGAGGGAAGCGCACCCACCAGCTGTGGGAACTGAGGTTTTCCTCTCAAGGCGTACAGGATCTGCTGCTCTAGGATCATTCTCTGCGGTTCGTGCTTCTTCTGCATTATCTTCACCGCTACATGAAGATTTTTATGCTGGAACGGCATTATTGTGGCCCAAAGAGAAGCATGGATAGTTGAACACAATATGTTCTTTCCCGGCACCCACCGAGTCAAAAGCTTTGAAAATTTGGCCGTATCCGCCTGCTCCCAGAACTTGCTGCAGCTCATACTTTCCCTTGAACAACAACACTGCCACTCGAGCCTTACTCTGAAAGAGCTGCTCTTCACTAAATACCTGAATAATAGTTCCGAAGGGAAGCATAGGCACTGTCTTGCTCGGTCTCCGTGATCGATGTCTGGCTCTTCCTGCTGATGTTATCTAAAGCTGCTAACTTCAAAAGCTTCAAACGATAAGTGAGCTGCGAATGTTTGAAGGCACCGCTGGAACCACACGTGGGGGACTCCCTGGTTGCAGGTTCAGCGAAGCAACGAGCTGCACATTCCTCTCGTCGCTTCTAGTCTGGTTCGTGCAGTTTCTGTCCCGAATCGTCGACACGGAAGGGTTTTTGAGCCCAGTATTGCCAGTGCCCAGTTGCTGACTTGTGTTCTGCTGCATCTGAACGTAACCGTAACAGCTCCGATTTCCTTAGATGAAATCATCATTCACCTCGTCAGTTTTGAGCGTAGTTCCTTGAATTTCCGCCACGATGAGTTCGTCTAGAAGAATACAGCGACAAACAAATGAGTGAGGTTAGCTCATTGTGGATGCCGATTCCATTTATAAGACCTTCTATCAGCGTCTGCTTTGCTTTCCTTATCATATCCATCTATATCATTCGGGATGATGGCGTGCTTGAATCTCATTAATAAAATGGTGTGACGACGAACGACGGCCACGTTAGGAGTGTAGATCAAGGATGGACAGAAATTTTGAAAACGTTCCCAGAAAATAGAAAACCGAGTTTGTCAGAAAATAGAAAACCAAAAACGCCGAGAAAACAGAAATTTTCGAGTCTACCGTTTTAACTCTCTGTTGTATCTAAAGATGCATTTTACACATAACCAACACCCTTGTACCGTATTACGTCAAACTGGACACTTATCGACGTAAGCCCGGCAGGTTTAAGGTCCAACTGAACACCTCCCCAGTTAAGTGATAGTAATATTAGGGCTCGAAATTTTATGAATTTTTTATTTTTGCAGTTCAAATAATGGAGCAAAAACGAAGGTACGGAATGATCTCCTCATTTCATACAGTTCCTGCTTTAAAGAGCGCATTTTTTTTAACTATCTGAGGAATACCTTCATATGAAACAGTATTTGATCTTTTGAGCGCTTTCACGACTCTTAGTACTTCTGATGTTTCCAGAACAATCTCACTCAAAACTCGTGGAGTAGCAGGTCTCGTCCAGAAGAACCGGTAGTCTTCTAAATTCGTTAACGTTTTGCTTAACAAGGGAGAATATTAAGTTTTTTGTTAAGAAAAAGGCATGGCGCCACTTGTTTGTGAAGAACTTCTCGGGTGACGATCTAATTCCGAATTCACCTTTTTATAGCGAGAATCTAATTAAGGATTAGCCAATGAATTGGAAAGCCGGATTTTTGTTGCATCAAATGCTTGTGGAAACAATTTTATTTTAACACCAAAGTCGAGTGAAAGGGTACGTTCTTAGATAAATCAGAATGAACTGCATCGCAAAATCGTTTGTACAATTCGCCTACATTTGTGTAGTTACGAAAGAAATCCCACCGGTTAACAGCGTCAAAAAAGTGTGAAACTACACCGTAGTTTGCTTTGCTGAAATTTGGGAGGGGTATTTGGGGTTGTTTATCATATGAACACATGATATGGAAGAAAACGATGATGTGATCAGGGGCCGGATTCATGAAGCGGGTGATATGCGATATCGTCTCTCGCCACTCTCGGCAGCCTCGCTCCCTCACCTCATCTATCATCTCTCGCCTCTCTCTTCCGCCTCGCTTTCCCACCTGGTCGCTTCCCGTGGGAAGCCGGGAACGTTCCCGGGAACGTTCATGAATCCGGCTACAGATGTAGCAAATGAAGGCAAAATAGAAATATTTCTGAGAAGCGGTGCTCACGTGAGGACAATGTGAAGGATTGATAAACAGGAGTGTGCGGAATTTCCGTTCCGTGCTCCGAATTCCGGTTTTCGGCCATTTTGATCTCATCCGTTCCGTTCTTTGTTCAGCCTGTTTTGGACCGGAAGGCGAAAACGGAAATGGACACTGTTCAACAACTAGTTTTCTATTGAATACAACCAGCTTATCAAGCAAAAAGGGTTCTCTTTCACACAATTGTGACAGAAGTACTGTTTGACAACTCCAGTATTAATATTCTTGAAATTGGTAGGACTACCAAAAGAAAGTTCTCAAAAATGGCAACGTCTGAGTGCAGGGCAAGATTAGTGGGCCAGCAAGGCTACGTATGCATAGTATCTAAGAAAATGCACTCAACATTTGAATGATCATAAATTTCTTGATCCATTAGTTATAAGTAGCTGCAAAAACTTTGTAAGCATATATAACAGTATCATAAAGCAAAGGGTTTTGTGAAGGTTATGCCATGCGCTTGTCTGCTCCAAGATTACATCAGTGTTCCTGATCGAAGGTGTAGACTTCAACTTTTAATTTCATTAGGTATGATGTTCATCTATATGGAGTTATGCAATTCATTCTTTAATGAAGCATCACGAATATCTACCATGAGCTGTTATTTTGATTGACCATGGTGACATATTGATTTCTGAAACAAACTATTACTTCTAGTAACTGTCCAGCTGTGTCACCTTGGGCGTGGGGGTTCCAGGCTGGTACAGACTGAGTAATCCTGTGGAAGTGTGGACCCACCATGACTAACCAGTCATCCAGTTATCATCTTATTGTTAGATCCCAGAATGAATTCTGAGCACTAGCTTTGGTGACTAATGTAACTGCTAATGTTGAGTATGCAGATATCTGTGCAGTCACAACGTCGTCCATGATGCCACAGGTTTCCAAAAATTTTGAACCACGTGAAGGGACTAGACAAATCGTTGTTTGGCGAAAATGTCAGCGACAGGCCGAGATCAGAGAGCCCTTCATAAAAGCCGCTGAACCACCCTCCCCACCCCCTTCTCAGGGTCTCTCCCCAGGCTGTCTAAAACAACACAGAAACCTTCGCAGATAAAAAGGCTATAATTTGAATACACCATTCACTAATATTCACTGTAACATTATGATATGAATATCACCACATGAGGCATTATACAGTTGTTGATAATGTGGCAACAAGACAGAAAAACTCCACTAAACCGTTTTTGAAAGCCATCTTATTCAAAACACTACGCGCCCCTGTATGGACACACAGCACAAGCTTCCAACACTTCTCTAAACTTTTCAATTCCCTCCGAGGGTATCTTCAGGGTGAATTCACCAAAAACCTCGCTGTGTGAGAGCTCTACAAAGTTGAGCTTGTTCTTGAAAATATGTAGGCTTGAAGCATTGTCATCGGTAACTTTCACAAAGAACTGTGTCACGGGGAGTTCCTTCAGGGCGTATGAAATCATTATCGAAACGGCTTCGGTTGCAATGCCGCTACAGCGCTGGTCCTTCTCAGCCACCATCACTTCGAGCTCGCCGGAGCCGTCTTCGGATTGTAGGAACAGGTTCACGTCGCCGACCATGCTCTCCACCTTCAAAGATAATAGTGCAGCTTGAAGGGAACAGGAATAGATTCGAAGCAGAGCCGAGCATGAGGTTCAAGAATCGAGGGGGAGTCGTACTGCGACGATCTTTTTTTGTGTGAGGGGGGGGGGGTGTGGGAAGGAAGTCTGTAGACCCTCTTTGTCCTGGCAGAGAATTGTCTTGTGTTTTCTCAGCTTTTTAGGTGATATTTATATCTCTTAAAAATTGTTCGTTCCAGGTGTGCCTTCAACAGAGAATCGCGTTTAGGTGATGAAGACTCACTGAAGAAAACAGTTATGACAGTCACGTTTCACGAAAATAAAATTCTTCGAAGCTTTGAACACTCACTAATTGTTCTACATTTGAAATTAAAGACTTTCTTTGAGCAGGTTTCGAAGCAACCACCAAGGCTCATTTTCTACAAGTTTCTTCAGGATGTCGTGGACGCAACACAGTTTTCTACCTGAAGGTGCGATACCTGAGTCTGAAATGCTATTGTGTAAAATTTCGAGCGCTGATTACTAACGACGGCATGTGTGATTCCTTGAGAAAAAAATGGGGCGCTCACTTCTATAACCTGTTTTTTAAAGCATAAAATACACACTGCTTATCGTTTTGAAGCTTTGTGAATTTTTCAGAGGCTCCAAGAAATCTGGCGGTTTACGCGCGGTAGCAGCGTTCCCTCTTTTCGTATATCGCATGCAAAGTATGGACTTCTCTTGGAAATAATTTTCTCCCACCTAGACGGAAAATCAAAAAACTGTACCCTGCAAAAATTCAGAGGCTCCAAGAAATCCTGTGTATAACACAGCAAAAGAAAAACAAGGATGCATTGTCGGTATTAATATTTATTTTTTTATTACGCCCCGAAAGGCGCGCTCGTACGGGAATGTAACTAAATCAAATACTAATACTAAATACTAATATGCATAACAGAGTAGAAACACAATAAAATCAAGCATTACGATAACAGACTAAAGCTTAGACTAATCGATATATCATGAAACAACCTCACCTAAACTTAAACACTTTTCAGAACAACGCAAAAACTGCAGAACCAACCTGGATATAAAACACTGGAAGAACGTCGGCTCACAGGTCAAAAAAGGATTTGAAGCACCATCCTACCTCATCTCAACACTGTCCTTAGCTGCTGTTCATGATGCTCTTTCCGCTATTGATAAAGAAAAAATATCCGAAAAATAAGCACAATTTTGCTATGAGTCTCTCTTATACTATAACATGGAGACCATTGAGAAGGGTCCCGGTGAAGCAGCAGAACCGTGAGCCTTTAGAGATTCACCCAGCCACCCGGACGTTATAATCATACGATGTCCTTCGAGAGATAAAGAGATTTCAGAACTTCCTCAGCACCCATCTCCGGGCGGGCTCCGTCTCTCTGGAGCCACATTGTACTGGCAGTGAAGAAGTACTGGGTTTACAAATGCTTTGTAGGACCGATACGAGGTAACATAGAGCAATTGGCTGAAGAATCTCACTTAGGCTTAATACAATAATCCGTTGTGACGGAAAAGTCCTTCGCAAACCATCGCATGCTCATAATTCCTTTAATTTTAAGTTGTTTGAGAAACTCTTAGCACCGTTCGATTCGCCTCCTCGAGATCTACAGAAATATGTATAAAACTTTACCAGATCACCGCGTTTTCGCCGTGGGTGGCCTATAAAATAACTGCAGCAGGCTTTTGCGATTAGAGCAGCTTATTTCCCAGGACGTGCAGGGGTGTGCGTTTAACGACGATTAACGATTTACCGATTTACCGAATTTACCGGCATTTTCCGTTAAAACTTTTTAACGAAATTTAACGACGAAAAAATCCGTTAAATTGCATTAACGACTTTTTGTGACCATTTTTAAAATTTTGCTTCCTCTCCATGTAAATCCATTTTAAACGATTTCTTTGAATGAGCTTTCGCAGTATACCAAAGAAACCTTCCACTTACTTGAATCAGGGTAGGTAATCGATATTGTTCTCGAGTTTCGATGCATTTTCCTCTTGTTGGCATCTTCTTTGCTCCTTAACCAGTTTGTTTGCGTGCGACCCCACTTTTCTCCGCTGCAGTCGTTCCGTGCTTTCCGACTTCCTGGTCCGTTTCTGCGTTTGATTGCTACATATTAGTTGTTCATAATTACAAACGCTCACTCTATAAGTTGTCCCTCTCGACTGAAAGGTTCGATTCTATATGCATTGTTCACGGCGCACTCCAAAGGCAAGCTGGACAGTCTTGGAACAATTCTTGAGTAGGACGGCTAAGAATTTCCGTTAAAACTCCCTAAACGCTCACTCTACAAGCTGTAGCTCGCTCTACAGGTTGTCGCACCCGCTCAAGAGCGTTCTTTTCGGCAATTGACCAAAGCCTATGTGCGGTACTGTATATGTAAGCTAGTATAAAATCTGGTACTTTACAAGCTGTCTATCGGATAAAGAGTTTTTAAAGGTTTACGAAAGAGGTATATCTTTAAAGGTGTAGATCCGGCTCTAGTAAGAAATTTCCTTCATGTGTGTGGATTTTTTTTTGCCTAATATGCGAATTTACTTTAATAGCTTTCATCAGTTGGGCCGCAAAAGTCTACTTAGTGACCTAGGTTTTGTTTAAAAAAAAATTCGTCAAGAAGAAAAAGAAAAGCTCAAAAACGTTGACCCGCAATATGATGCACCTTTGATCTTCCCAGAAGCCTTTCTACCAGCTAAAGGAACTAGGCCATAGTAAGAAATTTCCTATTTTAGAAGTCTTGTTGCTGCTTGGTTTTAAAATTTTCATGATTTCTCTTCTCTTTCTTAGCAAATTTGTTGATGATAGATGGGTTTTTGTTATTTGCTGCGAAGATGAAGGCATAGTTATATAATTATCATGCAGAAGAAGTCGGTGGCGATGTCCGTTCCTCCACGTGGTGCCACTGGAAACTGCTCGCTCTGCGAGCTAAGCTAATTACGGACATTCGAATGCAGGCGACAGGCCCTTGTGACAGGCCGGCCTACGAAGACCCATGTCATATCACATGGTGTATGACAGTTCAAGTTTCTCGAGATAGTGCTACGGCGTCCGCGGGAGCCGATGCGCGCTCGCAGAGCCCGACGAGTGTGAGAAGTATGCGAGGGTCCCAGATGCGAGGACGGCATCGGGGGCAACTGAGCTAGTCCGAAAGTCCCGTAACGTAAGCAGGACCCGCATGGCTACGCTGAATGTGGGTACGTTGACGGGCCGCTCGTGCGAGTTGGTTGAAGCACTGGAGCGAAGAAGAGTTGATTTCTGTGCGGTGCAGGAGACGAGATGGTCCTGCCGCAAGTCAAGGGACATAGGACGTGGTTTCAAGGCCGTTCTATGTGGAAGTCCCAGGACCACCAGCGGTGTCGGAATGATCGTCTCCGAACGATTTCGTGACTCGATTGTAAGCGTCGAGCGCTTTGACGATCGATTGATGAAGATCGTTGTTGCCGCTAAGGAGCGACTGGATCACTTCTTCTCTGCATATGCTCCGCAGACTGGCTACTCCGATCAAGCCAAGGATGAATTTTGGAACCTGCTTGATGAGAAGACAGCAGAGGTACCGTCGAAAGATGTCATCATAGTCGCTGGTGACCTTAACGGGCACGTAGGTGCTGGGAAGGACGGGTAGAGCTGTCATGGTGGTTTCGGATACGGGTCTCGCAACCCTGATGGTGAGCGTATTCTTGAGTATGCGGAATCGCATAGCCTCACCATTGTGAACACCGTCTTCCGAAAACGCGACTCCCACCTCATCTCATATTATAGTGGGAGCTCCAAGTCTCAGATGGATTTTGTGCTTGTGAAAGATCGCGACCGGAGCCTTGTCACAGACGCGAAGGTCGTGCCGTATGAGACGGTCGCTCCACAGCACCGACCGCTGATCTGCACTTTGAAGATCGCCCCTCCGAGGCTGAAGCAGGTCGAGCGGTGCGGTGCAGCAAGAATCAAGTGGTGGCGAATGAGAGAGAAGGAAGCAGCTGTGATTTCTCGCGTGCGGTTACCGACAGTCACGACTGTCGAGAAACTTGGAAGAAGGCGACTTACGCGATTCGTCAAGCTGCACAGTCGGAACTCGGAATTATGAAGCCTGGGCGACGGAAGGTCGACAATCACGCCTTGCTGTGGACAGGCAAAGTTGAAGCGAAGCTTCGAGAGAAGAAGTCGCTGTATCATGTGTTTCTCGGAGACAGAACAGCCGACAACTGACAGGAGTATCAGAAGGCGAAGAAGGCTGCGAAGAAAGCCGTGGCTGTTGCGAAAGCCACTCATTATGGTAATGTCTACCGAAAGCTCGAATCGCGCGATGGTGAGCGGTATTTGTACCGACTTGCTAAGACCCGCCATCGCCAAACCGAGGATATTGAAAAGATCTTTGGCATCAATGATGAGAGCGGCCATCTTCTGACAGACCGCAATAGGCGCTGAAGCGATGGCGTGATTACTTTGAGGAAATTCCACTATGGAATTCCCTCACCCGGCCACCCCTTCTGTGGCTTCTGTTCAAGGTGCCGTTCACAAGATCGCCGTGGAGGCAATAGAAGCGGCTCTGAAGAAGATGAAGCCCGGTAAGGCGACAGGGCCGGATGATCTGGCAGCCGATGTTTGGAAGTCGAAGCTATGGTATCGTGCTGAGTGGTTGGCTGAGTTCTTCAACCAGATAGTAAAGGAGAGAAAGTACCGGAGTGTTGGCGCCAAAGCACGATGATTCTGATTTGGAAGAAGAAGGACAGTCCTGCAGACTGCTCCAATTACCGTCCGATTCGCTTGCTTTCGCACGGCATGAAGATCTTTGAGCGAATCCTCGATAGACGAATCCGTGAAATCGTCAGGCTCTCCGACAACCAGTGCGGCTTTGTGTCTGGTTGTGGGACCATTGATGCTATACACGCCGCCCGCCTCCTGGTGGAGAAGCATCGCGAGAGACAGAAGCCGGTGCATATAGCCTTTCTCGACTTGGAGAAGGCTTTCGACCGCGTACCGCGTGAGGTTATATGGTACGCCTTGCGACAACACAACGTACCTGAGGAGCTCATAGAGTGGGTGCGGATGCTCTACTCTTGCCCAAAGAGTAGAGTGCAAGCTGCAGCTGGAACCTCAATGGAGTTTCCCATCTCTGTTGGGGTGCACCAGGGTTCTGCGCTTTCTCCACTCCTCTTTGTTGTCGTCATGGATGCCATTACGCGAGATCTTCAGCAGCCTGTTCCATGGACGCTGCTTTATGCTGACGACGTGATGCCCGCTTGCGAAAATAAGAATGAACTCGAGCGGCAGGTGCAAGCTTGGTGCGACCGTCTGGCGAATTTCGGACTCAAACTGAACGTCAAGAAGACCGAGTACCTAACGACTGAAGTGAACGAGTCCGGCTCCATTAAGATTAACGGTACTGAACTTGCACGCATTTCAGTGTTTAAATACCTGGGATCAGCAATAGCATCTGACGGCGGTCTGATGGATGAAGTGAACTCACGCGTGAGTGCAGCTTGGTCCAAGTGGCGCTCGTTGACTGGGGTGCTCTGCGATAGGAAGATACCGGAGCGCTTTAAGTCGAAGATCTACAGAGCAATCATCCGGCCAGTAGCGATGTACGGCGCTGAGTGTTGGCCTGCGACTAAGGAAGTTAAAGCGCGCCTCAGCGTAATGGAGACGAAGATGCTGCGCTGGACGGCTGGAGTCACGCGCATGGACCGCATTCGAAATGATGCTATTCGGCAGAAGTTCGGTGTCGCGCCGATAGCGGAGAAGATGCGCGAAGCTCGCTTGCGATGGTACGGCCACGTTCTGCGTGGGAAAGAAGACAGCGTCCGCAAGATAGGCCTTGAGTTGGAAGTATCTGGAAAGCGGCCTAGAGGACGCCCGAAGCAGCGTTGGTCCGATACGTTACACACGGACATGAAAGTAGCTGGTTTCCACCTTGATCAAGCGCAGGATCGGGAAAGGAGACGTCGTAACACCAGAAGTCCGGACCCCGCGACGGTGCGGGACAAACGCTGAAGAATAATAAGAAGAAGATAAGATGCAGAAGGAGTCAAAAAACTCAATATGGAAAAAAGACCTGGCTTTTTACTACAGCCCTTAATGCAGCCATACTGAATGCAGTTAAGAGACATTTTGTTTAAAGAATTTACCGAATTTATCGTTTTTAACGCAAAAATTTTTCGTTAAAAAGCGGTCGTTAAAAATTTACCGAAAAAAATTTAACGCACACCCCTGGTGCATTTGTCGTGCAGGGCTGATACTCGCTCGCAGCCGTGCGGGCGGTCGCGGTGCGGGGCTGCAGCCTGGAGCACCTCTAGCTGCGGCAGGAACGCGTACGAGTTGCACGATGCGCCTATAATGCTAGAGCGCGAAGGCACGTTCCAACCTAACGGATGAGCCGTTTCGCGTAGGCAAGAGAAGAGAAACAGTGGAATGCGACAGAGTCATTATGGGACGGGATATATAATGTCTTCTGGGCCTAAAAAGTATTTCAAGAAGGTTTTTTAACTGACTGCTCAGGAGTAGTATGGGACCTAAACTAATGAAAAATCCTTGTAGAGAGAAAAGAGGAGTCTCATTTGAAGTAAGCTCATAGTGTTTTGTTCACAAGAAGTCCAACTTTTCTGCGAAAAGTTTTTATAGGCAGCCTATTACACTACATTGTCTATTAATAATCTAGTGATTTTACCGTCATCAGATTCATTTTAGTTTCACGGTATACGTATGACCTTTCGTTGGTTTTTGGGGATGTTCCAAAATCCTCCACGGGCTATAATTACATTGATATTTGGACCCGTAAGTTTACCAATTTATCCTTAGGAATCGCTAGATTGTGAAACTTTTGTCAGTTTCCGAGCTATCGTTTTATATCTTCCGATGAATGCTTTATGCACTTTAGAACTTTGAACCAGTGAGAAGATAAGAAGGGTGCAAGTAAGTTGTCAAGAATTGAAAACTCTTGAAGCTTTCACAAATAAGATTATCAAATTCAATTTTTGTAGGCTCGCTTATGCACTCATTAGCTCATTACTTACACTGCCTGTTTGGATCTCCCTCATCATTTATCTTTCAAGAGGTTCCCCTCTCCCACTTATATTACGCGACTTAATGCCACTCGATTGAGCAACACTAGCATTCTATCACATTAAGCCACTCTACAAGATGGCGTTTCGTCATTCTATCGTTTTTCACCCAAGTTTTGCCCACCAGTGCATATCTGCGGGCATACTCGCGCTCCAACTGCCCCAGCCTCGAAACGTTAGCGCAAAACTCGTCCTGTCCGCCGCGGGAGCAGTGAGGACTCCAACCGGAGCGACGCACGCGCGCGCGACCGTACGCGTCAAAATGAATATCGCTGCCGCACCCCGTCGTGCAGTGTTTTCGGAGTATCTCAAGCATGGCGTACGTTGTCAGTGCTCTGTCATGCTTGGAATGCTCCGAGAGTGCGCCACGCACAATGTGTGCAAGATCGAACCTATCATTCGAATGTTAGAAAGCATGTTCACTCTGCTTCGGTCTGCCCTTACTGGAAAATGTAAAGCCTTCAAGCCTATTTCCAACCGTTTGAAGAATTTTATCAGAAATTTACAGCCGTTCTACTAGGGAATTGCTTCAATCTGTCCCGGCGAGACTAAAGTGTGCGCTCTGTGCAGTGCGTATAGAGATGAACCTATCAATCTATTGGGTTCGCAACTGGTAGAGTGAGCGTTCGGGAGTTTTATCATGAATTTCCAGCCGTCTTGCTAAGGAATTGCTCCAAGGCTGTCCAGCTAGCCTTTGGAGAGCGCCGTGACCAATGCATATAGAATCGAACCTTTCAATTGAGGCGAGCGACCACTTGCAAATTGTACGCGCGGACGTGTTCGGAGCGCAATAACTCTTTCAAGTTCAGATCGTTTATGCTGCAATTTGTGGGTTTTGTAGGCAGTAAAATGGTCTGGTAGTACACTAAAGTAGAAGGGTGTAGCTTAGGAAGAGACGATGTTACAGGTGTGCGAAAACGCAGGTGAGGGTTGTGTGACGCTTTTTTTATTTCGGTGGACCACTGCGGTAAGATCCGGCTAGCAAACGGCCTTGAAATGCATATGCATACAGAGCGCTTAAGGTACTTTACGATGACATGCTCAGAGCTCCTCAGCTTCCTAAACTGGCTTAGCCTCAGTTGCCAGTTTAAAGCGGCGAAAGATAGCGGTTAGAGTTTCTTGTGCTCTCACTCGCCCAGAGTTGAGTGTTCGACACTCGCAATGGTACCATTCTGTTTAGCATGGAAAGCGCTATCGAATGAGAATGATATAAATTTCGACCATTTTGGAAATATCGATTTCTTGACAGATTCGCATCGAGGGCGAGGCCGCTCGAGGCCGCTGCAGACGGACGATGACGTCATCGAAAATCGATATCTTCGAGTTAGGCCACTCTTGACACCATTCAATGGAGCCTTTTGTGCTGAACTGAATGGTGTTATTGGTAGTAGGGAAAACGTTAACGAGGACGAGTAAGAGTGAGGAGAACATCGACCGTTGGTGTGCTAAATTGTACGCGCGGGCGTGCTCTGAGCGCGATAACTTTGTGGCGTGCGAACCTTTCCGGTTGCAGCTTGTGGATTTTGACAGCAATGTGGCTTGTGATTATACAAAGTTACACCAGTGCGAAAATGCAGGTTAGCCTTGTGCGACACAATTTTTTCCAATTTCAGTCGACCCCTTCGAGAAGACGCAGAGAGCTAACGGCCTATAAATGCGCAGGCGAGCAGAACGCTTAAGGTTCTTTACGACGACGTGCTCGCAACTCCCCAGCTGCCTAAACCACCTTAGCCCCATCTGCCGTTTTGAGGCGGCGGACTTAGCGGTTGAAGTTTCTTGTCCTCTTACTCGCCCAGGTTTGGGTTTTCGACACTGACCATAACACCGTTTTGTTCACCACGAAAAGCTCTATCGAACGATGTTAATCTCGACCAATTTCAGAAAAATCGATTTTTTGACAATTTCCCTTCGAGGACGTGGGCGCCTTAGGCCTGCCCGAACGATGACGTCATCAAAAACCGGTATTTTCAAAATTGGCCAAATTTCCTCGTCCAAAATCACATAGGGGTTATATGGTGCGCTGATTACGAATCAGACGTCCGTTTTTGAAAATTCCGCCGATTTTGGTAGGTTTTTGATTTTGTCTGGATAATTGAGGTTGGTCGTTTAGGATCACCGATTTTGCTCAAAGTTCGTTTAGGGGCGGGGATTCATTCGGGGTGCCCAACACGATGCCGAAGTTCATTTGGACGATTACGGCAGGAGACCGCCCACACCTGAGCGTGATAACAAAAATAACCGCATAGATGATTTTGGGCGAGAAAATTTGGCCAACTTCGAAATTATCGGTATTCGATGACGTCATCGTCCGTCTGCAGCGGCCTCGCCCTCGATGCGAATCTGTCAAAAAATCGATATTTCCAAAATCGGTAAAAATTTATACCATTCGATAGCGCTTTTCGTGCTGAACATTGCGAGTGTCGAACACTCAAATCTGGGCGAGTGAGAGCACAAGAAACTCTAACCGCTATCTTTCGCCGCTTTAAACTGGCAGCTGAGGCTAAGCCAGTTTAGGGAGCTGAGGAGCTCTGAGCACGACATCATAAATTACCTTAAGCGCTCTGTTTGTATATGCATTTCAAGGCCGTTTGCTAGCCGGATCTAACCGCAGTGGTCCACCGAAATATAAAAAAAGCGTCACACAAGCCTCACCTGCGTTTTCGAACACCTGTAACATCGTCTCTTCCTAAGCTACACCCTTCTACTTTAGTGTACTACTAGACGATTTTACTGCCTACAAGACCCACAAATTGCAGCATAAACTATCTGAACTTGAAAGAGTTGCGCTCCGAACACGTCCGCGCGTACAATTTGCAAGTGGTCGCTCGCCTCAATTGAAAGGTTCGATTCTATATGCATTGGTCACGGCGCTCTCCAAAGGCTAGCTGGACAGCCTTGGAGCAATTCCTTAGCAAGACGGCTGGAAATCTAGTAGAACGGCTGAAAATTTCTGATAAAATTCTTCAAACGGTTGGAAATAGGCTTGAAGGCCTTACATTTTCCAGTAAGGGCAGATAGAAGCGGACAGAACATGCTTTCTAACATTCGATTGATAGGTTCGATCCTGTATACATTGTGCGCGGCGCACTCTCCGAGCATTACAGGCATGACAGAGCACTGACAACGTACGCCATGCCCGAGATACTCCGAAATCACGCACGTCCTGGGAAATAAGGTGGTCTAATCGCAAAAGCCCGCTGCATTTTTTTAGACCACCCACGGTGAAAACGCGGTGGTCTGGTAAAGTTTTATTTATGTTTGAGTAGATCTCGAGGAGATGAGTCGAACGGTGCCAACATTTTTTCAAACAACATAAAAGTTATGACCATGCGACGGTTTGCGATGGATTCTTCCGTCGCAATCCGTCTTTTTGACGGCCCGACGCGGGCGGTATTGTAGCTGGAATGGTGAGAAAATGAATACAACAAACGTTATAATAAATTAAATAGCGGCACAAGAAAACAATCTCATACCTTTTTTAAATTCTTTTCGGTAAGGAGACAGCTGTTTCAAAACCCTTTATGATTTAAAATTGGGAAAACATTGAACAAAGGAAAAACGCAAGCTAGTGGTCGAAGATCTCAACACAACTAGATCTACTCAAAAATCGAGCCGCGAGGCAGACACCTGCGGCTAATTGAAACTACCCTAGTTAGGAGACATCTGTCAATCCTATACATAGTATCTAAGATATTGATTTTCGACAAGAAGGTTCTGAAAACGGAAATTTTAGAGCCAGCCAGGAACTATGGGGAGAGGCATGAAGGACCATAGACCCTGGTTGAAGCAGCCTGTTTTATGACCAGTCATGCTCCACGATCGCCTTCTCCAAGTGTCGGTTTAAAGATCCAATATTTTGAGACCTTAGTCGCACCATTCCTTTGACGATTTTGAAGACAAAAATCAGGTCTAAAAAGGCACGTCGGTGGTAGTGACTGTGCAAGTTGAATTTTTGTTGTCTTTCACGATATCCTGGGGCGACGAACGGTTCTTTTTGCTCACTAAAAACTCTGCAGTAGAGAATTTTCGTGAAGGTCTTCTAGACGTTTTCGATTGCATTGATATTTTTGATGAGATGGAGACTCCAAATGAAGTTGCAATACCCCATCACAGGTAGTACGTACGTTTTGTGCAATCTCAGCCAAATTTTCTTCATCGGCATTGAGAATATTTCTGAAAAGAAAATACACCATCTTCAAACCCTTTGCCACGACCTCATGAATCTTTGACCCCACTTTAAGTTTTTAGGTAAACCTACACCAAGATGCTTTACATTACAACTCGGGGTCAATGGTGTTCCATCGGGAAAGCACACTTTCATAGGCTCAAAGCTAGGCGAAAAAAATGACATTTCCCTTTGTTAAAAGGGGACTGCCTTTCCTCTGACCATCTAACCATCCTTGCCACTGACCTGTTTAAGGCGTTCAGCACGACGGCTACATTCTCATCATAAGAGGTATATAGTTTAACGTCTTCGGCATACGCCGCTACCTAAGTCTGTGATCACATATGATGTCATAGAAATTTATATGAGAAACAAGACGGGGACAGAGATCCGCCGGCGGCACTCTCGAGGAACAGCGTCTGGAGAAGGACAAGCAGTTACCAACTCTGACTCTCATTTCCTCTCCTTCGAGATAGAACTGGAACCACTTCAGCAAATTACCTTGGGATCCATATACTATCCATCCTGATGAAGAGACGGGCAAGGCTAACTACATCAAATGCTCTACTAAAATCAAAGTACACTATCAATGTCTTTCGCAGCACTCATGGCCTCCATCCATAAGTATGTACAGTCGATCAATGATGTACACATGGAAGAACCTGATAGAAATCCATATTGCTCAATAGGAATGCATTCAATTTTTTTCGAGCCAGTCAACAATATGCACCCTCAAGATTTTTTCAATTATTTTCAGAGGTGTCGGAAGGATACTGATCGGTCTATAGTTCGAAATGTTAAACACTCGGTCGGTTCTGGGGATAGGAGTAACTGAAGCCCTCTTCAAAAGAGCGGGAACTCTGCAAAACATCAGCGAGATGTCTAACAAAATGGTAAGAAGGGTAGCAAGCTGGCTTGCGAAGCAATTAAACAAGATCTGAGGTGTTTCATCTTCTGTTAGCGAATGTGAGAATTTCATATTCCGCAACTGCTTCCAGACCTCTTCTGACGCAATGATTGGAACCTCGAGAGTGCCGTGGGTGAGCCATCTAAGTGTAGGCCTCATCATATCTGGCGGCGTAAAGATGGTACTGAAATATTTGACAAGCCTTCAGCCTTCTACGCTTCAGTTATGTACCTTTTCCACATCACCATTTGGAACCACCTTATCTTCCGATTGGGTTTTGGCCTTCTTTACAAAAGACATAATGCTCATCATATTGTTATAGCGTGTTAGCTTTTTGTTCAAGCTCGCAAGGTAGCGTTTGACGATCTAGCCTCTTGGTCAATTCCAAATATCTAGCACCCTTAGCAAAATTCAAACGATAAATTCAAGGACGCTGTTCCGTTATTATATGGGGAGGGTACTTCCTGGCAACTTTTACTCGCTTAAGCGGTGCAAAACGTCTTATGAGGTCATACATAATTCCATAGAACCATTGGTAAACATCAACCACGTCTAGATAATTCTGCAAGATGGCCAACAATCCAATTGAGAAAATACACGTTCAATGAACATTCTATTCATGAGATTGAAGTCTCGAATCTTACTCATATGGCATTCAGGGGCCGGATTCACAAATGACTTAAGTAACGGAGAATTGTAAGTGAAAAGCTCAGATAACGCGGCTTATCGCTCACCATATCGCATGATAAGCCGCGTTATCTAAGCTTTTCGCTTACGATTCTCCGTTAAAGTTACCTAAGTCGTTGATGAATCTGGCCCCTGGTGTTCTAGGGCAATCGACACAAGGGAACAAAATGATTTTATGGCCAGCAGATCCAAGAGGAGGCAGCGAACGAACATTTGTTATTGAATCAGAGCATTAGAAGATAACACCTAAACTCCGATCACTTAGTTAGGAAAACTTGCGAATTGAACCACAGATAATGCGTCAAAAGCGTGTAAGAAATTTTTGTCTGTCGCCGAAACAGCAGTCTTAGTGCTAAAATCTATGAAAAGTTGAGACCTCCAAGAATGGTGGCCTTCAATGGCTCAACAGTGACTAAATCTAACACATTTGCTTAAGCCTGGAGCGGCTGGTAGAGAGGCTATATGTTGTTACAGGATGTTTTCTTGCGATCAAAACTCTTGCGCCAGGCGGGACTCGAACCCGCATCTTCTGCTTTCCGGGCAGCGATGTTCGCCTTACACCACCGGCGCTGTTTGATCGCACGTAACATCCGCGATATCCTCAAGGCCTGTCAGCACCCATCTGTGATACGGGATGGGCCGATCGCTGATATCAGCATGGAGCCGGTTAAGCTGAAGACCTTACTAGTAACAATGTTCTAACACATTTGCTTAAGCCTGGAGCGGCTGGTAGAGAGGCTATATTTTGTTACAGGATGTTTTCTTGCGATCAAAACTCTTGCGCCAGGCGGGACTCGAACCCGCATCTTCTGCTTTCCGGGCAGCGATGTTCGCCTTACCCACCGACGCTGTTTGAACGCACGTAACATCCGCGATATCCTCAAGGCCTGTCACCACCCATCCGTGATACGGGATGGGCCGATCGCTGATATCAGCATGGAGCCGGTTAAGCTGAAGACCTTACTAGTAACAATGTTCTAACACATTTGCTTAAGCCTGGAATGGCTGGTAGAGAGGCTATATTTTGTTACAGGATGTTTTGAGTGACTAAAACGGTAAGAATCGACAAAAGGTAATCATCATGCTATACAGAGCAATGAGGGGGACCGTATATCAAAATAAATCGTGTTTGCCTCCAGGGGCCGGATTCATGGAGCGGCGGGAGCGGGAAATATGTGATATCAGCTCTCGCCTCTCTCTCCCCCTCGCTCCCTCACCTGGTCGCTTCTCGTGGGAAGCTGGGAACGTTGCCGGGAACGATCATGAATCCGGCTACAGAACCCTTCAGATAACATCACATCCAAAAGTTGCAGGGGTACTTGTGAACAAAGGGCCCGTGGTGCCGTGGGATTGCCGGGAAACATGTTAACGCGGCAAACCCACGGCACCACGGGGCCGGTACTTATGAAGCAGCCGTCCTCGGGTGCCGTGGGTTGCCGCGCTAACATGTTTCCCTGCTGCCCCACGGCATCACAAGCCCTCTGCTTCATCAGTACTGTTTCAGGCATGAGCGTTACTTCTTCATGGAGTACCAGATTGTGAAGCAGTACGCACACTCCTCCCCCAGCTTTGGAGTCCCCTATCTTTTTAAAACAATGTATGAGAGATGGTACTTATGAAGCAGAGAGCACGTGATGTCATGCGGTTGCCAGGAAACAGGGAAACGCGGCAACTCCACGGCACCACGGGACCGGTACATATGAAGCACCGGTCCCCGGGTGCTGTGGGATTGCCGCGTTTCCCTGTTTCCCGGCAACCCCACGACACCACGGGCCCTCTGCTTCATAAGTACCTGGAAGATCTTAAATCAATTCAGAGACCAAAATTCTCTCCTTCAACCAAGTTTCGGTGATAAAGACGATTTCTGGTTTATAGCTATTTAGAAAATAGTGAAGAAAATGAATTTTGTTAACGAGTCTCCAAGAATTGAGTAGCACAAAAAAGGAGCAAGGAGGTATAATTGCCCAGAGATCGACCGAAACTGTGAAGAGCCTGAATTTACTTTACGGCTTTCAATGTCTGTTGTTTTAGTTATTTTCCTCTTTATAAACAACATAAACTCGCATACCATCAAACTACTGAGTATTGAGATCGTGAGCCCGTCGCCTGAGCTCACTTTCCCTTCCCGCGCTCCTTGGTTATCGATTTTCTAACAAACACCGTCTTAGGCCAGCAGCAGAGTCTTGCGGGTGCCGCGGGCCCGCCATGACAACGGCGGGTGGTGCAGCCCCGCGACGCAATACTGCGTACTTTTGCCGGGAGGAACGAAGAAATGGAGAAAGAAACGAAGAAATGCATTTTTCAGGGTAAGACTAGAGGGAAGGGAGGAGGGTTGTAAGTAGCAAGCTGAGTGTTGTTGTTGCCCCTAACATATGTACGTCAACGGCTTACGATTATGATTCGTTAGTATACATTGCATCGGATCGAAAATTTCGCATAACGCAAATTCCTCGAACCACGGATTTCTGGTTGAATTTGACAACGGAAATTCCTTGGGCCCGGTCTTTTGAATATTTCAGAAACGAGCAATTTCGCGGGCCATGAGTTTTTGGAGATTCGGAACGGGGTATCCGAAAATGATTGATTCGGATCCAGTGTATCCTGATTAGAATTAGAACGATATTTTCACTATGACGCTGAGCCTTGGCCTTCTTTCCGTCCATCTTTCACGCTCCTTTTAGATTCTGTATCTAGCTTTTATGTTCGCGACGTGTTAGGATCCCCATTAGCGCAGTCGGAGGAGGTGCCAGCTGTCATTGATCTAGGCAAATGGTTTGTGTTGAACGTTACTTCGTGTATTTATTTATTTATTCAATACGCTACATAAGGTAGACATCAGAGAAAAGTTAAATTAAATAATTAATTAAATTATTTTTAATCAATTAAATTTGCATATGCCACGTAGTCGATTGGAGTAGGCGCAAACTCTCGTGTGCACCTCAAATCAGACCTATTAGTTCGGGTCCCGCCGAGGCTAGCCAAGCCTTTCACCCCACAGGGACCGGTAAATAGGCGCCGGATTTGTCTGGGAATGATAGAGCACTGATTGCTCCATCGACTGACCCCAGCGTGTCTTGCATGAGCCAGATACGAATTCAAGTTGACACTTCATTGTATCCCATTTAATGAAGCTTCCAACGGTCGGGAACAAAAGAAAACCCTCCCTCCATGCTTCCTATCTGGTCATGCCCTCCAGCGGGTCTCACCCGCAGCTCCTGGCGCTGCGGTTGAGAGCCGCCGTGAACCGCGGAAGCCCTCGAGGACCCTTGCGTGCGGCGGCTCCGCGACAACTCGTCCGCGCCGCGACTTCCACCACAGTGGCAGCGCGGGTCCCACTGCGGCGGGAGCGATTTGGACGAGTTCTCACGGTGCTGCCGCGAGACTCTGTAGAGGCCCTTAGCCCTAGTTTATACTTGCGCCGCCACGCGGCGCGGCACCATGACCGCCATAGGTATCGATTTTTCGCGCCGCCCGGTCGATATCTATCTCGACAATCGTGCCGCGCCGCCCAGCGGCGCAAGTATAAACTACGGCCTACACGCCGCTGAAGTGCGCAATCTACTCGATCGTGACAACGTTTCCAACGGGAAGCGACGGGATGGAAAGTAACAATTAACAAGCCGATACCTGCCATCGGAACTCCTGCCCATTTAAGCAGTTCTGTGGGACGAGCCTCTACTTCCAGGAAATATAAAACATCAGAAATATTTTTTCATATGGAGCTGACACTGAGACGGAGGTAACGATTCTCCGTCTCAGGCACGCCTTAAAATACTACGCTTCAATTAGTGGAATGGGTAAATCGTGTTCAAAATTCTCGTATTTCATGAAGACAAAATATTTTCTACCAGAATCAGGCCACCGATACTATTAAAATTCTGCCACAATAATCTCAAGTCTTGAGCAATACACACTGAAAAAATCAAATGATTTTCCAAATCGAACACGTTGTGTCGACCTCTGAGCGATCTTGTACCAACGCTATTGGAGCTATTGGAGCGGACGTGTACAAAAATTATCGTATTTCGGTAAGCCTTCCGAGTTTAAAAAACTCCGCTAGCTTTTTGAAAAATAGGTTCAAATGGTTTCTTACCAAACGAGAAGCAGTTTCCAAAAAGAGGTCTTCATGCAGGGCATGGGTGTTCAATTGTCGATCGAAAAAATGAAGTGATTTTGTACTAATAATCGCAACGCAGTTAACATGTCGAAAACCCTTCTAGCTTTTAGGAAAACAGAGGGAGAATGCTTTCTCACCGTTTAAAAAATAGTTTCCAAAAGGAATTCTTCATGCGGCGCAGCGGTGGGTCGATTTTCTGCACGTTTTTTTGGCAAATTCGACAAATATCGAATCCAGTGCCCGGCATGAAGACGTCAAAAACTGTTTCTTATACGGTTAGAAAGCACATTTCTCCTCTTTTTTCAAAAACACAGGAATTTTCAAAATTCGAAAAACTTACGGAGTTATAGTATTTACAAAGTCACTCGATTTCTTTCGGCCAAAAATCGAACCACCTTCGCATTGCGTAAAGACCTTCTGGAGCCCGTTTATTTTATTGTATGGTAAAAAAGCATTTTTCTTTATCATTCAAAAAGCCAGATGACCGTTTTGTGGATGTCCAATTTTGTCGCTCCAATGACGATGGAGCACGGTCAACCAGAGGTCGACACAACTTGCTCGATTTAGAAAATCATGATTTTTTCAGTGTGTATTGTTCAAGACTTGAAATTTTTGGATTGTGGCAAAATTTTAATCGTACAGGTAGTCCTGCTTTGAGCAGAAAATAATTTTGGTTTCATGAAAAACGAGAAATATGATTGCGATCCCACTAATCATATCGACTTCGCAGCGGAGAAGCTTGTTTTTCTGTGTAATCACGGGCTTGAATTTTTGTAGAGTACAATTTCGTTTTTCGATGATGTTTCCCCTAGATGGGAGAGAGTTATTGCCAAGGAAAACTCATTTCGCATCCTTTGGTTTTTGCGACTCCGTCATCGATTCGAAGTGCGATTCAAACAAAAAATGTTCTAGGGAAAGCATTCGTGTCGTTTTTACCAACTAACACTCGAAATTTTATAGCGTACAATTTCATAGTACAATTTCAGACGGAGATGTCGCACCTTCAGGTAGACAAATGTGTCGTGTACATGACGACCTGAAGAAAACTGCAGAAATTGAACAGTAATGACTGTAAGACTGCTACCAGAAACCATACTTTTTTGAACTGTAGAATAATCTCCATTTATTGGATCCTTGACCCTGTGAAAGGTCGACTGCCCGGATGGTCTATAGATCTTGTGCCACCGATCTAGACCGCTTCTTTTGTCGTGTATATTATATATTACAAGTGCTCCGTCACGCCTATCGGCGTTCCTCGCACTTGCGCGCTTCGCGCGGTGTTGCAGTATCACTAAGCTAAGGAGAATCACATCAAGTTAGCTGCTCTACTTGCACAGTTTTCTTCCCTACCTAGGAGTACAAAAGGCTCGCAGTAGGTATAGTATATGGTGTGATAGGGCGATCTATTGGCTCCCCACTACTGGTCTTCCCCTATTGAAACGGTCCCCATTACTGCTACTGGTCCACCTCACTGATCCACCCTCAGCGGACGACGTTTTCGGCACGTCTATCCGAATCCCCAAATACGCTGAGCGAAGCCTTTGGCACGTCCTTTGAGTCCCAGGCACATCACGCGACGTATTCCGCACGTCTTCTAAATCGCATCGCACGTAGAAGACGTCTGGGTATTTCCGCTATTTTCGCGCTCGGTAACTTGATCAGTATCGATTGATGGTGATCAATACTTCAAAAACGAATTTCAGATTCGTATTGAGTGACCTCGACTGCCTCCAGGGCTAAAGTTTTAAACCGCCTAGACGACATCCGCAAAAAATCTATAGTTTGATCAATATCACTTGATGGCGATCGATACTTCAAAAGCGAATTTCAGACTTGTGTTTAGAGACTTCGACCACCTCCAGGGCAGAAGTTCCATCAGGGAGAAGACGTCTGGGTATTTTTCGCTATTTTCGTGTTTTCGTGCCGTAATTCACCCCCCCCCCCCTACTTCCCCCGCCCACTATTTTATAACTAAATCCACGTAAAAATCGATAATATGGCCCAAGTGGATTGATGGCGATGGACACCTCAAATGTGGACTTCACGCTCGCCTTCAGCGACATCGACTACCCTAGGACGGAAGTACCGGATCGCAAGAAAGATATCCACAGAAAAGTCGATATTCAACCATGATTTTCGCAACTTCTCGCACCAAGGCACACTGCACGTTAAAGAGTGTAACCGCACATAGCGCGTTATTCAAACCTGGATTTTGGTAGGGTAACAGCGCTTTTACTACACAAAAAACGGTAATACCGGTCGAAATCGATTTATAGCGACCGATACTTCAAAAATGAACTTCAGATTCGAGTTCAGTGACTGGATTAGCCTAGAGGCAGGGAGTTCGGACCGCAAGAAAGATATCCACAAAAAAGTCGATAATACGGCTCAATCTGGATTGATGGCGCTCGACACTTCAATAACGGGATTCAGAGTCGTGCACACCAACCACGATACCCCTTAGACTACAATTTCCGATCGCCGGAACGACATCCACAAGCAAATTAATAAAACGGCTCAATCTGGATTGATGGCGATTGACACTTCAGAAAGAGACTTTGCCCTCGCGTTCAGCGACCTCGACTACCCCGGGAGGGAAGTTTCGGACCGCAAGAAAGATATCCACAAAAAAGTCGATAATACGGCTCAATCTGGATTGATGGCGCTCGACACTTCAATAACGGGATTCAGAGTCGTGCACACCAACCACGATACCCCTTAGACTACAATTTCCGATCGCCGGAACGACATCCACAAGCAAATTAATAAAGCGGCTCAATCTGGATTGATGGCGATTGACACTTCAGAAAGGGACTTTGCCCTCGCGTTCAGCGACCTCGACTACCCCGGGAGGGAAGTTTCGGACCGCAAGAAATATATCCATACAAAATCGATAACACGGGTCGATATCGATCGATATCGACCTATACTTCAACAATGAACTTCAGATTCGAGTTCAGTGACGTCGGTTAGCCCAGGGGCGGGGAGATCGGACCGCAAGAAAGACATCCACAAACAAATCGTAAATGCGGCTCAAAATGGAATGAAGGCACTCGACACTTCAATAGCTGGATTCAGAGTCGTATTCACAAACCACGATACCCCTAGGACTAAAATTTCCGATCGCCAAATCCACAAAAATCGATAATATCGATCGATTCGATTAGTCGACTTCAGATTCGTGTTCAGCGACCTCGATTACCCCCAGGGCTGAAGTTTCAGGGCGCCTGCTCGACATCCTCAAAAAATCAATAATATCGATCGATATCGATTGGTCGACTTCAGATTCGTGTCCAGCGACCTCGATTACCCCCAGGGCTGAAGTTTCAGGGCGCATGCTCGACATCCTCAAAAAATCGATAATATCGATCGATTGCCGACGTGTTCAGCACATCTACGGCATCGCCAGGCACGGTTGCCGACGTGTTCGGCACGTCTACGGCATCGCCAGGCACGGTTGCCGACGTGTTCGGCACGTCTACGGCTCGCCATGCAGGGTTGCCAACGTGTTCGGCACGTCTTCGGCATCGTCAGGCATGCTTGCCGACGTGTTCGGCACGTCTACGGCATCTCCAGGCACGTAGAAGGCGTCTGGGTATTTTCTGCTATTTGGCGCCCCTGATGTTCCCGCCCCTGATGTTTCCGCCCCTGATGTTTCCGCCCTGATGTTTCCGCCCCTGATGTTTCCACCCATTGATGTTTCCGCCCCTATTTTTTGACGTGCTCCACGGCTAAGTGTGTACCAGTTATTATATAGTATGATAAACCGGTACTTGTACTTATATTCGTTGTGTGTTATGCGTTCGAATAAAGCTGTTCTCTACTTCGCCTCCAGTCTCCGACGACCAGAACGCTCGAAGGCTCCCAAGGATGGACGCTCCTCCTGCGCTGCTGCAAGCCGTCCAGAAGCCAATCGATCTCCAAGCACGCCGTATGGACGACGAAAATAGCCGCATTCATGATGCTCATGCAGAAGATGTCCGCCTTGCTTGCCGTTAGCAGTGCGCTCGTTATCAAGGACAAGCATACAAACTTCGAATCGCTTTTTTATCTTTTTTTATAGATTGTGAACGAGGATCCTTAGCGATACACATTACAAAGTGCGCCAATGCCAATCTGGACATCGACTTCGACGGCTGTAATGTCTGTTCTACGTTGCTGGATTCGTAGGACTGGAACTAGCTGATTACCGCACTCGTCTTCTAAGGAAGTTGGACCAGTCGGAGGTCACGCTGAAGAATCTCACTGCAGAATGTCAGCTGGTGAAATCATACAAGGAAGACTCCCAAATGCTTGAAGACGATCCGTAGCCAACTTCGTTCGCCGCAGGAGGACCTTTCAAGGCAAAACGAAGCAGAGAAACGAACCAATCGCACTCCGATATTAGTGTGATCAGAGGAAACATTCAAAACAACGAAATGGATCGACTACACGCTACCGTCACAATCGTCAGGTCAATAACGTCCTAGATGCCTTCAAAATGGATGATCACCCCATCTGGGCCCGGATTCATCAACGACTTACAGCAATTTAACAGAGAAAATACAGCCAAAATCCCTGACAGTGCGGCAAAAAATTTCACCATATCGCTAGGTAAGCCGCGCTATCAGAGATTTCGGCTGCATTTTCTCTGTTAAATTGCTGTAAGCCGTTGACGAATTCGTCCCCTGGATGCATTCATAAACGGTCAACCGAGCTTCTATTTGATATTGGCGCGAAAATAACCATTATCTCCAAGTCTAAATGGAAACAGATCGGAGCACCTAAACTTCAAGGAACAGACGTAACTGGATTGCCACCAATGGAACTGTACTCAATATTCGAGGATACTTCGAAGCTGACTTCAGGGTCAGCAGCGCATCTGAAGGACTATTCCCTGGCGGTGGAGCTATTTTGTAAATAACAGCGACTGCAACGACATCGGAATGCCACGGATCAGACAACAGCCCGATCCCTACAAAGCCGTCAGGAAGTACCAGATTGAGCGGGCATTCATCTTAGACCACGTCCCTGCCTCCTAAAATTGTTGAAAAGCTAAAGAAAACGTTCGTAGCAGTCTTCAGATCTGATCTGGGACCATGGACAAGGAAAAGGCGCTTGAGAGCCTATGCTTCACCAATATTCAACAAAAAACGCCCTGCAACGTACACTAACATTGCCGTTGTGAACAATGAAATCGACCGTCTACTCGCAGAAGACGCGCTCTCCCCTGTCACTCATTTCTTGTGGGCTACACCGATCGTCGTAGTAAAAAGGCAAAAGGAACTATTCGCCTATGCGCCGGCTGTTTAACTGGCCTCAGCGACGCGCTGATGTTGCACCAACACTCGCTGCCCGACGAGGTAATCACGGAACTAAATGGAGGAACGGTATTCAAACAAATCGAATTTGCAGATGCTTACCTGTAATTGGAAGAAGACTACGCTTTCAAGAAACTGACAATAAGCACACACAGTCGGCTATTCAGCTACTTCAGGGTAAGGCCTGCTCTTGGCATCCTCCAGTAGATTATATAACCTCTATGATTGCCGGATGGACGGAAGTGCAGCTTATTTAGACGACGTAGTCATCACTGGCGGTACCATAAAGGAACACACCGCCAACTTGAAAGCGCTGTTCGAAATTATCTATCAATTTGGATTCCATGTCCGCACCGAGAAGTGCAACTTTCTGATGCCACAAATACGTTATCTCGGGAATATAATCGATGCAAATGGAAGTCATCCGGACCCTGCTAAAACAGAAAAGCAATCAAAAAGATGCCCCCTCCCAAGAACAACGGACAGATGCAGTCATTCCTACGACTGACTGCTCAACTATTATACAGCCTTTGTTAAGGAAATGCGCCAACTTCGCGCACCTCTGCACAAATTGCTCAAGAAGGACGTGCCGTTTTATTGGTCCCCTGAGTGTCAACAAACCTTTAACCGCGCCAAAGAGGTTTTATTGTTGGACCTGCTGCTCACAAATTACGACCACTCCAAAGGTATAGTAGTGTCAGCCGATGTTTCGGAATGCGATATATGAGCAGTAATATCTCCGCTTCTCAGGAAAAGGAAAAGCCGATATATTACTGCGCATGCCGCACCCTCATAGCAACGGAGAAAAACTATGGTTAAGTGTAGAATTAAAGCATAGCACTAGTCTTCGCTGTGATGATGTTTCATCGCTTCTTCCACGAACGTCATTTTAAGCAATTGACCAACCACAAGTCGCTTCGAACAACATACAAGAGCAAAAAGGGCATTTCTGTCTACACGGCAAATCGTCTCCAGCGTTGGTCCTTGACCTTACTCAACTACAATTTCACAAATGAGCATCGGATTACAAACAGCTCCGGCCAAGCCGACGCGTTATCCCGTCCAATTGCTGATTAATCAGCCTCATCGGGAATGTCGTCATTTCTGAAATCATCGTTAACGTCTTCCAATTGTTTACCAATGCGTCCACTAGGCAACCCGTCACAGCGTACACTATAGCCGAAGAAATGCTCAAGGAAGTTGCACCAACAAAAGTTCTGCAACGCGTTCAAACTAGAAAATGGCAAAAGAAGCCATAGGATCCTATACTTCGCGTCAATTCGATGCGCAATAATCTCTTGACGCACAGTGGATGTCTGATGTTTGGAGACCACATGGTGATCCCTTGCAGCATACAAGCTGCAGTTCTCATCGCCTCCACGAATGAAAAATCGAGAATGAAAATGCCAGTCAGAGATGACTGCTGCTGGTCAAAAACGATAAGAACATCAAAGACAAAGTGAATTTCTGTACTCTTTGCCAAGAAAATGCTAAACCTCCTGAAAAAACAACGTTGTGTCCGTGGGGAGTTGAAAATGAGCCTTGGACCCCCATTCACGCCAACTTAGGTGGACCCATCAACGGGCGGACGTATTTGGTCATCGTAGGTGCCTATTTCAAGCAGCCAGAGATTATTCTATGTCGTCTACGACATCTTCCGCAACTATCAAACATCTTCATCGCTTCTGTTCACAACTTGGCTATCCGCGGATACTGGTAACAGACCACAGAACCTACACTTTACTTCGACACAGTTCAACAACTTTTGCGTTCTGAACGGTATAAAACATTGTCGCTCACCCCCTTCATTCACAATCCAATAGACAGGCTGAACGCTTTGTCGACACTTTTAGACGAAGCCTATGCAAGCTTCGAAGAGAGGGAACGACTTAGGATACCTTACAAACGTTCAACTACCGCCGAAACGCCATGTCCCACGTTGTTGGGAAGGTCACCAGGTCAGGTCTTTTTTGAGAGACGTCTAGGCTTTTCGTTTACTGCAGAACCCTGCGCAGACGAATGGGGAACCTTGGGCAAATCCAAAGATGGAGGCACAATTCAACAATCACCAGGCAGCACGCCAGAAGATCTTCGAGGCGGATGACCTTTATGGATCTGCGACTACTGTGCCGAGTACCCGAGATAGACTCGTGAATGTGTGAAGTCTTGTCTTGGACGACGTCTCTATGACATCTCAGTTGACGAACTAATTTGGAGATGTTGTAGTCATCCAAGGTAGGACAGCTTTATTGCGAAGAACAGCAGACAGGAAGGCAAAGCACGAAGAATAAATACAGATCAATCGGGGGCTATTTATAGACAACTCAGGGTCCAGTGATTACGCGGCTGTGACGTGGATATTACGTAGGCAATATATTGACATGATGTACACGTTAGGGCTATTACGCAGGTTCCGTGACGTAACTGGGTAAGGATCGATATGGTATTACTGCCCAATGCCTTTAACAGGAGGCGGTAAGCAAATCAACTGTGCCCCCGATCTCTAAGCACGTTCCCTGCCTACACGGCATTGCTCACGGATCAACTCCACTCGCCATTACTACCGTGCCTAAACGACGGGACACCTACACAAGATCAGGATGCTGAATTGGACTAGGATAGACTATCGATGCAACCTATCGACATGTTTGTTTCCGCTCCCCTTAAAGTGGGATGAAAAACTCTCCTATTTGGCTGCAACTCAACACTAACTGCAAGAAGAAAACTTATACCTCTAGTGTTTCTTCTAAGAGGGAGGTGTTGTATCCTTGACCCTGCACTTGACTGATTGACTGCCGTGTAGTCTATAAATCTTGTACCACCTGAAGTGGACTGCCCCTTTTATCGTGTTCGTCAACCGGCACTTGTACTTATTTTCGTTGTGTGTGTTATTCGTTCTAATAAAGCTATTCTCTACTTCGCCTCCGGTCTCCGATGACACAACAATATTCAAAACCTTAAAGAATTGTGTCATGTTAGCCATCACAGAGTGATGTTCACCCCTTCATGTGCCAGCTCACCGCGGTGAAGGGGTGAACATCACTCTGTGATGGCTAACGGCACAAATGGTCACGCAGTACGCGACGCTATGTCGTGTATGGGCGGCTCTCCTGTATCCCTGGCCAGGAACATGTGAGTAACCAGACCATCGGTACGGCTAAAACAACTAAACCCGCGCACCAGTCCTCCGCGCGCCGGAGGTGGACTTCTACGACGTCGGTTGCATCCACCTCCGGCGAGGGGCCATCTAATCTCGGAGTTAAACTATCAGGACGTCATTGGAATCGGACTACCGGAAACTCCCTCCCACCACGACACGGAAACTGCCTATTCGTCTGCACTTATAACTGTCGTTCGATCGCATCTGAGCAGGATCTTCGGACACTGCTTTATAGAAGCCGAAACATCAAATACGACGTTATCGCCCTGCAGGAAACGAAAGGCAGAACGGAAACCATAAGAAGGACCGACCACAACGAGCTTCTCATTATCGGAGCAAAGGTGGACAGAAAGAATATTGGCGGAGTTGGATTTCTCGTCAATTCGACAGTGCATCACCTAGTAGACTCTTACAAGATCATCAGTCCGCGAGTAGCTGTTCTTCGTCTGGAAACCAAAGATCAAGGAACCATCTCCATCATAAATGGATATGCTCCAACATCTGCGGCCACAGATGAAGAAAAGGAGGAATTCTACAAGCTGTTCGAAAGGACTGTCAACGACGAGAAGAGCTACTACAAAGTTGTCGTTGGTGACTTTAACGCTATCGTCGGTACGAATGATCACGACGAATGGAGGCTAGGACCACATGGAACTTCCTCAGGGAACGAAAACGGAGAGCGCCTGATAGACTTCCTATCCGCGTGCCGTCTCTACCATGGAAATTTTATGTTTAAGAAGCCTTCAAACCGACGATGGACCTGGGAAAGCCCAAATGGAGAAACACGTTCGGAGATCGACCATGTTCTTACGAACAGACGCTGGAGTCTGTTCGACGTCTCCGTGCTGCCTTCATTTGACATCGGCTCGGATCACCGTCTTGTCCGTGCGAAGCTGACTCTCAAATAGAGGATGTTCAAGCGTGACACCCATAAACCGGCACCGGTGAGGATCCCCACATTCAAGTCTGAAGAGTTGGAATATGCGATAAAGTCGTATGATTGCAATCTTCTTGAAGATCCATCGGAAGACTACGACCTTCTCTCCAAAGGACTGTTGAAATGCGAAGCCACATCGCCGTCTGCTTCAAGACTCAACGCACATGCGATTAAACTCTTGGAGCAAAGAAGAGCTGTTAAACTGGATCCTAATGCTTCCCATCTGGAAAAAGTCACCATCTCGAAGGCCTGTCGAATTGCAGTGAAGGAGTCCATTCAAGCCTACAGAAGATTGAAGCTGTTAGAAGCGGCTGGGAAAGGTTCAAGCATAAAGCGCTGCAAACGAGATCTCTGCGATCAGAAGGCAATAATGTCAGCAATTGTGGATAAGGATGGAATAACGCAAACGCCTCGAAGAGGCCATCGTTCAAGAATTCTAAACAGATCTGTTTCGTTCTTCTAGCATTGTCCCGAAATGCTTGATGCCATCAACTGAGGAAGTACCATTCTGGAATCAGAAGTTGCTCATGTCATCAGAAGGATGAAGCCAGGCACTGCTCCCGGCCGGACGGCATTTCTGCTTCGTGCCGGTGGCAGTCCCCTCTACTCACTTCTCGCCAAGCACTTCAACCACTACCTTCGACTTGGTAGGATTCCGAACTCATGGAAGGAGTCGAAAACAGTTTTAATCTTCAAAAAAGGTCAGCAGGAGGATATCAACAACTATCGACCCATCAGTCTTCTCTCGGTTGTGTACAAGATCTTCACCAAGATACTGCTTAACCGCATGGAGCGTTGCTTGGATGAATATCAGCCAGCGGAGCAAGCAGGGTTTCGCAAGGATTTCTCCTGCATGGACCATATTCAGACTGTCTCACAGCTCATCGAAAGGAGCCGCGAATACCACCTCCCACTTGTTCTTGTCTTCGTGGATTATCGGAAAGCGTTCGACTCTGTGGAAATCAACGCCATTCTGAACGTCCTTGTGCACGCTGGTATACCATCGCCCTACATCCGACTTCTCGACGAATGCTTCTCGAACACATCGACTACCATCGAGCTGTTCGATCGAAAGCTTAAAATTCCTATCGAGAAAGGAGTACGGCAGGGAGACACGATTTCTCCCAAGCTATTCACAGCGGCACTCCAGGATGCCATGAAAGACTTGAACTGGGACGATAAAGGCTACCTTGTCGACGGTAAACGGATCAGCAACCTTCGCTTCGCCGATGACATTGTTCTCATCTCTACCAGCACGGAAGCCGAGGAAATGCTGAACGAGCTCAATGTGGCAGGTATGAAGATTGGATTGGACATGAATATGTCCAAGACACAATTTATGGTCAACCAGTGGTGTGACACGGGACTCGTAAGGTTAAATGGAGTCGCTCTGCAACAGGTCGACTCCTACGTCTATCTGGGAAGGGAGCTGAACATGGATAACGACCTCGCTCCTGAAATCGCCCGCAGGAGACGCGCAGCATGGGCAGCCTTCAGTTCGATTCGCGAAGTCACCGATCAGGTCAAGGATCCCGGCCTCAGGGCCTCGATATTCAACGCCTCTGTACTGCCTGCAATGTGTTACGCGACGGAAACCTGGCCCGACAACAAGACAATCGCCAGAGCGATGCAAACTACGCATCGTGCACTGGAGAGATGTCTTCTAAGGACAAGCCTTCGTCAGCAATGGCAAGAAGACCTACGAATCTCGGAGCTACGGGAGAAGTCGCAATTAGCAGACCCGCTGCAGTACATGAAGAAGTGCAAATATCGCTGGGCCGGACACCTGCTTCGACGAAAGGACGATAGATGGAGTCTCCGTGTCACAGAATGGCTCCCGAGAGACCATAAGAGACCACTGGGACGACCGCCAACGCGATGGACAGACTCATTCTCAAGATCTCTCAGAGAGCGGAGTCTGCCTCACTGGATGCAAGCAGCCAGAGATCGAGCGGTCTGGAAGAGTTGTGGTCCCCGCTGAGAGGACCTCCAGCCGACAAAGGACCATCAAAGTATCAAAGTAAGTAAGTAAAGAATTGTGTTCTCGAAACATGTGCTGCCCAGTGAACTAATTGTAAGCTGCGATTTTCTTCAATGTCGAAACCACACCTGGAAAGAAAAACTTACTAAGGGGTACAAAAATCACCTAAAACGTTGAAGAATTCAAGACATACAAGAAATAAAACAGTGGCAGAGACAGGAACGGTCGTACCAAATCCGCATCGGAAGGGAGAGGGTCATGAATTTCCAGCAGAAATCAAAACCCACGCTTGACCCTGATTCGAATCGACTGCGCAGCATATACAAACTAGCATGAACTATTACGTCAAACGTACACTCACTTCCGAGGATCCTCCTTCTTCCCTTGCCTTAGATAGTATGATGAACGTCAGCTTATCGTCTTCAACACGCCACTTACGCTGCATCGCATATTCCTCCTCCAGTGAAAGCGGCTCGGATCCTGTCAGCCTGAACAAAGTAATTTTAAGAAAAGCTATTACAACTCCGCGTGACCGTGACATAGGAATTTAAATTTCGATGTAACTGAATATGCTTATCGTTAGTCGCGAAAAAATCGTGTGAGTTCAGCTTTATCTTCGTTTTAAACCGCATACTGCAGTGATCAGTCACCCATCCTTTATTTTTCCCTTGGGAGGCGTAGCTGATGCCTTCGCAATTAACAAAAGCTAGGCATGAAACAATACAACCCAAAACTCCAACAAAAATACAACACATAGTGTAGCAAATCGAAAATTAAATTAAGTAAGGTAGTTATCAAGAAACTCCGGTAGTAAGCGGACTGGTGCCTGTTGCAAGATTGAACAAGGTCGTGAAACGCTTATATAAACACGGTTTCTGTGTTCTCCTCCGCGTGAACGGAGACAGACCTAGGCAAGGAAAGGAACTCTGGGGTGTGGCTGATCTAACTTACCCGTTTTAAGGTACCTTGCTGGTGTGAAGCGGGTAGCAGCTCGCTTATTACCGAAACTCCTAAGTGCTTTCAAAACGAAATCAATCTCTTTAAATGCAGAAAGTGCACAGAGAGTGCGTTCCCATTAAGCAGCCTGTTGAATGATGAAAACAATTGTGGAAAATCAATCTATGTTGGCCATCCGAGGCTTGCCAGTGGATCTTAATTAAACATCGAATTCTCGTTGTCATCAAAGGTCTGAATGTGATGCATATGTTTACCTTGCGCTTAGCTCCATCAATTGTCTTAACTACCGTACCATTTTCAACTTACATCAGCGACCACAATAAGAGACAAAATAGAAGAAACGAACCCGTCTGTTTGTCTGGGGTGGTAGAACGGAAGGATAAAGAAGGATAGGGGATAAGGATAGTAGCGTCTATACAAACTTTCTGCCTTGAATAAACATGTTCATACCTAGCCGCGTCTGGTCGCCACTGGCGATCAGGACGAACGGCGCAGCAGCCTTCAGTAGCAGTAGCAGTTTCCCGCAGAAGTAGTAGCAGTAGGGCATCGACACCGTCGGAGAAGAGAGAGCCGACGATGGCTGCTCCAGCAGCAACCACCACGGCGCCACAGGCTTGGTCTCCAACGCCTAGAGCCGTACCGAGGTCGTACGCTCAGACCTTACATGCCGGGTACGTCGTAGCGTACGTGGTGGAAACTCTTCTCGAATTTTTTAGTTCTGAGAAGATTGACAGAAAAAAGGACCAACGACTGGTCTTTTTACAAGAAGTATGCGGCTCCAACTACGAGCTGCTGAAACCGCTGTTGAAAGGTCGGCAGCTCGAAGAGATAGGACTCGAAGAGCTCAGATCGGCAATGGAGAAGCATTACCAAATGAAGAAGTTGGAATTGGCGGAGCGATTTGGACTCATGTCAAAGCCTCAGAAGCCGGGACAAGCGCTACATATTCTACGCCGAGCTGCTGAAGGCAGCAAACAGCTGTTAATTCAAGAATTTTAAGGACCGCTGTGATACAGTGGTCACGATGTTTATAATGGGTGAGTTGTTTTCAGTGGAGACGAGGAAACGGCTGCTGGAAAAGGAGGCCCTGACCTCGAAGAAGGCGTTGGAGCAGACGGAAGCTAACGAACGCGTACGAGTAAACACCCCGCACTTAAAGGAAGGGCCGCAAGATGTGGGAGTGGCAGTTGAAGAGTCATATTCAATAGAGGGCAGGGCTCACCCCAGATAGGAAAGTGGGAAGTAAACCGGGCAAGGGACCAACTCGGGAGAAAATGAAGCCTTGGGTGTGCGGGGTGCCGACCATGTCGGATATGTTTCAGGAAAGCGGAAGCATACCGCAAAGTATGTAAGATTAAAGGCTATATTCCAGCGTCGTGCATAAGGATCAATAGGAGAAATGCCAAAATCTCCCAGTGCCAGATCCAATGGTGCGAGGAGCCCGCTGGTAGCTCCAATAGTGAGGACGGGATAGCACAGCAGAGAGTGAACGTAGTGGAGATTACAAGTAGAGCCCACTTAATAGAGCAGAACTAAAGAAATTGGCGAGACAATACAATGTCGGCGAGCAGGAAGTGGCTCAGCACGATATTGACTCTGGTCGCTGGCATAGGGGATGAAGGCAACTCACGGTGAAAGCGAAAATTACCGGCGACCATAAAGTCTACAAGAGCGTACGAGCATGTAGCGGTACCGCCCTCAGGAAGGTTGGGGGACGGGATGAAAATGAGGAGAAAGATAGCATCAATAGCGGTGAGATAACAAGCTGTGCGATAAGAAATTCGAAATGATAACGAGAAGTCCAGTGTAGAACCTCCTAAGATGTTAAAAATTGAAGTTAATGGAATAGTGATACCATTTGATTTAGACACATGAGGAGCGTCCATAGATGAAAAGACGTGGCGCAAATTAGTGTGTCTAGAAATACAAAAAACTGAAGTAGAAGCAACAGCGTACAATAATAAGCGGATAGCATTTCAGGGAAAAGTTCTATCGTTGGGCAAATTTGCTGGTAAAACCGTGAAGATGGATATTCATTTATTTAAAAAAGATACATATTCTTCATGTGGAAGAGATACGATCGGGGGACGGAACTTTTACTCACTTTTGGCCGCGCCGGCCGCCGCGCGCACGCCGCGTGCGCGACGTCGCCAGCCTTTCGCTGGAGGTGCGCACGAGATTTACTCACGCGAGTACCATCATTGGGCTTCTCGCTTCCTAGTATTGCAGGAACTTGGAACGGGAACTCGCTTCTGTGAATTTTTGTTGTTACTAACAGCAAACTAACTAACACTAACAACTGACTATTATTGTACCTTCTACTGTGATAAGGTCCTTACTATTAGTAGGAAGTTGGTGATAATAGTATATCTGATAGTCTAATCGTAAGACCATTAGTAGAAACCTTATCTATACCATTTTCACGTCAAATTTGACTCTTCTCATGTCGAATTGGGAATTATTCTAAACAAACGAGATGCTTTTGAAATCAAAGTGAACGTCTTCCAAATCAAAGCGACTGTCTTTCGGTCACACTAAAGGATTTCTAAGGAAAGTAGAATAATTATTTGTTCAAGAAAATTTTGGTATAATTTTTTTTGAAATTGTTAGTTGACATGCCCGAATGAGCGCAATAATTTTCTTAGACATTTTTATTTTTTTATTTTTTATTTATTTTGAGAAAAAAAAACTTAATTTAGAAATTTAATCTTGTTTCAAAACGCAATAAGACTGCGGTTATTTAGTACATTAAAAGGGGATCGCGCCATTTTTTTTCGATTAACTCGTCGCGTTTTTTATTTGACTGATAGTATAAGTGACGCTTACATGAAACTTCAAGATGAAGATATGTGTGTTCTCTGCAATTGTTTTTGTTGTGTATTGCAGGTGTGAAATTGCATGCAAGCAGAAATTTTGCTACCAGTCAAACAAACATCGCGACATCTTAAACGGTGGTATGGCGTAACCTCTTTTTATGGCACAAAAATGGCCGCCTTTCTGCTCTTTAGAACAAGCTTTAAACCATTATTTTTTCTCAAAAAATTAGAATTTTATAAAATTTCAAGCAATGTCTTCACTTATTGACCAGGTTAATTAAATATTTGAAGAATCATTCTAAAAAATTTCCTTGAAAAAATCATTCTAACCTTTTTGTAAAGTGTCAATTTGGAAGGAGATCGTTTTGATTTGGAAGATGTTCAGCTTGATTTCAAAAGCGTTAGACCTATTTAGAAGAGTGACAAATTTGGCGTGATAGTTGTATGTATAGACTGCAATATGGTTCAACAGTAGACAATCAGCAAGGGCGGGACGACGATTGGCAATTTGTCAGCCGTCGATAATCGGTGCAGTACCCACACGCACGGAGCTAACAAGCCCTACGCGTTTTCGTCGCGCCATCGCGGGATTGCCGCGGACGGCGGCGTCGCGCCCGAGGCGCGCAGCGGAAAGTGAGTAAAAGTTCCCGCATCCGATATGATCCTGCAGATAAACTGTGGACCGCATTACGCAAAGGTGCATGGCGTAGCAGAATTACGCGCGTCCCGTTTGGAACAGCGTGAGCGCCCGCGATATTCCAGCATACAACGGAAGAAACGTTAGCGGGAATAGAGGGAGCGTGCATTTACTTCAATGACATTACCGTCACAGGCCCAGATGATAGCAAGCACTTCGAGAGATTGGAACGGGTTTTGAAGCGTATAAAAGAAGCTGGTTTTAGTTTAAAAGGGATAAATGCGAATTCTTCAAGGAAGAAATGGAGTTTTTAGGTCATGTGATTGATGCGAAAGTGTAAAACCATTTCATAATAAGTTAAACGCAATGACAAATATGTCGGGACCAGGAAACTTGAAGGAAGTTGAGTCATGTCTGGGCATGGTTCAATAGCACGGAATGCTTATACCTAGATTAGCTACGCTCGCGCCCCACTGAACCATCTAACTAGGGAAGGGTTTCGACCTCCTATGGAAACTTCAAGTTGAGAACAGGATCATTAGAAGGAGCTCGGAATGCTGATTACGAATATGGGTGTCAAAATTGCAAGACGAAACTCCTGAGCAAGTTATGGCCTGCCGAAATCGGGGGCCTCACCAGAGGCTGGCTGTACGACGCACCGGGCGCGAGAGTGGTGAGTCATCGGGACTCCGTAAGAAGGTACCGCCACTGTGGCGGTGGCGCCGGGGTAGTGCTCACGCTCGTCGGGTGCGACGTCGTTGGTTCGGTTTCCTTGCTGCAGGTCTTTTTGCAAATCATAATTTATCTTCGAAATGACCTTTTGTTCTGAATTATGACACAAATAGGCGGGAAAACTACCATATAAGTTTGTAAAAATGCTTTAAGGCAAAAAATTGTTATGGTGACATTTTTATTTACTCTGGCATTCCAGATTCAGCGAGAAGAATGGACACCACCTTTGCTGGAGAAAAGAACATAGTAAGTGAAGAAGAGGCAGTAGATCAACGATATTTTCTTCTTCCTCATCATACATTCTACTCACCTTTTTACTTCACACATTCTTTTGCTTTGTTTCACGAATGCCAAGGTTGTTAGAAACACCTCTAGTTATTCAATATATGATTTGGACTCTGTTTGTGCAAAATAGTGAGCAAAGATGTCACCATAACAATTTTTGCCTTAAATCACTTATACAAACGTGTATGGTAGTTTTCCCGGCTATTTAATCAGACACGTGTCATAATTCAGAACAAAAGGTCATTCCGAAGATAAATTATGGTTTGCAAAAAGCTGGCAGGAACGGGAACCGAACCAACGACGTCGTGAGGTCCCCGATTTCGGCAAGCCATAACTCGCTCAGGAGTTCCATTTTGCAAATTTGACACCTTTATTCGTAATCAGCATTCCGAGCGCTTTCTAATGATCCAGGTCTCAACTTGAAGTTCCATGGGAGGTCGAAGCCCTTCCCTAGTAAGAAGGAAAGGCATACCGTGGAGGTCGAGGGAATGAAGAAGAGCATTTTCTCAGATTTGCATTTGAAACTGACCGCAACGGAGAGTCTACGCATTATAACCCAGAGACCACCGTAGTATTAGCGACCGACGCGTCCGAATAGGGAGTGGGCGCAGTTTCGTACCAGAAATATAAACAGGAAATGAAAAAATGACTGCAAATGCATGCCAATCATTCAGGAAGGAAGAGCGCAATTATGTGCAGATAGAAAAAGACGCGTTTGAAACATTGTATGGAGTAGAGAAATTTAATCAATTCCTTTATGGACGTAAATTTACATTACTAACAGACCACCAACCAAAAATTTGGCCCAAAACAAGATCTGCCAGTGGTTGCAGTAAAAAGACTGCATAGATGCGCACTGAGGTTGATGCTGTACTCATTCGAATTGAGTATAGGAAGATGGCTGAGTTCGGAAATGCAGATGGGTTTTCTTGGTTGCTGGATCCAAGGGAGTTACCGAGCGGGGAAATTGTAATAAACGAGGTGCAGGTGCAGCAAATGGCAAAAGAAGCGGTAGAGAACTTGTGGGTAACAGAAGTAGAGACTGCTAAAGCAACGTGAAAAGATGAAGTACTAAAGGTGGTAGCAAACTATGTGCAGAATGGCTGGCTAGCAAAGATAAAGATCTGCCATATCGTGAGAAGGAGGCACTACCTGTACGCAACGGGTGTATATTGTGAGAAATAGAGTAGCAACTCTGAGAAAGTTTTTAATCGTCGAGGGAATGTGATCTAGCCTATAAATAAACCGGCGCCTGACGCTGGACGTGCCGGCCACGCCAGGCTTCCCGGTTTCGCCGCCTTCGGGTGTTTGGGCCACGCTAGAACGAAGCCCAAACTTAGCTAGGGACGCTGAGTAAGAAAGCATCCCTAGCGTCAAAATCGAATAGGTTGAAACGTACGCCTACTACAAATTCATTGATGCCTCGCTGAGTACCACTCTGTATGGCGCTCAAGAGAATGTCCTTCAGCAGACCTGCTTCGTGTAGGGCTGTTTCCAACCGACTTCATATCGTCAAGGCTAATCGAATGTCTTCTGATATTTCTGTCTTGTCGTCGTGCTTTAAGCCACGAGGTGTGATGAATTTCGTGAACGTTGAATTAGGGCAAATATACTTTCCTCCTATGTGTCTAGTAGTAAAAAAACATGTCAAACCACAGGTAAAAATTAAGACCCAGGATTTGGTTGAATGCGTAGCCGAAGCCAGCGCAGGTGCCCTCCCACCGTCTTTGTTTGCAGGCCTGTCCTAATCCACTTCTGAAAATTGGAGGACCTAGGCAGATAAAAAGGCACAGTAACCCAACGCGAGAAGTAAGTCGGATCGAAATCTCCCCATGCTGGTTGATTGCCTGATCAAACCTTCCTCTTCTGTGAAGCCCTTCCGTCGGCCTTCGTATTTATGCAACACCCACCTCGATCAATTAGGCCTGTGAGAAAACCGATAGCACCGCTCAAAAGATCGATATTATCGATCAACATTGACCGTCTGATAAAGACTCGCTCTGGTATGGAGCGCTTCCTTCGGTCAACACAATCATGCAACTACCACCCTGATAGCTCTTGGAGTAAACCGACAGCACCGCCCAAAGGTCGATAATATTTCGGTCTCGTAACACCGATGGTGAGCGTATTCTTGAGTATGCGGAGTCGCATAACCTCACCATTGTGAACACCGTTTTCCGAAAATGCGACTCCCATCTCATCTCATACTATAGTGTGAGATGAGATGGGAGTCGCATTTTCGGAAAACTCGATATAGGCGCCAGTGCACTAAGTACAGAAAGGATTAAGAAAAATACAACAGAAAGCCTATCAGTAGAATGTTAACGCGTTGCCGAACGCACGATTTTCGCGTGCCTTTTGCGCAGGACCAACCCATTTTTGCACCGTCAGGACCGTGACACTACGTCGCGGTCCTGACGGTGCAAAAATGGGTTGGTCCCGCGTAGTATAGTGGGAACTCCAAGTCTCAGATAGGCTTTGTCCTTGTGAAGAATCGACCGAAGCATTGTCACAGACACGAAGATCGTGCCGTATGAGACGGACGCCCCACAGCATCGTCCGCTGGTCTACACTTTAAAGATCACACCTCCGAGTGTGCAGCAGGTTGAGCGATGCGGTGCTGCAAGAATCAAGTGGTGGCGAATGAAAGCGAAGGAATCAGCTGTGATTTCTCGCGTACGGTTACCGACAGTCACGGCTGTCGATGAAACTTGGAGGAGAGCAACCGACGCGATACGCCAAGCTGCAATTGGAATTCGGCACTACGAAGCATGGACGACGCAAAGTCGACAAGAAGATATGACGGTGGACGGACGATGTGAAAGCGAAGGTTCGGGAGAAGAAGTATCATGTGTTTCTCGGCGACAAAACAGCCGACAACAGGCAGAAGTATCAGAAGGCGAAGAATGCTGCAAAGAAAGCCGTGTCTGTTGCGAAAGCCGCTCATTATGGTGATGTCTACCGAAAGCTCGAGTCGCGCGATGGTGAGCGGTATCTCTACCGACTCGCAAGGAATCGCCATCGCGAACCGAGGACATCGAGAAGTTTTCCGGCGTCGACGATGAGGACGGCCTTCTTCTGACAGACCGCAAAAACGCGTCGAAGCGATAGCACGCCTATTTTAGGCTTTTGTCATACCATCGCTCACCCCGAGCGACGCCCAATGATATGCACCCATATCGATCCCATCGCGCCGCCCGATCGATATGGGAGCACATCATTAGGCGTCGCTCGGGGTGAGCGATGGTATGACAAAGGCCTTAAGGAAATTTCCACTGTGGAATTTCCTCATCCAGCCATCCCTTCTATGGCTTCTGTCCAGGGTCCCGTCCCCAAGATCATTGTGGAGGAGAATGAAGTGGCTTTGAAGAAGATGAAGCCATGCAAGACGACAGGACCGGATGATCTGACAGCCAACGTTTGGAAGTCGAAGGTCCGGTATCCTGCTGAGTGGTTAGCTGAATTTTCAGCCAGGTAGTAAAGGAGAAGAAAGTACCGAAATGTTGGCACAGCAGTACGACGATTCCGATTTGGAAGAAGGGCAGTCTCGAAGACTGCTCCAATTACCGCCGATTCGCTTGCTTTCGCACAACAAGAAGATCTTCGAGCGAATCCTCGATAGACGAGTTCGTGAAATGTCAAGCTCAATGACAATCAGTGCGGCTTTGTGTGTGGTTGTGGGACCGTTGATGCACGCCGCCCGCCTCCTAGTGGAGAAGTATCGCGAGAAACAGAAGCCGGTTCATATAGCCTTTCTCGACATGGAGAAGGCCTTCCACCGCGTACCGCGTGAGGTTGTATGGTTCGCACAATACCACAATCACGCAACTGCTACCCTTATAGCTCTGGAAGCAAACCGATAGCACCGCCCAAAAGATTGAGAATATCGATCAATATTGATTGGCTGATTCCGACGCACGTTGGAGGACGTCTGGGGCACTTGTAGAAGTGCTATGGGAACATGTGCACAGATTGCAACAGATGCAAAGCCGGTGAGGTAAATGTAAGCGGTACTGAGGAAGACAGAGAAATGCAGCGAAAATTTCAGTAAGCCTGGAATGCAAAAATGAAAGGGAAAACAAAGGCTAAGCGTGGGTGAACCCGCACAGAGCGCCGTCCTTGGTGGGCGTTCCTTGCTTCCCACCGCTCTGGCAGCTGGTCCTTAAACATCTCAGTGCGGTCGAGTGCCGCTCTGACGGCTGGTCTAAAATATAACGGATAAATACAAAAGAGTCGAGAAGAATAATATTATGGAAAATGCATGAAAAACACTGCATACCACACCATTTTAAGAGACCTAAAGAAGAGCAGAGTAAAACTGGCAGTGACGCGTGACATTGACATTCGTTGAGACTATGAGAAGAAGCCTTTTCTGAACTATCAATCTATCCTGATTTGATTCGTGGGACAGGTATATAGACGTGGTTTCGGCGATTATCTTTATTACGGCTTTTGTTCATTATCTGGTCTCTCATGTTCCCTCTGTTTTTTTTTATCTGGGTGTGACTGGGAGACAAGTCAATATGAGGTAAACGCCTTTACCCAATATGGAGGCAGAATCATTGTTGTGACCAATAGAAACCTCATCACAAAAACAATGACACAACGGAAAAATACCCACAACAACACGCAATACTTAAAAACGAACCTACGGATCTCGTCGTCCTGCATCCATGTATGGTACTTTGGAACGTGATGCGCCTCATATGGAACAAGGATGACCTTCTTCCCCACAATCTTCGTGTTTTCGTTAACTTTCATTCTGCAAGTCAATATAGTATGTGACATCATACCATCAGGAGCGAATGCACAAGCCTGCATACGAACTCCATGAAAATATAAGTGTGATAGGACACATCTGTTCAGAAAGGGCTCTTCAGTTCAGGAAGCGGCAGCTTTCAATGAAAAGCGCTGTTCAGAGCTCGTGCGGCTTACAATAAAGAGCCCTTTAAATCGAACACCATCATCACAGTATATATCGATCGGCGCCGTCGCAGAAATGAGTCACAAGTTAGTCATAAATGGGGAGAAACTCTAGTGGGTGGGGGGGGGAGGTGAAATAGAGGGAATTAGTCGTAAAATAACTAAAAATACACAGAAGTCCTCTGCTGCGTGCCTGGGGATTCAGAAGTCGCGCCGAAGACGGCGTTCAATGTGTGTGTGGGTTCACAAGACGTTCCGAACACGTCGTGCGGCGTGTCTGAGAATTCAGGTGATCGTTGACGGAAGGCCCTCACAGCAGGTGGGATGTTTCGATCGGGAGGCCAATATCGATCAACATTATCGATTTCCTGACAGATGATTTTGGGAGACAGCTGGTGTTATGAATGACAGAAAAGCATTACAGTCAATATCGATAAAACTAAACTCTCTGTTTGTCTGTCGCCGACGGTTAGGCAAATCGTCACTGTTGTATCGTCCCGCGTGGAAAGAAATGTGTTCAACATGATAGAAACTGTGGGAATCCTTCCTTCTGACAAAAAGTTTTTCGTCGTGTGACCAAAATTGATCAGACCTATCGAAAATTTCGATTTTTGCCTGAGGTTGAACGTTTGTGGATGAGTTGTGAAGGTGCCTGCAGCCTACATGGCGCTAGAGTGAAGTGGGGAACCGTGCTGTGGAGCATTGAGGGTTGTCGAGCAATCTAAGGATCGAAGGCACTGATTAGCACAAACAACGTGCCACTGAAGCATCTGGAGATGATGCCGATGTTGAGCGTAGTGGTGGGTGTCGCAGTCACGTCCCTGGTGAGGGGCCCCCAATAGAGTTGTCCAGGGGTCCGATTCATAAACCGCCCTTACCGTCCTCTAATGGTGAAAACACCGCCAAACTCTCTGATATGAGATTCATTGGCATCAGGTTTGGCGGTATTTTCACCTTTAGAGGGCAGTAAGCGGTTGATGAATCTGGACCTGTTTCTGTGAGCCTACTGAGCGGTGCGCCCATTATTTCACTACATTTCAACGATGAACGAAGGCAGCAACAATCAAGAAGATGAAACGACATATGAAACGCCAGAAGCAACCAGCAAAAATGATCAGTAATCCTGTAGTACGATTGCGAACGCCATCTAGATTTTTGCTAATTTTCGGGTCATCCAAATGGTACATACTTTCAAACATCATTTTTCATCGCCAGTTACAATTCTGTGGAAAAAATCGTTGAATATGTCAGGAACCGTAACGAATGATGTTTGCTTGCCCGTCATCATTCATCACAGGACGGACATATTCAACGATTTTTGTACCGAATTGTAACTGGCGATGAAAAATGGTGCTTGTGTGTATATATGCCAACACGAAGCACCGTAAAGAATGGCACAGAACTGGTCAGCAAGCGACACTCGAAGAGAAGAAGGTGCAGAAAGTGCTCATCCTTGTCGACCTAGCACTCCATTTTGATGACAAAATTAGCAAAAACTTGAATGGCCGAAGAACAAATCATATGTTCTGCTAAAACAAGATATTCACTTTCCAGATTCATATAAAACTGAGCAAGAAAGCCTGAACAAGGAGGAGTTGGTGGTGGAGATGATTTTTCTTTTTTTTGGCATTTTGTTTATATTCGAATGAAATCAGTGTGAGCGAATAAACGCGACACAAATTCTTATAGAGCAAGACATTCTCTTCCGAACGAAAGATTCCTACCACAGAGCAGGAGCTGCCGGTAAAAATAAATCTTCTCCTTCGTACGCCCCAATTTGATGACCTAAAAATCAATAAAGAACAAGTGAGCAAATAGGACCAACATGTACTCTTGTAGCACAGAGCATTGTCTTCCAAATGCTATTAAAAGCTGAACAAAAAATCCTAAACCTAAGCGGAGAAAAGGAACTGTCGCCGATGGCCACTTTTCACGTTTTCACTTCTCTATTTAACGACCTGAAAATTGGCATAATCCAGGATGAAAAAAGAAATGCAATATATGTTCTGATAGAGCAAATCAATATCTTTCAAAAGCTGTATAGCGCTAGGAAAGAGACCACCAGCGTAATCCGCAATCTTCTTCTTCTTCTCCTGAGCGTTTAGTCCCGCGCAGTCGCAGGATCCGCTGTTCTTGTGATCTGTCGCCACCTCGTCCTATCAAGGGCGTCATCTGCCATGGCGCCGACTTCGGCGAAATCTCTCTTGATGACGTCCTTCCATCTTTTTCTTGGGGCTCCTCTCGGGCGCTTGCCTTGAAATCTAGGGCCAACCTTGTGGGGTGATCTTCTGGTCTTCTGAGGACGTGTCCATACCACCTCAGGCGCTGCTCTCTCTTCTTCAGCTGGATCGGGGCTGTCTTCATCAATGCCCTAACATCCTCGTTTCGCACGTTGTCCCGACGGGTCCATCCACATGCCCACCTCAGCATCCTCATCTCCGCTGCGTGCAGTTGTCGCTCCTGCGCCTTACACGCCTCCTGCGGCCCAGCACTCACTGCCGTAGAGGAGGGCAGTTCTAACAACTGTTCTATAGAGCTTGCCTTGCCTTTGAGCGTCCTGGAGCATCTACGGTCGCAGAGGATCCCTGTGGACTCCCTCCACTTGAGCCAGGCTGCGTTTATCCGTCCCCTGGCCGCCTGGTCCACACTTCCTTCCTCGGATAGGTCACTTCCGAGGTAGCGGAATTCTTACACCTTCTCGATCGTTTCCCCTTGGCAGTCTAGGATCGATCCAGCGCACTGCTCGGAGCTGATGAACTTCGTCTTCTTCACGTTCAGCCGTAGGCTGTTGTCTGCGAGGGCTCTCTGCCACAGGCTGCACCTTCTCCTCCAGCTCCTCCTGGTTGTCGGCTGCTAGGGCGATGTCGTCCGCGTAGAAGATTGTTCTGAGAGGGCCTTCCTCAAGGTGGTTCACTATAGAGTCAAGCGTCAGCAGGAAGAGGAACGGGCTCAGAGCCGACCCTTGGTGTACCCCCACAGTGATGTCCACCTTCCTTGTCACCCCGTGTGGAGTTCTATCGCCGCTTTCGAGCCCTCGTACATGCCCCTTATGACCGTGATCAGACGTTCCGAGACACCCCTCCCTCGAAGGGCATTCCAGATTACGGCCCGAGCTAGCCTGTCGTAGGCCTTCTCCAGGTCCAGAATGCCATGAAGATGGTGTCTGCGGTGGACTTCTCAGGCATGAAGCCCCACTGCACCTGGGAGATGGGTACCATCTCCCTCAGCCTTGAGTCGACCAGTCGTTCGTAGATTTTCATCGTGTGTGAGATCAGTTTGATCCTTCGGTAGTTGGAGCATTCGGAAGCGTCTCCCTTCTGCTTAAAGATGAGGACTATGGTGCTCCTCCTCCAGTCATCCGGCATCTTACCTTCTTTCGTGATTCTGTTGAGGAACTGCGTCAGCCAGTTGATTCCGAGGTTCCCGAGCACTTTCCAAGCCTCTACTGGCACACCGTCAGGCCCTGCTGCCTTTCCGAATTTCATCTTCCCTATGGCCTTGCAAACCTCTTCTTGCGTCCAGGGTGGGATGGGTCCTTCCGTTGGTTGTTCTTCCTCGGCCTCCCGACGAGGGAACCCCTCATTCAGGTGTTCCTTGAAGTACTCCTCCCATCTCTCTCTGACCGCGACCGGCTTCCGTAACACCCTACCGTCAGCACTCTTCACAGTCTTCACTACTCGAATGTCGAGGCTAGCTCTATGACGCGCCTTGGCCAGGCGGATGACGAACCTCTCTCCCTCTGTCCCGTCTAGTTTCTCGTACAGGGCATCCATTTCCGCGTTCTTCGCCTTCGCTACAGCTGTTTTTTTTTCAGCCTCTTCAGCTTCCTGTAAGCTGTGAGATGCTCGGGTGCCCTCGTCTTCTGCCACACCTTGTAGGCCTCCTTCTTCCTCTTCACCGCAGCCTGCACCTCTTCGTTCCAGAACCATGCCGATTTATCCCCTCTGGTTCCTTTCTCCCAGGGTTTCCTTGGCACATCTCAGAATTGTTTGGGCTACCCTCCTCCAGGTCTCATTCACGGGACCAGCTGGATCTGGAAGGATGCTTCGAGCACTGCCCTTCGTAGCTCGTTCCGCTCTGAACCCCGCAGTCTCCACCATCGGATCCTGGGTTCCGTCCTCACTTTGGGCCTGGTGGGTAGAGGTATGCTAAGGTCGGCTACCAAGGGTCTATGCTGTGATGCCACGTCTTCTCCCGAAATGACCTTCACATCTCGGACTGTTTTCAGGGCAGCCCTTCGAACCAGGATGTGGTCGACTTCCGTCCTTCTTCCTCCGCTAGCATAGGTCACCTTCTGGCTCTCCCTCTTCGCGAAGAAGGTGCTACAGACAGCCAGGTCGTGGGCGATAGCCAGATCCGGAATTCGTTCTCCATCCGGGTTTATCAGGCCGATCCCTTTACCTCCATGAACCCTTTCAACTCCTCTTCTGCCACTCCCCACATGCCCGTTCATGTCCCCTGCTATGGAGATGTAGTCGCCTTCTGGTACGGACCTTATGGCTTCCTCGAGCGAGAGGTAGAAGTCATCCTTGTCGTGCTCGGAGCATCCGGTCTAGACAGACATGACGGTCCAGTAACTCTCCTTCGTGTAGAGCCGTAGTGACATGATGTGGTCGTTTATTCTTTGGACAGCCGCTACTGAATTCTTGAGGGACTCCACGACAGCTATCCCTACCCCGTTCCTCTTGGTGTCCTCTCCGTTGTAGTACAGCTTGACCCTTTCTCCGATCTCCCTGGCTTTCGCCCCTTTCCATCGGGTTTCCTGCAGACACAGGACTTGTATCCTTCTGCGCTTCATCAGGTCAGCCACTTCCCTAGATCTTCCGGTTAGCGTTCCCACATTCAGAGTCCCCAATCGAACTAGCTTCTTTAGCCGAGGTCGTTCGGCCCTCGGTATCCCTCGCATACTGACCACAGAACTCGGGCGGGGGTTCTGTGCGCCACTTCCGGGTGACGTCCTAGCCTTTACACTGACTCTATTGCAACTTGTGGTCATGATTTTGTGACGAGGTTTCTCCATCAGCCGGCCTGTCAACCTGGGCCTAACGCTGGAACCGTTGCCATTTTTGCAATTTTTGCAGGGCATGGCCTGCCGAAGCCGGGACTCGAACCTGTGACCGTTTGTGCATGAAACTACACTACTAACCACTAGGCTAACTAGGCTGTCCGCAATGTGTTATAGAAACAACGGCGGGAACTTATGGGCCAACCTAATAGAAGGAAGCAACGCCGTCATAGAAGAAGTCATACAAGAGCTCAAAGTGTAGAACGAAACTTTGGCCGTTGCAGACAACCACAAGTTTTCGGCTATTAAACCTAGAAAAAAAGCTGACACTCACAAACAAGTGGATCCACGTCTAAGCGAATTGTTAGACATTATCAAAAGGAGAGATGATGAATTGCCTAAAAAGAAGAAACTATCCACTCAAATCCAGAATATTTTCTAGCAAGGGAAGCGGCTTGGCACACTGCTTCCATATACTCTTCATTTTTATTGTCTCGATCAGGGCATACCCCACACTAGAGAGAAGAGTACTTCGATTTCCAGGAAAGAAAGAAGCACCCACTCGAAAAGCAATCAGATTGGAGCCATACAAACTGTACAGGGGAGCAGACTTCAAGGATTACAGGAAAAATGTCAACGCCGCTCCTGCGGAAGAGAAGGTGGGCACACGACTGTGGTCAGCGTAATTGTGAGTTTTTGGTCGGTTAAATTCACGAACAGTGGATGCCTGGCTGGCTCTCAATCCCTACTTCTTGGTCTCGACCACAACATCATCGGGATACTCGATCCCTTTCTCAGTTTGGCCAACACCTCATATATTTTCTGGCAACAGGAATTCTACTCTCGAGCACGGTAGCAACGAACGAAATTTTAGTTCTTCTCACAAGAGCCATCAAGATTACTCCAGACGCCGGTGTAAAATACCTTCACGTTCACTCTCTTTCCGTAGCAAAAGGTAAAAAGTTGCGGCTAGTACTGGAACTATCTCCTCTTAATAAGTTTGTAAAAGTTCCAAAAGTCAAATTTGACAATCTCGTCCTCATAACGGTTTCATGACAACTTTTGATTTGAAATCCGGTTATCATAATTTAATGGGGCAGATACAAAATATCTCAGTTTTCGTTGGGGTGAAACTTATTACAAATTGTCCTGTCTTCCGTTTGGTCTTCCATCATTTCCGCATATGTTTACGGAAATACTCAAAGTATCCGTAAAGAGATGGAGAAGGAAAGGAATGGGCGTTGCGATTAATCTAGACGACGGTATTTCTACGCACTTCCCAGATCCGACTGTATCAAGATTACGATTACGATTATCAAGATTGTATAAAACGACTTACAATCCGGCATTTTGCCTGGTTCAAATAGCGGTGGCTGCCCCAGAGCTCAGCATCCTGGTTAGGATTCTCAATTGACCTCGAATTAATGAGTATAAGACTTTCTCAAGGCACAATTTGAATTTGCAGAGCGAAGTCTCGAAAGTCGCATAACGTGAGACCCGCATAGCTATGCTGAATGTGGGTGCGTTGACGGGCGTATTATGTGCGGTATAGAGTCGAATTATGTGCGGTATAGGAGACGAGGTGGTCTTGTTCTCAGTCGAGCGACATAGGACGAGCCTTCGAGGCCATTCTGTGCGGCAGTCCCAGAACCACCAGCGGAGTTAGTGTAATTATCCCCGAGCGTTTCCGAGACGCGATTACAAGCGTGGAACGGTTTTAATGACCGCTTGATGAAGGTCGTAGTCGCTGCTGAACAGCGTACGTATAATTTCTTCTCTTCGTACGCTCCGCAGTCAGGCTCTGAGAGAGCCAAGGAGGAGCATGGAGCCCTGCTTGATGAAAAGGCAGCAGAGTTATCGTCAAAAGACGCTATCGTTATCGCAGGTGACCTCAACGGTCATGTTGGGTCTACGAAAGAGGGAGACGGTCAGGATGTACGAAATATGGCCACGCCCCTCGCCGGGGGCATGCGATCTTCCTCTCATCCCCCTTGCTCATCCACACCCAATCCCCTTGGCTTCATCGAGACTCTAACGGCTCCCTTATGAAACGTTTGAGACAAGAAACAAAATTTCCAGGTCCGCAGAACAGCGGATGTACCTTCTGAGGCCGCGCTCCTAGCAGGAGCCGGGTGTACATCCTGACGCGCTGCCTGCGAAAAATGGCTACAGCCGTCAGATGGTGAGCGAGTCTCTGAGTATGCGGACTAGCATCACTACCTCATCATTGCAAACACCGTATTTCGAAAGCCAGACCATCTTGTGTCTTCCTATGGCAGGAATATCAAGACACAGATCGACTTCATCCTTGTTAAACATCGCGATCGAAGGCTGGTCACAGATGTGATGGTGGTGCCGTACGAGTCCGTCACCACACAGCACCGTCCGCTGATGCGCACTCCCTAGTTGGCCCTCCCGAGGCTGAGGCATGTCGAGAGGTGCGGTCCACCGATAGTCAAGTAGTGGCGGTTGAAAAAAACGTCACAGCTTTGTTTCTTCGGTTACCGAGGTGACAACCGTCTATGAAACACATGGAAAAAATGCCAACGATACGATTCTACAAGATGCAACTTCTGAATTAGGCATGACTAAACATGGGCGCCATAAGATCGAGAAATTGCATGGCTGTGGACTACCGACGTAAGACAAAAAGGCCGAGAAAAGAACTCTTACAAATTGAGTTTAGTGAATCTCTATCGTACGAGATTAAGAGAGTACGTGGCAGGAAGTCATATTAACAATAATTGCTCCTCTAAGGTGGGTCTCTCTTGCAGACCACGCTCCTACCTAAACTAACCATCTTCACGTGAAATTGGACATCATAGTGGACACTACAACACAGTTTGGAATATGCACTTTTGAAATCAAATCGATCATCCTCCAAGGCAAAACGATCGTGTCTCACATAAAGCAAGAGGTACCCGCTGAAAAGTTGAAATTTTTGGTTCCATGAGAATTCACAGAATTCACTACCACTTTCTTAGAAAGCTTATAATTGACCTCTCCCAAAAAGGGAATTTTCAGTGTGCTTAGAGAATAGATAACCCATGCACTCACCCAGCACCTCCGTTTTCCTTTGAATAACTTCCCTTGTTTTCTGATTTCTGTTTTCTAAGAAATCCGACCTTCCGTTTTCTGTTTTGTTAGGAAATGTTAAAAATTTCCGCCCATCTCTGGTCGCGGTAGCATTCTACTTGAAATGTCTTGGTCCTATAAGAGCCGGCTATAACTTGGGTTATAAAGCAGCATTGAAGCGATGGAGCCTGAAGGAGCTGCCATGAACGGCTTTCGAGATTCTCCTCTAGCGCGAGCAGTAGTAGTGCGAGTTGTTCGAGCAGCTCGTACAGTTCGGTAAGCGAGAAGATTTTCTGCGACCTGGAGTTGGAGCTGCCGCCACCACCGAGGAAGTAAAGGAGAACAAAGGAGAGAGTGTCTGCCATTTTGGCTTCCATGCCACAATTAAGAAGCCCTCCAAGTCGCCGAGCTCCAATAAGTAGAAACTATCTGGATGAGATGAATATCCCGCTGCCTTCGATCCGGAAAACATCTGCCGATCCCTCGCCTGCTGCAGATGCACACCATAGAGCGTAACGGATAGATGGCGGTCGGAGCGACGTCTCACCCGCCGTGGAGATGTGGATGGAAGAAAAGCCGAGGAGAAACGGGCAGGATCAGGAGGGACCTAGCAGTAGCCCGAGGCCGCAGGTTGAGGATCGCGCACCCCTGAGCAGGAAGAGGAGGTAGCAGTGGAGCAGCTCTTCAAGTGCCTACGCTCACGCTTCAGTAAGCCCTATATTCACTTTGGTGTATTCAGTTTTGTTTGCCGCACAGGTGAAACGGACAGAGAGATGGTTCCTTTCAAGGATACTTAGTGTGCCTTCACCCTATTTGGTTCTCGAAGGACTCTACTGTCTGCAGAAGTTTGAGTTCACCTTTACGTTCATGGAAGTTAGGTTTGCATGAAAAATTGGTATAATGTACAACTTTAAACACCATTTGTTAGTTTCGAACAATTTGGCGAGATTCATCGGTCACATCCACATGGTGCTGTCGCGCAAAATTGAACTTGCGATAACATGTGTGAGTGAACATTTCATTAGTGTTAGACGCATGGCACTCCATGGGCTATTCCGTGCTATTGTATTTCTTCCCATGTCAGTTCAAGAAGAAGTTTCGAGAGTTCCTGGCTGATATGTTGAGCAAATATGAACACCTGGCGTTCTACTTCTGCAACGGTCGCGACGGCCTCCTTACGAAGCCGAATGTTCTGTGACAAAACGACGTTCACCACGTTCAAACGGCGAGGTCAATTTTGCTTTTGTTTTCAGAGCAGTGTTCTGAAAAACCCCGTTTTCACGGTGGCTTAAATAGAATTTGGTGTAAATCTATGCTTTAAATTTCTTAAAATAATTAATATATTATTGCTATTTTTAATTAAAATTATTATTTTCATAACACTTCAATAACATAGAATACAATGACACAACAATTTTGGACAAAGGACAACAGCACTATCCGAAACATCGACATCTAACAACAACTTAAACATGTTTTGTTTCGCCTCTACGTTCATACAAAACATGTTTATAATTAGTTACCCCGAGGCTCATCAGTGAAGAAGGTAACTAATTAATTTAGTTGTTAGTACAATATTAGGTGGCATATTATTTATGTGTTTAAACTTATGTACTAACAACTAAATTTTACAAATCAAAACAAAATTAACAACCTATGTTATAACATGAAATTAACAGAACAAAATAAAACAGGTAACTTAATAATGCCTAGCTTAATATTACAACACATTTCTTAAAACACAAGTCTTAAAACTGTAAAATACGTTACACTTGACAAGAAACTGATGTTAATGAACGTTTCTTTTACTTCTCTATATATAACCGTATTTACATATTTATTTACATATTTATATATATATTTTTTATTTTTAAATTAATTATATATATTTTATTTAAAAAATGTTATTATTTTCAAAAAATATTTATAGAAAAATTTTAAAATTATTTATATTATTTTTTTGGAAATTGTTTTTAAAACTTTTCTATTATTAATTATTTATTTATTTTATGTATTTTTATAAAAATATTTTATGTGCAATTCTGTGAATTTTAAATTACAACTTACCACTTACTCTAAACGGTGTCGATGAAATGAAAGTTCCGATAAAATGAAACCTACTAAATTTATGCTATGCTAAAAGCATCACTGCGGCTTCTGGTAAGAGTCCAGCACAGCACCCCGATTGGCTGGGTGGCTGTTAGACCACTGTCGCCACTTCCCTTGGAGCCACGTGTGGCTGCGAAGTCGCGGTCCTGCTTCGTTGATTTTGGTGCGCGCGGAGTCACGCTCGTCGTGACGGGTCTTGGTGACTTTTTTGGTTTTACATCCATTTGGAGACTCGCACTCCCTCGTTGCTTCGTGATCATTTAGATATATATTTTATAGGAACACATCATCTCTCGAGCCACATCATCGCGAACGGCTATGCCATCTTCAAGCGCAAAACGACTTCGCTGAAGAGCATGGGAGGACCGTCAGCTTTCCTGCAGTTACTTAATCGCTTCGATTTTTTCTGTGTGCAAATCTGCTCATTTCCTGATCATTTAGGCAAGTGCTTCGGGTAAATGGCGTGTTCGTCGACCATGACGGCATAACTGTGTAGAAAGACTCAAAGGGACGTAAGATCTACGTAAGTAAGAATATTACTTCCCCTTTAAATACTAGCTTACAGCGACTGCTTTCAAATATTCGATGAGTTCAGCTTCCATGTGAACAACGTCGAGCTGGTTGACGACGACAAACAACGAATGCTGTTGCCCTATATAAGTAAGTGACATGTTGTAACACGTTGGCACTACTTACACACCCTTGCTTCTGTTTGAAATTCTATGTATTTCAGGCTTATTGTGCATCAACAGTGCCGGCTACATGGCAGTTTGCGAGCGCGAGGACACAAATGGGCAACTTTACATCTACCGTCTCCTCCAACCACACAGAGATGACTCTTTCGCATAAACCGAAACGGATATCTGCCAGACTTCTTCAGTACAGCGGGGATTAGTTGTGTTGCTGTTGTTGTTTACTTCTTGTTAGTCATTGTTCTTAAACACTTGCTAGACATTAATGCAGCACATTTTTTTCCGACATGAGCTGATATGTTTTCCGAAATGGGCCACTTTAGACTAGAATGGGCTAGGAAAATAGCATTCTTTAGGCCTTTTTGGGAAAATTCCTTCTGGCAAAATGAGGTATTAAGTTATTTTCCAAATGTCTGTGGACAATTTCGTAGACAAGACGTCTTCTTTATCTTGCCGGCTAAATTCTCCAAAACAAGCACCTACTTCCCTTCAACTTCGCTGTACGGGAGTCTGATTGTGGTACTGCTCTGTGCTCTGGTGGCGGGGGTGTGTGTAGAATTAATGCTGAGTTCTGCCGCTAATCTGCTGCCTCTCCTGCTGATTCGGTGCTGTATGTGTGCGAGTCGGCTCGTAGTCAGGTCGTCTGTGTTCGTTACTCAAACGTCGCATGAATGCTGTCTTAACCAACTTTAGTTTCTACCCAAAAATTTAACTTTGCTGCACAGGACTGAACTGCGGCTGAACTTCGTGTCAAGGAATCCTCCCCACTTTATGACAGTGATGTAAAATGGACATTTTATCAAAGACCTGGCTGAGGAAAGGGTTTCCATGTGGAGATCAATATTCGGGCAGTTATTCCAGAAGAAGGTATCCATTCAATAACCTTTTCGTGAACATTTTTGATTTGCAGCATAATTGTCGTCGTACTCGCATTTTTTATGCATTAGTTTGTATTTCTCACTCTGTATTTTCAACCTCTGACATTATATTTTGTGTGTACGTATTGCAGGTTTCAATGTGTGTTACATGCACAGCATTCGCGTTAGTCTCGCTAGACGCAGATTGAAATGTACTTGGCTGTTTGTGGGCAGTCAAGTGTATTTCTCTGCCATTTGTATATTGGGCAGCCAAGTGTATTTCTCTGCCATTTGTATGTTGTCTCTATCTTTTCACTTTAATCATGCCTTATAAAACAACAAAAAATTTGTGTGGGTCATATAGTCATAGCCGAACGAATACCCATTTCTTCCGGCCTTTTTAAAATTTGCCTGTGACGTCACAAATTTCGCTCAGGTACGGATTTTTCTCCTAGGTTATATATTTATTTATTTTTATTTTTTATTTTTATTTATACCTATTATATACATTAAACTAGAGACTCCAAAAATGTTCGAACAATTTTTTGTTCAAGGATAATTTCATTATAACTTTCTTTGAAATTTTAATTTACGAGGAAGGTCAAAAAGGTCACCGTGGAGTTTTCCAAAGCGACCTATATAGGGTTGTAGGGCGTTGTCTGGGAAGCACCATAGTGGTTTCCAAATTTCCTGCGGACCTCTGGGTAGGTCAAAAATGGCAAAAAACTGTACCGCTTCAGTGCGGGCCGATAACGCAAAACTGACGCCTGGGATACCCTTGTCGTGCCCACAAATAGTCCTTCAAAAGGTTTGGAGCTTCAATCATTGCTAGAACCTAGGAATTGATTAATTCCTAATTGAAGCGAGACGGCGCATTCACGGGAGGCGCGCGTCACTAGGGCGTTAGCGACTGGATGGCCGGGTGGTTAGCTTGGCGGGACTTGCGGGAGGGTGGTCGAGGGTTCGATTCCGGCAGTGTGGTTCCTGCATTGCTGGGCGCACACCTTGCGTTTTTGCCACCGTGAAGTGCTTTTCTGTCACGACTAGGTGCCATATTCGATTTCCAACCCGGATTTCAACCTTCTGTGATACGATTTGACTTCAAAACACAAGTCACGCTAATGAATGTGCAATAAACTGTTTAAAGTTGTGGTAACGTTCTATAAAACACGCGAAGCAAAGCAGCTTCTGACACCAGCAGCAGCGGATAAATGCCAAGGAAAAGCAGCCGGAAGTTTCCTGGCAGGACGTGTCGACAGGCACTTCATCGAAGGCGTAGTTCGCCGGTTTGAGAAGTGCCCCAGATGCGTGTCCACATATCCAGCTGCCACCCACGCGCGCTACATGTAAGCATATGCTGGTCGCTTACTCAAGCTGGCACTATTGGAATGAAGCAAGTGTCTCGTGTTGTGCAATTCTTGTCGTCACTGACCCATTCGTACACTGCTGTTCCAGTGCTATACGCGGACGGCCGACTTGGAGACAAGCTCTTTTTGATTTTGCAGGAGGCTAGTGGATCGTTTCCTCAATGCGGTTACTGGTCGGCACCAATCCTTCTTATAGTGGCGGGAACGAGCCACATCATGACTAGACAACAAATCCCGCGTTTCTTTCGAGAATGCGTGGTTAGCTCTTCGGCAGACCCCTAACCATTGTCCTCCTTGACAGCTGGCATGGTTCAGGGATCACGAGAACCTCGTTTCCGAGGTACCTGCTGGAAAAGAGCTTAAGCTGATGCCAATACCGGAAGAAGTATACATCGAGAGCCTTTACCAGCCTCTCGATGTATACTTCTTCCGGCTTTTCAAACGGCTCATCCGGCGAATTCATGAACATGTGCTCCACTTCCGTCCGGATTTCAACTGCTTCTCAAGAGACAATACTTTGAAGGTAATCATGAATCGCTTTAGACCAGCTCACTTGATGTTTAAATTTTTAAGGCAATTTTCAAGGCACCCGTCCTTGAAGGTGGTCAGTCAGACGTATAGGCAATTCTGCGCTCCGGTATTTCGAAGGTGCTTTGCGTACGCGTGGGTGGCAGCTGGATATGTGGACACGCATCCGGGGCACTTCTCAACACCGACGGACTACGCCTTCGATGAAGTGCCTGCCGACAGGTCCTGCCAGGAAACTTCCGGCTGCTCTTCCTTGGCATTCATCCGCTGGTGCAGGTGTCAGAAGCTGCTTTGCTTCGCGTGTTTTATAGAACGTTACCACAGCTGTTTAACAGTTTATTGCATATTAATTAGCGTGACTTGTGTTTTGAAGTAAAATCGTATCACAGAAGGTTGAAATCCGGGTTGGAAATCGAATATGGCACCTAGTCGTGACAGAAAAGCACTTCACGGTGGCAAAAACGCAAGGTGTGCGCCCAGCAATGGAGAAACCACACTGCCGGAATCGAACCCTCGACCACCCTCCCGCAAGTCCCGCCAAGCTAACCACCCGGCCATCCAGTCGCTAACGCCCTAGTGACGCGCGCCTCCCGTGAATGCGCCGTCTCGCTTCAATTAGGAATTAATCAATTCCTAGGTTCTATCAATGATTGAAGCTCCAAACCTTTTGAAGGACTATTTGTGGGCACGACAAGGGTATCCCAGGCGTCAGTTTTGCGTTATCGGCCCGCACTGAAGCGGTACAGTTTTTTGCCATTTTTGACCTACCCAGAGGTCCGCAGGAAATTTGGAAACCACTATGGTGCTTCCCAGACAACGCCCTACAACCCTATATAGGTCGCTTTGAGAAACTCCACGGTGACCTCTTTGACCTTCCTCGTTAGTTCCCAATAAGAGAACACATAGTTTGGAATTTTATAAAAATTTTATTTTTTCAGGAACAACAATGATTTGAAGCCTGTTTTAAAAAACAGGAGGACGGCGTTTATAGTGTCAAAACAGAGATTGCGCCACGCCGTCCGAAACTTCGTGATTTTTATTTGATTGATAACAAAATTTCTGTTTGCATGCAGTTTCATATCTGCAAGCAGTGCAACACAAACAATTGTAAAAAACACATAACCTAACTTTCTTGCTGCATGGAAGCAGTAATTACATTGCCAACCAAATAAACACTGCGACTTGATTTTCGAGTGCATGGCGCAATCTGGTCTTATAGTGCACGATAGTGCACGATATGCAACTTTGTTGTGCTTTGAAACAAAATTTAATTTATTATTTTTTTTTTCGAAAAATAAACGTTTTATTAAACTATCACAAATCTTGGGCTAGGTGAACTAAACAATTTCTAAGAACGTTCTCGATAGAAATTTTTTTGAACAAAAAATTGTTCTTACTATCTTAGTGAGTCGTTAATTTAACATGTCGAAAGGTAATTTTGATTTAGAAAAGTTCGTTCGATTTCAAAAGTCTTAAGCCTAGGCTTAGAAGAGGGTTTAATTTGACGTGAAAAGTGTTCAATTTGACGTGAAAATGGTATACATAATCATGTTCACGTCGAATTGGACACATTTCTTATCAAACTGAACACTTTTCAAACCAAATTGGACACCTTTAAAATCAAATTGTATACTTCTCAAATCAAACTGGACACCCTTTACGTCGAATTGGACATTTTTCAAATCAAATCGGACACTTTTCTAAACTAGTCTAATACTTTGGAAATCAAAGCAAACTCTTCCAAATCGAAATGAACTTCTTCAACATCAAACCAAATACTCTTCAAAAAGGTTAGAATAATTTTTTGGTTTTAGTATGATTTCTTTGAACCTCTAATTCAGTTATCCAATAAGTGAACCCTGAACCCTTTGTTTAAAAATTTACAAAAATCTCATTTTTTGTGCAAATTAAAGGGAATTAGTTCATCAGCGGGAGCGATTGCCTGAGCTTTTGCGGCGCGGCAATGGCCCTATCTTCAAGCACGGGCAGGAACGCAGAGCTTGCCGTCAACGGCAAGCAGTGCTGCGCCAGACACTTCGTATACGAATTCTTGCAGCAGCAGCGGTGGCGGCTGCCTGATCGAAGCACTTACCCTGCTGTGAGGCGCTTAATTCGTTTAACACAACTCCACGACTTCCGCCCCAATCTACTAGGCTTGAAAGAAAGTCTTAGCACCGCCCAAAAGATCGATAATATCGACCGATATTGATTGCCTGATCGAAACCCGCTCGGCTGAGGAGCGCTTCCTTCACCCAACGCAAAACCTCATGGATACGCGCGTTCTCTGCTTTGCACTCCTTTGGCAGTCGTTCCGTGAACACCTTAGATGGAATCAACATGCACCGTCGACACTTCAAGCGCCGCCAGCAGTAAACACCCGCTGACGCGGCGGGCTTCAGCGCCGCGGACGCAGCGAAAGCGGCGGCCTTCAGCGCAACGAGCGCGACGGACGTGGCGGGCTTCAGCGCGGAGGACGCAGCGGATGCAGCCGGCTTCAGCGCGGCGGATGCGGCGGGCTTCACATAAGAGTGCATTGTCGCAAAAGAGTGCATGTCGTCGGACAGTGACTTATGCCTCTCTCGATACATATATAGTATTGATGATTTGTTTATTCATTTGAAGAGTAGGTAGAGAATGTTTCGAGTGTTTGACTTCGACGGTTACACATTTAGCAAAGTGTAATGTGTTCTCAAAGACTGAAATCATAAAAGATCATCGAACCTATAGAAATTGCTCTGGATAACCTTTCTTTCTGAATTTAAGAATTCTGCGTATTGCACGCCTCCTTTATTCTCATTGTCTCCAAGTTCTAATATGTTTGAAATATTTGCCAATACCGAAAACGAATAGCTCAGAGCTTTGTTAGGTATGACAGATGTTGAAATATTTATCCAATACCGAAAACGAATAGCTCAGAGCTTTGTTAGATATGACAGTTGTTGAGTAACTGATGTGTGCTAATTGTTTATCTGGGAATTGTCTACTTGATGATAATGAACAACACCTACAGAACCCTTAGGGAAGAGTCTTGGCCTGACTGGTACAGAAGGAGGTCGCACTGGCGACTCCGACCACGAATACCTCTTGGTGTTCGTGTGTTGCCGCTTATTGACAACGGTAGGGAGGGGGGGGGGGGGTGCGGTAGGGCTACTTGGTAGCTCTTGCACCCTGACTACCGCGGTGGTTCTTGGATTCCAACCAAAATCGGGCTGGGGGGGGGAACCACTGCCCAAATTTTTTTGGTGCGGGTTTTGTCCATGGGATCCAAGAACCGCATGTCAGCAAGTGGCCCAGATCGCGCCGTGAGAGCGATGGCTGGTAATGAGGACGAGAAAACGTTCCTGTTGCACAACGTGGTGCTGCTCTGATGGCGGGAGAACGACCGAGCACTTCGGACGAGCTGGAGCAGGAATTCCAGAGGCTGTGTGGTGACGATAGCTCTGACACGCTTCAGGTTTGTGATCGATTGTTGAGAGTGATCAAAGATACCTAGACCTGCGTGAAGGCAGAGGTGAGCAGGCACTTGCGCACGGGCAATCTGGGTAGACAGGCAATAACAGCGGTAGGATTAGGGGTTCGAGAAGAAACTCGTCTGCTGCTTTTGGAATTGCGCGAGGAACGAAAGATGTTCGCCTTTATGGAGAGGTGGACCGAGTTGGTGGTTGCCAGCCTTGACTGTGATAGCAGAGACGAGTTCGTAAGGAAGTTGGCCGACACTATCGTGACAGGTGAAATGGTAAATCAGCTATTAAGCGACCACGGGTGGCAACGGGAAGACTTGTCAGAAAGGGTGAAAGAGACCTTAGCAGTGAATTCTTCATTGCAGGAAGCCATGCGTCGACAAGAACCTGAGCTTAGCGACCTTCGAGAGCTCCGGCAGAGATATCAGGAGCAGTCTGAGGAGCTACAAAAGCTCCGACAGCAAGCGAAGGAAGGTCATGGGGCTGCTCAAGAGTGCAGCAGGTAGTCACCAGGTAGAAAAAGGGATAGACTATATGGGCTGGATGTCCTAAGCCTGCTTAAACCAGTAGGTTGTTTTACTGATGCGGTCGCATATGTTCATGGTGGTCCACCCGATCTGCCAGAGAGATGGCGTCGGTAAAGGGTGGAGACGGATAAAGAGTGGAAGGAGGCTAATGTTAGTGACACTCCAGCCGACATGCTCACTCAGCAGGCAGAGAAGTTGTCGGATGACGAGAGGATGTCCGTGCTGAAAAGAACATTGACTGACAAGGAGAAGTTCACAACTCAAGGTGGGCTTTTGCGACGCTCTTTTGAGAGGATGTAGGACCCTGTGAGCGGAGTCCAGAACCACAGTCACTTTTTGCTGAGCCCTTTTTTAAAAACCTGAAAAAGAGGCCTAAAAGCGTGCGCGCAACTATCATCAACCCCTACGACACCAGCCGACATGTGCCTCGATGGTGCAGTTGGTAGGGGTGCTGCCTTGTAGGAGCACACCGGCGGACCTTTCAATTCGAGTTCGAGCGCTGTCAATTTTTTGCACACATTAATTTGTAGTTATTACGCTTTCTCGTGATCACAGGAGTCAATTTTAGACCATCAATGAAAACAGCAAACCAAGGCTATCATATGTGCTAGTTTTTCAACTATTCATATCTGCACCATATCATTTCTCTACGAATAAAAAGTCTTATATATTATTAAACTAAAAGTCTTATAAGTCCTTCGCTTCGCCGATGATATTGTTCTCATCTCTACCAGCACGGCAGAAGTCGAGGAAATGCTGAACGAGCTCAATGTGGCAGGTATGAAGATAGGATTGGACATGAATATGTCCAAAGCGCAGTTTATGGTCAACCAGTGGTGTGACACGGGACTCGTAAGGTAAAATGGAGTCGCTCTACAACAGGTCGACTCCTACGTCTATCTGGGAAAAGAGCTGAACATGGATAACGACCTCGCTCCTGAAATCGCCCGCAGGAGACGCGCAGCATGGGCAGCCTTCAGTTCGATTCGCGAAGTCACCGATCAGGTCAAGGATCCCGGCCTCAGGGCCTCGATATTCAACGCCTCTGTACTGTCTGCGATGTGTTACGCGACGGAAACCTGGCCCGACAACAAGACAATCGCCAGAGCAATGCAAACTACGCATCGTGCACTGGAGAGATGTCTTCTAAGGACAAGCCTTCGTCAGCAATGGCAAGAAGGCCTACGAAGCTCGGAGCTACGAGAGAAGTCGCAATTAGCAGACCCGCTGCAGTACATGAAGAAGTCCAAATATCGGCTGGGCCGGATATCTGCTTCGACGAAAGGACGACAGATGGAGTCTCCGTGTCACAGAATGGCTCCCGACGACCGTCAACGCGATGGGCAGACTCATTCTCAAGATCTTTCAGAAGGCGGAGTCTGCCTCACTGGATGCAAGCAGCCAGAGATCGAGCGGTCTGGAAGAGTTGTGGTCCCCGCTGAGAAGGCCTCCAGCCGACAAAAGGACCATCAAAGTATCAAAGTAAGTAAGTAAACTCTTATATTTATTATTTTCCTTTTAGCCAAGAGGTATGGTACAAAACTATGAAACAAGTAAAACTCAAGCGCTTGTCACACAAATAGCATCTTACAAAGGCCAGTGAGGTACAATCATCTCCCTGGCAAGGAACGTAACCAGCTGCCATCCACGCGTATGACAGACGCGGCCGAAACAGCGGAGCGCAGAACTGTCGGTAGGACTGGCTATAATCTGCAGTCAAAAGAAAAGTCACGGGTATTACCCTTTTTGTATAATACTTTATTCCAGTAACCTACCTTCAGTATAGTATCTCGGCTGCATGTAACGTATTCCGGATGGAAAGTAGTCGGCCGACAACACGTTGAGGTGAGAACGACATTTTTAGTGTACTTGCGCCGACATCGGCCGGTTTCATAATATTCAACCGTAGATTAAGCGTATTTGTCTGCAATTACGGTATCGGTATTATATGGTTGTGGTACAGATATGAATAGTTGAAAAACTAGCACATATGAAGGCGCAAATAGACAGCCTTGGGTCGTTGCATTGATGGTCTAAAATTGCCTCCTGCTATCATGAAAAAGCGTAATAACAATAAGCTAATACGTGCAAAAACATTGACAGCACTCGGAATCGAATTAAAAAGTCCGCCAATGTGTCCGTACAAGGCGGCACTCCTACCCATCGTGGCACGTCTCGGCTGGTGTCATAGGGGTTGATGATAGTGCGCACGCTTTCAGACCTCTTTTTCTGGTCTTTAAAAAACGTTCAGCAAAAACTGCTGTGGTCGGACTTCGCTCACAGGGCCCTACATCCTGTCAAAATAGCGTCGCAAAAGCCCACCTTGAGTTGGGAACCTTTCCTTGTGAGAATCGCAAGGAGGGTGCGTTGGGAAGTAAACTCCGGCAGGTTATTCGGGCAAACCATCAGTTGTTTGCAGTGGAGGACAAAGAAGTCCAAACCCAAACGCAGTTAGTAGAGCATGGCATTGATATAGGTGACACCCCTCCTATTCGGCAGAAAACTCGACCCGTGCCAATAGGAGCGAGAGAGGAGTTGAAAAGAATCTTAGAAATTCTACTAGAGAGAGGGATAATAGAAAGATCCCACTCGCCATGGGCATCACCAGTAGTTTTGATGAGGAAGAAGGACGGATCGTTGAGGTTGTGTGTTGACCACCGAGAGCTCAACAAGAACACCAGACAGGATGCTTACCCCATGCCAACGATCGATGCGATGTTACGGAGCTTACAGGGGAAGGAAGTTTTTTCCAGCTTGAACTTCTGATCGCGCTATTGGCAGATTCCTTCAACTCAGGATGCAAGGTCCAAGAGCACGTTTACAACCTCAGAAGGGCTGTTCGAGTTCAACGTGCTTCCATCTGGGTTGAGCACTCCTGTCGCAGTTTTTAAAGGTTAATCGATCGTGTACTGAGAGAAAAGACAAATAGGTTTTCGTCTACAAGGACGATATCCTGGTTACTACGGAATCAGAGTCGAGACACTTTGAGGTGCTGCAGCAGGTCTTCAGTGCTCTGCAAGATGCAAACTTGAAGCTCAAGCCACAGATGTGTGAATACGTGGAGCAAGAAGTAGCCTTCCTGGGGCATCTGGTGGAGTTCACGTAAGGAGTTCACGTAGACCCTGCAAAGATCGAAAAATTTAAGGAGTGTCCCAGACCTGGTAACGTGAACCAGCTGAGAACCATCCTGGGTTTATGCGGCTACTACCGAAAATTTGTCCTAAATTTCTCCAAGGTTGCGAGACCGCTGTTCGAGCTAACAAGTAGCAAGGCGTCGTGGCAGTGGGACACAGAACAACAGGAAGCGTTCAGGCAATTGAAGAAAGCATGACGACCACGGCTGTGTTGGCTCAACCAGATGTAGGCGCGGCAAGATCGAGGCAAAGACTGCATGTCATCTACACCGATGCGTCTCATCAAGGCATAGGTGCATAGTGTTGTGCCAAGAAGGCTTGGATGGTCTTCTTCACCAACTGTACTTTGCTTCGGAGAATCTGTCGAAGGCGGAACGTAACTACCATGTTACGGATACGGAGGCGCTAGCAGTGGTCTTTGCACTGACAAGGGAGGTCAATGAACATCCCGTGGCAATTTTAAAAGTGACCTATTGAGGGTTGCAGGGGATTGTATGAGAAGCCCCGTAGTGGTTTTCAAATTTCCTGCGGACACCTGGGTAGGTCAAAAATTGCAAAAAACCATTTCACTTCAGTGCGGTCCGATAAAGTAATACTGACGCCTAAAACTGCCATGTCGTGGTTAGAATCTAACCTGCAAAAGGTTTGGGACAGGAACAGTAGCGTAATTACAGCGATTTCACAATTTGCTTCTTGGCGGTACAGTGACCGAAGTGGAACGTTGAGTTGCTTCGCTCACCACCAATGGCGCAGCGACCGGATGGCCGAGTGGATGTGGGGGGCGGGCTTGCGGGAAAAGTGACGGGGGTTCGGATCCGGAGATACTGATACGATCTGCTCCTGCATTGATGGTCTTGCTCCATCCATTTTTGTCGATATAAAGTGTATCTTGACCACGGTAGTGTACCATACTGACATTATAACTTTATTTTAACCTGGATGATACGATATAAACACAAAAATAAACACCCAAAGCAACAGCATTCACAGTACATAATTGGGTTGGCCATTGAGGAGGAGCAGGCGAATTTTCTTTGCCTACAAAATAGATAACTTCAGAACCCCAAAGATCGAGGAAAAAATTATTATCTTATTTTTATTTATTTTTATTTTTATTTTTATTTATATCAATTAATCTGCTATATTTATGTTTGATTTTTTTTTCGATCCCTCTTCGACCTCTGGAGAGAAAGTATAACAGTACCAATCTGTCTTCTTTATCCTCAGCCAACCATATTGCAGGTCACAAACGGCCGTCACATACAGCATCCTCCTCACTGTTACACCTGCGCTTCGTTCAGGTCAAGCTAACATCACGAAGGAGACAACAGGCGGCTTTTCTACGCAGTTCCTCGCTAGCATTCAAGGGCCTGTCCCAACTACAAAATGGATAATATTCTTTATCCTGACCATCTTCGTTAGCCATTGACAGTGGGCCTGTTAGCACTACTTCATTACTCCAAAAGTCGAAGAGAGATTGAAAAAATGGATAAAAAAGATTTATCTTAATTTTTCACTTATTTATTTATTATTTTATTTATTATGTATTAATTACGTATCAATGATTTTTATTTTTATTTATATTTCAATTAATTAATTGGTGTATATATTTATATTTGATCGATTGTTGTGATCGTCCTTCAACAGATATACCACCCCCCCCCCTTTAATGCAATGTGTTCTCCGTGCCGAGTTATTGGGTGTCTTGCTAACTGCTTTCCTCCCGACTACTCTGCCCCTATTCGTAAGGAGAGCGCCCTAGCAGATGCTTTTCAGGGCATAATTCAAAATGCTTTGTAGGGGATATTGATTGTGCTGAAGAGGATGATACACTCCAGGTGGTTTTTTTGTTTGATGTTTATTGCATTGACGTTCTCTCGTTGTGATGTTAGCTTAACTTGAACGAAGCGCAGGATGTAGCCTGGTCGCCGGACGATGGCAATGACGTGGGTAGTATTACGTCTCCTTGTAACAGTGAAGAGGATGCTGTATGTGACGGCCGTGAGACCCCTTGCAAAGTGGTTGGTTGAGGATAAAGAAGACAGATTGGTACTGTTATACTTTCTTTCCAGATTTCGAAGAGGGGTCGAAAAAAATCAAACATAAATATAGTTATGTAATTAATAAAAAATAAAAATATAAATAATAAAAATAAAAATATCAAACAAAAATAAAATAATTTTTTCCTCGATCTTTGGAGTTCTGAAGTTATCTATTTTGTATGCAAAGAAAATTCGCCTGTTCCTCCTCAATGGCCAATCGAATTATGCACTGTGTACTGCTTTCGTGTGTGTTTATATCGTATCATCCAGGTTAAAATAAAGTTATAATGTCAGTATGGTACACTACTGTGGTCAAGATACACTTTATATCGACAAAAATGGATGGAGCAAGACCATCATGCAGAAGCAGCATCTGCGGATCCGAACCCCCGTCACTTTTCCCGCTAGCCCGCCCCGCACATCCACTCGGCCATCTGGTCGCTGCGCCGTTGGTGGTGAGCGACGCAACTCAACGTTCCACTTCGGTCACACCGCCAACAAGCAAATTGTGAAATCGCTGTAATTACGCTACTGTTCCTGTCCCAAACCTTTTGCACGTTAGATTCTAACCACGACATGGCAGTTTTAGGCGCCAGTATTGCTTTATCGGACCGCACTGAAGTGAAATGGTTTTTTGCAATTTTTGACCTACCCAGGTGTCCGCAGGAAATTTGAAAACCACAACGGTGCTTCTCATACAATCCCCTACAACCCTCAATAGGTCACTTTTAAAATTGCCACGGGATGTTCATTGACCTCCCTTGTGAGATGCTTCCACTACTTTGTGCATGGAATGGAGGTCATTGTGTGTACGGACCACTCCCTCTCGCATCTCTCTTCAAGCGAACTAAAATATCGGGACGCGTTCTGAGGTGGGCGTTACAAACACAACAGTATCGCGTAACAATCGAGTATGTGAAAGGAAAAGGCAACCACGTAGCGGACGAGTAATCCAGAGGGATTTACGTGGCCGCATCGGATGTGAAGCCGATTTGTGACGAGAACGAACGGATTGTGTGCCAGGTGAATGTGTAAGTGGATATGGACTGGCTTAAGGGGCTAAAGGCCGACGTTGACTACCGAGAGGTGATTGCTGCGTTAGAGTGTCACGATCTTGATCTGAGGTGCAGTTGCCTAGGGTAGGAAAGCGGTTAAAGGTAGCTGATTTCGTGATAGAAGAAACAGACCTGAACTTTTTGCCAGAAAATGGAGAAGCAGTACGAGTGGTTCCGAAGTCTAAGAGGCGCGAAGTCTTCCTCGAGGCTCACAGACAGGGGGCATGGCAGGTCACTTCGCGAGTAAGGTCTTAAGACTACTGAGGACCAAAGCGTTCTGCGAAGGAATGGAAAGGGATTTGTATAAGCGGGTGAAAGAGTGTAGGAAGTGTTTCCTGACAAATTCTAGGAAAGCTCACAAACATCCTCTGAAGCCATTTGTTATTAGCAAGCCCTTTGAGATCGTGGGGATAGATATACTAGAAATAGGATTGAGCGCTAGCGGCATGAGGTATGTGCTGGTCGTAGTGGAGCACTTTTCAAAATGGCTGGGAGCCTACCCTCTGGGGTCTGGAGAGCAAGAGCGCAGCTATAGTGGCAACCACCTTGTTCCAGAGGTGCATTTGCGAGAATGGGCGCTTGCCCAGGCAAATTCACAGTGACCAAGGCTCAGAATTTGTAAATCAGGTTACGGAAGAGGTTGAAATAGTGGCTGGGATTGTTCTGTCGACTACTAAGGGATACAACTCCCGGGAAAATGTATGACAGGGATAGAGCCATGGGTACTATATATGCAAAGGATCCTGAAAAAGGAGGTTGAGTTCGCAGATTTTTGGGATAGCATGTTGCCCAATGCTGTTTATGCGCACAACGTAACTTCTCATGGAACCACAGGAGAGAGCCCCTTCTTTTTACTACATGAATTTGATCCATACATTCCGTCAAGTGTTGTCCCTGAAGGCCGAATAACGAAGTATCAGATTGACTGGAATGACTACAAGACAGAGCTGCTGAGAGGGATGCAGCTAATAAGGGAGCAGGTGCAGCAACATGCAGAAGCTTACCGAGAAAAGATAAAGCGGCATATGATGAACAAAATGACGTGGACGTCACCAAGCTTCCCCAGATGGGTGGAAGAGTGTTCATGATACTACCCTCAGAGAAGAGGGAGAGTAGGCATGCCAAGTTGACTTTAGAGTGGGATAGGCCGTTTCTGGTCCTGGAAAATAGTGAGACATCGGCCTTGATATTCCGGATAGGCACTAATGATGAACCGCCAACGGTTTATATGGACTTGTTGAGGGTGTCCCCTGAGGAGCATACCTCCGAGCCGTTGAGACCCAAGGCTAGGAGAAGGCGGAGGGCTAAGAAGCGCTGATGAGGGTGTGAAACAGCCGCTGAAATGAATTCTCATCGAATTGAGGCCTATTTCAGAGTCGAGAGAGAATTGGACGTTTTGGACACGATGCATTACTTATACGTGCTGTTTCGATGTTGCGGTCAGCAGATGCCAGCAGTGCCGGGGATCCCGCAGATGTCGTTGCCCTGCAACGTTAGTGCTAGAGCTGGAGAGTTCATCCCTGAGCTCACGGATCGCGCGTACAGCCATTGTGTGAAATGCGTATTGGAAGCGGCGAGAGTGATAGCCATTTGGCAGGGCTGTGGTATTCGCACCGACAAGTTGCGCTGGATTCTCGACACCTCACAGAGAAGGATCACACCCAAGCGTTTCGCTTTGGGTTATGCGTTCTAAACATCGAAGTGCATGCACATTGCGCTGATGGCCAGCGTCATGCCAGTAGATAACATGCGTCATGCCGAAATAAAAGGATGGGGCTGTGACACGTCGCACATTTTCGAGCTGGGCTGGCGAATGACCACAGGGATTACGTGCAATCCCGTGACACAAAGTGCTGTGAATGAGCACAAAAAGGTGCTCGTTGCCGTGCTCACTCTCTTGCTGCCCTTCAAAGAGTGAGTGATACGAAAAAGACGAAATTTTTACTATCGGCTGTTGAAAGAGATCCATTTTCGCGAAACGTGCTGTTTGGCGACAGTTTCGATCACGTAATAATAGCTCTGACGTCGGATGCACCCCCTCCTAGCATATGGTTGCCGTTCGCTCATGCCATAAACATGTGAATGGCCATTGGGTGCCGCTTTTACATGATAGCTCGGCCGAGGCCCAAGGACGAGTGTAGCTGGTATCGGGTAGCCGCAGCAGCCAGGTCGCATGTGGACGCATACTTGGAGTGGAATAAACAATATCAAATGCTGCGAGTGGACAAGCTACCTATATCACCTGGAGCATTGACATGTCCTCGCGATGATGTTGCGTGGGTGTACTGGAGGACGAGAGCGTTATGGTCGCGGAAACACAGGCTAGGATGTTATATGAGGGAAATCTAGAGCAGCTGAAGCCGTGGGTGGCGTTGGAGCCACTACCGGCTCTTCGTGTAGCCGTGATGTAGGTTAGGAGTGATCGTTGACGTGCAACAGTGAAGGAAGTCAGAGTCAACAAGGGGGCGGAAAAACGCCGCGAGCAAGAAAGAAACGAAGCGAGGCTAGAGCAGCGACTAAGGATCTCGAGAAGCTGACTATGGAAGAACGCTAATACCGAGTGGAGCGATCTGTCGACGGAGGGGTGGCGTGTTAGATATGATAAATGGTTAGGAACTGATGTGCACTAATTGTTTTAGCTGAGAATTGTCTAATTGATGATAATGAAAAACTTATGTAACGATAACATAACAAAGACCGAGGAGACTGGGAGGATGGGTAGCCCGCATCCGGACGGCCAGCCATAGGGCGTGTTGATACGATCTGAGGTAGATGACCGCCTCTGATGATCGAGCGCGGAAAGGCAGGCGAGATCTCCGGACCACCCCATACAGAACTCTCGAGGGACTGTCTTGGCCTGACGGTATAGAAGGAGATCGCACTGGCGACTACGATTTGTCTGCTACTGTAACTGCTTTATTGCCTACATTGCCCTGTTATCATTTTTTATCGTCCGTCCGTCTGTCCATCCGTCCTTCCGTCGGTCCATCTGGCCTTTCACTGACGTCGAGTGACAGGCGTCCGGGTTGAGGCGAGGTGTGACCCACGTCGTGTCGCGTGCGCCAGAAGATGTGTCCCCGATGTCCCGCAAAGGGTGTCTGGGTTGAGAAGACATCTCACCGTCGGCGTTCAACAGGCGTCCGGGTTCAAGAGTTGTGTCACCCATGTCGCGCAGTCGGTGTCTAGGTTCAGAAGAGGTGTCACCGATGTCGCGCAAAGTACGAACGGTTTGAAAAAACGTGTTACCGACGTCGCTCGACAGGCGTCCGGGTTCAGGAGTTGTGTCATCCATGTCGCGGAATGGATGCTTGGGTTAAGAAAGGGTCTCATCGATAAGGCGCAAGGGATTGAATGCCGCCCGCATTTGCACATCTCCAAAAAATAAGTGAGTTAGGGTCGTTTAAGTGCGGGCATCTGCAATTTCCGACCTCGCAGAAAGGAGAGGTCTTGCGCAGTTAAACGATCATAAATCGCTTGATTTTAAGAGCTGTGCAATTCTTAAAAATTTATTATCTAATGCAGTAACTCTGCAAATCCAAATGACGTCTACTTTTCGTAGCTGCCATGCCTGAAAAATCTCTTCATTGATTGATTTCCGTCAAAACTTTGTTAATTAAATATTAATAATTATTTTTCTTTTTTCACATTTTCTAAAATTGTTTGCAACACAACAGACAAGTTAACATTGAAATCCATCGACTTTCTTGGAGGGGGGGGGGGGGTCGTACCAAGACCCTTGTAGAGGGGAGGGGGATCGTAAATTTTCCGCAGAAATCGCAGCCCACACTTGAGCCTGATTCAGGCCGTTGCACCCCTGGCAGCAGCAGCGGTTGCGGCGTCGGCAAATGCTTAATCATAGTGGCCTCGATTCCTGCCAATTCGATGCCCCTATGCTTGCCGCTGCCGCTACCACTGCGTCTACTGCTGAGCGTGCCAGCGCCTTTCTTTCCCCAATTTTGCCGCGCCGTTCATGCATACTCGATCCCTGACGGCGGGAAGCGGCAGAGGGCGGCGGCGGCGAAGCACATACTCCTTCCAGTTGAGACCAACTGCTGCTGCGAGGAATTTAAAATCTGACTCAACTGCGGGTCTCAGCTGATCACTACCGTTCGTGAAGTTTTAAGGACGCGTCTCTTTCCATTCTGGATCCCTGCCACGAACGGCGTTTGCTTGCAACGATACTCACTATGAGTGCGGTCGCGGCGCGGGCTGCTGTCTGGGTCTCCTCTAACCATACAAGGGACGCGTACGAGTTATCTGATGCGCCTAGCATGCTAGAGAGCGAATGCACGCCCCAACGTAACAAGTGACCGATCTCCGCTAGCGCAACAGAAGTGCACCTCATCCTACACAATTTACTATATATATGAAGAAATAGTAGGGTTTCTTGAGTGATCGGGAGTAATGTGATGCCTAAACTAAGTGAAGTGAGTGGAGGAGAGATAACTAGTGAGTTAAGGTTTGGAGTGTGCACACGAAAAATCTAAAAAATCTATTAGTGTATTGTTCTTGTTGTAGCCGTTAACCAAGATTGTTACGATCTTCTTTACTCGGCTTACGTTTCGGCGAGTTTCGCCTTCTTCAGAGCCTGGAATAGCCGATAACATCTACAAGACTATCAGCCCAAACATCATTTCATACTACAAGGTACTCGTCTTGAGGAAAACAGGAACGTGATCCGACACCACAGTTTCAAGGACTAACCTCCCTCAGAGGTGGATGCAGAAGCGGACCACCAACACCCGCAGATGGACGTAAACGTGGGTGAGTGAGCTTTGGCCCTGAGACAAACCGACTTAATCAGCTGTGGATAAGATCACGAAGATCGAAACCCACAGAGCTGTGCGAAGGGTGCCAGCTCTTGTGTTACTGCCAGGCACTCCTCCTTCCGGTTGACCCGAGGACTCGTAGCTGCGATCCAAAGCGCTTCTAATGTCCTGCGCGCCGATATGTCACTCTCTCGCGCTAAGATCGACACTGAGACCTCTATCAGCGCGCCAGCATGACATCGAACCCTGTGTTCCCCCCAAGGAGTCTGGACCTTACCTTTTCTAAGGCCATCCAGATGCTCTTTTATTCTGACACAGAGGGGTCTTCCTGTCTCCCCTATGTAATTCTCCCCACATTCATTACATGACATCTGATAGACCACACCCGACGTCATACAGTCACCTTCTTTCCCGTTAGGGCACACAACGCAGGATGGTGTGAGACACATCCTATCGTAGATTCGATTTC